>CM060354.1:29269712-30469712 GCA_030545235.1 Helianthus tuberosus
TGCTGTCGCACCGGATTATAGGAATCCGGGTCTTGTAGTCCTTCACAAGAAAACCAAACGGGTCAAATTCGACAGATACAGAATTATCTCTAGTGAATTGACGCACTGAAATTAGTTTTCTAACAAGTTTAGGGGCATAAAGGACACGGTTTAAGACAAAGGATGGATATGGTGGGGGGAAGGTTTGTGGTCCATGTCCATGTACCGGGATGGATTTTCCATCACCAACGATAATATTTTCATTCACACAATTATTAAGAATAGTACCAAAATTACCTGAATTGGGATCCATGCTGATAGTTGCACCCGTGTCCATGACTCCATGCTGATAATCCGGTGGGTTGAGTGGCATGGTGTAAAGGGCCTGTTTGATGTCAGTGGGTGAGTATGTAGCCTGGTGACCCTGATGAGGACGGGGGCCGAGAATGCCTTGGCTGGGATTAGTATGCGGTGGTGGGGTAGTGGTGGGGTAGGGGCAAGGAGGTGGTGGACATGCAGACCAGGAAAGCTAGGGTGGTGGTGAAGCGGAGTTGGTTTTCGGGTTGGGGATGGTCCAAGTGTAGGTATTAGGGGAGGTCCACGCACCGTAGGGTTGGCCACGACCATGGTTGTAGCCCCGAGACCAAGAGGACCGGCCACGGCCACGTCCCCGTGACCGGCCTCGGCCGCGAGTTGGATTGGGGTTTGGTTCAGTCTGGTTGGTCTGGTGTGAGGAGTTTGGGGCTGGGATTTTAGATGTGGTGGTGGTCAGGGCTTGATTGGCGAGGTTAGCGGCATACAAGGCTTTCTCGGCCCTTTGACTTTCTATCATGCACAGCTGTGATAGTGCTTCATAGAACGAAGGGGTGGGTTCTTTTTGTTGGAGGATGGTGGATATGCTTTCGTACTGATCCGTGAGACCAGCAAGAAGGTGTAGAACAAGACGTTTATTATCAAGTGGGCACCGGCATTAGCAAGTTGGTCAGCAAGGGACTTGATGGCTTGACAATATGCGGACATATTAGAAAACCATCTAAACGAGTGGTGGCAAATTTCTGCATGAGATATGTGGCATGATATGTGCTAAACAGACTATAAAAATTAACTAAATTAGACTCTCTAAGCTAGACACTAAAAAGCTTTAATTCTAGACTCAACCTAAACCACACAATCGGCAAGTGTACCGATCAATGTAGTATAACCTAGGAAGTCCGGATATCGAACCACAAGACTCTATGTATCACGTAGACTAGACTCTGACTAGACACTGACAGACGCGACTTAACTTGTTTAATTGTTTTGGGGGGGGGGGTTACGGAAAACTAAAGAAATCTATATTGAACTACTAAGTAGACTAAAACTAGACCAAAGACGAACAAAGACTGAGGACTTTCCTTATACGAGAACGAGACCATCTAGACAAGAATCCTAAAATGTATCATCAATCCAAAGAAATCTAGAACAGAATTCATTGTAACAAAGTTTCAAGACAAATAACCGACAAAACAAGGGATTAGAAAACCCGATATAATCTTCGATTCTTCGCCCTCGACTCGTACCAATGATTCCTACGCCTTCAAATCTCCGATTGCTCGCCATGAATGCTCCAAAGTCACCCAAAGATGTCCAAAATTCGTAATTAGGGTTTCAGTTGAGTTTCTTGGGAATTAATTAATCAAACCCTAGCTCGAAACATGTTTTGCTCCAAATCACACCCCTCGCGTGACGCCAAGGGGGGCTCGCGTCACGCGGCGCCTCCAATCCTGATTTTACTATTTTTTTTTTATTTAAATTGATTTACAGCTTCTTCGACGCGCGTACGAATCCCGGTTTTCTCCTAAACTGCTCGTTTTGACTCGTTTTTCATCACTTTAAGCTACGGACCTGAAATCAAAGCTTAACGTCAGCAGTATCACAATTCTATCCTAAAACAGACTCAAAACGACTGAAAACTAACCAAAATATACACTATACACATATGTACTTTACAGTACATCAAATATCCCCACACTTACTCTTTTTTCGTCCTCGAAAAAGAATTATGCAACGGAATCAGAAACGAATAATCACTCGGGTCAAAAGCGTAGGTATAATTAATTAAAACCAAGACTTGCGTTAGCCGCGATTGTGAATATACTTGTCCACTTTAAACCCAAATCCAATCCTAAGCCCTTATCATGTGTTTTTAATTTAAGTGCGGTCAATCCACCTAGGGTCTCACACCAGAATTTACAGTCCACCTACTCCCACCTCAAGCTTATAGGACTAAAAGAACGATCACTGGACCAATTCCTAACCGTCTTATATCAAAACCAAGAGAGTTTACAATCAAATTTTTTTTCTTTTTCCATTTTTTTTCTATTTTTGCTTTTGCTTTTTTCTCTTTTTTTTTTCTATCGTGAGTCTAGACGATGCTTTCCCTAACCAAGAGGTATTCCGGCTGTAGAGTCGCTATCCCCAACCACAGATTACTTAGGTTTCGGTACTTTTAATCGGCAATTCGATTTCACACATCCCAGAGGCATTCCGGCTGTAGAGTCACTATCCCCAACTCGGATTACATAGACCTGTGTTACTTTCATTTAGTTTCTAGCTCACTTTTTATTCTTTTTTTTTTCGCAAGATCACAAACTCTAACGGTTTTAACTTATAACGGTGCCCCTTATACTCTAATTGGCAGTTTTAGTTTCCCATATCTCCCAGGCGAGAACCCACTAGCAGACCGACAATTAAGGTATATTAACTCAAAGGGACTTAAAACCAAACCCGGGCCTATCCACATATCCCAAACTAGACGCAAGCTCAATTTATTATAATCTCATATTATTATTATTCGACCCCGAGCAAAAATTCATCTTTTCTATCACTTTCCGCTTTAATTTGCAAACTTCTTTTTTATTCGAAAGACATTTTCTGATTTTTCCATTTTTTTTGGATTTTTCGATTTTTTAATTTTTTTGTGTTTTTTCATATTTATGACTCAAATATTTACAAGTATCCCATCCCCACACTTAGAGATTGCATTGTCCCTAATGCAAGAATGAAAATACGACTCAACAACTACCTAAAAATAAAAGATGCAAACGAAATAAATAAAAATATACAACAACAACAAAAAGGGAAACGACTTAGCTGAATATGTGAGACTGTCAAAGTGCCAGTCGTTTCCACATAAGCCCTCCAATACCGAACGTGCTCACCAAACAATACCAAACTCTCTCACACACGAACGGAAAGCGGCTCCAAATCATCAACCTAAAACATAAATACCGTACCAAACATACGACTACCACATGTTCAACATACCATCATCCAGAGTTCAAATGAAAAAAAAGAATATATGTCCTACGGATACAACCAAATCGAACTACTGAAACAACATAAATAAAATAAAACATGAAAGGATATATATGCTGCTGCAGTCTGCTACATCACTCGTCCTCTGAATCTTCCTCCATCTGCTGGGTCCCCGAACCTCCGGCCTGCTGCCACCCGAACTGACCACTATAAGCATAACCACTTTGCCCCCCCCCCCCACTGGTCATACCCCGGGTACTGACCATAGACATATGGGGTCTGCTGCTCGCCTCCATAAACTGGTGGAGGTAATAATCCGGCAAAGGGTGGAGGAACCTGAGCATCTAGTGACATACCCGACATCATATACCTGAGCATGTCGTCCTGTCGGTGGTGGCTCTGCATCGTCCACTGGTGGTCAACCCGCATCCTATTTTCAATCTGATCAAACCTCTGCTGTGTATAGTCAAAAGCAGCCTCAGGAGTGAACGGGTCAGGTCTCTGCTGTCTAACTGGCTGCTGTGGAGGAGGAGTCTCACGCCTCTGTCGAGGCATCGGTTGTCGCTACGGAGGAGCACCATGTGCATAATTCCACTCTGGCGGGTTCGTATTTGTCAGAATACCCGCCAACTGTAAGTCCGCAACATTCCAATAAACCGTCAGAAAACTCTCATGCATCTGTCCCTCCTTATATTTTGTGAAAGCATGTACATTCCTTGCCAACCTAGTTATGTACGGCCCAAGATCCATGGCAGCCCGTTTTCCTCCCCTACGAGGCCGACTACACGACCATGCAAAGAAACTTGCCAAGTTCCAGTTTCTCTTCTCCACCATGAACATTAGAGCAAAGATTTCCAACATATTTGCTTTATTTTCACCCGACTTCCTCGCCACCACCGTAGTCGCCAACATTTTCAAAATATATCTATATATAGGGTCACGAACCGATGTGATAAGGTTCGTGTTGGCGAACGGTTGAGTAGCGATCTCCTCCCAAAATCTCTTCAACACCGTCGAATCTAAACACTTTGGCCGAGGATGAGTGTACACACCCCTCAAACCATTAACAAACTCCTCTGTTTTTCACCTCCTCTTCCGTGTAAAAAACCTAACGCCACACCAAACTGAGCAATACTCATCTCGTATAAATTCCGGCCCAATGAGATTGAGACCGCGTCTTTCTCAGCAAAAGTACCTTCTTTATGATAGAAGGTACAATGGAACTCAAGCGTCAATTCCGTGTATTGCGGCCAATCACAATCCATCGCCGCTCTCAATCTCGGGCCTAACAACTCCGCTACCCGTTCACTCGCTCCCATGCTTGCTAACCATTCCCAATTAATCGTACGATGCTCCAACATTTGAGTTGTTATATATTTCTTTAGCTTTACCCTCTCATCACTGTCTTCTTCAAAGTCTAAGACCGGGTGATCAACTATCCTCTCGACTCGGGACCACACTCTCCTATCGTCCCCACGATACTTGATTTTCCTTTTTCTCGGGTTGGACGATGATCCTTCACCTGACATGTTTCTGCAAACAAGAAAGATTTGGCAAGAAAAACAATGCAGAATGTTAGTAATCACAAGCTATTTTTGGTATTTTTTTTAATTATTTTTTTTAATTATTTTTTTATATCAATGTACATTATCGCATTTCGTTCGCGGCCGTTGTTTGAAAACAAATGACATTATCGCAAAATAACTTAAAAACAAACCGAACTCCGCCCAAATGGAGATCGAGTATGAGCGGAACGGTTTAGTAATCAAGTGATGCAACAATACGACTATAATAAGACTCTAAACACACCAAAATGACTCGTACCATACAAACGACGCTAACGACACAAAACACGACACTACGACGCAAAATACAACCAAAGTTAGGATCATACCCTCTCCCGGCACTTTGCTCGCCCTCGAGCAATCCCAAGTGCCGAAACATTAACACAAAAAAAAACATAAGTGCGGAAGCAATGGACACGAGCCGTGTAAGTAGTGAAAATGCAATTTTTATGTCAAAAACTACAACCCGTATCCCCACACTTATTGTTGAACTACGCTTCCCAAACCAAACAACCCGCGGGATTCAAGTCAAACATAATCAAACCACCCCTCAAGACTCAAACATGCCCAAGTAAACCAACCCGAACCATCTGCAAACCCCATTGTGTGTAAACATTCCAAGCAAAAACACCCGCATACCACTAGCATCACAAACGGGTCAAAAATCCTAACTTTATCAACCTACACAAACCCTAGATCTAAAACATGACTGACCCGACACTACAACTATGAAATAAAGTTACCTACTAGCGAGAAATAACAGAAATCATACCTTGGATTCGGATTTAGCAAGAAAAATGAAGTCTTGAAGTTGTGGTGCACGAAATCGTCGAAAAACACGAGAATGCAGCGCGAAATCGGGTGAAATTGATGGTGTAGATTGTGGGGAATGTGATTGTGGTGATTTAGGAAGAAGAATGGAGTGATTTGGTGGAAAAACGAGTGAGTTATGGTGATTTATGTGAAAATCGCGACTAGGGTTTGAGATGTGAAAAGGGAATGAAGTTTCAGCAACAGGTTCAATTAAAAACGTTTTAATCCGGTTCAATGAGGTCTCGCGCGACGCCAGGGGGTCATGGGGGGGTCTCGCGTAACGCGGCGGGTCAGATTTTAATTCTTTTTGAACTGCTTTGCTTCGAACGACGCTAAGGCCCTAGGCGTCATGCCTAGGGCCGTTTTTCACAGGAAGTTTCGTCCAAATTGCTTGTTCATGCCTTAGAAAAATTTTTGAAAACTTCCCAACCATCAAAACACCTCAAATTTTTTCTAAGTGTCCAAGAAACATACCTGGGACATCTTTTCTAATGCTTTTTCCGTTCCATAGCGGTGACGAAACCTGCAAAATTCTCAACGACACAAAACAAACACCGAAAAACTACGAAAATACTTGTTAGAACACGAAAATATGCAAACGACGACTCTTATACAAACGATACAAAATGTACACTTGGGCTTTCACCCAAAACACTAATTGGCGGCTTTAGGTGGGATTTCGAGAGGAGTTACCTCCCTCTCATCCTTTTTTATCGCTCCTCCAATGTAATGCTTCAAACGATGACCGTTCACCTTCCAACTACGGCCATCCGCCTCATCCAAGATCTCCACCGCTCCATACGGAAACACATAGTGAACCATATACGGTCCCGACCACTTCAATTTCAACTTACCCACAAAAAGCTTCAACCTCGAGTTATAAAGAAGCACTTTATCGCCTTTGCTAAACTCCTTCACTTTCCTTAACCTTTTATCATGCAACAACTTTGTTTTCTCTTTAATTCCCAACGATCGAGCATACGCCGTATCCCTAAGCTCTTCAAGCTCATGAATTTGAAAGAAACGCTTCCTAGCGGCTTCGGTCATGTCTAAATTAACGGTTTTCAAAGCCCAAAGTGCTCTATGTTCTAACTCGACGGGAAGATGACAAGCTTTTCCGTAGACGATCATAAAAGGTGTAGTTCCTAAAGGGGTCTTGTAAGCGGTTCTAAACGCCCACAATGCATCGTCTAGCTTGTCGGACCAATCTTTCCTATTTTTACCAACTGTTTTCTCTAAGATTCGTTTAATACCGCGATTTGCATTCTCCACTTGTCCACTCGTTTGTGGATGATAGGCGGTAGACAAACGATGAGTGACACCGTAGCGTGCAAGCAACTTCTCCATCAATGCATTGCAAAAGTGAGTGCCACGGTCACTAATTAAGGCTTTGGGAGTACCAAATCGTGAAAAGAGCTTCTTAAGAAATTTCAACAATACTCGGGCTTCGTTTGTGGGAAGAGCTTGAGCCTCAACCCATTTGGACACATAGTCGATCGCCACGAGTATGTAACGGTTTCCTTTGGAGTTTGGGAAGGGTCCCATGAAATCGATGCCCCAAATGTCAAAAACCTCCACTACTTGTATGGGGTTTTGAGGCATCTCATCTTTGGCGGAAATATTGCCGGTTCGTTGACATGCATCACACATCTTCACGAACTCCTCGGCATCTCTAAGAACGGTAGGCCAATAAAAACCACAATCGAATACCTTTTGGGCGGTGGCGTGTGCACCATGATGTCCTCCCGTGAGGCCTTCATGCACATGCTTAATAATGTTCCAACCTTCTTCTCTTGACACACAACGTCTAAGAACCCTATCTCCCCCTATCCTAAAGAGAAAAGGATCGTCCCAAACATACTTTCTCGCCTTACTAATAAGTCGCTTCCTTTGTTGTGTAGACATCCCTTTCACAATATCGCCACTAGAGAGATAATTTGCTAAGTCGCAAAACCATGGCAATCCTTCTTTCTCGGCCTCAACAAACTCTATAGACTCGTGAGGGAACGTGTCTCCAATCTCCTCCTCACGAATCTCTTCCCTCTTGGGATCCTCTAACCGTGATAAATGATCGGCCGCCACATTCTCGGCCCCTCTCTTGTCCCTAATCTCAATATCGAACTCGCTAAGCAAAAGAATCCACCGAATGAGTTGGGGTTTAGCGTCTTTCTTTTGAAAGAGAAAACGCAACGCGGAATGATCGGTGAAAACTATAGTCTTGGATAAAACGAGGTACGAGCGGAATTTATCAAATGCGAAAACTACGGCTAAAAGCTCTTTCTCCGTGGTAGTGTAGTTTTCTTGAGCATCATTGAGCGTTTTGCTCGCGTAGTAGATGGGGTGGAAGTGCTTATCCTTTCTTTGTCCTAATACCGCTCCAACGGCATAGTCACTCGCATCACACATGAGCTCAAACGGCAAGCTCCAGTCGGGCGAGATAAGAATAGGTGCACTAACCAACTGTTCCTTCAAGAAGTTGAAGGCCTTAAGACACTCCTCATCGAAAACGAATGGAACGTCTTTCTCTAGCAACCGGGTCATGGGGCGGGTGATTTTTGAGAAATCCCTAATAAAGCGTCTATAGAAGCCCGCATGCCCTAGAAAACTCCTAATCGACTTAACACTCGTGGGTGGAGGTAACCTACTAGTGGTATCTATTTTCGCACGATCTACCTCAATACCCTCTCTAGAAATCTTATGCCCTAGTACTATACCTTCCGTCACCATGAAGTGACACTTCTCCCAGTTTAGCATAAGCTTCGTCTCTACACACCGCTTCAACATCCTCTCCAAATTCTTCAAACACACATCGAAGGAATCACCATAAACTGAAAAATCATCCATGAAAACCTCCATGGAAGTCTCTATCATATCCTGAAATATGGCGACCATACAACGCTGAAAGGTAGCTGGAGTGTTACATAACCCAAATGGCATGCGTCGGTATGCATAGGTGCCATAGGGGCATGTGAAGGTCGTCTTATCCTGATCTTCCGGTGCGATGGGGATCTGGAAGTAACCGGAAAAGCCGTCTAGAAAACAATAAAATTGTTGACCGGCGAGACACTCCAACATTTGATCTATGAAAGGCAATGGGAAGTGGTCTTTACGGGTGGCATCATTCAACTTTCGGTAGTCGATGCACACGTGCCAACCCGTGACCGTACATGAAGGGATAAGCTCGTTCTTTTCGTTCATGACAACGGTCATCCCCCCCTTCTTGGGGACAACCTGTGTGGGACTAACCCAAGGTGAATCTGAAATGGGATATATCATCCCTGCATCTAGGAGTTTAAGAACCTTCTTCTTCACGACCTCTTGCATGTTGGGGTTAAGCCTCCTTTGCGGTTGCACCACCGGTTTATAATCATCCTCCATGAGTATCCGGTGAGTGCAATAGGAAGGGCTTATGCCATTGATGTCGGACAACCTCCATGCAATGGCCTCTTTGTTGGCCCTCAAAACATCTAACAACCTCACTTTCTCACTCTCCTCTAACGCGGATGAAATAATAACGGGTAGCTTGGAACCCTCCCCTAAGAAAGCATACTCTAGATGAGATGGAAGTACCTTAAGTTCTAGGGGTGGGGGTTGGGTGGTGTCATCACTAACCGCTAATACATCGGGGATTAAAGGAATCCCCTCCTCTTCAACTTCACCTACACTCTCCAACTCCTCTTCTACCTTCTCTCCTACCTTCTCTCCTACCACTAGGTCCGCTCCACTAATGTACTCTAAGCAATGGTCGACACACGAGATAAACGAGTTCAAAAAGTAGACGGAATGACAAGGACCACTATAGTCATCTGAACCATTCGGGTGGTTCATGGAACGCTCTATCTCAAATGTAACTCTCTCCTCGCCGACCCTAAGAGTGATCTTACCATCATGGACGTCTATAAGGGCCTTAGCGGTACGTAAGAAAGGACGACCTAATATAATGGGAACTCTCTCATCCGCTTCCATATCTAGAATTACGAAATCGGTGGGAAACACGAATTTGTCTACCTTAACTAGCAAGTTCTCAACTATACCCCTAGGGTATTTAACGGACCGATCGGCTAAAGACAATGTCATTCGGGTAGGTGCAAGCTCTCCTAGGTCTAGCTTCTCATAAAGAGAAAAGGGCATCAAGTTGATACTAGCTCCTAAGTCGGCTAAAGCTCGAGTGTTGGTATTACTACCGAATAGACAAGGAATGGTAAAAATACCCGGATCGGTAAGCTTTTCAGGAAGCTTATTTAACACTACGGCGGAACATCCCCCATTCAACGGGACGTTAGACAACTCTCCTAATTTCTCTTTGTTCCTAAGGAGATCTTTCAAGAACTTCGCGTATTTGGGCATTGATTGGAGTGCCTCTATAAATGGAAGGTTAATCTTCAATTGCTTGAAGATGTCCAAAAACTGCCCGTATTCCCTTGAGTATTTTTGGTTCTTAAGGCGTGAGGGAAACGGAACATACGCATGGTTCACTAAGGGTGAAGGTCTAACGTCTATTGGGGTTCTCTCAACTTTCTTCTCACTTTGAGACTCACCGGGCTGTGTGGTACTTGCTGGGCTTAGCCTCTTTTGCACTTTGCCGGGAGCCTCCATCTCGATTTCTTCATCTATGATATCTCCCTCTTCATCGACTACTCTCTCCTCGACTCTAGGGTTTCCTACGGTCTTGCCACTACAAGTGGTAATGGCTTTAGCATGGGCATTAGGGTTCGGTTGGGTGTTACCCGCAAAGTGACCGGGTAACCTCTCTTCTAACTTTCTAGACATATCCCCTACAACTCTTTGAAGGTCATGGAAGGAGGCTTGATGGTTCTTAAGCATTAGGTCATGTTCACTAAAGGTCTTTTGAGTGGTTTGGTCCCTAACAATTAGTTGACTCATCATGGACTCCATTCTCTCTATGCTACCCCCTAAATCAAAACTTGGACCTTGACCTGTTTGACCTTGGTTATTTGACCCCCCATCCTTGACTTGCCCATTGAACCCTTTGTTGAACTGCCCACTTGAACCCCCACCAAAAAGTGAACTTTGGCCCCTATTTGGGTTTTGAGCCATTTGAAAGCCAGGGGGTCCATTTGGGCGAAAAGTGTTATTATTAAAGTTATTATTATTATTATTATTACGCCAACCCGACCCAAAATTATTATTACCCCCAAAACCGCTAGACTGACCTATACCAAACCCTCCTCCTACGAAATCGACCTGCTCCTCACCAAGAAGTAATGGACACGCATTCGTGTCGTGACCCCCTCGACAAAACTCACATTTGTCTACCTTAGCCTTAATTTCCTTAAGTTCCCTAGTCATGTTTTCCAAAACAGCGGCTAAACTAGGATCTATGGTGACATGGTTCACCCCTCGGGCAGGTGCACTAGTAGTGGTATTAGAATTACCACTTTGATATCGCTGATCGGATCGTGATTGTGATTGAGACTGAGTGAATGCCTCAAAACGCTCTAGACACTCAGCAACAGTAAGTATACCCATTATATGCCCCCCCCCCCCCCGCATTAGTGTCGAACCTATCTCGAGTCTCTTGGGTAAGACCGTTATAGAATTTCTCACACAAAGCCCAATCAGAAAGACCATGCTGGGAGCAACGAGCACAAAGGTTTTGGAAACGCTCCCAAGCAAGGTAGTAAGGCTCGTCGGGCTCCATGCGGAAGGAGTGGATTTGGTCTCTAAGACGTGAGGCTTTTGCGGGCGGGAAATATTTGTTCAAAAAGGCTTGATGAAGCCCCGCCCAAGTGGTAAAGGTGCCGGTTGGTTGAGAGTCCAACCAAGTAGCCGCACGGCCGGCTAATGAGAATGGGAAAAGCTGTAGGTAGGTGGCATCGTTGGGTGCACCGTGAAAGTTAAAGGTAGCTAGCATACGAGAGAAACGGTTTATGTGGGCCGGGGCGTCCTCATCGTCTCGGCCATGGAATTGGATGGTATTGGTGATAGCCTGCATGGCATAAGATGGAATCTGCCATGAACTGTCATTAACTATGGGTGGGACGGTGATGGGTGAAGCAAGGCCGGTGAAATCCTGAGTGGCTTGCTGATGGACGGTTTGCCTAGGGTTTGCCATTGGTTCTAAGTTTACTGGATTGCTAGAGGTACTAGAAGTAGGGCTATCGGGTGGGGAAACCTTAGGTGAGGTTTTAGGTGAATGGTTAGGCGAAGGTGGTGGTGTAGGAGGTGGGGTGGGTAACGGGGTGGAATCGAAATTGGGGAAACGAGAAGAGGATGTAGAAGTAACCTGTGGGCCTTAGCCCAATTGAGATGATGACTGCTTGACTGGTGGTGGTGGTCCGTGCGAGCGCGGATGTGGCATCCACTACAAGCAAAAACCTGAACATAAGAAAAGCAAACAATAGTTACTACGACTCAAGATGAAAATAAAAGACACAAAACAAAGTAAACACATAGCACGTATTTGTCAAGTAAATCTATCAAAGCTAATAAACGCAATTACCAAGAGTCCCCGGCAACGGCGCCAAAAACTTGATGTGTGCTAAACAGACTATACAAATTAACTAAATTAGACTCTCTAAGCTAGACACTAAAAAGCTTTAATTCTAGACTCAACCTAAACCACACAATCGGCAAGTGTACCGATCAATGTAGTATAACCTAGGAAGTCCGGATATCGAACCACGAGACTCTATGTATCACGTAGACTAGACTCTGACTAGACACTGACAGACGCGACTTAACTTGTTTAATTGTTTTTTTTGGGGGGGGGGGGGGGGCGGGTTACAGAAAACTAAAGAAATCTATATTGAACTACTAAGTAGACTAAAACTAGACCAAAGACGAACAAAGACTGAGGACTTTCCTTATATGAGAACGAGACCACCTAGACAAGAATCCTAAAACGTATCATCAATCCAAAGAAATCTAGAACATAATTCATTGTAACAAAGTTTCAAGACAAATAACCGACAAAACAAGGGATTAGAAAACCCGATATAATCTTTGATTCTTCGCCCTCGACTCGTACCAATGATTCCTACGCCTTCAAATCTCCGATTGCTCGCCAAGAATGCTCCAAAGTCGCCCAAAGATGTCCAAAATTCGTAATTAGGGTTTCAATTGAGTTTCTTGGGAATTAATTAATCAAACCCTAGCTGGAAACATGTTTTGCTCGAAATCACACCCCTCGCGTGACGCCAAGGGGGGCTCGCGTCACGCGGCGCCTCCAATCCTGATTTCTCTATTTTTTTTATTTAAATTGATTTCCAGCTTCTCTGACGCGCGTACGAATCCCGGTTTTCTCCTAAACTGCTCGATTTGACTCATTTTTCATCACTTTAAGCTACGGGACCTGAAATCAAAGCTTAACGTCAGCAGTATCACAATTCTATCCTAAAACAGACTCAAAACGACTGAAAACTGACCAAAATATACACTATAAACATATGTACTTTACAGTACATCATGGCACGAGAGTTTTTGTTGTCCTGAAAGAGACCTTCAATGGCTGACCAAGCATCATAGGCTGACATGTTGGGGATGACAATAGTATTGAGGAGATCATTAGAAATAGTCCCGTAGATCCATTGTTTGACAATGGCGTCTAGCCGAGACCAGAGTTCATCCGTAGGTTTGGAGGTTTTGTCTTTGTCTTTGTCACCCTCCAAAGAAGATGACGCAGTTGTGGTGGCAGGATGAGAGAGGTGGTCGATGACCCGAAAAACACGGCAGTGGTTTTGAAACAGTTCCGACCACAGGCCATATTGGCTGGATTCGGATTCAAGGAGGACAAGTATGGAGTTTCTAATGTTGTTGACGGTAATGGTTGGGTGTATCTTCTCGGCCATGAGAACCTGTTTGGGTCAGAAAAACAGCAAGAGGTGCAGTAGGGGGGATCGAAGAGAAGGGCTGGAGAAGAAAGAGATAAAAAAAATTGAACAGCAGAGGTGCTGTGGTGGTGGCGGCAGGGAAGGGGTGGTGGGTTTGGGTTTTACAATGATACCATATTGGAAGAGATAAATGTCAAACCTTGATTTTTCTCATTAACATTCAAGGGTTTAAATAATACAAAGGAGATCAATTTGAGATCTCGTATAAGTGGAAACTATTAATTACAATAATTACATAATAATATTCTATTAATTGGGGCTTATTCTGTTTTTAGAGGCATAAGGAGATCCTGGGCAGTACTCCTAAACACTTGCTCAAAATGGTTTTTTGTAAAAGGCTAGGAGACATAAAGAAGCATTATAGTATTATACAAAATGTTTTTTGACGCTATTTTCCACCTCAAAACAGTTTTTTTTTATTGTTTGAACACCCTTTGGTATTAAAGTTAAGAGTAAACTTCCGTTTTGCTCCCTGTGGTTTGGTCATTTTAGTGGTTTTGCCCCAAACCTTTAAAAATAGCCATTTTCTTCCCTGATGTTTCGGTTTTATCGCCAGTTTACTCCACGGCCTTAACTCCATCCATATTGTATGTTAACTGAAAGGGTATTTTGGTAATTTCAAGTATAAAATAAGGGTACTTTGGTAGTTTATATTTAAATCTAACGTATTAATATATATATATATACACATATATAATATAGTCTTTACCCTCTCTCTCTCTACAAACACACTCTCTCTCCTTTCTCTTCTCTCTCTATATACATACCATCTCTTCTGCATCACCATAAACCATCACCCACCACCACACTACCACCACCCCCTCACCACCAACCGTCACTGCCTCACCAACCACCTACCACCATTACACCGCCCAACCGCCACCACCTGTCAGATTCCAAACCATCAGAAGCAAACTGATGGGCAATTTGTGAATTAGTCTCTTCATCTTTAAGACCATCAGAAGAAGATGCACAACAAACATAACATAAATCTGAAATCCCTTTTTCCCCAAATTCCATCTTCATAAAACAGAAATCCGAAACAAACAACAAACCCTTCACCACTTCACCTTTAAAATAATCACAATCAACCTAGGGTTAGGGCTAATCTCAGTTCAATCGTCGTTTGGATCTGAGCAAATTAGGGATGCTCAAGAAGAAGACACAGTTCAATCGTAGCTGGATGGTGATTCCGGTTCAGATAACTGTACGGACGATTCCTCAGAATCTCCGTTGGAAGATAACGCAGAAAATGCTTGAAATTGAGGTGTAAATGATGAGCTGAAGGCTAGTTGTGGTGGTTTGTGTACGGTTATCGGAGAATAACTGATTGTTTTGGTGGGAAAAGTGTGGGTGAAGATACCGTCGGGAATTATAATAATGGCGGCATCTATTACTACGGGTACCGAAGTGATTGGTAGCCGGTGTAACGCCATTTCTGGTGATGGTAACCACGTGGATTGAGTTTGTCATCTCTATGGGGTTTTGTAACACCTCGAAAATTTACGTCCTATAATGTGTTGACATGTGTCATAACCTTCGAACGTGTGAAAGAATACTTTCGAGGGACTAAAGTTGACAAACAATGAAACTATGTAAATATAAGGGTTCAAAATGTCAACAATGAATAAATATACTTTACAATAATCCTACATGATGTTTATAACCTTAAACGAATAAATCATGGATCATACGTAGCTAATTGTGAAAGAAAGTGAGAGGTTACAAACTACAGGGGTTAAATGTGTCAACATCTTTAAGATATACCTCTGAGTGACCTTTTAGCAAACCCGAAGCTTTGTAACGATTAATTATGCTCACTAGAATGTGTGATAAAAATTTCACCAAGTTTCGTTATCGTATGAGAAAGTTATGATAAAATTCGTGTGCGAGGGGTTAGAAGCATCAACATGGAAATTTATGATTTTTCGGGTAAACACAAAGTGGCCAAGGACTTCACAAAGTGGGTATAAGCATTAAAGCCCCTATATGTCAATATTAAAGGTTTAGAATGCAAGAAATGAAGTGAAAGCGATGTTTAGGAGGACCGAGGACTAAAAGTGCAATTAATAAAAATTGGGAAACCTGAATACAAGACCCAAGCGGGCCGCGTAAGATCATGAAGATCTTTACGCGGGCCGCGTGCGACTGCCAGATGCAGAAACTAACAGACAACTGCCTGTTGTGCCTTTAACCGACTCAAATTGCATTTCCTTGATACCATGGGCTGCCTAAGATGGTTTTTAGCTTTAGGGGACACTTGTTTACATCAGGGGATCATCCTAGGCATACATGGCACCATCTTGAACAATCAAAACCCATTATATAAGACCCACATGGTTTGCAACTTTCTTGCATTCCTTCCTTTCAACAACTGATCAAGTTCTGGAGCTCAAGTACATTTCCAACTCATCCCTAATCGTTCATTAGACACTTGTAAGTATGCTTAACCTTCTTTAATTAAGTTTTGATTAGTTTATAGCCTTAAAGTCAAACCGTCGTAATTAACGGTTGACTTATTGATTAATCGCTATTGGTCCAGCGATTAGGCAAACTTAAGGTAGTTATAAGTTGGTAATTATGTGGGCTTTAAACCCTTAAAAGGGCACCCACTGATACCCGTTCTAACTAGGTCGTTTGTCGAGTCAAAGAGGATTAGAAAAAGTCAACAGAAGTGTAAACTTTGATTAAACGCATAATTAACGATGTAAAAGGCGTGTAACCTATTTTATCATTCATGTAACCTGATAATAAGTATAAGAACTTGTCTAAGCTTGTTTGATTCGACAACTTTCTGTTTAAGATCGATTCGGAACCGAAAGGCGCATAGTTTGACTTTCTGCTTTGACTTTGGTTCTGAGCCGGTTTTGATAGGTTTAGACATGCCTTAAAGTTCCATTAGGACCTAGTTACATGTTTGTATAACCCTCTGTGTTTATACCACTTGAATCCTTAATTGTCCGACGTTTCCGTTAAGTGCTTAAATATTGACCGTAATGCCCTTATGACCATAAACGAGAATTTTGGAAATATGAAAGTACAATAATCTTTGTTACTGATTATTAAACATGTCCCTAAATTTTCACATCAGTTGGAGGTCTAGATTAGGAGTTATGCTTAATGACGTAATTAGAACGCTTCTTAATAATAGAACGGCGTCATTAGCGTAAAGCCAATCTAAACCCAATTTTTGACACCAAACCTTTTACCCACTGATGTAATATAATATTTTGAGATTTTTGAAGATTTTTAATTATTTTTAAACTGATCATAAGCTAGGATTAGTGCCTTGATTCGGTAAATACCGAATATACCCTTTTAGGCCATAAAATGAGTTTTACAAATCCTTTTGATACCAATCCAATTGCTACTAATTTTAAATAATAAATGAAGTGTTTTGAACCTGTTTAACTGATCAGAAAACTCAGAATCCTATTTTAACCCGTATGTCGCTTAAAACGGCTTTATACGCGTATTATACGCATAGTTTGAGTTTAAAAACATTTTGTCACATAAGACTTATTACCAACTGAGGTAACCTGTTAAAATAAATTATTTTACTGATTTATTCAGACCCGAATCACAGAAGCTTAATTAATCCCTTTTATAATCTTTAAAATGACCAAAATACCCCTACGGGGCTTAATTATAGGTTAAACTCGTTTTGGGCATAATGGAAGGTATCCTACTGATATCACAACATATTTAAGGCATGTTAACTTAGGAAACCTGTTTAGGACTCTTATGGTTACCCGTTACGCTTCATGCGCGTTCGGTTCGATTTATGTAACTAGTTTACATAAATTAGCCGAAACGGGTCAAACCTTATCGGTTTTATCTCAAAATCCAGAATGTGTATAATATACTTATATTAAGCAAGTCTTCAAACTTGTCGGGTCTAAATCACATTCTATCCGGTCTTCGCTTAATCGTGCGTGCGAACAATATCTTTAAAACTAACCGGTCTAAGCTTAAGCTTAACTAAAGACCCGTTACGATTCTAATAGGTTATTATAAACCTTCGTTCCAGATTAGGAGGACCAGTAAAAGCTACTTGCATTTGCTTATTGTGATTATTACTTTGCTCAGGTAAATACTTTTAACTTATTTTCCCTTATACGGGCTTGGGGTACGGTATATAAAATACCGCTTGGTCGGCCATTCGACCTTAATCATGTGTTGGTTAAGTATTATCGAGATGACCGTTTAAATTGTTTTGTTTGCTTAAAGCCTCTGGGGGGTTAATGACCATGTCTCGGATATCCCTGGCATCATTTTACGAAATGGCCACGACCTTAGCACACAGGTGTAGGCGTACACCTGTCAGTGTCTCATATAAATAATGTGGTGTGTCTATTGATCTTTAACCCGGCATGAACCGGGCTACTGAACGCATAAGAAACATGTAAATCTTTTACGAGTATTATATTCAAATAATTATCCCAAGTTATAAAATATTATTTGTGCCTTGTGCCTTAAATTCATTTTCTTAAACTCTTTTCAAAATGAGTCGGTTGATTGTATTTACCAGTGTAAACTGACGTATTTTCTCAAAAAGGTTAAGTGCAGGTACTACGCGTAATAGGCTGGCTTTTCTCCTAGCATCCACCATAAGTCTCGCAAGCTTGGATGTCATAGACTGTTGAACATTGTTTTCCTTTTATTTTGATCTACCTGTGGATTTATATTCAACTATTTGTGATACTTAATATTACAATATTGTTTGGTTGAAATGAATCTATACTTTGCTTCCGCTGTGCATTTAAATATTGTGTTGTTTGACTATTATGTTGCCAACCACGTCACGATACTCCCCATCGGGCCCACCGGTGACACGTGGAATTCGGGGTGTGACAGGTTGGTATCAGAGCCAACGTTGAGTGAATTAAACACTAGCCTTTTGTGTTTAATCTCAGTTACACAATTGCACATTCCTAAATCTTCGAGTCTAGACAAAGAACTTAGGAATAATCCAAAATGTTTTATTTTAATTTTAATTTTAACTTTGTCCTTTATTTTTCCTTGTTGTTACCTTTATTTATATTGACAGGTTTAACAATGCCGCCAAGATTCAGGCGAGGAGGACAAGGAGAAGGGCCAATCAGCGCCCCTAACGACGACGAGGCCGGGCCTTCGCACCGGAGAACTCCTTCTTCTACAAGGAGTGCCGATCCAAGAGAACCTTGGAGGACTTATGAGGAGCCTGCCAGACAATCTACGTCGCATAGCTCAACGCCTCCATATCATCACTCCTTTGGGCCTCAGTCCGAGAATGAGCCCGACAACCAGCAACTTTCATACATACCCCTACAGCGATCCTTATCGCACAATTCCTTCGGCGACCCCACTCCTGTCTTTCAGGGCTGGTTTAACCCGGCAGACTACCTACCAGAACAACTGGGCTTTAACCCACTAGGACCGGAGGATCACTTTTCCGGCGATCAAGCAATGGACATGGACGAGGATACTGATCCCGTCGAGCCTGCAACCGGAACCCCGAACCATCCTTTTTGAGATCTCTGATGGTTCATCTTTTCACGAATCACCCTACCAAGGTCCGGATAGTCACCAGTCACGGTTCAACCGGTGTGAGTGGTACTTTACACCATCTCACCATTCATCGCCTCAGCAGCAACAGCAGCAGTAGGACCCCTCTGGGGATCCACGTTTCGTGGCAGTCACGCCACCGCCTCCACCACCGCCAGTTCATCTAGCACCTCCAGAACCACCAAGACGTAGGAGGACTGGCGCAAGGATGTCAGCACGAGGAGGAGAATTTCATTTCAGCACCCCTCAACACTCTAGTGGCAGCCACTACCCGCCACTATATGAAGACCCACAGGTGGGTGGACCTTCAGTTCCAGTGTCGGAGGTGAATTCGGCACCTGTTGCGCCGCAACCATCGGGTTTTGGTAACCCTATCCCTGCATATACTAGTCCAGCAGCTTACAATCCATATGGACCGCCGGCATACACTAACTATAATTATGCCGAGGCCGACCCATATCAAGTGGCATCAAACTACCTTGCCCAAAATCCTGAGGGACCATATGGAACCCCTTGGGGAGTGGGATACCCAGCTCGTGGGTATCAAGTACCTGCTCAGCCACCACTACAGCACCAGCCACCACGGTTTTCCCCACCAGAGCAGGAGGATCTCCGTCAAAGGCTGGAAAGGGTTGAGCGAGACTTCCAAAGGGAACGTAGGAAGAATCAGGGATTCATGAGTGGCTTAGCAAGTTTGCTGAAAGGAAAGAAGAAACGGGATCGTTAAATCCCAATATGTATTATTGTATTTCCTTGTCTCTATTAGTCCCTGCATGGACATTTATTTTTGTAAACAGTCCCTGCGAGGACTTGTATTATCTGTATAGCTCCTGCGTGGGCAAGTGTTTCTGTGAAAAGTCCCGTTTAGGGCAAAGTGTACTACTTTTAAATTTTAATGGAATGTTAAGTTTGAAAATTTTATTTCTGTCATCTATGCATTTATATACTATACATGAAATAAATGAAATAAAATCATTCCTTTTAAAAAAATGATCTGCCCATTAAATATTAAATAAGAATCTTAAAAGTACAACCTAGCCTGCATGTCATTATAAGACTTGGCCAAGATGGTAAGACTTCTATAAAAGATTCCAATCCCAGTTAACATCTGAAAACATGTTAACGCTCCTGGCAGATGTGATTCGTTAAAATCACACACGTCATTCTTATGTAAGGATTCTTCAAAAGATTCCTAACCCAACTTAATGATCTCTGAATCATGGGTTTAAATCATCAATTAAGATGTTCATATTTTGACCATACACTGGTAATACAATGCCTACGGGCCTTGCTCATCCCTACATGAGCCAAAAGACAGTGGTAGCTATGACTCCCTGTCCGAAAAAGGTAATGAACCATGTTCAAACTTTAAAAGCCTTGATTCTCTGAAATCATAGCTTATGATTTAAATTGTCCTTGTGACTAGGCCTTTTGTGCTACAAATAAAACTGTTATTGTTTTATAATTAGGATAAATTATAATAGAAATCCTAAATAAATGTGAGTAATAAATTAACCATATATGGTCTACGTTTACCACGGTTAATAAATTGCCATAAAAGACAATTCTATAATAAACTCACCAATAAATTATTGTCAATATGTAACAGTTCAAGCTACATGGCAGACTCAAACGAGATCAACAGTCACCCCAGGAGAGAGCATGATAATGCCCGAGTAAATGTAGCGGGTGCAGAATTACAGGCAATGATAGATAATGCCGTTAATCGAGCTATGGATAGACAGCTCCATGAATCCAGTGGTACCCTTACAAGGACCCAATCTGCACCACACTCTAGAATACCCTCCAGGACCCACACTGCCCACAACAGTAATTCTCACCACTCGTCAAACCAAAGGAGTGTTCCATCCCAAAGAGTCGTATTAAATCAAGAACCCCGTAATAAGGGTTGCTCCTATAAGTACTTCGTTTCGTGCAAACCCAGGGATTTCACTGGGGAAAAAGGAGCAGTAGATTGCATGACTTGGTTGGACGAGATGGATACGGTAGTGGATATCAGTGGTTGCGATAATAGGGATATTGTGAAATTCGTGTCTCAGTCTTTCAAGGGAGAAGCATTAGCATGGTGGAGATCTTTGATCCAAGCTACAGGGAAAATCCCGTTATACAATATGACCTGGGAACAGTTCATGTCACTGATCAAGGAAAACTACTGACCTCAGCATGAGGTTGAGAAAATTGAAGCTGACTTCTTGTCACTGGTCATGAGAAACCTAGACTGTCAGGCCTACCTTACCAGTTTCAACACCTTGTCAAGGTTGGTTCCATATTTGGTAACCCCGGAACCCAAACGTATAGCTCGTTTCATCGGGGTTTTGGCCCCGGAGATCAAGGCAAGTGTAAAGGCCTCCAGACCAGCTACTTTTCGGTCTGCAGCAGACATATCATTGTCTCTTACCTTGGATGCGGTCAGGCAGAAATCGCAGAGGAACACCGATACCGAAAAGAGGAAGCGTGAGGATGACAACTCACGACGTTTAGACAAGAAACATAAGGGAAACAATGACCACAAGAAGGGGTCAGGATTTAGGAAGGATGGTCAGCAGTCGGGTGAAAAACCCAGATGTAAAATCTGCAAGAGACAGCACTTCGGGAAGTGCAGGTATGAATCAAACTCGCATTCACATGTGGGTTGTGCAAGTCCAAGGAACACAAGACCTTGGATTGCAAAAAGATGAAGGATGCAACCTGCTACGGTTGCAATGAAAAGGGGCACATCAAGACCAATTGCCCAAAATACGCCAAGAAGCCTGAAGAGGCCAAGAAGACCAATGCTAGGCTCTTCAGGATGGATGCTAAGGAAGCCGTCCAGGACGACAATGTGATAACAGGTACCTTCCCCGTAAATGATGTTTATGCGAGAGTGTTATTTGATTCAGGCGCTGATAAGTCGTTCGTAGATAATAAGTTTTGTGAATTGTTGAAATTACCTGTTAAGACCTTACGTGTGAAGTATGAGGTGGAACTAGCAGATGGCACTTTAGAAACCGCCTCAACCATATTAGATGGATGTTTCATATCCATTAAGAACCACTCTTTTCCTTTTACACTACTTCCCTTTAAGTTAGCCGGTTTTGACATAGTATTGGGTATGGACTGATTATCTCATAACCAGGCCCAAATTGTCTGTAACAAGAAGCAAGTGGTGATCAAGACTCCGTCTGGTGAATCACTTACTATCCAGGGAGATACCCAGTATGGGCTGCCTGAGCAAATGTCTATGCTCAAGGACTCCAAGTGTTTGAAGAAGGGTTGTGTCATCTACATGGCACAAGTGATTATTGATGAACCGAAGCCCAAGATTGGGGATATCCCCGTCGTTTCTGAATACCCTGGGGTTTTTCCTGAAGAACTACCTGGTTTGCCACCAGATAGGCAAGTAGAATTCAGAATTGACATTATTCCTGGATCAGCACCGGTGGCAAGGGCGCCTTATAGACTGGCACCAACAGAGATGAAGGAATTGAGAACGCAGCTAGATGATTTGCTAGCCAAAGGTTTCATCAAACCTAGTTCGTCTCCTAGGGGAGCACCAGTTTTATTTGTCAAGAAGAAGGATGGATCGATGCGTCTGTGCATCGACTACCGTGAGCTTAATAAGGTCACTATCAAGAATAGGTATCCTTTGCCCAGAATTGACGATCTGTTCGATCAACTTCAAGGGGCAAGTTTCTTCTCTAAGATTGACTTAAGGTCAGGCTATCACCAACTGAAGGTTAGAGATGAAGATCTACACAAGACTGCATTTAGGACTCGTTATGGTCATTACGAGTTCCTAGTGATGCCTTTTGGGCTCACTAATGCACCGGCCGCATTTATGGATCTCATGAATCTCGTTTGCAAGCCTTACATGGATAAGTTTGTCATCGTCTTCATCGATGACATCCTCATCTACTCGAAGAACCAAGCTGACCACAAGAAGCACCTTCATTGCATTCTAGAACTACTTCATAAAGAAAAGCTCTATGCCAAGTTCTCGAAGTGTGAATTCTGGCTTCGAGAAGTCCAATTTCTTGGACATGTTGTTAGTGAGCGTGGTATCCAAGTAGATCCCGCTAAAGTTGAAGCTGTCATGAATTGGCAAGAGCCAAAGACGCCTACGGAAATTCGTAGCTTCCTAGGTTTGGCAGGATACTATAGGCGATTCATTGAAAACTTCTCAAGGATTGCTGCACCCCTGACTTCGTTGACGCGTAAGAAGATTAAGTTTGACTGGGGTCCTAAGCAGCAGGAATCCTTCGATATTCTGAAACAAAAGTTGAGCAATGCTCCAGTACTGACATTGCCTGATGGAATCGAGGAGTTTGTAGTTTATTGTGATGAATCACACACCGGGATGGGATGTGTGCTTATGCAGAAAGGCAAAGTCATTGCCTATGCTTCACGCCAGTTAAAGGTGCACGAAAATAATTACACCACCCATGACTTGGAGTTGGGTGCCGTTGTATTCGCACTAAAACTTTGGAGGCACTACTTATATGGAATCAAATGTGTGATATATTCTGATCACAAGAGCCTTCAACATCTGTTCAATCAGAAGGACTTGAACATGAGGCAACGCCGTTGGATGGAAACTCTGAATGATTACGATTGTGAAATCAGATACCATCCCGGCAAGGCAAATGTAGTCGCCGATGCCTTGAGTCGGAAGGAAAGGGTGAAACCCATCCGAATCAATGCCAAGAGCATTGAAATAAAGAACAGTTTGAATGAAAGGTTGTTAGCTGCACAGAAGGAAGCTGTGTTGGAAGCTAACTACCCTAATGAAAAGCTAGGGGTAACTGAGGAGCAGTTATCTCTTAGCAAGGACGGAATTCTTAGATTGAATGGACGAATATGGGTTCCAATTTATGGAGGACTCCGAGATGTTATCCTCCAGGAAGCCCATAGCTCTAAATATTTCGTTCATCTTGGAGCTGATAAGATGTACCAGGATCTAAGGGCAAACTATTGGTGGATAGGCTTGAAGAAGTCTGTAGCCACCTATGTAGCTAAATGCTTGACTTGTGCGCAAGTCAAAGCAGAACATCAAAAGCCGTCAGGTTTGCTACAACAGCCTGAACTTCCTACGTGGAAGTGGGAAATGGTAACTATGGATTTTATCACCAAGTTACTTAAGACAAGGAAAGGAAATAACACCATTTGGGTGATCGTAGACAGACTGACTAAGTCAGCACATTTCCTACCCATTAAGGAGACTTTTAGCTCCGACATGTTAGCCCAATTGTACGTGGATAAGATTGTAGCTTTACATGGCATACCTGTGTCTATTATCTCTGACAGAGATACTAGATACACGTCACATTTTTGGAAAAGCTTCCAACAATCTTTGGGCACGCGTTTGAATTTTAGTACGGCTTACCATCCTCAGACGGACGGCCAGAGTGAGCGTACTATTCAAACTTTGGAAGACATGCTTCGAGCATGCGTGATTGATTTAGGTGGTAGTTGGGATAACCACCTGCCGTTAATCGAGTTCTCCTACAACAATAGCTACCATACCAGCATTAAGGTTGCGCCTTTCGAGGCCATATACGGTAGAAAGTGTAGAACGCCCGTTTGTTGGGCGGAAGTTGGAGATGTCCAATTATCAGGACCAGAGATAGTCTTTGAAACGACAGACAAGATTGTCCAGATTCGTGACCGTCTCAAAGCTGCCCGAGATAGGCAGAAGAGTTACGCAGATCCAAAGCGTAAATCTATGAAATTTGAAGTTGGTGACAAAGTCTTACTTAAAGTATCACCCTGGAAGGGAGTGATGCGTTTTGGTAAGAAAGGTAAATTAAGCCCGAGGTATATAGGACCGTTCAAGATTATCGAATGTGTTGGATCAGTGGCTTACAAGTTAAATTTAACTGAAGAGCTCAGTGGTATTCATAATGTATTCCACATCTGCAATCTGAAGAAGTGTTTCGCTGATGAATCACTGGTTATACCACATACGGATGTGCATATAGATGAGAGCTTGAAATTTGTGGAAAAACCATTGTCGATCGAGGATCGACAGGTTAAGAAGCTTCGAAGGAAGCATGTACCGATTGTAAAGGTCAAATGGGATGCCGGTAGAGGTCCCGAATACACGTGGGAGGTAGAGTCCACTATGAAAGAGAAATACCCTCATTTGTTTCAGTAAATATCGAGGTCGAGATTTCTTTTAAGGGGGTGAGGATGTAACACCTCGAAAATTTACGTCCTATAATGTGTTGACATGTGTCATAACCTTCGAACGTGTGAAAGAATACTTTCGAGGGACTAAAGTTGACAAACAATGAAACTATGTAAATATAAGGGTTCAAAATGTCAACAATGAATAAATATACTTTACAATAATCCTACATGATGTTTATAACCTTAAACGAATAAATCATGGATCATACGTAGCTAATTGTGAAAGAAAGTGAGAGGTTACAAACTACAGGGGTTAAATGTGTCAACATGTTTAAGATATACCTCTGAGTGACCTTTTAGCAAACCCGAAGCTTTGTAACGATTAATTATGCTCACTAGAATGTGTGATAAAAATTTCACCAAGTTTCGTTATCGTATGAGAAAGTTATGATAAAATTCGTGTGCGAGGGGTTAGAAGCATCAACATGGAAATTTATGATTTTTCGGGTAAACACAAAGTGGCCAAGGACTTCACAAAGTGGGTATAAGCATTAAAGCCCCTATATGTCAATATTAAAGGTTTAGAATGCAAGAAATGAAGTGAAAGCGATGTTTAGGAGGACCGAGGACTAAAAGTGCAATTAATAAAAATTGGGAAACCTGAATACAAGACCCAAGCAGGCCGTGTAAGATCATGAAGATCTTTACGCGGGCCGCGTGCGACTGCCAGATGCAGAAACTAATAGACAGCTGCCTGTTGTGCCTTTAACCGACTCAAATTGCATTTCCTTGATACCATGGGCTGCCTAAGATGGTTTTTAGCTTTAGGGGACACTTGTTTACATCAGGGGATCATCCTAGGCATACATGGCACCATCTTGAACAATCAAAACCCATTATATAAGACCCACATGGTTTGCAACTTTCTTACATTCCTTCCTTTCAACAACTGATCAAGTTCTGGAGCTCAAGTACATTTCCAACTCATCCCTAATCGTTCATTAGACACTTGTAAGTATGCTTAACCTTCTTTAATTAAGTTTTGATTAGTTTATAGCCTTAAAGTCAAACCGTCGTAATTAACGGTTGACTTATTGATTAATCGCTATTGGTCCAGCGATTAGGCAAACTTAAGGTAGTTATAAGTTGGTAATTATGTGGGCTTTAAACCCTTAAAAGGGCACCCACTGATACCCGTTCTAACTAGGTCGTTTGTCGAGTCAAAGAGGATTAGAAAAAGTCAACAGAAGTGTAAACTTTGATTTAACGCATAATTAACGATGTAAAAGGCGTGTAACCTATTTTATCATTCATGTAACCTGATAATAAGTATAAGAACTTGTCTAAGCTTGTTTGATTCGACAACTTTCTGTTTAAGATCGATTCGGAACCGAAAGGCGCATAGTTTGACTTTCTGCTTTGACTTCGGTTCTGACCTGGTTTTAATAGGTTTAGACATGCCTTAAAGTTCCATTAGGACCTAGTTACATGTTTGTATAACCCTCTGCGTTTATACCACTTGAATCCTTAATTGTCCGACGTTTCCGTTAAGTGCTTAAATATTGACCGTAATGCCCTTATGACCATAAACGAGAATTTTGGAAATATGAAAGTACAATAATCTTTGTTACTGATTATTAAACATGTCCCTAAATTTTCACATCAGTTGGAGGTCTAGATTAGGAGTTATGCTTAATGACGTAATTAGAACGCTTCTTAATAATAGAACGGCGTCATTAGCGTAAAGCCTATCTAAACCCAATTTTTGACACCAAACCTTTTACCCACTGATGTAATATAATATTTTGGGATTTTTGAAGATTTTTAATTATTTTTAAACTGATCATAAGCTAGGATTAGTGCCTTGATTCGATAAATACCGAATGTACCCTTTTAGGCCATAAAATGAGTTTTACAAATCATTTTGATACCAATCCAATTGCTACTGATTTTAAATAATAAATGAAGTGTTTTGAACCTGTTTAACTGATCAGAAAACTCAGAATCCTATTTTAACCCGTACGTCGCTTAAAACGGCTTTATACGCGTATTATACGCATAGTTTGAGTTTAAAAACATTTTGTCACATAAGACTTATTACCAACTGAGGTAACCTGTTAAAATAAATTATTTTACTGATTTATTCAGACCCGAATCATAGAAGCTTAATTAATCCCTTTTATAATCTTTAAAATGACCAAAATACCCCTACGGGGATTAATTATAGGTTAAACTCGTTTTGGGCATAATGGAAGGTATCCTACTGATATCACAACATATTTAAGGCATGTTAACTTAGGAAACCTGTTTAGGACTCTTATGGTTACCCGTTACGCTTCATGCGCGTTCGGTTCGGTTTATGTAACTAGTTTACATAAATTAGCCGAAACGGGTCAAACCTTATCGATTTTATCTTAAAATCCAGAATGTGTATAATATACCCATATTAAGCAAGTCTTCAAACTTGTCGGGTCTAAATCACATTCTATCCGGTCTTCGCTTAATCGTGCGTGCGAACAGTATCTTTAAAACTAACCGGTCTAAGCTTAAGCTTAACTAAAGACCCGTTAGGATTCTAATAGTTTATTATAAACCTTCGTTCCAGATTAGGAGGACCAGTAAAAGCTACTTGCATTTGCTTATTGTGATTATTACTTTGCTCAGGTAAATACTTTTAACTTATTTTCCCTTATACGGGCTTGGGGTACGGTATATAAAATACCGCTTGGTCGAGCATTCGACCTTAATCATGTGTTGGTTAAGTATTATCGAGATGACCGTTTAAATTGTTTTGTTTGCTTAAAGCCTTTGGGGGGGTTAATGACCATGTCCCGGATATCCCTGACATCATTTTACGAAATGGCCACGACCTTAGCACACAGGTGTAGGCGTACACCTGTCAGTGTCTCATATAAATAATGTGGTGTGTCTATTGATCTTTAACCCGGCACGAACCGGGCTACTGAACGCATAAGAAACATGTAAATCTTTTACGAGTATTATATTCAAATAATTATCCCAAGTTATAAAATATTATTTTTGCCTTGTGCCTTAAATTCATTTTCTTAAACTCTTTTCAAAATGAGTCGGTTGATTGTATTTACCAGTGTAAACTGACGTATTTTCTCAAAAAGGTTAAGTGCAGGTACTACGCGTAATAGGCTGGCTTTTCTCCTAGCATCCACCATAAGTCTCGCAAGCTAGGATGTCATAGACTGTTGAACATTGTTTTCCTTTTATTTTGATCTACCTGTGGATTTATATTCAACTATTTGTGATACTTAGTATTACAATATTGTTTGGTTGAAATGAATCTATACTTTGCTTCCGCTGTGCATTTAAATATTGTGTTGTTTGACTATTATGTTGCCAATCACGTCACGATACTCCCCACCGGGCCCACCGGTGACACGTGGAATTCGGGGTGTGACAGGTTTCCTACTTTCTTTCGTATGGTTGTGAATTGTCGAGTGGGGTTTTTTTAAGTGTTTGATTTTTGGAACATCTGTATGAATTTAATATCTAGTGATAATAATACTTATGTTTTTATTTTTTTTTATTTTCATTTTCAATATAAGAATGAATTTTTGAAATTAATAATAATTAATTAAATACTTATATATAAAATTACTAAAATACCCTTAATTTTAATAGACAATTTGGATGGAGTTAGAGACGAGGAGCAAAATGGTGATAAGTTACATAGATCAGGGAGTAAACTGGCTATTTTTAAAGATTTGGGGCAAAACCATTAAAGTTACCAAACCACAGGGAGCAAAACGGAAGTTTACTCTAAAGTTAAAATGCGTGTTTATATATCTCATTCAGGCCAACCTAGAGTTTTCTTTATGGATAAGGAGATCAAATGTGTGTTTGGAAAATTGTATTTTTACAGTTGATGAGCAGTAAATGAGATTATTTGGAGTTCTTTTACTCTTAATTCGATCTTGGTTGATAATGATCCTAGCTGCATTATTTCATTATTATCGTTTGAAATTTTTTTCATTATTATCTTGATTAACACTATTTTAATGGAGGTCGTTTTTAGCAAAGGTGAAAATCTGGGCAATTCTTGGTGGTGGATTGTTAGTCAAGTTCTTCTTTTAGATAGACGGGTTCTGTTTATTGGTTGGAAACGAGAGATCAATGTTGGTCCATTTATGTGTGTAGTCGGTTGATTTTGGATTTTGATGGTCGAAACAGGGATATTTTGGGCATAGTACAGCCTCGATTTAACTTTCTTCAAGCGTGGGCTCATGGAGTGGGAGGTATACATCACTGAACTAATTGTGAAGCAAAATCTGGACAATCTGGTTCGCAAAGGCATCTCAGTATGTACTGGGATTTCAACTTCTTGGTTGGGAAATATTCTTGTTGGGCTACCAATGATCTCTTGGTGGGTGTGTGTGTGTGGGGGGGGGGTAATACGAACTTGGTGATACTAACATACTAACTACTAACCCGGTTAGCGAGATCCTACACCGTTCAAAAAAATATATATATTCTTGTTGGGCTTGTGGTCTTTATATAGAGGGAATTGGGCCTTGGTATTAGGCTGATAGTTATGGCTGATTACTGTTTGGGATATTGGGCTAAAACTTTTATGTGTTGTGATGACTGAATGGTCCACTCTTTTTTCTTGCTCAAAATGGCACATCAAGGGCTAGAGAAAGTCTTGTGACTTTCTGGAAAGCTCATTTGAGCTATCAACGATTAAACGTTACAAACAGCTGGGAATAAGCATCTTTAAATGAGTGATATTGTAATCTTTTTCCATCCATGTGTGTTAATTCACAACTGTATCTAGTGTAAATATTATGCCATCATCTCTGAATTTGTTGAATTTATCTGCAGAGCTTACTTTGCCTACATAACCATGTGATGGCCTATGTGTACAAAAAAGACTAATGGAAATGTTGGAAGAAAATCACCCGATTGGCATCAACGAATACACAAAATTAGAAATAGGCTATGGTTTGGTTACCCATATGGAAAAAATGAAATGAGTAAATTATAAAAATCGTCTTTTATATGTTGACACAATATTGCAAAGTGTGTTATTGTCTTAAAAAAGTACAAAAAACGTACTCGATGTTTGCAAACCCTTGCAGGTTACTTCCTTTAACCCTAATACAGTTATTTTTTTGGTTAAATTAGGGAACACAAAAGTAATTTAGTCTTTTTACCTAACTCTCTCTTGTATATCATCTGCCACCACCACTCTCACCTCAACCACCGTCCACCACCACTCCCTCCACTAGCACAACCACTGTCAAATCCTAACCACTGCACCAAATCTACGACTTCTGTGCCCACCACCGCCCAAGCACCACCACTGCCATAAACCATCGCCCTAGCACGACCACTCCAAATCCAACAATCACCCAACGAACCCGACAACCACCACTCTAATTCGTAAGAACACTAACACTAGAACGAAGATTGGGTGATTCAGTTACCTGGAACGAATGACGACGACTTATGTGGAACGAACGAACGGAGCGATATGTTGAATGATGGCGGAGCTATGGCGGTGGTGAACGGTGCTATGGTAAGCTGCTGGTATAGTGGTTGACGCTGGATCTATGGTGAACGGTGCTATGGTGGTGGTTCTATGGGCAGTGGTGGCTTAGATTGTGTGTGTGTATATACAGTAGAAACTCTATAAAATAATACACTTGGTACCACCAAAATTTATTAATTAATCGATAAATTAATAATTATTAATTTATATATAATTAATATTTTATTAATTTATAGTAGAATACTTAGTTTACAAACACCTTTCAAGCTTCCACTTAATTATTGTATACAATGCATGTATATCAAATGAACGGCCCAATTTGAAAGAAACCTTCAATCTCCCACCTTATTATGCTTCTTGTGTTCAATGTATCACTTTATGGACATTAAAAATATTTTCTATACAAATACAAGATCAAAATAGGTTAACACAAACAAATCATACACACAACATGGCTTCTCATCTTAAAGGTGTGAAAAAAACAACAATGACAGACGAGATTCGAAGAGCATTATACAAGCACAACAAGGATAATCCAAGTTGAAATGGAGGGCATGGAGGACAAATTAAAATCCATAAGAGACAAAGTTGATCAGTTTGAAATGAAAGACATCTTTAATATGGATGAAACATGTTTGTTTTTTTATTATTTTATTTTATATTTTGTACTTTAGAGATTCAAGGGGAAATTGATTTCAACAAAAAACAAAAGACAATTGAGTCATTTTTCAAGAAACATTCATAACTCATTCATGTAATATGCTATATATAAGGAATTATTAATTTATGTTTTATATGGGGTCTAAAGAAATTATCAAAAATGTTTTATCTTATAATTTTAGCGAATTATTAATTTAGCACCCTATCCCCGAGTCGGGACCGGCAAAAAATATTATCTTAGAGAGTTTATTAAATAATCGAGTATTAATTTATCGAGTTTCTACTGTATATAGGGATGGTTTAAATCATCATCATCATCATCATCATCATCATCATACTCAGTAAATCCCACCAATAGCAAAGCAAATGTAGGGTCTGAGGAGGGTAAGGTGTAGACAGTCTTACCTCTACCCCGGAGGAATAGAGAGGCTGCTTCCAGTGAGACCCCCGGCTCGATAATAGTTTTGCATCAAGCCTTGGACATAAGGCACATAACACTCGGGACAAAGACCGATTAGTGCATGTACCCTTTTGTCTTGGACATAAGGCAATCGGGACAAAGACCGATTAGTGCATGTACCCTTTTGTCTTTCAGCTATCAACGCCACCACATGATGCATGATTAACCGTCCTCAGCTTTTAACGTTATTTTCACGAACTTAGTAAAATAACGTTAAAATTAGTGCACTTTCACTTTTGCCCCCCGATGGCCCACACATATATACATTATATGCGCATACCGCAAGCGGGGCGTGGGATGGTTTAAATGAGAACGCTAAATATCGCGAGAACCGTGAGAACGAATGAAAAAACCACGAGAATTGTTCAAAAACAATTTAAATTCAAAATTTCTTTTTACACTTATCATTATTATGCGAACACAATGTTATAAATTAAATTTATACATTTAAATTTACGTGAGTTCGTAAATAAAGAAAATTTACACATGTGTAAGTTCGTTATTTACACATGTGTAAATTTGTTATATTTACACATGCGTAAAAAACTAATAAAAGTGATTATGAGAGGAGAAATGAGTTATTTGATGTTGTAAATTCTTTTTTTTTTTTTTTTTTGATGTTATATTTTAATTTCAATGAGGTTTGTATTAAAAAAAATGGTTTTGATTGGTGTTCTCATTCGTTCTCACGGCATCAAATATTTATTTCCCCTTTCAAAATCACTCTTTTTAGATTTTTTTACACATGTGTAAATATAACAGATTTACACATGTGTAAATGGCAAACTTACACATGTGTAATTTTCTTTATTTACGAATTCATGTAAAATTAAACGTGTAAATTAAATTTCTAACATTGTATTCGAATAATAATGATAAGTGTAGAAAAAATTTTGAATTTGAATTGTTTTTGACCAAGTTCTCATGATTTTTCATTTATTCTCACGGTTCTCACAATATTTAGCGTTCTCGTTTAAACCTTCACACAAATATATATATATATATATATATATATATATATATATATATACATATATGTTTGGTCCGGTTTTTTACGGTTGGTTTTTGCTATAAACCGTGAACCAAACCGTTTGCTACGGTTTGAAAATATTGAAACCGACCGACCGAAAGATCATTAAAAACCCAACTGTGAAACCAAACCGATGACCGGTTTGGGCGGTTTCACGGTTTGAAACCGGACCGTGAACACCCCTATCACCTACATAGCAATACTTTTTTCTCACCCAACCCCCCAACCAAACCACCATAAGGGTGAACGGTGTGGAGTCGGCAAACTCCTTCGACACCGATCGGTGACCACTGCCAACATGTTAACCGAACAAGCTTTACCGAAATGGGGGGCGAAATCGGTGAAGGTTCACCGAATCGGGGAGAGGGAGGGAAGAGGAGAAAGAGGGGTGTGTGTGGTGGGGTTCATGTCTTCTCAACCAATCAAACATTTTCTTTTTTTTTAAATAGTTTACCTAAACCCTATTAAATAAACCACCGCCAACGTTTTTTAGCATTAGGTAAACAATTGACATAGCCCTATATAATTAGGTGATTTAAGAGTTTACCTATTCTAAATGTTTAACCACTCCCATCATCCTAACACACATGGTTGTAAAAATCTCGACTAGCCACCGATTAATCTCGATTAATTTTTGATTAATTACAATTAATCCCGATTATATCCCATTAATCCCGATTAATCGCTAGTCTCCACCTCACCGACTGACTAGCGACTAGCGATTTCTACAACCATGTTGACCTTGTAATAACTCAAAAAAAAGTTAAAAGCAATCCCATACACGCACATAAAACCCTTTTGAACTTTTGAGCGCAATAATCAAAGCAAAACCCTCGTAATTTTCTCCTAATCTCCCTCCTTTCTAAAACATTTTCGAGAAAACCAGTGGACTGTGGAAGAGGAATGGCTTCGTTGAACGGTGACGGAGACGGAGACCATCGGTCTGGTAATCGGAAGAGGAAAAACCCAAGTGACGACGTCGACGGTTATTTTGAACCCGAGGAGAACGATGAAGGCAAGATAAAGGGTAAGCATTCTTCTAATCATCATCATCATCATCATCATCAATATTTTGTTTGCTTTAGGGCTATTCTGCGTATGATTTATCAGATTTATTTTGTACACTTATTTAGAGGATGAATTTTTGTATCACTTTTAGCTCTCTCTAGGTCTAACCTTGCCTTTTTTTCGAGCTTTTTGCTGGTTAATTTAGTGCTTGGTTTTTAATTTACTTCGATCTTTGTATGTGTTTAATTGTATCTTAGTGATGGCCCCTACCGGTAAGATCATCTCGCTTAATATTAAAGGCTTAGACACCATTGGCGACATTAAAATTAAAATCGAGGCTGTGGAACGTATCCGATGCCGCCAGCAGGAACTGATCTTCAAGGAAATGATTCTTCAAGACAACGGTATCCTTGGGAACTTGTGCATCAAGAAGGAATCCACACTCAAACTTATGCACAAATCAAATAGATTCATGAAGATATTCATCAACACCCTAGGCCCTCACCCAAGGACTTTGTCTCTTGAAGTCGAACCCTCAGACACCATCGGCAACGTGAAAGCCAAGATGCTTGATTATAGTATTCGGGGCGTATTGATCTTTAAGGAAGTTGTCCTCAACGATAAGGACACCCTTGCGGAGTTGAACATTATCAACGGATCCACCCTCACAAGCATGGTTAAGTATGTGAACGCTATGGAAATATTTGTGAATTTTTATGCCGGAAAGACCATCTCTTTGTTAGTCAACCCTGCAGACACCATCGCCGACGTGAAATGGAGGATCGAAATAGAGGAACGTGTTCCTATTGAGGATCAGGTGTTGATCTTCAACAAACGTGTTCTTGGCGACAAGGGTGCCCTTTTCGACTTCAACATCAACAGGAAATCGACCCTCACACTTATGCGTAGATCAAGGGGATTAACGGAATCCATGAAGATATTCATCAAGATGCAAACTGGAGAGACCATTACTCAGACTGTCAAACCCTCGGACACAGTCGACGACTTAAAAGCCAATATCCAGGATAAGGTGCATATTCCTCATCACGAGCAGGAGTTGATCTTCAACGAGGTGGTTCTCCACGGCATCGATACGCTTTCTAGCTATAACATCAACAACGAATCAACACTCACAGTTATGCGTGTATCAGGGGGATTCATGCGTATATTCATCATGAAACTGACTGGAAAGACCATTACTCTCGAAGTTGAATCCTCCAACACCATGGAGAATGTGAAGTCCAAGATTGAAGATCTGGAAGGTATAACTGACTACCAGCAGAAACTGATGTTTGGCAGAAAGCAACTGGAGGATGGCCTTACTCTTGCTGACTACAACATCCACAAGGACTCAACTTTGCATCTTATTCCGTTAACCTCATCCATTTTTTCTGTTAAGTACACGTGAATTGACCATAATGCCCTTATTAATAAAAAACAAAAAGATATCTAAATGAGTTAATTACATCGTCCCTGTGGTTTGTCAAAAATCACTATTTCAGTCCATTAGTTTAAAAATTGCGATTTTAGTCCCTGTGGTTTTACTTTCGTAACCATTTCAGTCTAGTCTCCTAACACCGTCTATTGTACCGTTAAGTTTTTAATGAAATACCTAAATTACCCTTGTGTTAATTAAATAAAAAAACCATGAAAATTTAAAAGATTGTATTCTAGGACCCACTTGTTAAAACACAACCCCGTGCTACCCGACCCCACTCCATCCCTGCTCTCATTTCCGGCAAAAATGGATGTAATTAACTCATTTAGATATCTTTTTGTTTTTTATTAATAAGGGCATTATGGTCAATTCACGTGTACTTAACATAATAAATGGATGGGGTTAACGGAGGTGGACTGAAATGGTTACAAAAGTGAAACCACAGGGACTGAAATCGAAATTATTAAACTAATGGACTGAAATGGTGATTTTTGACAAACCACAGGGACGAAAACAGTAATTAACTCTATAACAAACATAACAAACTGATAAGAGCCCAATAAACAGAAGCCCAATGAATGATCAGTCCGGTATATTTTTACACTTATTATGACGGACTTTACAGTTGTCAGAAAGATGTACTTGAAAGAAACACAAGCGTATGATCATGATGGTTATAGCAGCTGGAATGGTTGGAGCTGGAACCGATTTGTTGTGGGATTGAGATTCAAAGTAAAATGCTAACATGTGGGCATGATCCGTGTAAGATTGAATTGACCAATGGGGTGCCTCCTTCACGTGGCTTTGGATTCACGATCATTATTTATGGACGGTCTAGATACATTTGCAACTTGCATATTGTGTTTAGCTCATTTTAGTATAGACCTTGCTATTCTCTTCATCTTGGCTTTATGTTTGGCCCAAAAATATAGGTAGCTTTTTTGGTATTACGTTATAGGCTTATGTTGGCCCATTGATTTTAGATTTTGGGTTAGCTTAGAAATCAAAATGGATGCTATTACGAGGAAATAAACACACCGTTTGACCCAAAACAACCATTGGGTAACCAAAACACCAGGACTATGAAAACTAACAAACAATCCTAACCACAATTCCTAAATTTACATCTCACATGACTAAAACTACTACGAGGAAACAGATACAAGTGATATAGTATGGAGAGAGACTACAAAATTAAGCATGTGCCCAAAGCCAATCCAAAGTAAGTTGCAAACTCCATTGGACCAGCAATAAGAAGTGAAATCAAAGCAATAAATGTGGGCAAATTCAACCTCTTAAAAAGCATGCAACCAGCCAACCAAATGGAAAAGCACGGCCACGCACCACGTGACATAAAGGATCCTGATCTGATTTACCAAAAAACATGACCCAAAATAAGTGATAAATCCAACCCGTCAACATAATTATGACAAGTATTGCAACCAATTACTTATTTAAATAAGTATTAATATGGATGTATGTGTAATCCCGTGTCACCAAACTGACTTTTGATAGCATTAAAAATATGGGGACTTGAGGCATGCATTAGAAAATATGGAGTCCTAATCATTACTCTCATTTTTCATGTATATATCGAGCAAGCAAGATCCTGCATGGAAGAAATTTTTTAAGTGGATATCACCATGACAACATCCACACGAAAGTTAGAACCAATATCAAAGAACAGGCTCGACTGAAACCAACCAATGTCGGTGTGGTCCTTTGTCTCAACATTTATAAGTCAAGGATTTGGTCCAAACAATAAACGAGTTAAGCATGTCAACCTAAATACTACACGTTTATATAAATTAATTACTTAAACCAAATAAAAATTAAACAAATTATTTAATACAATATTTCAAGTAATGTCAGGAAATTAACTCTTAAAAAAACCTTTAATAAAAATAAATACCCATACAAAATTATAGGTAATGTAAGAAATTAACTCTTAAGTATGAGAGGAGTGCTCCCCTCATGAGATGATGTAAACTTTTCACCCACCCAATCATTTATTGACATGTCAATTGTCTACTCTAACTCCCCTTTTGCTCAAAAAAAAAAGGGGTGGTTCACTCAAATTAATTTTTTTTTTTAAAAAGGAAAAAGAAAAGAAAACAACTATGATTGATTGAAAGAGAAGGGGTCCACTAGATATCCCCTCTTTCTTAGGGCTATTCAAATTACTCGGCGCTCGACACTCGTTCGATGCTCGCTCGGAAAATGCTCGAAATTTGCTCGTTCGATTCAGCTTGATTAAAAAAATGCTCGGTTCGGATCGGCTCGGTTTGTAAACGAACCGAACACGAGCAAAGTTCCGCTCAGTTCGGTTCGGCTCGGTTGGCTCGATTTATCTTTTAATATATATATACTTAAATATTTGTGTTTGTGTGTGTATCATTTTTAATGAAATGACTAGAAACCAACATTAATAATGTTTGGTCCAAAATCCAAATAGACCTCGTTTAAGTAATTAGAATTGAAATCCAATACCAATAGTCCATTATCCGATACTTAAATGTCCATTTGAGTAATTGAGTCAAAATTTCAAATACTAAAATGTGAAACGTTGATCAATACTCAAGTCTCAACCCGCCATTTGATTCAGAAGTGCAAGACACTAATCAAAACCCCCATTGGCCATTGTTATTCGATTTCTCCATCGCCACTCGCCAAGACGCCAACTCGCAAGGGTTTAGCTTCAATCGATCCATTCAATTTCAAACTTCCGATAGAATAAAGGTATGTTTCAATCGATCGACGATTTATCTTCCCGCTTAGTTAATCTCGATAGAACTAGTTGAGTGTTTTTGTATTCCTTGTTATTTGTTAAATTTTTACTTGTGTTCTATTGGACGAAACATCAGGGACGAAAACTGCACTTTTTTCTAATAACTAGCACTCCCATCGTCATTTTCTTTGTTTATTCTGCAACGCTCGATACTCGCTCGACGTTCATTCGAAAAATGTTCGGATCGAAAGAGTCTTTCTCCTCTTCCCTCAAGAGGTGAGTAGTCACCGAATATATGGTCACCGTGCGGCAACTTTGCCGACGGCGTCGGCGTTGCAGATCGGCAAACAAGGTCACCGAACAGTTTGCCACACCCACCCTTTTACCCTTAAGAAAAACTTTCAACAAAAATAAATACCCCATTGAAAAGGTAATGTAAGAAAATTAATACAATTTTAAAGGAGAAAGTCGATGGTTTTTACACCACCAACACTCGAACTTTCAAACATTGTCACAGCTACCCTTCTATTTTGAATTTTCACAACCATATCCTAATCTTTCAAAGTTTGCCATAACCACCCTTCTACTTTACTTTTTCATCAACACCCTCTCAGCTTTTACACACTTACGTCACCACACCATTACTTTTACATTTCCATCACCACCCCCTCATCTTTTACATATTTCCGCCACCACCACTCTACTTTTACACTTTGCCTTTTTTACCCATCCCCTAACGCTTTTCCGCCACCCCCCTTCAACCTTTACACATTTCTGTCACCACCCATCTACTTTTATACTTTCCATTTTTTACCCTACTACTATTTTCCCTAAAGTTTTAAACTTTGTATTTTTACCCCTTGCACTATTACTTCATTTTTACACCGGTTCAACATTAAAAAAATTGCAATTGTAACCCATAGACTAGTCCTCCTTTTGCAAATGTCAATACATTGTGTTTTACACTTTTTTGTAATTGTCTTTTACATATTGTATTTTACAGTTTTTTTGTAATTCTCTTTTACGCATTGTGTTTTACACTATTTTTGTAATTGGATTTTACACGTCGCGTTTTACCCGAATTGTTTGTTGTCTTAATATACGTTTTCACCCGCCGCGTGCCGCCACAACGCACGACGGGAAAAATACCAGTTAACTCTTAATAAAAACTTTCAAAAAAAAATCCCATTGAAAAAAACAAATTAAACCTCCCGCAACAAAAATCACCAGAAAACCAATTCAAAACCCCCCCTCTCTCTCTCAAAACTAACCACGACCAAAGATAATGTCTGACGGTTCTTCGTTGAAGAAACCAAACGGAGACGGAGACGGAGATGATAGGCCTGGTAACCGAAAGAGGAAAAACCCCATTGACGATTATTCTGAAGCCGAGGAGAGCGATGATGGCAAGCTGATAAAGTGTAAGCATTCTTCTCATCACTTAAACATTTGCTATGTTTTATTAGATATGTTATTCATTGCCGTTTTTTGAATATTTGTTATTCATTACATCACTATTGTTTCGATCTATGTTGATGCTTTGATTTAGTGGCCATTTACTTCAATCTTTGTGGGTGTTTTGTTGTATCTAGTGATGACCACCACCGGTAAGATCATCTCTCTTCAAGTTAAAGAACACGACACCATTAGCACCATTAAACTCCAGATTGAGGCTAAGGAAGGTATTCCATGTCGCCAGCAGGAACTCATCTTAAATGAAATGCTTCTTCAGGACACCGTCACCATTGGAAACTTGCGCATCGAGAAGGGATCTACCCTCAAACTTATGCGCAACTCAAAGATGAATATATTTGTGCAGACTCCTGGCCCCTACCATTTGATTTTTCCGCTTGAAGTCAAACTCTCAGATACCATTGGCAACGTGAAAGCAAAGCTGCTTAGTCAATACGGTTATGGGGATGTGCTGATCTTTAATGAAATGGTCCTTGACGACGATAATGACACGCTTGCTGACTTCAACATTACCAACGGATCCACCCTTACATGCATTGGTAAATCTGTGAAATTGATAGAAATATTTGTGAATTCTTGCACAGGAAAGACCATCTTTTTGTTTGTCTACCCCACAGACACCATCACTAAAGTAAAATTGAAGATCGAGCGTATGGAAGGTATTCCTGTTGACGAGCAGGTGTTGATCTTCAACAAAGTGGTTCTTGAGGACAGCGGGACCGTTCTCAACCTCCAGATCAAGGAGAAATCAACCCTCACGCTTTTGCAAAGATCAAGGGGATTAAAGGGATTCATGAAGATATTCATCAAGACCCTCACCGGAGATCAAACCATTACTCTGGAAGTCAAACCTTCATACACCATCCACGACATAAAAGCCAAGATCCAGGATGAGGTGCATATTCCCCCCGACGATCAGGAGTTGATCTTCAACAAGATGGTTCTCCACAACACTGATACCCTTGCTAGCTATAGCATCAACAATAAATCCACACTTACAGTTATGCGTATATCATGGGGATTCATGCGCATATTTATCAAGACCCTCTCTGGAAAGACCATTACTCTGGAAGTCAAACCCTTTGACACCATCCAGAATGTTAAATCAGCGATCTATAATATTGAAGGTATTCCCCACTGCCAGCAGAGACTGATTTATGGCAAAAAGCAACTGGAGGATAGCCATACCCTTGCCGACTATAACGTCCACCGTGAATCAACAGTTCATCTTGTTGTAAGACCATCGGGAGCGATTATGAAGGCGACAAATAAGAGCAGCTTAATTTAATTAAGATCGATTACTATGGTTAAAGATGATGCCTTGTTTGTTTTGATGTAGCTATGTTTTGTTAACTTTTTTTCTACAAGTATTTGAAGTAGTTGGAAGCTTTCACTTTTGACTGATTTGAACAACACAAATGATAAAATGTTAAATCCATATAACTGGTAAGAACTAAAAGTTAAAATTATATGCAATATTGACGGCTGCATATTATGATTTATCAAATGGTTGGTTTAATAATGCTTTGATTGTATGTATATAAACATCAAATATGATGTAATTATAATGACAATACTAAGTTGTGATTGACAAGAAACATTTAACATGGCTGTTTAACCCCAACACGACACATTTAACAATTAAATTTGTCGGTACTCCAACACTGGCACATACATGTTTAATAAGCAGTTAGCCCGACACAATTAAATATGGGTAAAGTTCTTGTACAAATAATCTTAACATACTAAACATACAAATTGAAGGAAAACTCAAAAAGACAAGGTAACATTTTTGTAATTATCAATAACTATCAAAGTTACTCTACAAATATACCTAAAATACCTAAAAAAAACCTAACCCCCCCCCCCCCCCCCCCACCCAAGCTAAAATGCTAAAAACTAAACCCCCCAAAAAAAACCTAAAAAATCTAAAAAAAATAAAAAAAACACACAAATTATTATTTTTTTTAAACATTTTTTATTAAAAATCGCTACTTTTAGTAGCAACAAATTTTTTTTTTTTTTTTTTTTTGCTAACAAAATGTAGCGATTTTTTAATAAAAAATGTTAAAAAAATTGTGTTTTTTAGGTATTTTTGGTTGAGTTCACATTTGTATAGTAACTTTGATAGTTGGTGGTAATTACAAAAATGTCACCTTGTCTTTTTGAGTTTTCCTTCAATTTGTATGTTTAGCATGTACAGATTATTTGTATTTGATCTTTTGCCATTAAATATAGCCACTTCAATAACACCATGACAAGACACATTTAACAAGATAATTGACACCATGTGTAGAACTAAAACATAATAATGAGAAAGGTCACATAAACTCCAGACAGTAATTAAAAAACTCATTTAGCTCAATACCCTTCTCAAGCATTGCACTAAACAACCCAAATGAACCTGCATTGTGAGTTTCCAATGCTTGTGTCATCCTCAAATCCATATTTCAAGACGTCCCATGAGTCCATGGACATGCTTTCCCACCTTAACATCATACAATGCAGAACAGGAGTTTAAAACAACTTCATTTGTGTAATTTGTGGGATACTATCCATTTCCCAACATGGCTGATTCAGCCTGTGATCAGGAACATAACCCGACATTAAAGAAGTCCAAGTCACAACATTTCTTTGCTGGACAATGTGGCAACAGTCGAGGAAAAGTCACTATGGTCCGCTCTTTCTTCTTGCTCAAAATATCACTTCAAGGACTAGAGGAAATCCTTTGACATTAAAATTACATCATATTTAATGTTTAAATACATCCAATCTAAACGGTAGTATAAAACAACTGTGCAAAATAGTTATGGACAAAGAAGAGTTCTTACTGAAACATAAGCATTTAAATTTCATAACTGTGAGATTTAGATCAATGTAGTGACTAAAATACCAAACGAGTAGTCGTACATAAGCCTAATTTACAAACCTAGAATTTGTTCCAACAATAACTTTTTTTTTTCGCAACTGTTATATTTTGATCAATTCGTTAAAAAGCGTTATTATTTATTAACCCATCCATTTGATATAATCTTTAAAATAAATTCAATATACAACCAACAATAGTGTCGTATGTTGGAGCAATTGGATCAAAAACAACAAAAAAACAGCTGGATATTGTGAGCTACGCACTCACGACTCTTTTTTTTTTAAATCAAAACAATACAATTTAGAAAGCAAATAAACCCTATTTATACTAAACACAAGTACTTGATCACCAAGCTAACAAACCTATCCATATAAATATACCATGACACCTAATTATATAATAACTCAAATACACATAATCCATAAATTATGTAACTCTAACCAACTAGATAAACATTAATAAAAAACAAACAAATCAAGTATTCCCAACATAGTAAAGGCTTCCAACTATGCCAAACACTTGTGAACAACAAGTTTATAAAACAGAGCTACATCAAAAAGAGACACATCGTGCTTCACTACAATATATAATGGTTCATAAGATAAGTTGCTCCAATCTAACACCTTCATAATACCCCCCAACCCCCAACTTACTCAGAAGATAAGATGGAGCATTGCTTCGGATGTGGAAGTCTTAAAACAAGAGCGATGGTTGAGTCCTTGTGGACGTCATAGTCAGCAAGGGTACGGCTATCCGCTAACTGCTGTGCGTTAAATATCAGTCTTTGCTGGCAGGGGGGACTACCTTCCATAGTTTGGATCTTGAATTTCACATTCTGGACTGTGTCAGAGGATTTTACTTTAAGAGTAAGGATACGTCCTGTGAGGGTCTGAATGAATATGTACGAGTAAATGTGAGTATGGATTTGCTGCTGATGTTATAGCTAGCAAGGGTATCAATGTCGTGGAGGTACATTTCGTTGAAGATCAACTCCTGCTCATCATGAGGAATATTTACCTCGTCCTGGATCTTGGCTTTTATGTTGTGGATGGTGTCTGAGGGTTTGACTTGCAGGGTAATGGTCTCTCCGGAGTCCGGTGAGCATCTTGATGAATATCTGCATGGATTCTGTAAATCCCCTTGACTTCCTCACGAGAGTGATGGTCGATTTCCTATTGATGTGGAATTCGGAAAGGGTCCCGCTGTCGGCAAGAACCATTTTGTTGAAGATCAACACCTGCTCGTCAACAGGAACGTCTTCCTCATACTTGATCTGCGATTTTACATCTTCGATGGTGTCTGTGGGGTTGACTAACAACGGGATGGTCTTTCCCGTGCAAGATTTCACAAATATCTCCATGGATGTCACAGATTTAACAATGCTTGTGAGGGTGGATCCACTGACAATGTTTAAGTCAGCAAGCGTGTCATTATCGTCGTCGAGGACAATTTCATTGAACATGAGCACATCCCCAATATGATGATCAAGCATCTTGGCTTTCACGTTGCCGATGGTGTCTGAGGGTTTGACTTGAAGAGTTGAAGTCACTCGGTAGGGCCCAGGGGTCTGGACATATATATACATGAATTTCTTTGAGTTGCGCACAAGTTTGAGGGTAGATTCCTTGTTGATGCATAAGTTCCCAAGGATATCGTTGTCCTGAAGAAGCTTTTCATTGAATATGAGTTCCTGCTTGCGGCACGGAATACCTTCCTCAGTCTCAATCTTGAGTTTAATGTTGTGAATGGTGTCTAAGCCTTTGACTTGAAGAGAGATAATTTTACCGCTGGCAGTCATGACTAAGATACAATAAAACATAAAGACTGAATGCTAAAAATCGAAGAAATAGTGACCAATGAATAACAAATATTAAACAATGGCGATGAATAACAAATCTGATAAAGCACATGCAGATAAGCCCTAAAACATGGCAAATTATTAAACAATGGCGATGATGAGAAGAATCCTTACCCTTTATCTCGCCATCGTCGCTCTCGTCGGCTTCGAAATAATCGTCGTCACTGGGGTTTTTTCTCTTCCGCTTACCAGGTGTATCGTATCCGTCTCCGTTCCGTTTTCTCATCGAAGCCATTCGTTTCCCTCTGGTTTTCTCGAAAATGTTTTAAAAGAAGGTGGATACATAGAAGAGTGAGCCAAAATTATGATATTAGTGTTAGAAAATAAAATATATTTGATAAAGAAGTGGGAATAAAGAAGTGGGATTATTCAAAAAGGCATCATCATCTCCCGTATATCAAGGCTTCTTTCCAGCTTGTCCTCCCATGCTTGTCTACCCACTCTTGTCCACATGTTGCCAGCCATCTTTTTCAATGTCATTGATTGTTTTTTATTATTATTAGTCATTTGTATTGGCTATATAATCATGTACGAAGGAATGTAAAAGATACAGAAGGTATCACAAAAATATTTCAATCTAGTTATAATCAATGTAGTACTTTGATTTCCATTTGTCAACATGGTATCAGAGCAGTGTGATTGATTCTAGGATCACAAAGCTCATAATCTACAAGTCGCTATGCCTGGTTCAGACAGCGACCTGGCTGTGACCAACAATGATCTAGCCACCCAACTCGCCAATCTCCTCAGAAACATACCCCCTACCCAAAATCAAAACACAAAACAATCCGACAATCTCTCCATTAATCTCAAACTAAATAGCCAAAACTACGCCCTATGGGCTCGAATGATTCGAGTGGCAATCGGGGGAAAGTCGAAAAATCTGTTGAACCATTTAACAACAGATCCACCGGCGAAAACGGATGACAAATATGAACAGTGGGAACAAAACGATTTAATTGTGTTCTCATGGCTCATTCAGAATATTGAACCAGCCCTGGCAAGCAATCTCACCGAGTTCCCTACAACGAAATCATTGTGGGATGCTCTGGTGGTTACCTATAGCAGTGGCAAGGACAAATTGCAAACATTTGACCTTCATGTCAAGGCAAATGAAGTCAAACAAAATGGCGTACCTCTAGAAGATTTTTGGATTATGCTTCAAGGAATCTGGGGAGAGATTGATCGCAGAGATCCGAATCCAATGACATGTGCCGTGGATATCGCCACTTACAACAAAATCCAATCAGAGAAAAAATTGTTTCAATTTCTCAATGCTATTGATCGTCAATATGACTCAATCAAACGAGAAATACTACGGTGGGACCCATTACCTTCGGTGGAAAGTGCCTACGCCGCCGTACGAAAAGAAACAGCCCATCAGAATATTATCGGAGATGTCCCAAATGATGTGCAGTCACAACAGGGTGTGGGAGCGGGACTCCTATCAAAAGGAAAACGCCAACCACTACCCAAAGGAGATAAATCGCACCTCAAATGCACCCACTGTGATATGAGGGGACACACCAAAGAGCAGTGCTTTAGAATCGTGGGATTTCCAGACCGGTGGAGTGACAATCACAAAACCAAGAACCCTAATCAAGAGGGTAAGGTTGCCACTGCCATAGGCAACAATAATGCTACTAGCAACGACAGCACCGAGGAGGGTGGTAGTGAAGCTTCCGAAGGAGATCTTTGGACCTGGCACTAAGCGCTAAGAGGCGAAGTGTTTTTTTAAAAAAAAAAAACAAAAAACAAAAAAAAAAAAACAAAACAAAACCTTTTAAAAAAAAAAACAGAAAATTTCAAAACTCAAACCAAAATTCTAAAAACAAACTTAATGCCAAAACCCAAATGGCCAAGTTGAATTTTTTCAACTTGAGGGGAAACCAAAACCAAAACCCAAAACCAAAACCAAAACCCAAAATCAAAACTAAAACCAAGGCACCATGTCTATCGACGGTGCCCCCAAACCAGAACCAAAACTGCCATGTCATGAAGACGGTAGTTCAAACCAAAACCAATTCAAGTTGAATCGTGGATATCCCACTATTCAACTTGAGGGGGAGTGTTAGAAAATAAAATATATTTGATAAAGAAGTGGGAATAAAGAAGTGGGATTATTCAAAAAGGCATCATCATCTCCCGTATATCAAGGCTTCTTTCCAGCTTGTCCTCCCATGCTTGTCTACCCACTCTTGTCCACATGTTGCCAGCCATCTTTTTCAATGTCATTGATTGTTTTTTATTATTATTAGTCATTTGTATTGGCTATATAATCATGTACGAAGGAATGTAAAAGATACAGAAGGTATCACAAAAATATTTCAATCTAGTTATAATCAATGTAGTACTTTGATTTCCATTTGTCAACAATTAGGGTTTTACTTGGATTAGACTATGGGGTATGGGACGGGTTTGGGGCTTGGGTTGGCTCAAAACGCCTAAGCCATCACCCCGGGTGGGTTTGGGTTTGGGTGTGGCCTAAGGGGCGGGAGTTTAAGGCCGGGCGTGGGACGGGTCTATCAATATGACATGGCGGGCTCTCAATGGCCAAACCAAACTAGCCGTTGGGCTAGCCGTTGGCCAACGGCTATGTGTAAAAAAAAAAATTATTTTTTCACTATAAAACTCACACTTCTATTCTTTTTTTTACCACATCCAACTACAATACACTCCACCTCTTCTATAATCATCTCTATTTTCATTCTACAATACAAAAAATGAATCCTCATAATCGTGGTTTTGACCCGAACAACCCGTGGGCATTCCAAGAAAATTCTAGCCCACCACCCAATCGTCCAATGCCTCGTCCATTTTTAATACACTCCACTATGCCCGATGTGGCGGGTTATGCATCGTATCTCTCGAATCGTGTGTATACTAACTTCCCTCACACCGACGATTCTATACCTAGCCCGTTTCACAAATGCCCATCAACCTATCACCAACCTCCATCAACCTTTCCCAAACCGAAACCGTCCTCGAAACTCAACCCCCCATCGATGGTCCTTCCGCATCCAAACCCATCAAAAAGAGAAGTCACAAGAAAAATACCGAGGCCGAGAAAGCACTTGAAAGCGTCAAACGAAAACAACAAAAATGGGTCGTTAATGAAGAACTTGCATTGGCGAGGGCTTGGCTTCAACAATCTCAACATCCAACTTTAGGTATTTTTAAATATTTTGTAGCCTTATTTTAATATTTATGGTTTTTTTTTTATATAACTTTGTAATATATTAAATTTTGTTTTGATTAAAATAAGAAATTCTCAACATAAAATCCATTTGTAGGAAACGATTACTAATGCATTCCATGAAGAAATGGAAAGGGAGGTTTATCGTGAGAACGATAGCTTATCCTCGAAGTGGACCGAGATAAGCGGGCAACTCACCAAATTTAGTGCTTTTTTAAATAAAGCAAAGCAAAACCCAAAAAGTAGTGAAACCGAAGCCGGCTTTGTGACAAATGCATTGGTTACATTCAAAACAAATGTGGGGAGCAACTTCCGTTTCATGCATTGTTGGGAGATTTGTAAGTTCCATCCCAAGTGGGCGAATATCACCAGTGGTAGCGAAACTAACACGTCTTCCAAAAGGTCAAGGACACCCTCGTCCCAAGCCCAATCGGATGCGCGAGATCAAGAGTTGGAGGACTTTTTGGATGATTCGCCAAACCGGCCTGAATACGGAAGAAATGCCACAAAAAGGCGCGCTCAAAAATCAAGATCGGGTACGGCATCGCCTTTAGTTGGGAGTTCGGGCTCGCGTAGGGGAGTATACAGCGAGCAGTTGGATGACATTGCTAGCAAGTTAGATAAATTCAACGTATTCCAACAACAAAGGGCCGAAATTCAGAAGAACAAAGAAGCTAGGTATGCCCTGAAACAAAAACGAGATGATATGAAATTTCTAGCACAGCCCATTGATCACCTATCAGGTGAAGAGTTGGAACTAATGTTGGAGACGAGAGAAGAGATAATGAAAAAATATAAGCACTAGGAATTTTTTTATATAATTTTCTTTATTTAAAAAACATTAAAAAATTTAAATTTTTTGTTTTAAAAGATATAAAATAGCCGTTTGGGCTGGCCACGCCCCAAACCCCTGTAACAACCCTCGGTAAAACCAACACCCTCATAATATTTTCGACGCCCTAGTGTATCTTAAAATACCCTTATATGACTTTAAATACACCCCGTATGTGAAAACCGAGTCCGAAATATGTTATAGCATATAAAATAAATTAAAAACAATAAATATTAAACTGAGGCGGGCCGCGTAGACCCACCCCAACCATTTACGCGGGCGGTATGAAGGTTAGAACCTGACTCCGTCTGATTTCTTAAGTCCAAGCGGGCCGCGTAGACCCCATCTCAATCTAACGCGGGCCGCGAGAGATCGATAACACGGCAACACCCCAGGCCGACACGTGTCATCATCATGTCGAGCCTAGTAGATGACCGGGACAAGCTACCCTATTGACCAGGGTTGACGCGGGCCGCGTAAGCGACCCTTATCTTTCACGCGGGCCGCGTGAAAGTCCAATATTAGCACTATATAAAGGAGGCATCGGGTTTCAATTCAGTTCGTTCATTTCTCAATTCTCAATCACAATTTCTGTAGTAGAGTTATAATACTCGGGTATTATACACCCTAATTAGAGAGGTTATGCTCTGTTGTAAGTATTATAACCCAAGTTTCATACTAGATACGCTGCCCGATTGATTTAGGATTCCGTAACAACTGTCGTGGTTCTGCCCGACGTAGTTGTTGGAATGTCGTCTCGAGGAGGGTATCATTAATATTTTCAAAGGGTTATGATACTAACCAATGTACATTTGTATAAATTATAGATTATATCCAGGAAACCCTTACGCGAAGTCTAAGATAGCAATGTGAGTTTATCCGCTTTTTGTAACCTTTTTGTGAACGGTTTTACAAAACCTTAAATGCTTAATAATGTAATTAAGCAGTGATTGAGTCTTTGTAGTTCTTCAATTACTGCCGGTATGTTGGGGTTTTATATACAAAATTTACTACCGCGAGTAGTAAGTCGGGGATGACAGTATGTTACCATTGGACGACGAGTTAGCCAATGTGTAATATGACCAACAAGTCAGGATTGACAATACTGAATGAGTAATTGTGTAGAAATAAACAATGTGATCGCTCTCAATATTGTTTTAATTGATAAAATGTTTCTTGATTAAACTGGGATTCACTCACCAGTATTTCTCACTGACAAATGTTTTGAAAACGCGTTTCAGGTAACACAATGTGACAGCCAATTAGTAAAAAGCCTGCTGGAGAGCACTGAAGGCTTGGGAAAAATGTGGCTATAAAAGTTACCTAAAAGACGATGTTTTAAATTCAATAAAATAGGGTTTATCCCTATAAACGTATTGTAATAAGAAACTTGGGTTTTGCCCATGTGATTATCAATATAAAAGAAGGTGGTTTTACTCTGATAAACATTTCCTAACTACGGTCCTGATGTAATTTCCGCTGCCAAATTAACAAGCTGATACCACCACTACTGAGTTCGCTTCTGCCCGTTCCCGGGACAGATAAGGGATCGGGGGTTGCGACAGGAGGTGGTATCAGAGCCTAGCCACTGGTCTAAAGCCAAAGAAGTGTTCTGCTGACACTTAAATTCTAAAGTTTGTGTTAGGAAATAAATTATGAAAATACGTGCATAACTGTATTTATTTGTTATGTGTTATTTGACTATTTGTTAGTTTACAGTATGAGTGATCAAGGACCCTCAGACATGAGTCGTCAGTTGTCTGATTCACCTAGGAGTGAAGGTACCTCTTCATAGCCTGCCCTTTCTGGGTATACTGCTGATCAGGAAGAAGGAATGTTTGCTTTTAAAGCTCAGTCAGAAAAGCCATTCCCTCATAAGAAACGAGGATGGTTCAGTAAAGAAGCCTTTGCTCGTAGGAAAAGAATGCGAAAGTTGCAACAGCAAAGAGTTTTAGCGGCTGCTAAGCGAAAGACAGATGCCCATACACAGGATATGCTTAATAGAAGCCTAGCCAATTTCCATATCCTAGCTACAACTGCTGCTGACCCGAGTCTGGAACAACTAGTAGCCCCACAACCACAAATCCCAGAACAACCTATGGAAATAGAAAACCTTGAAAACCAAGTGGAGATGCATGACTTTAACCCAGAAGAAATCCCTAGGGTACCTGCACCAAACCCCCTAGACCCAAATTACGACCCCTGGTGGGACGACAATAGGGACTTTGTGCAACGTTACCCGATACATGAAGACTTCCCCATACAGAACATAGGAGCTTACCCAGGTATGGACCCTTTAGATCCCTATTACCACGATGAATATATTAGGGAGATTTTAGAAGATCCTTACCGATTTCAGGCACTTTCACCCCATATCAGGAACCCGCACCCCAGATTCCGAACCCAGTCCTAGAACCTGCACCCCCAATGAGTGCAGAAAACGTGCAAGAACTTAGGACTTTTGGAGAGGAAATTTTAGAAAGCAGCGAGAGAATGAGACAGGTGGGAGAGCGTCTCGTATGGAAATACGATGAGCGCAATATGGATTTTTGGAGAAATCCATATCCGTGATATGATAAAAGAGTTGGTAATAGTAATAATAATACAATAAAATAAAAATAAAATAAAATATGTGTGTACGGATGCATACTACTATTAGTGTAATTCTATTTCTGTTGGTATTGTAATTTTTAATTCAGTACTAGTATGTAATGAATGCATAATAATATATGGAAATAGAGTAAAAGTCGCAATGATCGACGTTTTTTGCTAGATTGCGCATCATATGATTAACTATATTAAATATTATCTTGTGATATTAATATGGGGTAAATGTTTAAAATTCAGATGGCCGACGAAGGAAATCAAGGAAATCTGAATAACGATAACCAGAGTAACATTAACGTGGTTAATGAGAATCCAAGCATCAATAACAATGGAAATCAAATGGATAATAGTGCCGTTCAACATATAGTGGCACAAGGAATCATAGATGCAATTCCATTTATTATTCAAACTATTCAAGACGCGAATAATAAAAAGCATAGCAGTAAGAGACCAATCGAACCAGAACACAGCGTGAACAATGGACCTGTACTTCAAATGCCCATTCCCAAAAGAAGAAGAACCGTGTCTTATGGTTGTTCTTATAAAGAATTCTGGTCTTGTAAACCAATGGAATTCTCGGGCAATGAAGGGGCTATTGCAACTCTACGCTGGATAGAGAAGACTGAGGCAGTCTTAAGAATAAGCAAGTGTGCTGAAGAAGATAAGATATTGTTTGCCTCGAATCTGTTTAAGAATTCAGCGTTAGAATGGTGGAACACTATCCTCCAATCAAGAGGAAGCGATAGAACCTACAATATGGAATGGGAAGAATTTAAGAACAATGTAGAAAGGAAATTCTGCCCACCCAATGAGAAGGAACAGATAGCAAACAAATTCCTAAACCTTAGTATGACTGGTGTGGATAGTAAGGGATACACTAAGATATTCTTTGAATATGCTAGAATAGTGTCAACTCTTGCTTCACCAGAACCAGTGTTAATCTCCCGTTATATTTGGGGATTAATTAGAGAAATAAGACACGTAGTCAAGGCAGCTAGACCTCAAACCATAGAAGAAGCTGTAGAACTAGCAAATACCTTGAGGGATGAATTAGTCCGTACCCGAGAAGAGGATCAAAGAAGGAATCTAACCCAGAAGCTCACACAAGAATTTCGTTCTGGAAATTCTAATCGTGGGAGAAATATAGGTTCTACCTCTGCACCTTACGGTTTGAATTGCAAAAGAAAGCATTCGGGAAGATGCTCCATGTATTGTAACTTTTGCAAAATATCGGGACACAAGGAGGAAAATTGCAGGAAGAAAGTTAATAACAAGATATGTTACAACTGCGGAGAACAAGGTCATATCAAGCTTAATTGTCTGAAATTAGCTCCAGCTACAAACAACAAGAATACTCAAAATGCTAGAGCATTTGTTCTGACTGCAGATGAAGCCAAGATGATTCCAGATGTCATAGCTGGTACGTTTCTAGTTAATGATATCTTTGCTAAAGTATTATTTGACTCTGGTGCAAACCAAAGTTTTATTAATACATCATTTTGCAAATTTCTAAATCAGTCATTAACTAAACTACCACAAGAATGTCTAGTAGAGACAGCTAATGGAGAAACCGTTAGGATTTCTGAAATCTTGCAGGGAGCAAGAATAGAAATCTTAAATCAGAAATTTATTGCAAACCTTTATCCCATGAATCTGGCAGGATTTGATGTTGTTTTAGGAATGGATTGGTTAATAGCCAATAAAGCCAGTATTGTATGTGATCAAAAGTCAATTCAAGTAAATTCACCAAAAGGTAAAACGATCACGATTAAAGGAGATAAACCATCTAGATCCACAAAATTTATCTCTGTGATGAAAACTGCAAGTTATATAAGAAAAGGTTCTATAGTGTATTTGATTTCCATAATCACTAACACTAAAGGAAAGGATTTAAAAGATATTCAAGTAGTATCTCAGTTTTCAGATGTATTTTTCCAGAAGAATTGCCAGGACAACCTCCAGATAGGGAAATTGAATTCAGAATCCATTTAATACCAGGAACATCACCGATTGCCAAAGCACCTTATCGTTTGGCACCCGCCGAAATGCAGGAATTAAAGAAACAATTGGACGAATTGTTAGAGAAAGGATTTATACAACCAAGTTCATCACCATGGGGAGCGCCGATACTATTTGTTAAAAAGAAGGACGGATCAATGCGTATGTACATTGACTACTGTGAATTAAACAAGGTCACGATTAAGAATCAGTACCCATTACCGAGAATCGATGATCTGTTTGATAAACTGCAAGGAGTTCAATTTTTCTCAAAAATCGATTTAAGGTCAGGATATCATCAATTAAAGGTACAGGAAGAGGACATTCCTAAAACCGCATTTAGAACAAGGTATGGACATTATGAATTTACTGTCATGCCATTTGGTCTAACCAATGCCCCAGCTGCATTTATGGACATGATGAACCGAATATGTAAGCCATATTTGGATAAATTCATAATTGTTTTTATAGATGATATTCTCATTTACTCTAAGAATAAGGAGGATCATGCAAAGCATTTGCACGCACTTTTAAGTCTATTAAGAAAGGAAAAGCTTTATGCTAAATTTTCAAAATGCGAGTTTTGGCTAGAACAGGTACAGTTTCTTGGACACCTAGTCAATCATGAAGGAATTCATGTGGACCCAAAAAAAATCAAAGCAATTACTAAATGGAAAACCCCTGAGTCACCAACCGAGGTTAGAAGTTTCTTAGGTTTGGCCGATTATTATAGAAGGTTTATTCAAGATTTCTCTAGAATAGCCAATCCTTTAACTAAGCTGACCTGTAAATCTGTTAAGTTTGAATGGGGATTAAAACAAGAAGAAGCTTTTAGAATCCTTAAGCAAAGACTAACTAATACACCCATACTAGCGTTACCAGACGGAGCTGAAGATTTTGTAGTCTATTGTGATGCTTCTAAATTAGGTTATGGATGTGTATTAATGCAACAACAAAAAGTTATAGCATATGCATCTAGACAACTTAAGAATCATGAAGAGAATTATTCAACCCATGATTTAGAATTAGGAGCTATAATTTTTGCTCTTAAGATTTGAAGACATTACCTTTATGGTAATAAGTTTACCATATTCACTGATCATAAAAGTTTAACGTATATTTTCAAGCAAAAGGATTTGAATATGAGACAAAGACGCTGGATGGAGATGCTTAGTGACTATGATTGTGATATCCAGTATCATGAAGGAAAAGCAAATGTAGTGGTAGATGCTTTAAGCCGAAAGTATCATGAAAAGTCAAAAAGGGTACGTTCTATCAAATTAAATCTACAAGTAGATTTAAATGATCAGATAAGAGAAGCACAAGAATCAGCAATCAAGGATGATACTGAAAAATTAAAAGGTATGCTAAAAGAATTAGAACAAGGAACTGATGGAATTTGGAGATTCCATAAAAAGAGAATATGGATACCTAAATTAGGAAACCTACGTCATCATATATTAGAAGAAGCCCATAAGTCTAAATATACGATGCATCCACGAAATGCTAAAATGTACCAGGATTTAAGGAAAAATTTCTAGTGGATATGAATGAAAAAGGACATAGCAGCCTATGTTTCTAAATGTTTAACCTGTTCACAAGTCAAAGCTGAACACAAGAAACCCTCAGGATTGCTACAACAATTAGAAATGCCAGTATGGAAATGGGAATTGATAACAATGGATTTTGTTACCAAATTACCCAAAACAAAGAAAGGAAATGATACAATCTGGGCGATTGTAGATAGGCTAACCAAGTCAGCTCATTTCCTACCAATGAAAGAAACTTTCAGTATGGAACAATTAGCTAAATTGTATGTAAATGAAATTGTTTCTTTACATGGCATTCCTTTATCAATTGTTTCTGATAGAGATAGCCGATTTACCTCTCATTTTTTGTCAAGTTTCCAAAAGGCAATGAGAACCAAGTTAAAATTGAGCACAGCTTATCATCCTCAAACGGATGGACAAAGCGAAAGGATAATTCAGACAATGGAAGACATGCTTAGAGCTTGTGTAATTGATTTCGGAGGTAATTGGGATGATCACTTACCTTTAATAGAATTTTCTTATAATAACAGTTATCACACAAGTATCAATGTTGCACCATTCGAAGCACTTTATGGACGTAAGTGTCGAACCCCAGTCTGTTGGGCAGAAATTGGGGAAAAGCAACTGTCTGGACCTGAGATAGTGCAAGAAACAACTGATAAGATTATTCAAGTCAAGGAACGACTGAAAGCAGCACGTGATCGACAAAAGAGCTACGCCGATAACCGACGCAAGCCCTTGGAGTTTCAAGTAGGAGATAAAGTATTGTTGAAAGTCTCTCCTTGGAAAGGAGTGGTAAGATTCATCAAAAGGGGAAAGCTAAGTCCCAGGTATATTGGACCTTTTGAGATTATTAGAAGAATAGGACCTGTAGCCTATCAGCTACAACTGCCAGAGGAAATGGCAGGAATACATGATGTATTTCATGTATCAAATCTCAAAAAGTGTTTAGCTGATGAATCACTGATAGTACCTCTTAAGGATATAGAGGTAAATGAACAACTCAAGTTTGTAGAAAGGCCTCTACAAATTGAAGACAGGAAAATCAAGAACCTCAAGCATAAGAGATTAGTTCTGGTCAAAGTGAAGTGGGACTCCAAAAGAGGACCTGAGTACACATGGGAGCTTAAATCAGAAATGCAAAGGAAATATCCGCACTTGTTCCAGTAGATCTCGGGGACGAGCTCTAAAACAAGGTGGGGAGGATGTAACAACCCTCGGTAAAACCAACACCCTCATAATATTTCCGACGCCCTAGTGTATCTTAAAATACCCTTATATGACTTTAAATACACCCCGTATGTGAAAACCGAGTCCAAAATATGTTATAGCATATAAAATAAATAAAAAACAATAAATATTAAACTGAGGCGGGCCACGTAGACCCACCCCAACCATTTACGTGGGCGGTATGAAGGTTAGAACATGACTCCGTCTGATTTCTTAAGTCCAAGCGGGCCGCGTAGACCCCATCTCAATCTAACGCGGGCCGCGAGAGATTGATAACACGGCAACACCCCAGGCCGACACGTGTCATCATCGTGTCGAGCCTAGTAGATGACCGGGACAAGCTACCCTATTGACCAGGGTTGACGCGGGCCGCGTAAGCGACCCTTATCTTTCACGCGGGCCGCGTGAAAGTCCAATATCAACACTATATAAAGGAGGCCTCGGTTTCAATTCAGGTCGCTCATTTCTCAATTCTCAATCACAATTTCTGTAGTAGAGTTATAATACTCGGGTATTATACCCCCTAATTAGCGAGGTTCTGCTCTGTTGTAAGTATTATAACCCCAGTTTCATACTAGATACGCTGCCCGATTAATTTAGGGTTCCGTAACAACTGTCGTGGTTCTGCCCGACGTAGTTGTTGGAATGCCATCTCGAGGAGGGTATCATTAATATTTTCAAAGGGTTATGATACTAACCAATGTACATTTGTATAAATTATAGATTATATCCAGGAAACCCTTACGCGAAGTCTAAGATAGCAATGTGAGTTTATCCACTTTTTGTAACCTTTTTGTGAACGGTTTTACAAAACCTTAAATGCTTAATAATGTAATTAAGCAGTGATTGAGTCTTTGTAGTTCTTCAATTACTGCCGGTATGTTGAGGTTTTGTATACAAAATTTACTACCGCGAGTAGTAAGTCGGGGATGACAGTACGTTACCATTGGACGACGAGTTAGCCAACGTGTAATATGACCCACAAGTCAGGATTGACAGTACTGAATGAGTAATTGTGTAGAAATAAACAATGTGATCGCTCTCAATACTGTTTTAATTGATAAAATGTTTCTTGATTAAACTGGGATTCACTCACCAGTATTTCCCACTGACAAATGTTTTTAAAACGCGTTTCAGGTAACACAATGTGACAGCCAATTAGTAAAAAGCCACCTGGAGAGCACTGAAGGCTTGGAAAAAATGTGGCTATAAAAGTTACCTAAAAGACGATGTTTTAAATTCAATAAAATAGGGTTTATCCCTATAAACGTATTGTAATAAGAAACTTGGGTTTTGCCCATGTGATTATCAATATAAAAGAAGGTGGTTTTACTCTGATAAACATTTCCTAACTACGGTCCTGATGTAATTTCCGCTGCCAAATTAACAAGCTGATACCACCACTACTGAGTTCGCGTCCGCCCGTTCCCGGGACAGATAAGGGATCGGTGGTTGCGACACCCCCGCCCCACCATACCGTCTTCAATGTGGGTCAGCCCAGCGAAGCCCCCCCCCCAAGCCACGTGTCAACCCATGCTCCATACCCCCACCCCACCATACCCCACGATCTTAGTATGCTGAACTTCAAAAAGAGGGTTTTGCTTGGATTAGTGTGCTGAACTTCAAAAAGAGGGTTTGGATTAGTGTGTAAAAGTTGAAAATGTTTATACTTACACCACTTACCCCACCAGTAGTGGTAAAATGTTTTGCGTTTTTCTCCCCCAAACACTCCCAACCAAGCCTAAGCCCCACCCCCTTGGTGTTTTAGGGCGTTTTTTTTTTTTCAAAAAAATCCTTCAAGACGTGCTTCAATCAACGCCTCTCTTCAATATGATTGGCCAATGAGATCATTCCAACTCAAATACCATTAATTTTAAATTAAAAAAACAAGAAAATAATAATTGGGTATTCATTGATGGGGCATTATCCCACTACGCCCATTGGTGAAAAAACGACACGTGTCGCGCAATGCCCATGGGTGGGGGCATTATTCATGTATACCACTACACATGGTCTTAGGTGTTGTTTGTTTTTTCAGAGGTAAAACGTCTGCAGTCTGCGGAACACATCTGCAGACATCTGCAGCTGTAAAGGTGGACCAAACCTATACAGTCTGCAAGAAGAAACTGTTTGTTTTTTAACTTCTACAAGCTGCTGAAATAAACTGAAATACAAATAAACTGATTTTATTTAACTTAAAAGAGTTTTTTAACATTCAAACATAAATAATAGTTATACAATACTGAAATAATATTTATAAAAAGACAATAACATTTTTTTGTTCGACCCCTAGGACTAGAATCCTTTGTAGTCCTAACATACCCTAAATTATAGGAGAATTTACGAAAATGAACAAGAATCATGTTGACTTACCAAATTGGCCACCTCATGCGTCGGAGGAGTGACGCATCATGCGCGAGATGCGTCCTTCAAGCACGATATGCGTCTTTAGAGCGAAAACAAATGAAAAAATGGACACGTGGCCACGTGATGCGTCCTTCAAGCACGGGATGCGTCTTTGGAGCAAAACCCAATAAAAAATGGACACATGGCCACGGGATGCGTCAGGCAAGTTTCCGGCGAGTTGCAGGTTTCCGCCATATTTTCCGGCGAGTTTTGCTGAATATTATTTTCCGGCAAGTCCCTCAAGTATTACATTATTCTCATGACCATGATCTCCCATGATTACTTATATAAAAGCATCATGGTCTTGATAAGGTCAGAAGTCGGAACGGGAGCTGGCTTTGAGGTCATTTAAAAGTGAGAGCTGGCTTGTGAAGAAAGTAGTAATCATGGGAGATGTATGCCTTTATAAAAAGCTGCAGACGCAAGAAAAGGCCGCAAGCCTCAAGTATTGAAATGCCACTTGTCCATTTTCTATTGGGTTTCAGTGACACTCTGCAAAAAGACGCATCAAGTACTTGAGGCGTCTGTATATGGACCCTTCAGGTGGCTATTTTCGTAATTGGTGTGGGTCAATGGCTATTTTCGTAATTTCCCCTAAATTATATGCGCCATTCTCATGCATTTGACTTTGACTTTGACCATTTCTCCAAAAACCATTTGCGGGCCCGTAACCATTATGAAAACCAGTAGCCATCATGAAACCCCTCGTTACCAAACACATGATGAACATAATGTGATGTCACATGATTGCCATCTGGATATGCGGTGTGCCCATAATTTATATTCGTATTATGAACCTGATATGTTACCACGGGGACTCCATTTCACTATACCTTTGACTTAAAGACGGTTGTAGAGGAATTCTCACATGTGGCAACTCAAAATTGCTTTGATTATGAAGATTACCATCGAGATTCAACTGATTGTAATACTGATCAATCGAATGAACATCATCTATTAGATCATCGTTATGACTGTTCAACGCATCGACATATCTCCTCTTGTTATCCACTTCATCATTACACTTTACGAACGAGATGCAAGCACGCGTAAGAAACATGGTGTGGTATCAAAACATGAGGTGTGTCACAGAGCATGGAAGAATGACGTTATTCGACATGTAGCGCACACTTTTTGTTATTATTTTATATTAAAAATTTATAAAAAAAAAATCTATTAAATTTAAACCCACCAACAAAGAGCTGCCACGTCGTTTCCCATTTGCCCTCAACGCCGGTGGAAATTCAATAGCCCCACGCACAATGCAATCTAACAAATGCTTCCAATTTATCTATTTAACATTTACTTTTTATTTATTTTTCAAACACATATACTAATACGCATATAGAATATTTATGAACGCACTAGACTAATGTGATTTCTTCTTTGCGAACCAAATTACAATAATCATTTTATTATATCAATTTTCATTCCGAAAATAGACACCGAGTTTACCATTATGCATATACATATAAAAATTGGTGAGGATACAATGTAATTTACTCTCCAATTTAAGACGCATAGGATTTATTTGGTGTGTAGAGTGCAAGTGGTCTAATTTGTCTCCGCTTCTCATAAGACGTCATTTCATGAAATGATGGACTAGGTAAATATAGATTACCGTGCACCCATCCGAACCATTACACCCTTTTATCAAAAGGATGTGAATATCCTCAAATCCTTTATATTTCTTTAAGATATATATATATATATATATATGTGTGTGTGTGTGCGCGCGCGCGTGTGTTGGAAAGGAAAGATAATATACATACGGTTGAAGGGGTATGGTCCCAGATCTCGCACCAGCATGGCTGCGAGTGACCATTACCCTTGTCAAAAACCCCCCACCAGCAAGAACTTATCTGTGTCCGTGCGGGCGAGCGCGAACACAGCGGTCGAATCCAATCGGTCAAGAGATGAGAATACTTACCTTGTGCATGAAAATGGGTGTACTCATAGCGATGCGGCCTGGCACCGCATCCTATGAACATTTTCGTCATGATAAGGGATCTGGACAACAGTAACAGCCACCACAAGTGGCGATGCGGCCTTGCACCGCATCCCGCAGTCTTCGGTAGAGCAAGAACGCAGAAACAACAGCAGTTACCGCAGGAAGTGATGCGGCGCGGCACCGCATCCTACCCACGAGGCAAGTGGGACTGACACCACAGAGCAAGTGGAACCAATGACAGTCGCCTGTCAGCCCGTACGTAAGCAACATACTGACACCACAGTAGGACGTGGCTTCACCTCCACAGTCGACAAGCCTGACACACCTGCATACGGGTGGCGCGTCGTCAGTCTGTCAGCTCAACCACCCTCCTTCACTCTTCGGCTATAAATACCCATCCCAAACCAGTTTGAGGTATCTCTTCACAACTCTCTCACTACTACTACAATCACACACTTTGCTTCACAAGCAAATTACTGATTCTCACGCCGGAGAGTGGTAACAAGTAGCACCCCCCACCTCATCCTCCTTATTACTAGTCACGGTTTGTTTCCTTGTGCAGGAGATCAACCAACGGACGGTCCAGCCACCGATCCTCGGAAAGAAGGGATTAACCCTACTTGACGAGACCAGTGAATTAACCTCTCTTGGTTAACCACTGTTTCATAATTGGCGCCCACCGCTACTCTTAGCACTTTTTTCACATCTCTTTCTTTCTTGAGATCATGTCTGATCGTCTAAACAATGCTACCGGGGAGGGTCTAAACCCCGCAAACCCAGGGCCTGCGGGGACAGGTCCCCCAGCCCAAACCGTTGGCCACATCGGCACATCCACACAAGGGGGCACTCCCCCCACATTTGCACTGGATTTTTCACAGTATGCTTCTGTGACACCTCCAGGCATGGACCTTCATACCTGGTATTTCCAACAACAAAATATGTTGGCCGCAGCATACAATAAAGCTTGCGCTGAAGCGCAAATTCCTGGCGGTCCCACCCCCGTACCACATACACATGCGGGTCGTATCTTGCAATACAACGACAGGGTCCCCACACACCCAGCCTCTCGTAGTAGGCACGAAGACCGAGGTTCCTCTTACTGCGACGTCCGCACACTTGATGAGGACGATTCCTCATATGGGTCCCGCGGCAGGGTCCCTATACATATCCGCCTAGGCACTCATGGCGAAACTAGGCGGCAGTCTACAGCCCACCGCGGCTCCGGCATCCATAGCCGTTTCGGACCGCAACCCCACAACGAAGGGTATGGTCGTACCGACCCGGACGACCATACATATTGCGGCGAATCCCACACAACTAACAGCCGACCAGGAGGACACAATTACGTTCCTCCCACGGAACCCCGCACTACATACTTCCGCGCTGCTAAGCGCAACCAAACCCAGGCATACGGGCCAAAATCCGCGGCCCAAAACTCCAAATTTGTACCGGAGATTGCCCACGCCGATGTCACAACGACTAAATTCCCACTAACAATCGGGAAGTACAATGGTTCGTCCGACCCCGACGACCACATAAACATTTTTACCGGCGCGGGGTGCAATGGAAAGTGGGACGAGCCCACTTGTTGTCATTTTTCCCCCAAACCCTTACGGGTCTGGCGAGTGCCTGGTTCGATTCTTTGACAGTGGGATCACTGGCTTCATTTGAAGACCTGCAAGCACGATTCCTTGCACACTTCAGCCAGCAGGGACATCACAAACGCGATTCCATGGACGTCATGAACATCTGGCGCGGAGACAACGAAACTCTGGAGTCGTTTGTCGTCCGCTACAATAAAGAGTGCCTCGAGATCAGCGGCGTAGCAGATCAAATGGCACGCAACCATTTCATTCGGGCCGTCAAGGATGATGAAATGGTTATGACCATCTCAGGCAAGGAAGGCTTGCCAGAAAGGTGGGACGACGTCATGGCCGCGGCCAAGACGTACGCCCAAACTCAGCGGTCTCTCAAACTGCACGCTGCCAAGGCACAGCCCCAAGCGAAAGGCCAATACTCCCGCCAAGACTCCAAGCGCAATAACAAGCGCAACCGGGACATATGGAATCGTGGCAACGATTCCAAACCATACATCCCACGCAGCCACCAGCCCGATGCAAGGGCAACGATCAATGCCCAACGTGATAATCGGGCATCCAAGAAAGAATCTCGGGACCGTAATTGGACCGAGATCAACCAGTCGCCAAGTGACGTCCTCCTCACGGACGCACAATTCTTGCGAGCGGCCCAACCAATGAAGTCCAAAAAGAACCAGGATCTCACGCTTTACTGTGAGTATCACAAGGACTCGGGCCACACAACCAACAACTGCATTAGTGTCCGGCTAGATATTGAGCGAGCCCTAAAGGAGGGGAAACTGCAACATTTGTTGCCAGCCGCGCAAAAGCAAACCAAGCGCATCACTCCCCACAACGAGGGCACCTCCAGGGGTAAAATGACCATGTATGTGGCCTCCACCCACATGATCAATGGAGGACGCGAAAAGCCGCGTAAGGCGGCAAGAAGACCGGACAATGACTGGAAAGACGAACAAGTCATCTTTCCAAAAGTCCGAGGCGGACCGCGCGACAGGCGCGCCGTCGTCATTAAAGGCTACCTGGCTCATTACTGTACACAACGATTATTCATCGACCCGGGCAGTACTTCCGACATCATATATGAGTAGTGCTTCAACCAGTTTGATCAAGAAGACAAGGATCGGTTGCAGCCGATAGATTACCCTTTGGCCGGGTTCGCAGGGGAAACCGTATTCCCCTTAGGCCAAATCACTTTTCCCGTGCGCCTTAGCAACGGAAGGCACACGCGAGTGGAGGAGGTAAACTTCATGGTTTTACCTCACACCTCCCGATACGACGTACTTCTCGGGCGCGAGTCTCAAGGCGATTTCAACATCATTACATCCGTCCCCCACCCCGCCATCGGTTTTCCAACCGAAACGGGGGTCGCGATAATCTATGCCCGCAGAGAGGTTATGACCACGAACGAGCTGCGTCCGACCAAGACGGCGAGGCTCACCCCCAACACCCAACCGGAAAAATGGGTTCTTAACGCAAGACACCCAGAACAGCCGGTGACATTGGGCCACGCCTTGTCTAGCAGTACAAGGGCGCGCCTGAAACAACTCCTCTTCAGGAATCAAGATATCTTCGCATGGAGACCCGCAGACATGACAGGTGTACCACGCGAAGTCGCGCAACATTTCTTGAATAACCTACCAGATATCAAGCCGATGATCCAAGGCCGACGCCACCTTGGCTCCGCAAAAAACGAGGCGATGCACGAGTAGGTTAAAGAACTGCTCTCCGCAGGCATCCTGCGGGAAGTCAAATACCAGACTTGGTTATCCAACCCAGTCATGGTAGAAAAACCAGCTGGGGGCTGGCGCATGTGCGTCGATTATAAAGATCTCAACAAATCCTGCCTTAAAGATTGTTACACACTTCCCGATATCGACGAGAAGTTCGATAACCTTGCCCTGTTTCGATGGAAGTGCTTCCTCGATTGTTACAAAGGCTATCACCAAGTACAGATGGCAATCGAGGACAAAGATAAAACAACATTCCGCACACCTACCGTGAATTACTGTTATACAAAAATGTCGTTTGGGTTGCGCAACGCGGGCGCAACTTATTAAAAGCTGATGAATGACACTTTTGGTGATCAAATCAACAAAAGTGTCGAGATCTACATGGACGACCTAGTCGTCATGAGCATGGAAGAGGATACCATGCTCAACGATATCGAACGAACATACCAAACTCTGCGCGGCGTTAATATGAAGCTCAACCCAGGGAAATGCTCGTTAGGAATGGAAGAAGGCAAGTTCCTTGGATTCATCGTCACCAAAGATGGATTCAAGGTAAACCCGGAAAAGGTTCAGGTGATCGAGCGTATGCCATCGCCTTCCACAATGAAGGAAATGCAATGACTAGCTGGCCGGCTAGCAGCGCTAAACAGGTTTCTAGCCAATCATGCAGCTAAGTCTTGTCCTTTCATCAAGACTCCGCGGAACTGCTTAAAAAAGAAACAATTCCAGTGGACCGCAGAGGCTGAAAACGCTTTCCGGGAGACGAAAGAGTGTCTGATCCAGCTCCCAACTCTTACCGCACCACGCAAGAAAGAACCACTTATCTTATACCTGTCGGCCGCAGACAACGCGGTAGGCGTTGTACTCATCGTGGAGCGAGAGGGAGTTCAAACACCCATCTACTACATCAGCAAAATGCTCAACGACCCAGAGATAAGATACTCCATCATGGAGAAATTGGTACTCGCGCTGGTGCATGCATCAAGACGGTTACGACGTTACTTTGCAAATTACGTCATCACCGTATTAACCAATTACAGGATCGGGCCAATCCTCTCCAGGCCCGACATCTCTGGGAGATTAGCAAAATGGGCAATTGAACAAGGCGCGCACATATTGATCTATAAACCGCGCCCCGCGATCAAGGGCAAGGTTCTAGCTGATTTTATTGCCGAGGTACCGACGAATCGCATCCAATAATGCGAAGAAGAACAAAACCCTACACCACCACCATCCTCAACAGATACTTGGGCACTATATACCGATGGTGCATCCAACGAGAATGGCGCAGGCGCAGGTCTGCGACTCGTCAGCCCCGATGGCCAAGAGCTCACTTATGCAATCCGCCTCGATTTCAAAAGCACAAATAACAAGGCAGAGTATGAGGCTCTATTGGCAGGGCTACGTCTGGCAGTCAAACTCGGCGTCCAACACTTGGAGGCACACGTCGACTCGCTACTAGTTGCAGGACAAGTGCGCGGCGACTATGCCGCAAAAGGGGATATCATGATCCTCTACCTAGAACAAGCCCTGCAACTGAAATCAAAGTTCACTTCCTTCAACATCCTCCATATCAACAGGAGTGAAAACAAACCTGCGGATGCACTTTCGAAACTCGCATCCACTAGCTTCCAACACCTGGCAAAGGAGATACGCATTGAGATCCTGCAGAATCCTTCAGTACCCCTCCGTCAGGTTAACGTCATCCAGTACGGTACAACATCCTGGATGACACCAATCATTGCATACTTACAATCAGGTATTACTCCCGAAGGTAAGACAGAGGCACGCAAGTTGCAATACAAGGCATGCCATTACCAGATGGGAGATGATATTTTATACCGCAAATCATACCTGGGGCCACTCCTCCGATGCGTCGACCCCCAAGATGCCACGTATCTAATCAGAGAGATACACGATGGAATATGTGGCATACACGCAGGCCCATGCATGGTGGTGGCCAAAATCATGAATGCTGGGTACTACTAGCCCGGCATGCACCTGGACGCGATCAAAGTCTTGCACAAATGCTTCAATTGTCAGTGGCACGCTCCCAAAACCTTGCGCCCCAAGAACAACCTGATCCCCGTCACCACTGCATGGCCATTTCAAAAATGGGCAATCGATGTGGTGGGACCATTTCCAGACACACCAGGTGCGGTCAAATTTATCATAGTGGCTGTCGACTACTTCACCAAATGGGTAGAAGCAAAACCGCTAGCCTCTACTACCGCTATGATAACAAGGAAATTTGTCTGAGAACACATCATCTGCCATTTCGGTCTACCAATGTGCATAGTAACCGATAACGACACCAACTTCGCGGCCGAAGATTTCCAAATATGGCTAAAAGAACTAAACATTGAACACATTTTCTCCTCAGTAGCGCATCCGCAAGGGAATGGCCAAGTCGAGAGCATTAATAAAAGTTTAGTCGAAGGAATAAATGCGCGATTGGGAACAGCCAGACGCGGCTGGGTCGATGAACTCCCTAGTATCCTATGGGCTCATAGAACTAGCCCAAAGACAAGTAACGGTGAGACACCCTTCAGCCTGGTCTATGGCTCTGAGGCGGTGATCCCCGCTGAAGTAGGTCTCCCTTCACCTCGAATGTTGGCTGTCAACAAAATTGACAACAACGATGAGCACAGGCTTGACTTGGACCTCCTAGAGGAAAGTACAGGCAACGGTTTCTAATTATGGAAAGTACGAAAAAACAGGGCGTTACAAATATTGTGTTTTTATTATTCATCTCCTCAATTATGGTTTTTACATATGCAGTGTCGGTTTGGTCTTTTGCGCTATTTATTTTCTCCAGGTATGTTTTTCACTTCTTTTTTGGAGCTTAGCGTTTAGTTAGTCTTTTTTTTTGGTGTTGTAGCTTTATAATTTGGATTAGGTTTGTCATTATTAGTAACTGTTAGTTTCATAGTTCATGTAGATAGTATGGCGTAGTTTTTTTTCAAGGATTATAAGCTTTATTTTACTTTATATTTGACCACATGAGTCTTCTTCAAAGTGATTCGCGTAGAAAAAGAGGTCGTCCTGCGTACTCTACTTTAGGTTTCCTTTCAAGCTCGGGTTCCTCCCGGGGAATAACACCAATTGTTTAGAATCATTATCGTCTAAACGTTTGTCGCTTCTTGAAAAAAAATAAATGACCAGTTGATGCTTATCCTAATTCCCTTTTTTGTGTTAATGCGGTTGTACAAACTTCTAGTGTTTGTAGTTCGTCTATTTCTATGTGCATTGAGCATCATTCACAGTTTTCTATATTCTCTTCTTTGTACGTTGGCGATTGTCGTTTTCTCTGCGAGTTTTGCGGGGCACTTTTTTGGTTTGACGAACGTTTAAAATCTTTCCCGGTTAGCCGTGGCATTAGGTATACGGGTTGTTGTAACAATGGTTGTGTAGTTCTTCCAAGGCCATCAGATCCTCCAGATTGCATAAAGGAGCTTTTTGAACCATATGAGTTTCATAAAAACATTCGTGCATATAACTCAATGTTTGCGATGACATCCTTTGGGGCCACTGTAGATGAGTCTATTAATCTTACACCTGGCCCTTATGTGTTCAAAATAAGCGGTCAAATTTGTCATCACATTGGTTCTTTTTGTCCACAGTCCACCATCTAGCCCGAACCCATTTTTTCACCTGACCCAAACCTATCCTGATACGAAAAACCAACTGAATCTAACCCGCCCATTTTGTCACCTCTAATCCAGAACATAAGTTTCGACACATATCAATGTGTCGATCATGGTTATTTTTCTTACCATACGGGTAAAATCAAAATATTTGGATGAAATGGAAATGAGAAACTAATTGAAACTTGATAAATGGTTATTTTTCTTATTATACGGAGGTATTATTTGGTGTGTTTAGTTTCATGAAGGAAATTTAATACATTATATGCTTTGTATTATATCCTGTTTGGGTTCTGAAGGGGTAAGGTCCCAAAAAGCTCATAATAAGTATTTGAGACCATACCACAATCTGGCCTTTTAACCTTTTAACCTTGCGCGGCCGCGCACTGGTCTTACAAAAGGAAAAAAGTAATCAGCAATCTATAGTTGCGCGCCCGAAGGAAAACATAAATCCTTGCGCCTTCTCCCATTAGCAAAGGATAAAAATCCTGAGATCAATATTTCTGCCCAAGTATCCAGACTTGGATATTATTCTACCCAGATTTGGATTTGTTATTCAGTGGTCTCCACACGATAAAATACCACACTAGATTACAGCAGTAATCTTCTAGAAGAAATACAATCGTGCACCACCCAGACGGTTACAACCGTCTGGACACGTGTCATCACCACAGTCACCCCTGAAATAACAAAGAAGGTATGCAATTGGAGAGTAATCTCCAATTGGTCACATTACACGTGGCAAATCCCCAGCCCTCGATCTAGACCACGATCCGTGTGCTCTCACGTCGGATCAAAGAACTTAAACGGAAGGAAATGTAACCGCTTACGGGGTTAGCATCTTCCGTTAACTTTTCACTAACGGGTTTTCCCGCCTAAAACGACTCCCGGTTATAAATATGAGAAGCAACCCAGGTATGAATTCAAGTTACTCACACTTCTCAAATACTTCTTCTTCTTCTTCATTACCAATACTTATTCTCACACCGGAGTCGGGTCAAGGAGAGAACCCACTTCTCCCCTTGGCGAGGCTAACGGTGCTCTTTTTTGTAGAATTGTCGGAGAAGAAGATCAGCAAGACCTGAATCAATCGAGTGGAAACTAACCTTTTTATGCGGATTCAAACCCCCTAGATATCTCGGTTCCGACCATTTATCTAGTGTTTCTTCATTGGCGCCCACCGATTCCTCTGTTTTCTAGTTTTTATCTCGTTTCGATTCAGTTCTTTTCATTTTCTGTTTAGCACATGGCAGAAAATTCGTCATCTCACCGGCAACTTGGTCCTCGACCAAACGTCGGAAACAATTTACAAGTAGAAGGAATCGTAGAGGAGGCCTCGGACGATAACGAGGTCCAATCCAATCGAGCAAACGATCTTGTCACTCCAGGGGTGTTACCAGCAAACCCTGCTCAATCAATTTTACCACCAGGAGAAACTCCGATATCATGGTATGTTCGGTCTCAAGGGGCAATAAACGCAGTATACACACAGCTGTGTGCTCAAACTGCTCCCCTGACGCAATCACGGAGACCGGGATCTCGTGCTCATGCCTCCCAATGGGAAGAATCAACTTATGAAGGTACAGAAGTTTATGCCAGATCTACATCACAACACATTCAGTCAGGCAGTTACCAGAGACAACACCATGGTGAACCACACCCTCGTCGAAGACAATCGGTTCATGATAGGTTGGGTTCCCAACGGGACACCCACACCGATGAATCCGATCCAACATACCGTTTGAGTGCAAACACAAGTGTGTTCAATCGACTGCAGCCAAACTATAACAAGTGCAGGCCTCGAGCGGTTTATAACCCTGAGGCAGAACACAACTATGACTTAGTTTACCGCCCTACAGAAGCAGCGGAAAACTCGAAGTTCATACTGGAGATAGCTCTAGCTCCATTGGAGAAGGCTAAACTACCATCCAACACAGGGAAGTTCAATGGGTTAACAGACCCCGATGATCATCTGAGAGTGTTTACCAGAGCGGGTTTGGTTGGAGGTTGGACCCTTCCGCTATGGTGTCATCTGTTTGTACAAACATTAACTGGCCCAGCGCGAATCTGGTTTGATAACCTACCAACCGGACAGATTGAATCATGGAAGGATCTGCGTGAAAAGTTTTTAACACACTTCAGCCAGCAACGGCGTTCCATTCGAGACACTTCTGACGTCATGAACATATGGCGCCGTGATGACGAAAATCTAGAGGACTTCATCACTAGATACAATAAAGAAGTGTTAGAGATCGGTGGTGTTCACGAACAACTAATCCGAGCTCAGTTCAAGTACGCGGTTAGGTGTGATGACATGGTTAAAGTCTTATCTGGAACAGAGGGCCTTCCAACAAGTTGGGAGAAGATAATGGCGGCGGCCAAAGTTTATGCGCAAACTGAGAAAAACCTCACAACAAATAGGCCACCACCACCACACAATAGGCCCGCGGACTTAAGCTTAACCGGGGAGAGAAGGTTCAAAAAATCATGGCGCGAGTCATCAGGAAGTCGTTCCTCTGAAGACGCCCGCACAACAATTAACAAGCTCTCTGCGCAGCGGGAGAACAAACAGGAAAGTAGGGAGAGACAGTGGACTCCCCTAACGAAAACTCCGGCGGAGGTCTTAAGTACTGAAGACTATCAATTCAAACCTCCGATCCCGATGAAAAGTAAACGAGGACAAGACCCGGCGCAATACTGCGAATATCACAAAGATAACGGGCATACCACCAATAACTGCATCTCTCTGCGCACAGAAATAGAGAAAGCCCTCAAGAACGGTGAACTCACGCATTTACTCCAAAATATGCGCAAAGAGATTAAGCAGATAACCCGGGGAGAAGAAGGCCCAAGCAAACGGGCAAAAACCTAAGTGACGGCTTTATAAGTTCCCGCAGAAAGACATGATCCATCAAGTATGGCGGAACTATCAGAGAGTAAGTTAAGTTCCATATAATTATTAGCAAAAAACTTTGTAAAGCCCCTGTGCTCTATCCATGAATAAAATTGCAAAGTTTCTATTATTTTTGTGTTTACAAAGTGCATGCAATTTCTTTTTAGTAAGCGCAAAAACATTATGGTAGTACAAAACAAGCTCCATGCGCGGTCAGTGATCACATCACAAACGACCATAAATTCACACATGAGCTTTGTACCAACTTCATTCGCCTTACTCAACAAAAGCAATTGTACTCATGCAAAATATTGTAAAATCATTAAACAAAACAAATAGAAACATATTGTTTTCAGCGTACAGATACGCCCTGAAGATTTTCAAACACGACAGTGTTTAGAAATACTTGCGCAACAGCGCACCATCAAAATAGGGATTTACACCCCACATAAAAAATTGTTCAATACAATTTCAAACTACTCTAAATCTTCACCCTCATCCGGAAAGATTTCTTTAAGTTACGCCACGTGATCGTACGATTGCAGCGCCACATTTATTAGTTCCATGACCGGAAGTTGCAAATTGTTAAACTCTGTTTTCATGGAAGCAAGCGCGGCGGCAGTATTTACGCCAAAGGTAGCAGACTTGCTATCATCCCAGTTAACCTTCAACGCGCTATTCACATGTTGGGAACATTCCGCATAACCTTGCGCATACCCATCTCGTCGTGCAGCAACCATTAAATTAGCAACAGTTTTATCCAGTTCTTCAGAGTTTAACACAGATTCAGCAACCTATGAAATCAAGTGAAAATGAGTATCAAAAAAGCGCATATATGATTCCACAACAAAAAGGAGAAAAGAAACTTACACAAGCAATCCCGCGATCTTTCAACCAGGCCATATCATTCTTTAAAGGTTCAAGCTCGCTTTCCGCTGTAACCCGCGCCGTTTCTGAATTTTCCAGCTTCTCTTCAACCTCAGTCAAACGGCGGGAGGTTTCAGTATTCTCGGAATGCGCAAGCTCCAGATCCTTCTTTAGTTGTTCCTGGTCAGAAACCAAAGCAGTAAGTTCCTCTAACTCTTTATCTCTAAGGGCAAGAGTGGCGAAAGCTTGTACCTCCCGTTGCTCACTGCGTTCCATATGAGAACGCGCCTCCGCCAGCGCAACTTCTACATCAGCTTTCTCTTTCTTCAATTTTTCTACCTCCGCATCTTGATTCTTCAAATTTTCAACCTCAGCCTTGAGGTTATTAATGATATTACGAAGATTTGCCTTCTCAGCATTATCTTTCTCGCAAATTCTCCTCCAATTTTTGCGTTCCTCAGACAGGAGAGCAGCTTTAGGTTCCGCCTTTCTCTTCCAACCAGCAACAGACCATTCCTCAGTCTTGCGCTCAGCTTCAAACTTGGCTCGCTTAGTTTCTAATTTAGCCTTCAACTGAGCCACATGTTTTTCATCTTTAGCAAACTTCTTTTGAGATTCCATGAAAGATGCCTGCTCCTTATGCATACTATACCACTCACGCACTATGCGGTGAGTAGCAGAAACATGAGAAGCAGTTTCTGCAAGATAAGACTGATAGGTCTGTTCATAATGCTGGGTACTACTAGCCCGGCATGCACGCAGGCCCACGCATGGTGGTGGCCAAAATCATGAATGCTGGGTACTACTAGCCCGGCATGCACCTGGACGCGGTCAAAGTCTTGCGCAAATGCTTCAATTGTCAGTGGCACGCTCCCAAAACCTTGCGCCCCAAGAACAACCTGATCCCCGTCACCACTGCATGGCCATTTCAAAAATGGGCAATCGATGTGGTGGGACCATTTCCAGACACACCAAGTGCGGTCAAATTTATCATAGTGGCTGTCGACTACTTCACCAAATGGGTAGAAGCAAAACCGCTAGCCTCTACTACCGCTATGATAACAAGGAAATTTGTTTGAGAACACATCATCTGCCGTTTCGGTCTACCAATGTGCATAGTAACCGATAACGGCACCAACTTCGCGGCCGAAGATTTCCAAATATGGCTAAAAGAACTAAACATTGAACACATTTTCTCCTCAGTAGCGCATCCGCAAGGGAATGGCCAAGTCGAGAGCATTAATAAAAGTTTAGTCGAAGGAATAAATGCGCGATTGGGAACAGCCAGACGCGGCTGGGTCGATGAACTCCCTAGTATCCTATGGGCTCATAGAACTAGCCCAAAGACAAGTAACGGTGAGACACCCTTCAGCCTGGTCTATGGCTCTGAGGCGGTGATCCCCGCTGAAGTAGGTCTCCCTTCACCTCGAATGTTGGTTGTCAACAAAATTGACAACAACGATGAGCACAGGCTTGACTTGGACCTCCTAGAGGAAAGTACAGGCAACGGTTTCTAATTATGGAAAGTACGAAAAAACAGGGCGTTACAAATATTGTGTTTTTATTATTCATCTCCTCAATTATGGTTTTTACATATGCAGTGTCGGTTTGGTCTTTTGCGCTATTTATTTTCTCCAGGTATGTTTTTCACTTCTTTTTTGGAGCTTAGCGTTTAGTTAGTCTTTTTTTTTGGTGTTGTAGCTTTATAATTTGGATTAGGTTTGTCATTATTAGTAACTGTTAGTTTCATGGTTCATGTAGATAGTATGGCGTAGTTTTTTTTTCAAGGATTATAAGCTTTATTTTACTTTATATTTGACCACATGAGTCTTCTTCAAAGTGATTCGCGTAGAAAAAGAGGTCGTCCTGCGTACTCTACTTTAGGTTTCCTTTCAAGCTCGGGTTCCTCCCGGGGAATAACACCAATTGTTTAGAATCATTATCGTCTAAACGTTTGTCGCTTCTTGAAAAAAAAAAATTGACCAGTTGATGCTTATCCTAATTCCCTATTTTGTGTTAATGCGGTTGTACAAACTTCTAGCGTTTGTAGTTCGTCTATTTCTATGTGCATTGAGCATCATTCACAGTTTTCTATATTCTCTTCTTTGTACGTTGGCGATTGTCGTTTTGTCTGCGAGTTTTGTGGGGCACTTTTTTTGGTTTGACGAACGTTTAAAATCTTTCCCGGTTAGCCGTGGCATTAGGTATACGGGTTGTTGTAACAATGGTTGTGTAGTTCTTCCAAGGCCATCAGATCCTCCAGATTGCATAAAGGAGCTTTTTGAACCATATGAGTTTCATAAAAACATTCGTGCATATAACTCAATGTTTGCGATGACATCCTTTGGGGCCACTGTAGATGAGTCTATTAATCTTACACCTGGCCCTTATGTGTTCAAAATAAGCGGTCAAATTTGTCATCACATTGGTTCTTTTTGTCCACAGTCCACCATCTAGCCCGAACCCATTTTTTCACCTGACCCAAACCTATCCTGATACGAAAAACCAACTGAATCTAACCCGCCCATTTTGTCACCTCTAATCCAGAACATAAGTTTCGACACATATCAATTTGTCGATCTTGGTTATTTTTCTTACCATACGGGTAAAATCAAAATATTTGGATGAAATGGAAATGAGAAACTAATTGAAACTTGATAAATGGTTATTTTTCTTATTATACGGAGGTATTATTTGGTGTGTTTAGTTTCATGAAGGAAATTTAATACATTATATGCTTTGTATTATATCCTATTTGGGTTCAGAATTAATTGTTGAGCATATCTAATGGCCAGGTTGTTTTGTTAGGAATAAAACAAAAGGTATGTGATATATGTTGATGAACTGCTTTTCGGGAAAGGATCATCAAGGATTGGATGTTGAAGACCGAGTGATCAAGAAAGGTGAAGTTAAGATCGAACAACGCCTTTGAACTTAGGGAGTGATATTTAAGTGAGGATTTGATATAATCTTAGAGATGCATTAGTCGGTATTTTTTTGTGAATGGTGATATTTTATTAAAGAACAACTAGCAAAGATACAAACCGGTTATAGAATATAGTCATGCCAAAGGTGCTTTATTAGTTGTAACTTATGCTTTGTTGATATTCTTATATTTTGTTTCTTTTATCACAGTGTATTGCTTTTTGATGCACTAGCTTTTGTGTAGGGATAATGTATGTTGCTTGCTTTATGTGTTGTATTATTTTGCTACTCTTTTAAAATAAATTTCATAGGACTATCTGCTTTGTTTACATATATACTTTCCTTATAAGTCAACTTTGATAGTTGATGTACGTAATTAAATGCGTTATGATATTTGATTTCATTCTTTACGTTAACCATAAGTCGTAACCGAATTGTTAGTGTTGTTTTCGTCAATATCATTTGTTTTGTTCTGTGAAGTTCACGGGAATTAGCACTATTTTTTAATATATTACTAATAATTTTTTTGCATATATTTTGTTTAGTTGGATGGCATGATATAATTCAAGTCGAACATATTTCGTTAGTTGATGATTGTTTTTTCAATTGGTCAAAAACGAATTCGAGGTTATTGGTTACGAAGCTTCAACAAGCAGAAGTATTAGATTAATAGGCTTTCAATTTATTTTTCAAACCAGAAAAACGTATTTCCTTCATTTACTTATCTTTTTTGGTTATTTTATATCTATAGTACATTGGTTTGTAGTATTTTCATCGTGAACTTCGGATTTCCATAATAAGTCCATGCGTATGGTTTCTTTATGATCAGTATAAACGTAATTTTTTTTTCTAAAAATAAAAAAACATATCATTTCTCAACACCGTGAAATTCGCGGGTATTAGCACTAGTTATATATATAAACAGGGTTAAGATATAATAGGAATTTTATTTGGGTAGTAAACTTAGGAAGTAATCTTGACTATACATTTACTTAATCAAGGGCTAAGATTAAATGGGTGAAATTGAAAGAAAAAAAGGAGGCGTGTGGGTTTGTTCAGGGGCATTCTAGTCAAGTCAAGGCAATAGTTTCTCTCTCCTCCAATTCCCCCCCATTTTTTAAACGTTAATAACTATTTCATACGACATTATTTTTTTATAATAATTGCACCAAAAAAACGAGCGTTTTTTTTATCTTTAAAACGAGTATACTATTGCTATATTTTCGAAAAAAAAAAATTGAAAACCCAGTTGCGTAAAACGCAATGGAAAAAAACTCAGTTGCGTAAAACGCAATGGAAAAAAAACCTAAAAAATGACATTTTTCTAAAACACAATGCACAAAAAACACAAAAAAAAATGTCTTATCTGTAAAACGCAATTGCCAAAAAACACAAAGATATGTCTTATTTCTAAAACGCAATAGCCTAAAAACACAAAAAAATGTACTTTCTAAAACGCAATGGACTGAAAACACATGAAAATGTGTTTTACCTAAAACGCAATGCACCAAAAACACAAATAAATGTCTTATTTATAAAACGCAATGGCCAGAAAACACTTAAAAATGTCTCCTTTCTAAAACGTAATGGCCTAAAAAAAATGTTCTCTCTAAAACGCAATGCACAAAAAACACAAAAAAATATCATATTTATAAAACGCAATGGCCAGAAAACACTTAAAAATGTCTCCTTTCTAAAACGCAATGGCCTAAAAAAACAAAAGAAAGTGTTCTCTCTAAAACGCAATGTACTGAAAACACCTAAAAATGTGTTTTACCTAAAACGCAATAACTAAAAACACTTCAAAAATGTGTTTTTCTAAAATGCAATGGCCAGAAAACACATAAAAATGTCTTAGTTCTAAAACGCAATGGCCTAAAAACACCAAAGAAAGTGTTCTTTCTAAAACGCTGATGTATTGTAAAATACATCTTTATTCGCGTCTGTTTTTAGTCGTTAATTATTTGTTTTAGTTTTGTTTTAGCGTAGATTGTACATACTATTGATATATTTATGTTTTCCAGGTCTTTGCAGCCAAAATATGCAGAAATGAGTTAAAATTTGGCAAAGCAAAGTGTCGGGTCAGAAAACGGAAGCTCGGGAGCTGAAACGGGTCGGAAAACTGATTCTAGAGCTTTCTGGCGGGCCGCGAAAACATCAACATATCCTTTCGTGCCCCGCCAAGGATTTAAATATGATTTCTGGGAATAAGGAGCGTCGCGGGCCGCGTAACCATTAAGGTTAAGTTGTCGCGGGCCGCGAGAACATGAAATTTCGACACCGACTTTGTTTCTTCAACGGCTAATAGGGTTTGAAGTTTATTAATTCATCATAGTCGTCAACAGCCGGAGAACTGACGAATTTTGGAGTTCTTGGAGCTTGCTAGAGGCTGATTGAAGGTTCTTAAAGCATTCGGAAGCAAGGAATCATCGGGTAACGATCTGGAGCACTCGGGATCGAAGCATTCGGGTTTATTCCTCCTGTTATCTTCTTTGTTCGTTTGTTTTTAGTTGTTTAATGATTGTTATTATGTTTTTGGACATGTTTCTTGGCTAATTATCTTTAACTACCTAGGCTAATGACAATTGTTCAATAAAGTTTGGATTTTTATTCGTTAATGACATTGGTTTATGGATTATCTTGAAAAGTAAACGACTTTGGATTCTTGATTTTGTGTGTATGCATGCTTGATATTGTTTGAATACTGATTATTGCTTCGTATGATTCTTGGTGACTGTCTTTATCACATAATAGGGTCATGTTAGAGTTCTAGATTTAGGTGAGTGTCTATATCACATAATAAATCTTTAACTCTTTAAGGTGAAATTACGTAACTAACCTTAGAAGTAATATTTGGTAATCTTATAAAATCAAGTGTTCTACTAATCTTGTCGCTGTGAGGCTCGAGGTTATTAATAGGTCTCGGTTTGGTATATAACTAGGATTAGGTTTTGTAAGAAATCGGTCTTAGTTCCCTAATCTTACTCGTGTCTATTAAACCAAGTTAAAATCCATAGTTGCCTTAGACTTTCGCGTTGTAAGGTAGATCGTCATGTTAGGGCACTTTTCAAGACGTTAGAGGACTGTAAGGAAATCTAACAACCGGTAGTCGTAACAGCCTTGTAGAGTCTCACAAGTTTCTTCCTGAGAAGGGTCGGGAGGTCTTAGTAGGGATTTCTTAGGGTTTAGCATTAAAAGATCCTGGTTCCATACCACGCTAATTTCGAATAGAAATCCAATCCTATTTAAACATGAGTCTAGCCTAGGTAGCCTTCATCATCACTAAGTTAAACCTTCATCTAAGTCCCATCTTAGTTAATCTAGTTAATTTAGTTTAATTTAATTGCATTTTTTTAGGATTTTTAGAAACCCCCCCCCCCCCAATCAAATAAACAATTAGTTAAGTTGTGTCAGTCTAAGTCTAAATAGAGTCTAGTTAACGTAATTAGAGAGTCTCGTGGGTTCGATACTCGGACTTACTTAGGCTATACTACATTAACCGGTACACTTGCCGGTTGTGTGGTCTAGGTTTTAGAGAGTCTTAGTTTTATAAATTTAAAACTTAGAGAGTCTAAATTAGGGTTTAATTTAGTTAATTTATTTAGACCACTTTTAGCACATCAAGTTTTTGGCGCCGTTGTCGGGGGTTCTTTGGCAATTGCGTTAATTACTTTGTTTGGACTTGTTTGACATTATACGTGCTATTTGTTTATTCGTTGAGTCGTAGGAGTCTAATTATAAAAATTCAAAAAAATCAAAAAAAATATTTTTCGTAGTTTTTATCGAGTCATTTGTTAGAGTCTTCTTACTTGTTTGTATTTGGTTTTTCAGTTGATGCCCCATATGTGCTCGCAGGGACCTCCGCCGAATCCGCTTACGATCAAGTCTTCCTTCTCGTCTTCCGCATCCGAGGTAAGTTCTTCTAGCTCTTCTTCGTCTTCGCATTTCACCCCAGCTTTCGACTTCGCACCGAACTCATCACCACACAATTCCCTACCACCCACCCATCCTCAGAGTCCTACACCCGCAGTTCAAATGGCCTATCGCACCGTTTACGAGCAAGCTACCACTGGTTTCACTGGCGCTAATTCACCCATCACCCTCCCCAACATTACGAATGATAGGTCTTGGCAGATTCCATCCTACATTATGACCGCCATCACCAATTCTTGCCAGTTCCATGGTCGTGACGACGAGAATGCACCCGCTCACATAAACTGCCTCACTCGCTTTTGCAGCACTTTCTCCATCGAGGGTGTGAACCTCGATGCTCGATACCTCCAGGTCTTTCCATTCTCACTCGCAGGTCGCTCTGCCACCTGGCTCGATTCTCAGCCAGCAGGCACTTACACCACTTGGGCTGGTCTTCACGATGCCTTCTTAGCCAAGTACTTCCCACCAGCCAAGGCATCCAGCCTTCGTGATCAGATTCACTCCTTTCGCATGGAGCGTGATGAGCCATACCACCTGGCCTGGGAGCGTTTTCAGACGCTGATTTCTCGTTGTTCGCAGCATGGTTTATCAGATTGGGCACTAGTTGAAAAGTTCTATAATGGTCTCACCCCTGAAATCAAAGCTCGTTTCGATACTTCAGCTGGAGGGCAGCTTATGGGTAAAAAGACAGTGAATGAGTGTAATGAATTGTTTGAGAGTTTCGCCCATTCTGATATGGATTACATCGCTACCACCAGGACTTCCATTCCTGTGCATACCTCATCGGCCGCTCGAGGGGTAAACTAAGTTGGCTTGGATCCATCGGTAGCTGCTGCTTTCGAGAGTCTGAAACAAGAGTTGAATGAGATTAAGAAGAAAGTTGATAAGTGTGAGGTTTGTAGGGGAGGCCACGACACGTTAGATTGTCCCACACTTACACTTGAGCAGGTAGAGTACATAGCTGGTGTAAGGACTCTCAAAATTGTCCTAAAAATATCCGTAAGTAAAAACCCGGACCCTGAAACCATACTGTGCATAAAAAATCAAGAAAACAAGAAATATGGTTCTCAGGCGGGCCGCGTAAGAGTAAGCATAGTCTTACGCGGGCCGCGTCAAGACATGTTTGACCGGATAAGTGTTCCGGATCCACGTGGTGTCCACCTGGCTAGCCTACTCGTGACCAATCAACCCTACTCGTAGACTAGGCGGCCTCGCGGGCCGTGTAAGATTTGGGTTATGGTTTACGCGGGCCGTGTGAACCTTAAAAATCAGCTATAAATAGCTTGTTGCATGCACAGTCCACTGGTGTCGAGATCTTTTCGTAAAAACGAATTCTCATTACTCTGAAGTCGAAATTACTTTCAATTTTAGTGGGGTGCTGCTCCGATACCGGGTATTAACTCGATCGCTGCTACGATTCAATATCTGATCGATTAAACTATCCAATGGATGTTTAAGTGCTGCCCACATTAGGGTTTATGCTTTGTCATTCGTCGTTAAATCGATGGATGTTTAAGTATCGCACTTTGTCATTGGTTGTGAAGGTTTAATCTCGTGAGTTATCATAAATGCTGTATTAGTTACTAACCGAGTTCGTGTGCATGTTGTTTAAATTTAGGTTAAAAGGCTAATCAGTAGGCTAAGCCCTGCCCATATAAAATTTGCAATGTGAGTCATTCTCTTTTTATCAAATTTGATTTCAAAAGCATGTTTATTTTCAAAGTTATAATTACAGGGATTAAGTCTTTGTAATCTCCAAATTACAGCAGGTATGTGGGGTTTGTATACAATACTTGATAACCTTCACCATTGGACAACGAGTTAGCCAAGGGGTGATATGACCATAGTCACAGACACCATTGGACAATGAGGTTACCAATGGATGGTCGAGTGACAAATACCGTGGGTAGTTGGTTGATATATGGAAACATTGTAATTGCTCTTAATACTGTAAATTATAACAAATGCGTCGTTTTAGTAAAAAGAATGATTCACCAGTATTTCCCGCTGACAAAACCTTTTTCAAACAGGTTTCAGGTGATCTGTTGTGATCCAGGAAAAGTGCCGTGAAGCACTATAAGCTTAAGGAAGTGGCTCAATATAAAATAAAGAAACATGTTTTGTAAAACAAAGATTTCTCAATGAAATCATATGATTGTAACTACCGGGGTTTATCCCGAATTGTGAAATAAGATAATCGGGAAATTTTAGTTTTAAAAAGATCTTGTTAAAATCTTCCGCTGTTAACTCAATTAAATAAATACCACGGGATTTTCTGTCCCGCGGCTCCTGAACCGGGTCAAACTGGGTCAGGGGCCGTGACAGAAAAAGGTGGTATCAGAGCCACTGATTTAAGCCTATTAAGTATTTAAAATACTTAGTTTTCTTGATTTTCATTTTGTGCTTATGTGTTTTGTTAATTAACTATTTGTTAGTTACAGTATGGGTAAGCAAAAGCTTTCAAACATCTATCTTAAATTAGACAGGCCATCAAAAGAGAAGGGAAGTTCATCCCAAACAAATTCCTCGAAATACCCAACAGATACCGATGAAGGAATATTTGTTCGAAAGGCACAATACGAGGAACCACTTTCTCCTAATAAAAGAAGTTTGATTATTAGGAAAAGTCAGGAGAAAATAAAGAAATCACAACCAAAAGAAAAGAGAGTTAATCAGAAAACCCAAGAACTAGGCAGTAACCCACCCTGGGAAGACAAGTTAGATGAAAAATGGGTGGATCTCTATATGCTAGCCACTGTAGCAGTAAATGCAAATCTTTAAATACTCTGACTCAAATTTTAAGCACCCTTATCACCTACAAGCCAGAAACTTTACCCAGTAAATAAATAAGTTATAGTAAACCCTGATATGTTTTAGTTGTCAGTTGTCATTTGTATTAAATTAGTCACACGGTATGCAATAATATTTAAAAGTTATCTATGAAATTTTATTTAACTTAGCCTTTTTGTGTGTATTTTGCATATATGCTAAACAGCATGAATGAGTTATCTGAAGCCCTTTAGAATCTCAACCTTTATCCGGTGAAAATAGAAGTTTCTAGAGACTTTACTGGTTACATAGCCGATGTAGATGAACCCATGGAATTTAACGCTTCACCTCCGGAGAAACCCAAGCCTAAGAAAAGGAGAAGATTTGTAGGATGGAGGCGTGTGCGCAGGAGGAAACCCGCAACTAGGAAGATTCCCAAAATAGAAAATCCCATAGACAAAGGAAAGTGTATTGAAATCGGGGAAGGTTCTAGGCAGATAGAAATGGAGATTGGGGAAGGTTCTAGACAAACAAAGATGGAAGTTGGGGAAAGCTCTAGGCAAATTGAGGAGTTGCCATTTCAGGAGGAATTAGATCGTGCATTAGAGAGTTGTGATATCGTGAGGCCTATTAATAATAACCTCTACCCTTATCCTGCTGAAAATCAACTTCCAATAAACTTGGAACCATAAATCCCAGAACCTATAATCCACACCCAACCTCTAGGAATGGACGAGTGGTGGACTAATGACTGGCAGTTTCAAAATCTGCTCAACAATCCTTATACCTTTCTCCCTCAGTTCGACCCAGAACCAATACCAAACCCACCAATGAGCAATGAGAATTTAGCTGAACTCCGCCACTTTGGCGAAGAGTTGATGGATGCAGGAAATAGGATTCGGGAAGTAGGAGAACAGATCTCCTGGAAGTACGACGAAAGGGAACGTCGTTACTAAAGTACCAACTGACGAGGGATAGTGGGGTTATGAAACTGTGATTGTACAATAATAATAATAGTAAAATATAATCTTGTAAAATAACTATAAATAAAACTTTGTAAGATAATGGTGTGTAATGATGAATAATATATATATATATATATAAATGGAATCGAGAAATCGATAATTTTGGCTATATGTGTGTTGTGAAATTTGTATGATTAATTTGTATATGATTGTTATTTATTCGATACTAATAAATTATATATATTAATTATCAGATGGAAAACGCTAATAATGAACCAGTTAATGAGGTTAACCAATCTGAACAACACCCGGAGGATCAATTTATGACTAAGAAAGATATCGAAAATATCGTTGCTCAAGGAATAGCCAATGCTATTCCAACAATCCTTGCTGCTGCCCAGAAACCTGTTGAACCTCAACAAATCATTCCTAGTAAACGTATTTCTGAAGATAACTTCAGTAATAGTGTAAACGGAGGCGGTAATCATACTAATCATGATAATGATCCACGGCAGGCTCCGCTCCCTAAGAAAATGAAAGCTGCAATGCCTGGTTGCACTTACAAAGAATTTCTTGCTTGTAAACCATCTGAGTTTGCAGGCAATGAAGGAGCGACTGCGGCACTGCGTTGGTTAGAGAAACCGAGGCAGTAATTACAATAAGTAAATGTGCCAAGGACGACAAGGTCATGTACGCTTCAAATCTTTTCAAAGAAGGGGCGCTAGAATGGTGGAATACAGTACTTCAAGCCAAAGGAAGAAATATGGCCTACGCCATGAGTTGGGAAGAATTTAAGCATTTAATAGAAATAAAATTTTGTCCCGAATACGAAAAAGAACAAATGGCACATAAATTCCTGAACTATCGGATGGTGGGTGTAGATTGTCGAGGATATACTTCGACATTCTTTGAGTATGAAAGAGTAGTACCAACCCTGGCTTCGCCAGAATCAGTGCTTATTTCTCGCTATATTTGGGGATTGATTGGCGAAATCCACAATATCGTTAAAGCTGCGAGACCTCGTACTATTGACGATGCGGTGGAATTAGCTAACACCCTAACTGACGAACTGGTACGCACAAGAGATGAAAACAGGAAAAAGGAACTGGCTCAGAAAATTACTTAAGGATTTCGTACGGGTAATAATAGCAGCTTCAAGAGAAGAGGAACAGGGCAATCTTCAACTCCGCCGTTCTGCAGGAATTGCAAAAAGAAACATTATGGAAGATGTAATGTAACTTGCAACTTCTGCAAAGTCGTAGGACATCACGAAGAAGACTGCAGAAAGAAAACAAGAGTCTGCTATAACTGTGGAGAAACAGGACATTTAAAGCCAGAATGCCCTAAGTTGGTAAAACCAGCAGACAATAAAGATAAACCAGCCGACGGAGCTATCAAGAAGAATGCTCGTGCATTCCAATTAACTACTCAGGAGGCAGAACTGATTCCTGATGTGATAGCTGGTACGTTCCTAGTTCACAATGTATATGCAAAAGTATTATTTGACTCTGGTGCAAACCAAAGTTTTAAAAATACTTCATTCTGCCAAGCTCTTAACCTACCTTTAACCAACCTTAGGCAAATCTTTACAGTCGAAACAGCAGATGGGAATTTTATTAAAATAGATAAGGTTTTGCAAAAAGAAAATATAGAACTTTCAGGTTATAAATTTCATGCAAACCTATTACCAATGAATCTAGCTGGGTTCGATGTTGTGTTAGGAATGGATTGGTTAATAGCCAACCATGCTCGAATCCTTTGTGATAAAAACTCTATAGAAATTCGGGCACCTACTGGGGAAGTAATCATGATTACAGGAGATAAACCACGTAAACCCATAAAGTTCATATCAGTAATGAAAGTTGCTAGTCATGAACGAAAGCAAGGAATAGTATATATGATTTCAGTAATCATTAGTACTAAGGGTAAAGAACTTAAGGAGATTCATGTAGTCTCAGAATACCTAGATGTATTCCCAGAAGAATTACCAGGATTACCACCAGATAGGGAAGTAGAATTTAGAATTCATCTAATTCCCGGAACTACACCAATAGCCAAGGCACCTTATCGATTAGCACCCACAGAAATGTTAGAATTGAAAAAGCAATTAGATGAATTACTAAGTAAAGGTTTCATACAACCTAGTTCATCCCCGTGGGGAGCACCAGTATTGTTTGTGAAGAAAAAGGATGGTTCGATGAGAATGTGTATTGATTATAGAGAATTGAATAAGGTTACAATTAAGAATCGATACCCATTACCTAGGATTGATGATCTTTTCGATCAACTTCAAGGAGCTAGATATTTTTCTAAGATCGACTCACGCTCCGGATACCATCAATTGAAGGTACAAGAAGAAGACATACCTAAAACTGCTTTCAGAACTAGGTATGGTCATTACGAGTTTACAGTCATGCCCTTCGGGTTAACGAATGCACCTGCTGCATTCATGGACATGATGAATAGAATCTGTAAACCTTACTTGGATAAATTTGTAATTGTTTTTATCGACGATATACTTATTTATTCCAAAAGTCAGGATGAGCATTGTCAGCACTTGCATGCACTCTTAACTTTGTTAAGAAAAGAAAAGCTTTACGCTAAATTCTCGAAGTGTGAATTTTGGTTGCAAGAGGTACAATTCCTAGGACACATGGTGAATCACGAAGGTATTCATGTAGATCCTGCTAAGATAGAGGCAATTACCAAATGGAAGGTTCCACAATCCGCAATGGAAATTAGAAGTTTTATAGGTTTAGCCGGATATTATAGACGGTTTATTAAGGATTTTTCCAAAATAGCTATACCATTAACTAAGCTAACCTGTAAAGCAGTTAAGTTTGAATGGGGACCTAAGCAAGAAGAAGCTTTTAGGATTCTAAAGCAAAAGTTAACAAATGCCCCAATCCTAGCCTTGCCAGAAGGAACTGAAGATTTTGAAGTTTACTGTGATGCTTCAAAACTAGGATTAGGATGTGTGCTAATGCAACGCAAGAAGGTAATTGCGTATGCTTCAAGGCAATTGAAAAAGCACGAAGAAAACTATACGACTCATGATTTAGAATTAGGAGCCATAATTTTTGCTCTTAAAATTTGGAGACATTATCTGTACGGAAGTAAATTTACTGTCTATACAGATCACAAAAGTTTAAGATATATATTTGGGCAAAAAGAGTTAAACATGAGGCAAAGAAGATGGATGGAAATCCTAAGTGATTACGATTGTGATATTCAATATCACGAAGGAAAAACAAATGTAGTTGCTGACGCATTAAGTCGTAAGTACCATGAGAAACAACGACGGGTTCGTGCTCTTAGATTAAATCTACAGTTAGATTTAATGGAACAACTAAAGCGTTTTCAAGAAACAGCAATCAAGGATGATGCTGAAGGAATGAAAGGACGAATAAAAGAATTAGAACAAGGAGTTGATGGAACTTGGAGATTCCACAAAGAAAGGATTTGGGTACCTAAGCAGGGAGAATTAAGAAATAAGATTTTAGAAGAAGCCCATAAATCTAGGTATACCATGCACCCTGGAAACAATAAAATGTACCAAGATTTAAGAAATAACTTTTGGTGGATAGGAATGAAAAAGGATATAGCTCGATATGTTTCTAAGTGTCTTACTTGTTCACAAGTTAAGGCAGAACACCAGAAACCTTCAGGTCTACTACAACAATTAGAAATGCCTGTATGGAAATGGGAACTCATAACAATGGATTTTGTTACTAAGTTGCCTAAAACCAGAAAAGGTAATGACGTGATTTGGGTAATTGTAGATCGATTAACCAAATCAGATCATTTTCTACCTATGAAAGAAACCTTTAATATGGAAAGGTTGGCAAAGTTGTATGTAGATGAAGTAGTATCCTTACATGGAGTTCCACTCTCCATTATATCAGATAGGGATAGTCGTTTCACTTTCCATTTTTGGACAAGTTTCCAAGAAGCAATGGGAACTCGACTAAATTTAAGCACAGCATATCATCCTCAAACAGATGGACAAAGTGAAAGGACAATACAAACTTTGGAAGATATGCTTAGGTTCTGTGTGATAGATTTTGGTGGAAATTGGGACAATCATTTACCTTTGATCCAATTCTCCTATAACAATAGTTATCATTCAAGCATTGAAGCTGCCCCATTTGAAGCATTGTACGGACGAAAGTGCAGAACTCCAGTTTGTTGGGCAGAAATAGGAGAAAGTCAATTATCAGGTCCTGAGATAGTGCAAGAAACTACTGACAAAATCACACAGATCAAAGAAAGATTAAAGACTGCTCGAGAACGTCAAAAGAGTTATGCAGATAATAGACGCAAGCCACTTGAGTTTCAAGTTGGAGACAAAGTACTATTGAAAGTTTCACCGTGGAAAGGAGCAGTTCGATTTGGTAAGAAAGGAAAGCTAAGCCTAAGATACGTAGGACCATTTCTAGTGATCCAACGTATAGGACCAGTTGCTTATTGATTACAACTACCAGAGGAGTTAGCTGGAGTACATGATGTATTTCATATATCCAACCTCAAGAAATGCCTATCAGACAAATCTCTAGTAGTACTTCTTCAAGATATAGAGGTAAATGAGAAACTAAAATTTGTGGAGAAACCACTGCAGATAGAAGACAAAAAGATTAAGTTTCTCAAGCACAAGCGACTAGTGCTAGTTAAAGTCAAGTGGGATTCAAAGAGAGGACCTGAATACACTTGGGAACTGGAATCGGAAATGAAGCGAAAGTATCCTCACTTATTCCGATGAATCTCGGGGACGAGATTCTAAATAAGGTGGGGAGAATGTGAGGACTCTCAAAATTGTCCTAAAAATATCCGTAAGTAAAAACCCGGACCCTGAAACCATACTGTGCATAAAAAATCAAGAAAACAAGAAATATGGTTCTCAGGCGGGCCGCGTAAGAGTAAGCATAGTCTTACGCGGGCCGCGTCAAGACATGTTTGACTGGATAAGTGTTCCGGATCCCCGTGGTGTCCACCTGGCTAGCCTACTCATGACCAATCAACCCTACTCGTAGACTAGGCGGCCTCGCGGGCCGCGTAAGATTTGGGTTATGGTTTACGCGGGCCGCGTGAACTTTAAAAATCAGCTATAAATAGCTTGTTGCATGCACAGTCCACTGGTGTTGAGATCTTTTCGTAAAAACGAATTCTCATTACTCTGAAGTCGAAATTACTTTCAATTTTAGTGGGGTGCTGCTCCGATACCGGGTATTAACTCGATCGCTGCTACGATTCAATGTCCGATCGATTAAACTATCCAATGGATGTTTAAGTGTTGCCCACATTAGGGTTTATGCTTTGTCATTCGTCGTTAAATCGATGGATGTTTAAGTATCGCACTTTGTCATTCGTTGTGAAGGTTTAATCTCGTGAGTTATCGTAAATGCTGTATTAGTTACTAACCGAGTTCGTGTGCATGTTGTTTAAATTTAGGTTAAAAGGCTAATCAGTAGGCTAAGCCCTGCCCATATAAAATTTGCAATGTGAGTCATTCTCTTTTTATCAAATTTGATTTCAAAAGCATGTTTATTTTCAAAGTTATAATTACAGGGATTAAGTCTTTGTAATCTCCAAATTACAGCCGGTATGTAGGGTTTGTATACAATACTTGATAGCCTTCACCATTGGACAACGAGTTAGCCAAGGGGTGATATGACCATAGTCACAGACACCATTGGACAATGAGGTTACCAATGGATGGTCGAGTGACAAATACCGTGGGTAGTTGGTTGATATATGGAAACATTGTAATTGCTCTTAATACTGTAAATTATAACAAACGCGTCGTTTTAGTAAAAAGAATGATTCACCAGTATTTCCCGCTGACAAAACCTTTTTCAAACATATTTCAGGTGATCTGTTGTGATCCAGGAAAAGTGCCGTGAAGCACTACAAGCTTAAGGAAGTGGCTCAATATAAAATAAAGAAACATGTTTTGTAAAATAAATATTTCTCAGTGAAATCATATGATTGTAACTACCGGGTTTATCCCGAATTGTGAAATAAGATAATCGAGAAATTTCAGTTTTAAAAAGATCCTGTTAAAATCTTCCGCTGTTAACTCAATTAAATAAATACCACGGGATTTTCTGTCCCGCGGCTCCTGAACCGGGTCAAACTGGGTCGGGGGCCGTGATAGCTGGTCAGTCTAGAGGTCCCACGAATCCGTTCAATAATTCTAATTACAACTCCAACTGGCGCGGTAGTGGCAATAATAGTGGTTTCCGCTCTTCTGGTAATCCTCCTGGTTTTCCATCTGGTCAGTATTAAAATAGGGGACCCGGTCTATACACGAGTAGTGGTTCAGGTCAGGGCGGCCAGTTTAGTGGTTCAGGTTCAGGGGGTCAGTTTGCTAGTGGGGGGTCAAATCAAGAGGGTCAAGGTAGTGGTAAGGGTTCAGAGGGTAGTTTGAGTAGGATTGAAGAGATGCTCACTCAGATGATGGTGCGAGATCAGGCGACACAAAAATCTTTAACTGAATTTAGTAATTTTGCTAAAAATCAAGAGTTAGTTAATAAAAATCAACAATCTACACTCTTAGACCTTTAAAGAACGGTAGGTGGTTTATCCAAACAGTTACAAGAGCACCCACCTGGCCAGTTCTCAGGAAATACCTACCCGAACCCAGCTAATCATTAAGCTAAAGCTATTACGACCCGCAGTGGAAAGAGTTTAGGGGAAGTAGTGCGAGAAAGTGTTGAGGTAGAAGATGAGGAAGTCGATGAAGAGATCGAGATGGAGGCTCCCGGTAAGGTGCACATGAGGCTAGACCCAGCAAGTACCGCACACGCCGAGGAGTCCCAAGTGGAGAAGAATGTGGAGAACCAGCCGACGAGGGTTAGACCGTAACCAGTGATTGATCATTCTCGCATCCCATATCCCGCCCGCCTTAAGCATCAGAAATATGCTAAGGAGTATGGGCAATTCCTTGAGATGTTCAGACAGTTGAAAATCAATCTTCCGTTTATCGAGGCACTTCAGTCTATGCCTAAGTATGCTAAATTTCTTAAAGATCTTCTGAAGCGTAAGGAGAGAATTGGTAAGCTTTTGAATATTCCTTTGACAGGAGGTTGTTCCGTGGTAGTCTTGAATAAGCTACCAGAGAAGTTGACCGACCCTGGTACGTTTACTATTCCATGCCTTTTTGGGGGAGCCGTTACCCCTGCTCACGCTCTAGCCGATTTAGGCGCCAGCATCAATCTGATGTCATTTTCTTTGTACGAGAAGCTTGGGTTAGGAGAGCTTACGCCCACTCGTATGTCGTTGTCCTTGGCTGACCGTTCAGTCAAGTATCCTCGTGGGATAGTGGAGACTTTGTTGGTTAAAGTGGATAAGTTCGTATTCCCTATGGATTTCGTCGTTCTGGACATGGAGGCCGACGAGAGAGTTCCTATTATTTTGGGCCGTCCATTCCTTAGAACTGCAAAGGCGATCATCGACGTCTTTGATGGTAAGATTTCTCTTCGTGCGGGTGACGAGATTGTCACATTCGAGATCGACAGAGCGATGCAGCATCCTGGTAGTAGAGACGACGATAGTGAGCCGTGTCATTCCGTTTACTTTCTAAATTCTTTCATATCTTGTGTCAACACGTGTCTCGAGTACATCAGTGGAGCCGTTCTTGTAGGAGAGGGAGTTGTTGACGAGGTTGACGAGAAAGAGGTTGAGGAAGAGCAGTTGGATGAGTTGGATGAGTTATGGGTTCCAGAGACATTGGAGCTAAATGAGGTTAGCGATGAGAGTACTCCTGTAGACATTCCACTGCCTTTAGAACTTAAGGTTCTTCCATCACATCTCGAGTACGCATTCCTAGAAGAGAAGCCGAACATGCCTGTCATCATATCTTCGAAGTTGACAGAGGATGAGAAAGTGAGGTTGATTGAGGTGCTGAGGAAGTACAGTGAGGCGATTGCTTGGAGGTTATCTGATATCAAGGGTATTAGCCCTAGTTTTTGCACGCATCGTATTCTGATGGAGGAGGTTTACAAGCCGGTTGTGCAGTCGCAGCGTCGTCTAAACCCGAATATGCAGGAGGTAGTTAATAAGGAAGTTATGAAGTTATTAGAGTCTGGTTTAATATACCCGATTTCTGATTCAGCGTGGGTGAGCCCTACTCAGGTTGTCCCAAAGAAAGGAGGGATGACAGACGTTTTGAATGCGAAAAATGAGCTCATACCTTCTCGTACAGTCACGGGTTGGCGGGTGTGCATTGACTATCGAAAGTTGAATGACGCCACTCGTAAGGATCATTTTCCGCTCCCATTCATTGATCAGATGCTTGAGCGTCTCGCGGGTCAGCAGTTCTATTGCTTTCTCGATGTGTTTTTGGGTTATTTTCAGATCCCCATCGCACCGGAGGATCAGGAAAAGACCACCTTTACATGTCCATACGGCACATACGCGTACCGACGCATGCCGTTTGGTCTATGTAACGCTCCAGCTACATTCCAGTGATGCATGATTGTGATCTTTCAGGATATGGTAGAGAGTTCGATGGAGGTGTCTATGGATGATTTTTCGGTGTACGGTAATTCTTTCGATCATTGCTTAGTTAATCTTGAGAAGATGTTGAGGAGATGTGTTGAAACGAAGCTTATGTTGAATTAGGAAAAATGTCACTTCATGGTGACTGAAGGTATTGTGTTGGGACACAAGATTTTGAGAGCTGGTATTGAAGTTGATAGAGCGAAGATAGATACGATCCGTCGGCTTCCTCCGCCGACTAGTGTTAAGTCAATTCGTAGTTTTCTCGGTCATGTGGGGTTTTATCGGCGCTTTATTAAGGACTTTTCTAAAATCACACGCCCCATGACTCGATTGTTAGAGAAGGACGTTCCTTTTGTCTTTGACAAGGAATGCCTCAAAGCGTTTGAGTTTCTTAAGGAGAAACTCGTTAGTGCACCTATTTTGGTATCACCCAACTAGAGCTTGCCATTCGAGCTCATGTGTGACGCTAGCGATTATGCAGTCGGTGCGGTGTTAGGGCAGAGACGGGAGAATCACTTTCACCCGATTTACTACGCAAGTAAAACATTGAATGACGCCCAGGAAAATTACACCACTACGGAGAAGGAGCTGTTAGCAGTCGTCTTTGCATTCGACAAGTTCGTTCGTACCTTGTTCTTTCAAAAACCATAGTATTTACCGACCACTCCGCTTTGCGTTACCTTTTTCAGAAGAAGGACGCTAAGTCGCGCCTTATACGGTGGATTCTGCTTCTGTCCGAGTTTGATATCGAAATTAAGGATAAGAAAGGGGCAGAAAATGTTGCGGCAGACCACCTGTCGCGTTTGGAGGATCCGAGCAGGGAAGAGATTCGTGAGGAGGCGATAGGAGACAGATTCCCTCACGAGTCCATTGAGTATGTTGAGGCAGAGACTAAGGGTTTACCGTGGTTCAGTGATTTAGCTAACTACCTTGCCTAAGGGTATGTGATGGATGGTATGAGTCGTCAGCAGAAGAAGAAGCTCGTAAATGACGCACAGAGATACATATGGGATGATCCCTACCTCTTCAAGATAGGAGGTGATCGGATTTTGAGGAGATGTGGGAGTAGAGAAGAGGGTTTAAACATCATTCGACATGTTCATGAAGGTTTGACAGGAGGTCATCATGGTCCGCATGTGACCGCTCAAAAGGTTTTCGATTGTGGGTTTTATTGGCCGACGGTGGTGAAAGATGCGGTTGAGTTTGTTAGAAAGTGTGATCGTTGCCAACGGACCGGCAACATCTCATCCAAGGATGAGATGCCCGAAAACCCGATTCAAGTGTTAGAAGTCTTTGATGTGTAGGGCATTGATTTCATGGGACCATTTCCATCTTTGAGTGGGAATCGGTACATCCTCGTTGCGATCGACTACGTTTCGAAGTGGGTGGAAGCTCAATCTTTGCCTACGAATGATGCACGAGTGGTGGTGAGGTTTTTGAAGAAGTTGTTTACGCGATTCGGTACTCCTAAGGCGATTATCAGTGACCGCGGGACGCATTTTTGTAATTCGGTAATGGAAAAGGCGTTGGAAAGATATGGAGTTACGCACCGCTTGTCCACCGCCTATCATCCGCAAACAAGCAGTCAAGTGGAGAACGCAAATAGAGGAGTAAAGAGGATCTTGGAGAAGACGGTAGGAAAAAGCCGAAAAGATTGGTCGGAGAAGTTAGACAATGCGTTGTGGGCGTTTCGTACCGCCTATAAGACGCCATTAGGTACTACGCCGTTTATGATAGTGTATGGGAAAGCGTGCCATTTTCCGGAAGAATTAGAGCATCGGGCTCTTTGGGCACTCAAAACGGTGAATTTAGATTTAACCGAGGCCGCTAGAAAAAGATTCTTTCAAATTCATGAATTAGAAGCACTTCGTGATGCCGCTTATGACCGTTCATGGAGTATCAAAGAAAATTCAAAGGCATTACACGATAGGAAGTTGCGAAAATTGAAGGAATTTCGAGTTGGTGATCAAGTGTTTTTGTTTAATTCGCGACTAAAATTGATTGCCGGAAAATTGAAGTCAAGATGGTCCGGGCTATATGTCGTGAAGGAGGTATTCCCGTACGGTACCGTGGTGTTGTTGAACGAAGATACTAAGTGCTCATGGAAAGTCAACGGACATCGTTTGAAGCATTATCTAGGGGGTCCATCGACACCGCCGAAGAGGAAGACGTTCCTCTTGCAGACCCGCCTAGCACCGCCGTGTAGGTTCTTGAGTGAAAACTCAAGTGTAGAGTTTATACATTGAGTCATTTTTTGCGTCGTGTCATTAGATAGGTTGTTTTCTTTTTATTGCGTCGTTTTGCTATTTTTCGTATTTTTGCGTCCGTGGTTGTGTCGTGAGTTTTTGCAGGTTGGCATCACCTTTACGTAGGCGAAATCGAAGGAGCAGCGGCATTCCAGGTACGTTTTAACTTAAAATCGGAAAAATAAGCACTGGGGGCATTTTGGGGATAATTAAAGTTGATTTTGCATCCAAACTGCTGTTTGCTGCAAGTCTGCAGCAGCATTTTTGCTGTCCTCGCGGGGCGCGAGGCCCCTCACATATACTTTACGCGGCCCGTGAGGGAGATATAAGAGTTTTTGAAACACTGAGCGTCACGGCCCGCAACAACTTAAGTGTTATCTTACGCGGCCCGCGAGAGAGTCATATGCCGGCACCAGTTGATAAAATCCCCAAATTCCTCATTTTTCAAGCCCTAATCCTTTTCTCCTACCACCGGCGACTGTGACAACTACCATTACCACCATCGAATCCACCTTCACCTCACTTACACCATCAATCACCTAAAGTTCATCCAACAACCACCATTACTAAACCCAAAATCACTTAGCTTCCACTTATTTCACAATTAACCGAAGTGGTTCCAAGTTTTTGGTTTCAAGCTCTGTCTGAATCGATTACAAGGATGTCAGGTGAGGGGTCGTCGTCAGGTACTAAACGAAAGCGGCATATGACTACTCGTGCACGGGGCACTGCTGAGGAGCAGCAGCCAGCTGATGCCACTTAGAGAGATCAGATATCGTGGACTTGGACTTCCACACGGGCAGAGCACAGTGTTACGAGACAGCCCGTTATTACAGTTTGCTGATGGGACAACTGAGTATTCGAGATATCATGTTCTGAGGGCAGTGAAGTTATTAGAGTTCTGCATGATTGATTGGGAGTTGGTAGGACAGTTGGGACAGGTAGAGAGATTACAGCAGCTCTTGGGAGCTAAGTTCAAACTGGTTTTAGATTGTGATGCCCCGCAGTTTTATGAGCTAGCGCTAGAGTTTCATTCGACGTTTCAGTATAGGCATGTCGGGGGGTTTGCTGAGCCCGATGTGGTGTCGTTTGCTTTAGGAAGAAAAGTGTTTAACATGACCTTGCCTTAGTTCACGGTGGCGATGAGGTTTTATACGCGGCAGGAGATAGAGGCGTATGAGTTTGTGAGTTTGCTGAGGGGTGTTGCGAAGAAGAAGCAGCAGGATCATTGCGTGTTGAAGGAGGATTTAGCTAGGTTTTAGGGTACGATCGCCACATCACCGTTCTCAAACAACATGGTGGCTTCGGATATTAGGGATCCTCTTCATAGGTTTGTGCATAAAATTTTGGCAGCTACATTGATTGGTAGGCATGAGGGTGACAACAAGGTGAATCATCATAGTCTTTTCTGCTTGATGTGCATGGTGGAGGGCCGACCGGCCAATTTAGCTAGCATATTTGCATGGTCGATGACGAGACCTTCGAGAGGAGGGGGTAAGTCTTGGATGTTTGGTGGGCCCTACATTACGTGGTTAGCGGAGAGTTTGGGAGTTTTTGTTGATTATCCTGCTGATAGGATGCATACTGGTCCAGCTCCTTCATTGATGGAGCTGAGGAGTTTTCAGCAGGCAGGGATTGTTACTTATAATGAGCCACCGGCCTGGTCAGCCATAGTCCAGGGGGCGCAGGTACAGCCCCCAGCAGGTTCTGCTGCAGCTGAGGCGATGCAGACTGATATTCCCCCGCGATATCAGGTGCCTCGTGTTAGGCGTGAGCTACCTGGACGCCTGTATCCGATTAGGGAGCCACGGCCAGATCCTTTGACGTTAGAGGCAGTTTATGATAAGGTGGATGGTTTATATGATTATGTTGATCAGCTGAGGCAGGTAGTTAAGGCAGGACAGAGGCGTGTAGATGATGGTATGAGCGTGCTGATGGATCACTTTCAGTTGCAGCCACCGCCATCTTGGGAGGCAGGTTTCGAGGAGCAGTGGAATGGAGACAGTGAGGATGATGAGGAGTAGATCGAGGATGCAGCAGCACTGACAGACTATATTATTTGTTTATTTTTCTTGCTGTTTTCATCCTCACATTTTGGTCTGTACTTATGATACTTAAACAGGTTGGTTGGGTTTTGGGGTTGGTTGATATACGTTGATGGATGGTTGTTGGAACTAACACTAGTATGGTATATATTATGTTGCATTTTGGTATGTTATGATTGTTAGGTCATTGTTTGTTGTCGCTTCCGTTCGCGTGTCCGAGTTTAGGAACAGTTTGCTGAGCGCGTTTGGATTGGAGGGCATATGTGGTATTGACTGGCACACTGACAGTCTCACATATATTCAGCTAAGTCGTTCCACTTGTATAATTTGTATAGTTTTTATTTTCTTTATTTCTTTTGATTTTTAGGTATTTAGGAGTCGTGTTTTCATCCTTGCATTAGGGACAATGCAAAATTGAAGTGTGGGGATGGGACACTTGGGTCATAGTTGTTAGTATAGTTAGTCGAGTCATAAAAAGTTGAAAAATTCAAAAAAATTAAAAAATAAAAAAAAAATTAAAAAAAAATTTGAAAATTTTAGAAAATGTCTTTTGAAATAAGAAGTTTGCAAAAATAAAAGCTGAAAATGATAGAAAAGTCGGGTTTTTGTTCGGGTTCGAATAATGATAATATGAGAATAAAATAATTGAGCTTGTGTCTAGTTTGGGATGTGCGGGTAGGCTCGATTCGGTTCGGTTCTGGGTTCCTTTGATCTTAAATATACTTAATTGTCGGTCTACTAGTGGGTTCTCATCTAGGGAAAGTGAGGAAATTGAAACCGCCAATAATAGCATAAGGGATGCCGTTATAAGTTAAGATCGCTAGAGTTTCTTATCATATATTGTTGAAAGAAAAGAAAAAATAAAAAAAAATAGAATAAATGAGCTAGAAACTAAAGAAAAGTAGCGCAAGCCTATGTAATCTGGGTTGGGGATAGCGACTCTACAGCCGGAATACCTCTAGGATGTGTGAAATCAAAATTGCGAAAAATTGCCGACTCCTATTGTAATCTGGGTTGGGGATAGCGACTCTACAGCCGGATTGCCTCTGGGTTAGGTAAAGCAATGTCTAAAAAAAAGAAAAAAGAAAAAAATAAGAAAAGATTTGATTTTAAACTCTCTTGATCTTGGTAAAAAACGGTTAGGAAATAACCCAGTGGTTGTTCCTTTTTTCTTGTAAGCTTGAGGGGGAATTAGGTGGACTTGCGATTCTTAGCATGAGACCCTAGGTAGATTGACCACACTTGAACCTAACTTGCATGATAAGGGCTTGGAACCGGGTTTGGGTTTAATAGGATAAGTATACTTGCAATCGCGGCTAACACAAGTTTCGGTTTTAATAAGTAATTTAAGCTTTTGTCCCGAATGATTATTCCGACTATGATTCCGTTATGCATAATTCTTTTTCGAGGACGAAAAAATGATAAGTGTGGGGATATTTGATGTATTATAAAATACATCTTTATTCGCGTCCGTTTTTAGTCGTTAATTAATCGTTTTAGTTTCGTTTTAGCGTAGATTGTACATACTATTGATATATTTATGTTTTCCAGGTCTTTGCAGCCAAAATATGCAGAAACGAGTTAAAATTTGGCAAAGCAAAGTGTCGGATCAGAAAACGGAAGCTCGGGAGCTGAAACGGGTCGGAAAACTGATTCTAGAGCTTTCTGGCAGGCCGCGAAAACATCAACATATCCTTTCGCGCCCCGCCAAGGATTTAAATATGATTTCTGGGAATAAGGAGCGTCGCGGGCCGCGTAACCATTAAGGTTAAGTTGTCGCGGGCCGCGAGAAAGTGAAATTTCGACACCGACTTTGTTTCTTCAACGGCTGATAGGGTTTGAAGTTTATAAATTCATCATAGTCGTCAACAGCCGGAGAACTGACGAATTTTGGAGTTCTTGGAGCTTGCTAAAGGCTGATTGAAGGTTCTTGAAGCATTCAGAAGCAAGGAATCATCGGGTAACGATCGGGAGCACTCGAGATCGAAGCATTCGGGTTTATTCTTCCCGTTATCTTCTTTTTTTGTTTGTTTTTAGTTGTTTAATGATGAATTCAGACCTGATCATGATTGTTATTATGTTTTTGGACATGTTTCTTGGCTAATTATTTTTAACTACCTAGGCTAATGACAATTGTTTAATAAAGTTTGGATTTTTATTCGTTAATGACGTTGGTTTATGGATTATCTTGAAAAGTAAACGACTTTGGATTCTTGATTTGGTGTGTATGCATGCTTGATATTGTTTGAATAATGATTATTGCTTCGTATGATTCTTGGTGACGGTCTTTATCACATAATAGGGTCATGCTAGAGTTCTAGATTTAGGTGAGTGTCTATATCACATAATAAATCTTTAACTCTTTAAGGTGAAATTACGTAACTAACCTTAGAAGTAATATTTGGTTATCTTATAAAATCAAGTGTTCTACTAATCTTGTCGCTGTAAGGCTCGAGGTTATTAATAGGTCTCGGTTTGGTATATAGCTAGGATTAGGTTTTGTAAGAAATCGGTCTTAGTTCCCTAATCTTACTCGTGTCTATTAAACCAAGTTAAAATCCATAGTTGCCTTAGACTTTCACGCTGTAAGGTAGATCGTCATCTTAGGGCACTTTTCAAGACGTTAGAGGACTGTAAGGAAATCTAACAACCGGTAGTCGCAACAACCTTATAGAGTCTCACAAGTTTTTTCCTGAGAAGGGTCGGGAGGTCTTAGTAGGGATTTCTTAGGGTTTAGCATTAAAAGATCCCGGTTCCATACCACGTTAATTTCGAATAGAAATCCAATCCTAGTTAAACATGAGTCTAGCCTAGGTAACCTTCATCATCACTGAGTTAAACCTTCGTCTAAGTCGCGTCTTAGTTAATCTAGTTAATTTAGTTTAATTTAATTGCATTTTTTTTTTAGGATTTTTAGAAACCCCCCCCCCCCCCCCCCATCAAATAAACAATTAGTTAAGTTATGTCAGTCTAAGTCTAAATAGAGTCTAGTTAACGTAATTAGAGAGTCTCGTGGGTTCGATACTCGGACTTACATAGGCTATACTACATTGACCGGTACACTTGCCGGTTGTGTGGTCTAGGTTTTAGAGATTTTTAGTTTTATAAATTTAAAACTTAGAGAGTCTAATTTAGGGTTTAATTTATTTAGACCACTTTTAGCACATCAAACGCATTGAACCAGGACGATAGTTTTGTCCGTGAATTGTCTGAACCAGGAAGCAGGAGATCAAAAACTGTCTACGAATGCAGCTCAACCCCAGCCAGGGGCTCTGCCCCTTGGACCCTGCTACCAGGGGCGCTGCCCCAGGACCCCCGCCAAGATCGTAAAACGCAACGACTAAATCAAAAACCCAGATCGTAAAACTGAAATTAAAGAATTTCTTACATGGATCGAAGCCGATTTCTTCAACGATTGACGAAATTTGAATGATAGAAACACTTATCAGCGATCGAATCGAACGGATCGAGTGATTATCTTCAAAATCATGAGAAAAAACGCGATTTTGTATGAAATTAAACTGGGTTTTCTTCAAAAAAGCTGAAGAACACGTTGATCGGGTGTTTGAATCATTGATTGTTAACGAAAATCGCACTATAATGTAGTGATTATTGAGATAGAAAGTGAAGAAAAGATTGAAGATGGTGGGTTTTGAAGTTACTGGGGAGAAGAAGGAAGAAGAAAGGATACGATTGACTAAAATACCCTTGCTCTTTATTTTAAATGTTTCCACATGTCATAATCTTATTGCTTCCTACATTTCCTAGCCAAAATAAACTTCTTATTCGATCATCACCCTATATAAACAATAGAAGAACTTAAAGTAAAAGATAAATTGACTTTAAGGTTACTAACAAAAAAAATCATATCAAACCATGTTAAATGTGTTGTGCCATCTACTAATTTTGGTAAAGACTAGCCTTTTTTGATTTCTTACGCTTACTTTTATCTTTGATAAATAACGCACAAAACAAACCACAAAGAAAGTTGTTAATTAATTTCATTGAAAAAAAAAATGTACGATACCGTTGTTGTTCGTATGGTATCTGTGATCAGGGATTAACAAATGGTACCGGGTAGCGATATCGAATTTTCCGAACTAAAAGATTTTCAAACTCAATCCGGTACCGACTTTTGGCGTTTTCTGTACCAGGCTGGTGCCGGTTTTTACATTCATGTACGGATAACGAACCGGACCATACTGGTTTTTTCGATACTAGTACCGGTTGACACCAAGCTAATCCAACTAAAAAAGTAAAGAAAATAATTATTATCATAATATTAAAATAATAAAAATATTAAAAACTATATATATTATTATAATATATTTTTTTTCATTAGATACAGTGTTTTTAATATATTAAAAACACTATTCATCAAATAAAATAATAATAATAATAATAATAATATATAATATAATTGTTCCTAAAAATTTAAATGACTAAAATGGCCTCATGTGAAAGGCACATGATTAGATTTAAAAAAATTTAACTGAGTTAGAGTTAAAGGACATAGCATATAGTATTTTAAAACATTAAGTACAAAATTCATCAATTTTAAAGACAAATGACACGGTTTGAAACTTGGTATAAAGATAAAGAACAAAATCTGTAATTCACTCAAACAAAAAAAAAGGCCGTAACATTAACTAATATATCCACGTATGTTCGGTTCGTTATAGTTGCGACTCGGCTCTGAAAATTAAGATGTAACAATGGAAAAGTGCGTCGTAATTTAAACAAATCGTAATCGTATATCGGTATCAATCACAAAAGAAAATATAAAATAATATATTTATAATAAAACAATAACAAAATCTTAAAGTAAAAAATAATATATAAAGACCAATTATGAATTAAAATTAAAACTAATAATATATAAATACCAATTATAAATTATAACTACTCACAATTTGAATTATTAGTTTAGGAATAGATAATCAATCCTACATATAAAACTAGAAATAAGTTGTAGTTTGTTAGTTTAGGAATAGATAATCAATTCACATATAAAACTAGAAATAAGTTTTAGTTTAGTTACCTATGGAAAAAAACGAAACTAAATGGAAAGAAATAAATGTTTCACCAAACAGTGCAACTTTTGAAGTTGAGCGCAAGAATCAAAGCAAAACCCTCATAATTTCTCTGTATCTCCCTCCCTCTTTCTAAAACATTTTCGAGAAAACCAGAGGAAGAGGAATGGCTTCGTTGAATGGCGACGGAGACGACCGATCTGGTAACCGGAAGAGGAAAACCCCCTCTGACGACGTCGACGGTTATTTTGAAGCCGAGGAGAACGACGATGGCCAGATAAAGGGTAAGGATCCTTGCATTGTTTGAATATTGCTACGATTCATTGTTTTAGGGCTGCATGTGATTTATCAGATTTGTTATTCATCGCTATTGTTTGAGTATTTGTTATTCATTGCATCATTTTTACTTCCATCTTTGTTGATGGTTTGATTTAGTGTTCAATCTTTGTGTTTTACTGTATCTTAGTGATAGCCGCCAACTGTAAGATCATTTTTTTTCAAGTCAAAGGCTTAGACACCATTGGCAGCATTAAACTCCAGATTGAGGCTCAGGAAGATATTCCCTGCGACCAGCAGGAACTGATCTTCAATGAAATGCTTCTTCAGGACCATGATACACTTTCCAGCTTGCACATCAAGAAGGAATCTACGCTCAAACTTATGCGCAACTCAAAGATGCATATATTCGTTGAGACCCCTGGCCCCAACCGAGGAACTATATCTCTTGAAGTCAAACCTTCAGATACTATCCGCTACATGAAAGACAAATTGCTTGGTCGCGCTGGTATTGGGGAGGTACTGATCTTCAATGAAACTGTCCTTGATGATAGGGATACCCTTGCTGACTTTAACATTATCAATGGATCCACCCTCACAAGCATTCGTAAATCTGTGACATCCATGGAAATATTTGTGAATTCTTGCACAGGAAAGACCATCTCTTTGTTTGTCTACCCCACAGACACCATCGAGCATGTGAAACGGAAGATCACATGTGAGGAAGATATTCCTGTTGACGAGCAGGTGTTGATCTTCAACAAAGTGGTTCTTGGGGACAGCTTGACCCTTTACGACTTCCATATCAACATGAACTCGACCCTCACGCTCAGGCAGAAATTGAGGGGATTTACGCAATCCATGCAGATATTCATCAAGCTGCCCACTGGAGAGACCATTACCCTGCCTGTCAAACTCTTAGACACCATCCACAACATAAAAGCCAAGATCCAGGACAAAGTGCATATTTCCTATGACGAGCAGGAGCTAATCTTCAACAAAATGTTCCTCCATAACCTTGATACCCTTGCTAGCTATAACATAAACAACGAATCAACACTCACAGTTATACGTTTATCTGGGGGATTAATGCGTATATTCATCAAGATCTTCACTGGAAAGATTATAACTCTGATAGTCAAATTCTCCGACACCATCCCGAATGTGAAATCCAAGATCCAAAATATGGAACGTATTCCGGAATGCCAGCAGTGCCTGATTTTTGAAGGAAAGCAACTGTGGGATAGTCGTACCCTTGCCGACTACAACGTTCACAAAGAATCAACCATTAATCTTATTTTAAGATCAAGGGGAGGGATGATGAAGGCGTTAGATTAGAGCAGCCCTATCTTATGCTCCATTACTATATATGGTAAAAGACGATGTCTTGTGTCTTTTGATGTAGCTCTACTTTGTATTTGAAATACTTGGAAGCCTTGCTATAACGATGTGGTAACTTTTGACTAACTTAAACACACCAAATGAAAAAAGTTAAATCCATTTAACCAATATATAAGCTAAAAATTATAATTATATGCAACATTGAATTTATCATAAGATTTATCAGATTATTGGTTTAATGATGCTTTCGTGCATACCTATTCTGTACAGTTGTGTTATACCTTTGGCCATTTTAATTGTATTTATCTAAACATTAAATATGATGTAATTTGAATGGCAATACTATTTACTAAAGCTAGTAGAACATGTCGTGTTGAGTTAAACAACGTGTGCTTGACAAGAAACGTTTAACACAACCATACACAATACATTTAACTAAAAGTGTCATTACTTCAACACTAGCAGATACATGTTAAATAAGCAGTTTACACGACACAATTAAACATAACTGGTTTATTAAGACCATGATAAAACACATTTAACAAGATAATTGACTCAAAGGGTGCACTAAACAACCCCGATGAACCTGCATTGTGAATTTCCAATGTTTGTGTCATACTCAAATCCATATTTCAAGACATACACATGAACCTTTTTTCCCATCTTAACATCATACAATGCAGAACAAGAGTTTAAAACTTCATTTGTGTAATATGTAGGATACTATCCATTTCCCAACATTTCTGTAAACACTTGGATGGCCGATTCAGCTAGGGATGGCAAAAATACCCGAGCCCGACGGGCATACCCGAAACCCGACATAAATGGGACGGGTATACCCGATACCCGACGGGTATTGGGCCGGGTATGTGATTAGTTTTAAAAATTTTCGCGGGTATGGGATTACGTGATACCCGACCCGATTACCCGAAACCACATACCCGTTTACCCGAACTATATACCCGATCATATACCCGAAGTTTTTAATTTATATTTTTATTTTCCATTAACACTTATCTATTAGTGATTTATTTTAGTATGTTTATAATGTGAAAAAATAAATTTTCTTTTAGCATATATATTTTATAATAGTATTTATACTAGTTTAGAATCCCGTGTATTACACGGGCTGTATAAATGTAATTTTATATAATAAATAACAAAAATGATATATCTTTAAAAAAACTCTTGTAATGCACGTGTTGAATAAAATATAATTTCATTTGTTAACACAAATAGTCATTAAGATTTATCTTTAAAAAATGAACACTGATATACTATTTACTTATTATAACATTTTACTTTGTTCTTTTATTTTGCATATATAATAAAAAAAGAAAAACCTTTAAAAAACTCGTATATTACACGTGTTGAATAAAATATAATGTCATATGTTAACACACACAGTCATCAAGATTTATCTTTTAAAAATGAACTTCGATGTACTATTTACTTATTATAACATTTTACTTTGTTTTTTTATTTATTATGAGATACCATTATTGTAGTTAGTTTTATGCACCTTCATGTTTATTTGTTTATTACATTCATAAAACACTCGTCTTAAATTTGTATTCAAGAGAGTTTACGGTACAAAAAGGTAGAGATCGATCCCCACGTTTTTTTATATATTTCATCATTTTTATGAATTATACCGTAAAATCGAGAATTAAATTCTTTTTGAATGGAGTACAAAATTGTTATATTTAAAAATGATGTTCTTTCTACATGCTGATGCAATGTGCGATAAATGATGAGTTTAAACCAATTATAACAGTACGCCTACCGTTATAGCGATGTGTCTAAAAACACTTACGATTTGATAGAAGCATATGCTCCACCTAGAATAATTATTTAATTCTAGTGAAAAAAAAACAATAATTCAGTTATCACCGAACTTCAAACTATATATCTAGTGAAAAAAAAACAATAATACAGTTATAACTGAACTCCAAACTATATATATCTATGTATAATAAAAATAAACGTTTATGCTTATCTAAATTTTTGTTAGAATTATTTATAGAAAAACAAATATTTATTCTTATTTATTTTTTTGTTTAAAATTATTTTTATGATTTACAATGATCATAATAAAAACATAGTTTTGTTATATGCTAATTTCTTTTTTATCTATTTGTATAATTGATACATGTAACCTTAATAATACCAATCGACACACATGATTGTCATTAAAATTATAAAGAAGGTGTAAAATTATTATTATTATTATTATTATAATAATAATAACAAACGTTTATCCTTATCTAAATATTTATTCTTATCTAATATTTTGTTTAAACTTATTATTTAATATGATAAATAAATAGGAAAATAAGGTGAGAAAGCACCAGAAAGTGACATGTGTCCAAAAGATATTTTTATTTATTAGTATAGGAAGATTTTGTATGTTGTGAAGTATATATACATATAGGGGAAGGTTCAAATGAAAACCACTAGTTATTGTGAAAACTCGAAAACTAATTAAAAAAGCCAAAAAAACATACCATTCTTTTTCATACCAATTTTCGCAACTTTTTATATATAAAAAAAATTTTAAAAAAATTTTGTAGTTCACATGTGTATTATTACACTTCTGTACTACAAAAAAAATTTGAATTTTTTTTATATATAAAAAATAGCGATTTTTAATAAAAAAAATTCGGTGTGTTTTTTAGGCTTTTTTTAGTTAGTTTTCGAGTTTTCACAATAAAAGTGATTTTCATTTAAATCTTCCCCTAAACATATAAGTGTATAAATATTATAAAGTTATTATCTATACTACTATATTAAAGAAACTGGGTTTTCTATCATTTTGGTCATTTTACACACGTATAAATTTTATAGCATTATGTACAAGAGAGTACAAGCTGTTTTAGAGGGGGTAAATTTGTCCATTCTTCAAAAATTTAAGACACTTTAGGGGTATTTTAGTGATTTTGGCACATGTGTAACTATAATATTAAGATAATATATATTAATATGACATATGAAGAGTCTAAGTTAACTTATTAAATTTATTAAGGGTTAAGATCATGCTTTTTTCAATTAATAACAAACATTTATACTACTTTATTAAGCAAACTAGGTTTTCTCTTTTTATGGTAATTTTATATTATGTACACATTTTGATGCAATATGTACAAGAGAGCAAAACTCTTTTAGAGGGGGTAAACTTATGGATTGTCTAAAAATTTCACAAATTTTAGGGGCATTTTAGGGATTTTAATGATGGCATAGCAAAAGACTCAAGAAGAAATCTCTAATTTCATGCCCCTGCTTCACTATGTGCACGGTTCTTCAATTTTCTTATTCACCATTAATTGCACATTTAATTAGTCAATAACACCACGGGAATACAAATCAACGAATTGCATTAAGGATATCATCAATTCCTTTTGCACATCGATAAAATTTAATAACCAATTGGCAATTGAATCGTCTGTTGAATGTGGGTATTATAAAACCAGACATTTGTAGCATCATCACCCTTGGTTCCCTCGCCAAACTCATTGTAGTCAGTTCTTACCACCATCCACAGTCGAAGGGAGGGGAAACCAGAGAAGGGGCTTGTCGATGGTGGTTGTAGGTGGGGTGAACGCTCGTGGTGACGAATTCGCGAACGTGATGTTGATTAGGGTTTCAATTGGAGGTGCTCGATTGCTGTGAATCGGAGGAGGGCTGAGACGAAGGTTTGTGACGATGGCAGAAGGATGAAGACGCCGCCGGAGAAAGGTGGATGAGGCACAGTATCTTCATGGTGCTAACGTGCTTCTCTTTCACACTTTTTCAAAACTATTTTTGATATTTTACATATTATATTCTTTCTCTTGCATTGTGTTGATGGGTTCACATTGCTTTCTGTTATGCTTTCTCATGATGTAAGTTTTGGTACCATCATTCAATTGAATGCCAACTCAAATGTCAGTTCATCTGTATTGCTTTGCTTTTCCATATACCCGAACTCCCCTGTTTGAAACTGTCCAACTGTGGAGCTGTTTTGACTCTAGACAGAGGTAACAAGGATGGTGACGATGGTGTCTGGATCGAACCCAGACGAAGGCAACAACCTAGGATTTTGGCTACTTAACAGGCTCCAATGATGCTGGTACTCGAATCATCACTTGTGGTAAAGTTTTTAGCTACCTGTTATAAATGTATTAATATATCATCCTTTTCCGATTGTATCCCTGTTGTAGATTTTAAACGATATGGTGTTAAAACAAATTCGAGTTTATTTTTAGATTTGATCGTAACTGGTAAATTGCAAGGTTAGTATAATTACTCTAGGATCTGCATTTGTTATTAGCTAATTGGATTTAAGTTCATCTCCTTATGAGATTTTTTTACCTATCTTTATTATATTACAATACATATTTCATTGCAATAGCTCGTTCAAACCTTTCAGCTTAGTGTGTGACATATGTTTGATAATTGAAGAGCTTGAAATCATGAAAATATATTGTGTGACATGATGCTAAAATTAAAATTTTAGTTTGGACACTAATCGGCTTAAAAATATGATATTCGATTATACATTATATTACTCATTTTTTATTTATGTTTTACAAAAAAATTAGAGTAAACTGAACTTCAAGGTAGAAGTGCAATTAATTTTTACACTAATTCTTTATATGTCTATTTTATATATAACTAGTCTTAAGCCCCCGCGTTGCGGTGCAGAGGGCGTAACCGTGATACCAACGTTGGGGGTTGGACAAGCGTAAAACCAAGCTAAGTAGCAATCGAACGACGATCAAAACTGGGGAAACAATAAAAAAACGAATTTCTAATAGCAAGTAACTCACGTGACGTAAAACCTAGACGGAGTTGAATTTGTACCAATACGTATTAGAACCTGAGTGGCCAAACGTGACCACCAAACAACGTGCTAAGTAACAACCAAACAAAAAAAAAACATAAAGGACCAAATGTAACAACCAAACATTGTGCTAAGTAGCAAACGAACGACGGCCAAATCTTTGGAAAATCGTAAAACAAAAACTAATAAAGATAACTAAACTAAACGAACTTGGTCTAGTGGTAAATTGGTCTGCCCTCCCTAGTGGAGGCGCAAGTTCGATTCTCGCTTGGGCCATTTTCAAGGGACATCTGGGTGAAGGGACGAATCGGAGCTTTATTCTCGGGTTCGAACCTGACGGGGCGAGGGTTTACGGATTCCATCCGGTTCCCGCACATGTAACACCTCGAAAATTCACGTCCTATAATGTGTAGACACGTGTCAAAAGTTTGAACGTGTGAAAGAATGTTATAAAAGGACTAAAGTTGACAAACATGGAAAGTATGTGATTATACGGATTCTAAGTGTCAACAGTGAATAAATATACTTCATAATAACCCTACATGATGTTTATAAAATCAAACGAATAAATCATGGATCATACGAAGCTAAAAGTGAGAGATTACAAACTACAGTGGTTAAATGTGTCAACATGTTAAAGATATACCTCTGAGTGACCTTTTGACAAACCCGAAGCTTTGTAATGGTAAATTATGCTCACTAGAATGCACGATAAAAATTTCATAAAGTTTCGTTATCGTATGAGAAAGTTATGATCAAATTCGTATGCGAGGGGTTAAAGCGTCAATGTTGAAAGTTATGACTTTTCGGGTGATAACAAAGTGATCAGGGACTTGGCAAAGTGGGTATAAGTCCTAAAGCCCTTGTGGGTAAATAAGAAGGGGTCAAATTGCAAGAAATAAGCTTACTTGCCCTTTCGAAAGGCCAAGGGACAAGAAACAACAAATTTTTAAGCCTGATGTCTGCCTTGAGGACCTCAAAGCTGGGGACCTTGAGGTCCGTATGGTAACTGCCAGCACCAGAATACCTTCTGCAGCCGGTTTCTCGCATTTCTGACCGATCTAGCTGGTTGTTCTCATTATTAAAAGACCTCTAAAATGTTCCTAGACCCTAGGACACATGTGGGAATGTTGTGGTGTGTCCTAGACATTGTTGTCAATCAATTGTGGTGCATAAATCCAATATATAAGGCCATGGACTTGCAACAAACATTCCTCACACGTTCTCCTGCATAATTGGATCATTTCTGGAGCTATCAAGCAGCCTCAAGTGATCAAAATTCGTGCATAGGACTCTTGTAAGTCTGCTAGTCCTTCTTTAATTGAGTTTAGCTTGTTTAATTAGCTAAAAGTCAAACCATCGTAATTACGGTTTGACTTCGAGATTAGTCCATAATGGCTCAGTCATATCTCGAATTAAAAATAGTTATAGGTTGGTATTTATGTGGGTAATAAAACCTCAAAAGGGTTTCCCCTAATCACCACTCTAACCAGGTCAAAAGTCGGGTCAAACTTATAATTAAAAAGTCAACAGGATGCTTAAAATGTCATTTATGCATAATTAGCTATCTAGAACATATACAACCTGTTTGATCATTGTTATAACTTAGTAATTAGTGTAAGAACATGTATAAACATGTTCAACCCGACTATTTCCTGTTTAGACCCGGTTCGGAACCGAAAGTCACATAGTTTGACTTTCACTTTGACTTTCAGTTCTGACCCGTTTAGGTATGTTTTAGAAATACCTTAGAGCTTCATTTGGACCAGGATACATGCTAGTATAACCCTATGTGATTATACACCTCGGTTCATTAGTTATCCGATTAATACGCATGATTCCGTTAATTGCTCATATGTTGACCATTATGCCCTTATCACCTTAAAACGTGATTTATGAAAATGTAAAAGTGTAGAAACCTTAGTTACTGATATATAAACTTGTATGAAAAGTTAGACATCAGTTTGAGGTATAGATTGAGAGTTATGCTCATTAGCGTAAATTAAAGGCTTTATGTTAATAAAATGGCGTAATTAGCGTATAGCCTAGTTAAGCCTACTTCTTGGTATCAAACTTAATACCCACTAATGTAATATATTATTTTGGGATTTTTAAAGATTTTTAATTAATTTTAGGCTGAGCATAACTAGTAGTCGTAGGCTTAATCCGGTAATTATCGGTTTTGCCCTTACGGGCCATAAAATGAGTTTTACTTATCTAAACGACTCCAAACCTTTTGCTACTGATCACATATGATAAATAAATTATTTTAAGCCCTCTGGAAATATAAAAATATCAGATTTAAGTATCAAACCCGGAAATGGCCTTTAATCGCCTTATTTAGCTTTTTAACGCATAGTATGTTTTAAAATCATATTGAACATACCCGGGTTGATACCTACTGATATATGAGGCAAATTATGATATTTTAACAGTAAGCAAAGGTTGATTAACTCAGACTTCGTTTTTGAGCTTTTCGGCTTATGTGAAATTACCAAAATACCCATACGGGGCATAGTTTGGTTAAAGATGATAAATTTCACATATATGCTTTAGCCTACTGTTATAACTCATCAAATCGAGTATGTTTGCTGTTTACATCAGACCTGTAACTCAGTTAAACATTTAAACTCTCTTACAACCTTTAAAATGACCAAACTACCCCTACGGGGCATAGTTTGTATTTAAATTCGTTTCGGGCATAATGAAAGACATCTTACTGATGTCACAACATATTTGAGGCATAATTAACTTAGGAAACCTGTAGATGGCTCTAATGCATACCCGTCACGCTTATTACGCGTTCGGTTAGGTTTATGTAACAAGTTTACATAAATTAGCCGAAACGGGTCAAACCTTATCGGTTTTATCTCCAAATCCAGAATGTGTTTAGTTTACCCATATTATACAAGTCTCCAAACTTGTCAGGTCTAAATCACATTCTATTCCGGTCTTCGCTTAATCGTGCGTAAGACCCGTACTTCCTTAAGACTAACCGGTCTAAGCTTAGGCTTAATTAAAGACCCGTTAGCATTCTAATTAATTATTTATACCATCATTCCAGACTAGAGCATTTCGGTAAATGGTACCTACGCTTACTTAAGTGAATACGGCTGAGTTATTAGATTCTTGCTATTTAAGACAGGAGCTAGCTCAGGTAAATACTCTTAACTTATTTTCCCTATACGGGCTTGGGATACGGTATTATAATAATACCGCTTGGTTGGGTATTGAATGTTTAATCGGATTGTGATTAAATTATTGAGGTAACCCGGTTTAATCTGTATTGTTTGAAATAAAAGCCTTTAGGGGTTAATGACCATGTCCCGGATATCCTTGACATCATTGTATTATAAAATGGCCACGTCTTACGTACGGGGTGTAGGCATACACCTGACAGTTACTAAGTAATAACGGTATCTCACTCTCTTGTGGGCCTATACTTGTGGCGTGTCTGTAAATCTGACTCGGTTTCTACATCGGGCCCTGAACGTACAACGAACATGTAAATCTGTATACAAGGTTATAAATATAATTGTTCCAAGTATAAAAAGATTAATTTTGCCTCTGTGCATTTTAATCAAAGTGTCAATATATTTTGTGCCAAGTGCATTCAAATCAATTTACAAACTCTTTTCAAAATGAGTCGGTTGAGTGTATTTACCAGTGAAAACTGACGTATTTTCCAAAAGGGTTAAGTGACAGGTACTGAACATAATTGGCTGGAAGCTCAGGGCGCTAATAAGGAAATCTTGCAAGTTCTAGGCGTCTAAAGTCTGTTGAACAAATGATATGTTTTAAGATCCGCCTGTGGATCCTTTACTTTCCGTTGTAATATTGAATATTACTTTATATTCGGAAATGTAATAATATTTATCTTTTGCTTCCGCTGTGCATTTATATATTGTGTTGTTTGACTATTATGTTGCCAACCACGTCACGATACTCCCCACCGGGCCCACCGGTGACACGTGGAAAGTTGGGGTGTGACAGGTTGGTATCAGAGCCAACACTGAGTGAATTAGACACTAGCCTTTTGTGTTTAATCTCAGTTACACAATTGCACATATCTAAACTTCTGAGTCTAGACTTAACATAGGATTATTCTCAAATCCTAATCTGGAAATTTTGCTTCCAAATTTTTATATACGTCGCCAAGCGAAGAAGCTATAATAAGATTTCTCTACATCTGGAGCCTTGAAATGCTGAGCTTCGTACCGCGACCAGGATGAAACGTACAACCACGGAGAAAACATTCAGGAATTGAATGAAGAAGAAACTCCTTTTGTTGAAGAACGTTTCCTTATATAGTCCTTATAAGGACATATTTACCTTTCAGTCCCTCTGAGGACGACAATATTCTTTTGAAATCCCATTTAGGGCAACCCTATACTTGTTTAAATTTTTAAAGGGGCGATTATGTTAAAATAACATTGTTTTTATAAGATCTACCATTATAATAAAATGGCAAAATCTAAAAGGACAAGACCTAGCTTCGGGTCATATTAAGACCGGCCAAGATGGCAGTTTCTCAATGTAGATTCAGATCCCTATTAACAGTTCAATTTAGAAATTTTTCTGCGTTAAATATTAATAAGAATTTTAAAGGTGAAACCTAGCCTTCGGGTCATTTTAAGGCCGGGCCATGATGGTAAGACCTGTTTAAAAGATTCGAATCCCTGTTAACATCTGTAAATATGTTAGCACTCCTGACAGATGTGATTCGTTGGAAATCACACACGTAATTAAGGATTCTTCAAAAGATTCCTAACCCAGTTTAATGACCTCTGAATCCTGGGTTTACATCATCAATTAAAATGATCATATTTAACCATACGTGGTAATAAAATGCCTACGAGCCTTGCTCATTTCTACATGAGCCAAAATACAGTGGTAGCTATGACTCCCTGTAAGAAAAAGGTAATGAACAAGGTTCAAACCTCAAGGCTTTGATTCTCTGAAATCATAGCTTATAATTTAAAAGCCATCTTAATATCCGTAATGTTTTATAACTAGGATAAATTATAATGCCTCGATTCTCTGAAATCATGGCTTATAAACTAAACTTGTCTACGTGACTAGGCCTTCTGTGCTATTATTAACTTATAATTTAGGATTTTGATAAAGATCCTGAACAATTATATATTTAACAAATTAACTAAAATGTGTATTAAAAACATAGTTAATAAATCGTTTAAAACGATGAAACTGTATAAACTTCCGTATAAACCTTGCCTTATTTTCTTGTGTAGCAATTAAAACTACATGGCTAGGTCGGAAGAATTGAATAGTCACCCTCTGGAAAACCGCGATGATGAAAGGATTAATATAACCAGAGGAGAACTTCGTACATTGATTGACTCAGCTGTATCTAAAGCTGTGAAGGAGCAATTCCAGGAGTATAGTGAGACAAATAGTAAAGCCTCATCTGTACCCCACCCTAAATCCATCCCTAAAACTCATCCAGAGCCTGATAACAAGCCGCCCTCAAAGAAAGATGAGTTAAAGAAAGATGATGATCGACATTTATCTGGTCAAAACAGTGTTCTATCCAAGAAGATAGTGTTCGATGATGAACCGCATACCAAGTCCTGTACATATAAATACTTTGTTTCCTGCAAACCCCGGGACTTCACTGGGGAGAAAGGAGCAATAGATTGTATGACCTGGTTGGATGAAATGGACACAGTTGTCGATATCAGCGGTTGTGCTGAAAGGGATGTAGTGAAGTATGTATCCCAATCATTCAAGGGAGAGGCACTAGCATGGTGGAAGTCTCTCATTCAAGCTACGGGGAAGATCCCTTTGTACGAGATGACTTGGGATCAGTTCGTTGCTCTTATCAAAGAAAGTTACTGTCCTCAACATGAAGTTGAGAAGATTGAGACTGAATTCTTGACATTAGTCATGGAGAACTTAGATTGTCAAGCATACCTTACAAATTTCAATACCAAGTCTCGATTGGTTCCTTATTTGATCACACCGGAACCCAAGAGAATTGCTCGCTTCATTGGGGGTTTAGCCCCAGAAATAAAAGCCAGTGTTAAGGCTTCAAGACCTACTACATTCAGGTCAGTGGCAGATCTGTCGCTATCTCTCACACTCGATGTGGTTAGAAACAAGGCTGCCAAAGTCTCGGAAGATGGAAAGCGTAAAAGGGAGGATGAGAATTCCCATCGCTCCGATAGGAAGAGGAACTCTGAAGATAAGAAGAGTTCCGGGTTTAAGAGAGACAGCCAGCAGTCGGGAGAGAAGACCAGGTGCGAAACCTGTAAGAAATACCATCTTGGGAAATGCAGATTTGAGTCTCAGCCTCTACCGTGTGGAATTTGCAAGTCTAGGGAACATAAAACCCTGGATTGCAAGAAGTTGAAAGATGCAACCTGTTATGGTTGCAACGAGAAGGGGCATATCAAGACCAACTGCCCTAGGAATCAGAAGAAGCCCGAGTAGGCCAAGAGAACAAACGCACGAGTTGTCAGGATGAACGCCCAAGAGATGGGGCAGAATAATAATAGTATAATATGTACCTTTCCTTATCAAGCAGTTTATGCAGAAACTTATTTGATACTGGCACATATAAATATATTATGAATGATAAAGGTTGAGAACTGTTGTCTCCACCTGATTAAGACTCCGGTCATTTAATGCACGGTAGAAAGTGACCGATGTTACTTTAGAAAATGCTCCAACAAATCCTATATTGATATTTAATATCTATTAGAAATCACTCTTTTCTAATACCCTTATAGCAAACTTTTGGTTGCATACATAAGGACTCAATATAGTGATAAAAATCGATTGGTTGCCTTAAAAATCAAGCCCATATTGTGAGTGATAAGAAGCAATTAATTATCGAGACTCCTTATGAGACAACTCTCATAATTACACGTATCCGTACGAGTAATTAATATTAAACATAAAAAAAAATGGTGGAACTGGCCGTCCCCGGAATCGAACCTGGGTCTAGGCCGGCCGCACCCTTTCGCGCGCCTAGCCAACTGAGCTAGGTGCCTAGTTTGTGAAACTTCCATTATTGATTAAATATAAGCACTTGTACAATAAACTTCCTTATCATTTATCAATGATAATTTCTGCTAAGTGTTCTGTTTTTAATACAGGCAATAATAAATCTTCATGAACCATAAACTCAGTAAAATTTTTATTATCATCCACAAGGTATAACTACCAAGGAAACCATAGTAACCAATTCTTATAGATCGGCAAGGAATTCTTCCGAAAATCTAAGAGCACTCTTTCCTTGCATAGAGTACGACAACATATGTTATTTTAATTATTTTTCTCATTGTTTTCTATCGCCTGCGAATGCCAAACTATGTTTGATAAAAGTGTCATATGAGGATTGGCGTATCCTAGTGTGTCCCATAGATTATTTCCATGTCTGATCAGCATGGAGGTTTAATACATGGAACCCCTAAGATATCCCAATGATCATATTGTACTAAAGTCGACTAGTAGTATTCAAAGAAGATATCCAAAATGGAATTTTTCCAAGTAAATGTTCCCGAATAAGGAATTCGGGGACTTATAACATAAAGGTGTCACTCATTTGACACGAACAATGATGGATGAACTGGAGCCTGAGATATGGAAAATCTCTATAGCCTCCTTGTATCTTAATTATCTTCTCATAAGTTTTCCCTGTTTACCTCCTGGAAGACAGGTAGAACTAAGATTAACATCCCGCTGTGGGCTGGAGTATTATGAAAACTCCATATCGATTATGGAAAAATCGAAACCTTGATTTAGTAGGTTTTAAGACATAGGCTCATATAGCCTGACTCAATATTCTGAGGGTTTTATGTTATTAAATAAGAAAGACGGTTCATATTGCTTATGCATACATGCCGCAACCCTGATTAGGCAACGATTAAGAATTGCCATCTGCTACCCAGGATCTAAGGGCAAATTATTGGTGGATAGGCTTGAAAAAGTCCGTAGCCACCCATGTAGCTAAATGCTTGACATGTGCGCAAGTCAAAGCCGAGCATCGAAAGCCATCAGGCTTGCTACAACAGCCTGAACTTCCTACATGGAAGTGGGAAATGGTAACTATGGGTTTTATTACCAAGTTACCCAAGACAAGGAAAGGAAATGATACGATATGAGTTATAGTTGACAGACTGACTAAGTCAGCACGGTTCTTGCCCATTAAGGAGACTTATAGCTCCGACATGTTAGCCCAGTTATACGTTGATAAGATTGTAGCCTTACATGGCATACCCGTAGCTATTATCTCTGACAGAGATACTAGATACACGTCCCATTTTTGGAAAAGCTTCCAACAATCTTTGGGCACACGTTTGAATTTTAGTACGGCTTACCATCCTCAGACAGACGGTCAGAGTGAGCGTACCATTCAAACGTTAGAAGGCATGCTACGTGCATGTGCGATTGACTTGGGTGGTAGTTGGGATAATCACCTACCCTTAGTCAAATTCTCCTACAACAATAGCTACCACACCAGCAATAAGGCTGCGCCTTTTGAGGCATTATATGGTAGAAAGTGTAGAGCGCCCATTTGTTGGACAGAAGTTGGAGATGTCCAGTTATCAGGACCAGAGATAGCGTTCGAGACGACGGACAAGATTGTCCAGATTCATGACCGTCTCAAAGCTGCCCGGGATAGGCAGAAGAGATACGCAGATCCAAAGCGTAAGGATTTTCACTTCGAAGTAAGTGACAAAGTCCTACTAAAAGTGTCACCCTGGAAAGGAGTGATGCGGTTTGGTAAGAAAGGCAAGCTAAGCCCGAGATACATAGGACCTTTTGAGGTTATCGAACGTGTCGGGTCAGTTGCCTATAAGTTAAACTTACATGAAGAGCTCAGTGGAATTCACAATGTGTTCCACATCTGCAATCTGAAGAAGTGCTTCACTGATGAATCACTTGTTATACCGCATACAGACGTGCATATAGATGAGAGCTTAAAAATTTGTGGAAAAACCTTTGTCGATTGAAGATCGACAGGTAAACAAGCTTCGAAGAAAGCATGTACCTATTGTAAAGGTCAAATGGGATGCCAGTAGAGGTCCCGAATTCACGTGGGAGGTTGAATCCACGATGAAAGAAAAGTACCCTTACTTATTTCAGTAAATCTCGGGTCGAGATTTATTTTAAGGGGTGAGGATGTAACACCTCGAAAATTCACGTCCTATAATGTGTAGACACGTGTCAAAAGTTTGAACGTGTGAAAGAATGTTATAAAAGGACTAAAGTTGACAAACATGGGAAGTATGTGATTATACGGATTCTAAGTGTCAACAGTGAATAAATATACTTCATAATAACCCTACATGATGTTTATAAAATCAAACGAATAAATCATGGATCATACGAAGCTAAAAGTGAGAGATTACAAACTACAGGGGTTAAATGTGTCAACATGTTAAAGATATACCTCTGAGTGACCTTTTGACAAACCCGAAGCTTTGTAATGGTAAATTATGCTCACTAGAATGCACGATAAAAATTTCATAAAGTTTCGTTATCGTATGAGAAAGTTATGATCAAATTCGTATGCGAGGGGTTAAAGCGTCAATGTTGAAAGTTATGACTTTTCGGGTGATAACAAAGTGATCAGGGACTTGGAAAAGTGGGTATAAGTCCTAAAGCCCTTGTGGGTAAATAAGAAGGGGTCAAATTGCAAGAAATAAGCTTACTTGCCCTTTCGAAAGGCCAAGGGACAAGAAACAACAAATTTTTAAGCCTGATGTCTGCCTTGAGGACCTCAAAGCTGGGGACCTTGAGGTCCGTATGGTAACTGCCAGCACCAGAATACCTTCTGCAGCCGGTTTCTCGCATTTCTGACCGATCTAGCTGGTTGTTCTCATTATTAAAAGACCTCTAAAATGTTCCTAGACCCTAGGACACATGTGGGAATGTTGTGGTGTGTCCTAGACATTGTTGTCAATCAATTGTGGTGCATAAATCCAATATATAAGGCCATGGACTTGCAACAAACATTCCTCACACATTCTCCTGCATAATTGGATCATTTCTGGAGCTATCAAGCAGCCTCAAGTGATCAAAATTCGTGCATAGGACTCTTGTAAGTCTGCTAGTCCTTCTTTAATTGAGTTTAGCTTGTTTAATTAGCTAAAAGTCAAACCATCGTAATTACGGTTTGACTTCGAGATTAGTCAATAATGGCTCAGTCATATCTCGAATTAAAAATAGTTATAGGTTGGTATTTATGTGGGTAATAAAACCTCAAAAGGGTTTCCCCTGATCACCACTCTAACCAGGTCAAAAGTCGGGTCAAACTTATAATTAAAAAGTCAACAGGATGCTTAAAATGTCATTTATGCATAATTAGCTATCTAGAACATATACAACCTGTTTGATCATTGTTATAACTTAGTAATTAGTGTAAGAACATGTATAAACATGTTCAACCCGACTATTTCCTGTTTAGACCCGGTTCGGAACCGAAAGTCACATAGTTTGACTTTCACTTTGACTTTCAGTTCTGACGTCACCCGTTTAGGTATGTTTTAGAAATACCTTAGAGCTTCATTTGGACCAGGATACATGCTAGTATAACCCTCTGTGATTATACACCTCGGTTCATTAGTTATCCGATTAATACGCATGATTCCGTTAATTGCTCATATGTTGACCATTATGCCCTTATCACCTTAAAACGTGATTTATGAAAATGTAAAAGTGTAGAAACCTTAGTTACTGATATATAAACTTGTATGAAAAGTTAGACATCAGTTTGAGGTATAGATTGAGAGTTATGCTCATTAGCGTAAATTAAAGGCTTTATGTTAATAAAATGGCGTAATTAGCGTATAGCCTAGTTAAGCCTACTTCTTGGTATCAAACTTAATACCCACTAATGTAATATATTATTTTGGGATTTTTAAAGATTTTTAATTAATTTTAGGCTGAGCATAACTAGTAGTCGTAGGCTTAATCCGGTAATTATCGGTTTTGCCCTTACGGGCCATAAAATGAGTTTTACTTATCTAAACGACTCCAAACCTTTTGCTACTGATCACATATGATAAATAAATTATTTTAAGCTCTCTGGAAATATAAAAATATCAGATTTAAGTATCAAACCCGGAAATGGCCTTTAATCGCCTTATTTAGCGTTTTTAACGCATAGTATGTTTTAAAATCATATTGAACATACCCGGGTTGATACCTACTGATATATGAGGAAAATTATGATATTTTAACAGTAAGCAAAGGTTGATTAACTCAGACTTCGTTTTTGAGCTTTTCGGCTTATGTGAAATTACCAAAATACCCATACGGGGCATAGTTTGGTTAAAGATGATAAATTTCACATATATGCTTTAGCCTACTGTTATAACTCATCAAATCGAGTATGTTTGCTGTTTACATCAGACCTGTAACTCAGTTAAACATTTAAACTCTCTTACAACCTTTAAAATGACCAAACTACCCCTACGGGGCATAGTTTGTATTTAAATTCGTTTCGGGCATAATGAAAGACATCCTACTGATGTCACAACATATTTGAGGCATAATTAACTTAGGAAACCTGTAGATGGCTCTAATGCATACCCGTCACGCTTATTACGCGTTCGGTTAGGTTTATGTAACAAGTTTACATAAATTAGCCGAAACGGGTCAAACCTTATCGGTTTTATCTCCAAATCCAGAATGTGTTTAGTTTACCCATATTATACAAGTCTCCAAACTTGTCAGGTCTAAATCACATTCTATTCCGGTCTTCGCTTAATCGTGCGTAAGACCCGTACTTCCTTAAGACTAACCGGTCTAAGCTTAGGCTTAATTAAAGACCCGTTAGCATTCTAATTAATTATTTATACCATCATTCCAGACTAGAGCATTTCGGTAAATGGTACCTACGCTTACTTAAGTGAATACGGCTGAGTTATTAGATTCTTGCTATTTAAGACAGGAGCTAGCTCAGGTAAATACTCTTAACTTATTTTCCCTATACGGGCTTGGGATACGGTATTATAATAATACCGCTTGGTTGGGTATTGAATATTTAATCGGATTGTGATTAAATTATTGAGGTAACCCGGTTTAATCTGTATTGTTTGAAATAAAAGCCTTTAGGGGTTAATGACCATGTCCCGGATATCCTTGACATCATTGTATTATAAAATGGCCACGTCTTAGGTATGGGGTGTAGGCATACACCTGACAGTTACTAAGTAATAACGGTATCTCACTCTCTTGTGGGCCTATACTTGTGGCGTGTCTGTTAATCTGACTCGGTTTCTACATCGGGCCCTGAACGTACAACGAACATGTAAATCTGTATACAAGGTTATAAATATAATTGTTCCAAGTATAAAAAGATTAATTTTGCCTCTGTGCATTTTAATCAAAGTGTCAATATATTTTGTGCCAAGTGCATTCAAATCAATTTACAAACTCTTTTCAAAATGAGTCGGTTGAGTGTATTTACCAGTGAAAACTGACGTATTTTCCAAAAGGGTTAAGTGACAGGTACTGAACATAATTGGCTGGAAGCTCAGGGCGCTAATAAGGAAATCTTGCAAGTTCTAGGCGTCTAAAGTCTGTTGAACAAATGATATGTTTTAAGATCCGCCTGTGGATCCTTTACTTTCCGTTGTAATATTGAATATTACTTTATATTCGGAAATGTAATAATATTTATCTTTTGCTTCCGCTGTGCATTTATATATTGTGTTGTTTGACTATTATGTTGCTAACCACGTCACGATACTCCCCACCGGGCCCACCGGTGACACGTGGAAAGTCGGGGTGTGACAGCACACCAGGGGGCACAGTCTCATGGAAGTTGAGGAGTCGACCTTGGACATAGCCCCGAGCAGGGTGGGTTTACACGTGAGATTTTTTGCGTTTAAAAAAAACTAAACTAGTTTAACTTTTGTAGGAAAATTAAAATATAAAAAAAAAAACAAAGTTTGTAACAAAAAAAGAACTTAAAATTTACTATTTTTTTTTTTTTTTTTTTTTTACAAAAGACCTTCCAATGTTATGAACTACATAAGACAGTATTAATATAAATATGTTTATATTTGATTTACGCCGCTAAGGTAATATGCTCGTTTAAGAAGTAGATAAATAATAAAAGGTTTTAAATTATAGATCAACTATGCATTTTTTTAATAATAATAAATTAGAATTAGATATTTATTGTTAATTAATTAATAATATTATTATAAAGATTTGGGTAAGGATAGTGTAAAAAGGGCCTAAAGTGTGAGAAGTGTATTATAACACTATATATAATACTATATAATACCATATAAACAACGTATAACAATATGTAACACCATATAATACCATATAACACTATATATCATTATATAACAAATATAACACTATACATCTATCATAGACATGCTATCAGACAACCTATAGTGTTATATTTGTTATATAATGATATATAGTGTTACATAGTGTTATATGGTATTATATGGTGTTACATATTGTTATACGGTGTTTATATGGTGTTATATAGTATTATATATAGTGTTATAATACACTTCTCACACTTTGAGCACTTTTTACAGGATCCTCTACCATAAAGATTTATAATAATATTAATGAATTATGGAGATAATGACATGTGTCATTATATGGAGTCTTTTATTAGTATTAGATATAAAAATGTTGAAATGCATTACTTTATAGGAATTGTGTATATATATAACTAGGTTAATGCCCGCGTAATACGCGGGCTTCCACCAAAACCATATTATTTACTTTGAATACAAATGTTGTGTACAAATACATACATTGGAAGAAAAAACAGACAACTTATCAAATGCCGGAAATAACGTCATATAATGCAAAAAAATGTAATAACTTGAAATTGAAAACCATAACGAATGCCAAAAACCAACAAAACCATATAAAAAGTTAATATCTGCCATATGAAAGACAAAAAACATGACCTAAATGTCATATAACTAATGACTACGCCTAACGTAAGGTACAACCAGTTCAACACTCAACACCTGGTCATTCTCATCAAAAGAATAATGAACCCTGTCACGGTCGTTAATTCGAACTGCTTTCATAAACTTCTTCCACCTGGTTAACGCGTATCGAAAACCTCCGTCGCTTTTTTTTTCACGTCTGGTACCGTTAGTAAATTGTCGTGGGGGATCTAGATGCATAAACCTAACGGTGATATATTTTAAACCTTCATCAAGTCTAGCCATCCGTGATACAGGATCAGGAATCCTCTGTATTGTTGTAAAAATACAATTAATAATAAATATGAAACTAAAAGAAGAATGTTTATTAAGTAACAAAAAATTGTAACACTTGTTTTTTAGCGGTTTGTAAAATGATATTAAACTTACAAAATAACGTTCACAAGCCATACGAACAAAACGACGAACACCACCAGGTATTTGTTCATCAACTTCATTTTCAGCATCGATAGGTGCAACGTCAGACTGCAAATTAAATATATAAAATGTATTCCATTAACATATATAAATTATATATTTAAGTACCAAAATGTAACTTACCTGATCGACATCTTCATCAGGAAAATTGATTTCAACACCGTTTTTTCCAAAAATTTTTAAATGGAAAAAATTACCAAAAGCTTTTGTAAATAACAAAAAACAACCAGCCTTCAACTGCAACTGACTGACAATTACGTCAATACCAACGGTAAAACCGACTTTACCGTCAGAGGTTTCAATGGCAACGTTAAACGTTTTGTTATCTATAAGTACAGTACATATTACATCATTTGATGAATAATCATAAATTTTTGGCAGGATACATTCAGGAATGACCTGTGGGAATGATAAAAAAAGGAAAAAAAACAAATTAGTTTTAATGTAAGTAAACTAATACATCAACACATTAAGAAAAATAAAAAATAGAATTTATCTTACATAAAAATTAGATGATGGAGGGAGCAGATACGTCCAGAAAGAGCCACGACTAACCCCATCAACGAAATATGTTAATTTAAATGTAGTAGAATCTACAGGATTAAATACTACCAAACAGCCTTTGGTTAGTTGCAAATGTTCTACAACATTGGACCAACCATGAAAAAAGAATAACTTTCCTTTATCAGCGCTTAAAGAAACATCAAATTGTCAGCCATCTTCAATGTGTATAATAACATCTGTAGGGCCTTTATCTACACCCCATAGTTTGACCGCAGCGTCATCTGGAATGGACTAATAAAACAAACAATTGCAAAATTTATTATAATTACAGTGAAAATATATAAAGTATGCAATAATAAAAAACTGTATTTAATACTAAGAAAATAAAAGAACAAAAAATAACTTATGTAATAATTTATCATTTACCAGAATAACTTCATCTGCTACATTCATTAGCCTACAGAACCAGGGTCCTCTGAACCTGATTTAAAAATTTCGATATTAATAAAGTGTAAAATGTTAATGTTAGTGTGAGAAAAAAAAAACAAAAACATGAAAAAAAAAACACAGATACTACATATGAAATGTAAAATATACTAACAAAATGAACAAAAAATACCTTGATGAACTTTCTGCCATATGAAATACCTACAAAAACTGGTTACATAAACAAACCACATCAGATCAATTATTAACAAAATTATAAATAACATAAAAGACAATGTGAACGACATGTTATAATAACAATCCATATATAACAAACCTCATCAAAAGTATCTGTTATTCCAAAATCTATAATCAATGGATGCAACCGATGATATAACCATTATGATACATCATAATAAAAAAACGTGTAGCCAAATAATTTACACTGACAATTAAGAAAATTTAAAACCCCTTAAAATATATATAACTATTACCCTATAATCAAAAATAGATACAGTGACCTCAAAAGTTAATATATTACCTAAACATGTAATATAAAAACAAAATCATAATAATTTCCATGACAATCAGAATCAGGCTTTGTATAACATAAATTTTAATCAATAAATCAGACTAAAAAAATCATATAAACGGAATCATATAAAAAATCATAAACAAAAAATATTCAACAACAATACGAATCAGGGTTTTCAATGACATTCACAAACTTATTAACAATTCGAATCCAATAAAAGTTATTTTACATAACTTCAAATAGAACTTATGAAAGATATTCATAACAATCGGATCATGGGTTGCGGGTAAACTTTGTAGAATAAATATACATTACAAATAAAAAGTATTCTGAATGAAAATCGGTTTTTGGTTTTGCAGAAACAATGTATTCGTTAAGAAAACCATAATCTTAAAACACAAAAAATGAACATATTTTTAAATACCAATTGGATTTAGGGTTAAATAAAAAAAAATTAAACACATTAAATAAAAGGAGAAACACATGAATAATGATTAAAGAAGGAATTTAAGAAAAACAACTTACAGATTTGTAGAGGGATATGTGAAATTCAGAAATCGATTCAAGAAAAAGTAGATGTAGATGAACACGGTAAAGAATGTAAAAAAATCTATATATGTAGATCCACTGAATAAGTTTATTCTTATATGGAAACCCAAGGTATTCTTGGAAGAAGATTGGAGTGAAGTTGAATTCAAAGTTTTGAACCACAACTAAAAAGAAGTAACTAAATTTTTTTAAAAATATAATGGCAACCTAATTATAGAAAAAATGTATAATTACAGAAACATACTTATAATATCAAATTGATAAATTAAGCATAAAAACATTACTCTTTTTATAGAAAAAAAAACGTTTTTAAAAATAAATTAAATTTCATAAATTAAGTAAACTGCAATAAATATGGTCGTAACTACAAAAATCAATAAAAATCAAAAACTTGATTTTGTTTGAAAAAAAACATTCAGAATATATTATTAAGTAAAAAAGTGAACAAAAAGCATAAATAAAATTATATATGATAAACACTAAAAAAATAAATAAAAGTATAAGATTTAACTAACCTCTGTTGCTTGACGAATGGTGGGATTCCGCTCGTTATGACGGAGTTAGGGATTCACATGAAAAAAAAAATCAACAAAAATTAGTAACTGCGATAAATATGGTCGGATCTACAAAAATCAATAAAAATCAAAAACTTTATTTTGTTTCAAACAAAAATCATATCTCCATCCATAAGTATTCATATATCCATCCAACTCTCTCTTTCTTCTCTATTAAATATCACAAAGATCCAACTCTCTATTTCTTCTATATTCATGTTGAAGTTGCAAAACGTTTATATTGTCAGGCTCAGATTATGAAAAAAGATGACAACACCATGGCTGCAAGAGAGGTTGCATGAACAACTGCCATCCTACAACCTTGCCATACCATAATGCTATCTTCATTCAATTTTCAATCAAATATACAAAATCATCATAGCCTTATGTTCAAAGGACATGTCCAAAGCACTTTCAATTCATTTTTATTCACCTTCACAGTCAACACTAAATGATTTGCTCAAGTATTTCAAATGATTTCTCAATGTCAAACCTCACTTATTCGGACAGACGTCTGCTTAATCATAGTTTTAGTCTCAGGTGAGAAGCATCTCATCAACATCATTGACTAAATATCCCTTAGGTGACATCGATCTAATTATCATCAACCAAACATTGATTACAAAAACATCTGTCCTGATAAAAAATGAATAGATCAATTTTCAAAACTTAGCCTCATATGAGTAAATCCTAATTGAATATTCATGTAACAACACATACAGGGTCAGTCAACACAGTTGTGATGATACAGGTTCAGGTAACAAAAAGAAACCCTCTGTTGTAGAAGCAACCAGTGATAGAGTTTTGATGGAATTTTTAAGAGGGGTCGGTGATGTTGTCGAGGAGTGTCACCTTATTACCTTGAACATGTATCATCTAAACTGTCTTTGACACATCCTTTGTGTCTTCCTCTCTTCATTAATAGCTAAAAACATGACACGTAGGCAAATAGAGGTGATCCTGTATTCTCCCTTAATAGATAGTATAGATTCTGAAAACACTACATGTAATCAAAATACACGAATTAGATCTCTAATTTATAAAATTAAGCAAATTATTACAAAAATGTAATAAAATTATATAAAACATATCAAGGCAAAAAGGCACTAAATAGCCATATTCAGTCCTAATTCAAGATATCAGTTATTCAAAATCTTCAAAACCAACTATAGATGATTGAAGTAAAAAAATGATTTATAAGTGAATAAATTGAATGAATTAAGTGAATATATTTACAAATTTCGTTTAATTATTTTTTTCAAGTTGAAATATCAGTTGAGTAATATAAAAATATGTTACCTAAGTTAAGAAATAACTATTTTTAGAAATGGATTGACATTTCTAAAAAAAATACAAATGTCAAAAAGATTAGGCACCAACTTTTTCGTATATTTAAAAGGAATGCATAAAAAACAACACAAAATGAAATACCACCCTAAGTAAATTACCACATGTTACACATATTAAAAAGGTAAACTCAAACCGTAAAACAAAGAAAATTCAGGTTTTTGACCAACCCAATAAAATAAAAAAATGCCATATAATTTAGCATACGGTTGTTTAGTTTTAATGGTAATATATATGTAGTTAATTTACGATTTTTTTTTACTAAACTTAATTGTTTAAATACAAAATATTATATGTCAGCAACGATTTTAAAAAATTTATATATATAAGATTGAAAATTTGTTTTTAATTTCCAAATTTAAATAAAAAAACGTTAATAATGTTGATTATAATAAAAAAAACCAATTTGATATAAATAATTAATTAAAATGTATGTTAAAAAAGATTTCAATTATTTCAGTGAACAAACTTTAGTTTATTCAATGAAGATAGTACCATATTTAAAATAAAATTTCCAAGTGTAGATATTCAATGAAGATTAAGAAAACTCTAAATTGATTCAAATGGAACGGTTTTATTAAAAAATTAATTATAGTCAGTTATACAATTTAAAAAAGGAAACAAAATCATATTAAATTTTTGTTTTACGTAAATCTTTAGAAAACGGACGGTTTATTATAATAATATTTAATGTTAAAATAATATATTTGGCACTAATCAAACAATGTACTTAAATGATGTTTAATATGATGAATACTTAAATTGATTCCTAAATTAAGATACATACAATTATGAAGCACTAATTATTTCACAAAAAGATGTAATATTAACCACAAACATGTAGCAATACCAATAACATTAACGTCTACCAATATATATTCAAATATGTTCAAAGACTAAGTTATTCGGCCACACATATAAACGGCCCAAAAAAAGTGTCAGCAACATATACCATCACATATGTTTAACGTAACAACCACAACAAAAAACTACCATTCAATGTATACTAACGCCACACCTTGTAAAAACTACCAAAACATACCATGTACCTTCACCAAGTCAGTTATAAAGCAACATACCTTTACTTTTAACAAATACCATATGAAACGAAGAACCGTATACCAACCGTTTGTCTCTAACAAACTCCCTCATACCGGTCACATTGAATCGCGGACAGCCTTGCGAGAACTCCTTACCAATAGATACATCCCAAGTTCGACCAGCGCTGTCCTTGATGATCAAACCCATCTTTCGATCTAAACCATGAGTTTGAGCCCACTTCTTCTTCAAACGCTACAGATGATAATAAAAATGTTAATAATACATACCATTAAAACTGCTTTTCCTACAACTAATGATTTAAACTGGATTCACTTAACATACATTAATGGTATGAAGAAGTAAATAATACAAACTTACGTAACGATTGTCAACAACAAAAGTAACCGGTACTTCGTCATCAACACTCTCTTCAAATACAGGTGCAGCAACCGCATCAGGCACCTCATCATCAGACACTTCAATAAAGGCATCACTTGGTTGTTTTTTGATAACAGAAACTTCAGGCGGGTAAGTTAGAAGGGCAGGCTTACAACAAAAAACACTCAAATCAAACGTATTACGATCAATCATTTCAAATACCAACAAATGATCATCAGTTATCGACATATCCTCCTTGATCCGACTCCAACCTGTGGTAATGTAAATGTTATGGTCTAAAATTTCCATCCGAACAACCCATTTACGATTTCCAGCAGAACGAATCAAAACCGGATTTGAAGGACAGATATTCAGCATAGAGTGATGAACAAACAACCTGTTCATATACTACACAAAGAATAAAACAGTATCAGGATCAATGGTATAGCCGAAATAGAAAAAAATGAACGAACGCAAAGATAAAATAATTTAAAAACATATAACTTCAATTACCATGCAGTCGTCTCGGTCACTAAAATCATTTTTAGGTTTGTAGTAGAAGTACTTAGATGGTGCTAGAGAAATGTCTTGATAAAAGTGGAATAGGCGGAACAAAGATAAAGTTTCGTCATACTGACAAACAACCCACGAATCATCCGGTAATTTCAATGATGTGACAACATCAAACCAGCCATTGTAAAAAAAAAAAGTCGCCTGCAAGTTTGAACACTTTGACTTGAAAGGTACTCCCATCAAGGGTCCTGATGATTGCATTTTTCTCTGGATAACCAAACTTCGTAATCCAGTCACCATACTCAGCAGGAAGTTTCTGCAAAGGAAAATATAAGTATCGTTAAATGCAATTATAATAACAGTTATCACAAAGTGTTATATTAAAACATCTTAATTTTTTTTTCTTTAAATGATTATAACTTCAACACTCACCAACGATTTTCTGTCGCACTTCCGCACATGCGCTGCGAATCCGTACACCATATCGCTTCCAAATTTGTTGTCTTTCACAACCCCAAATTGTATATCATAACAGGTACATGTAACAAATATAGAGTTCAAATAAGAGGCTTGAAATAGAATGTGCACTAAAATAATCAAATCACAGATTTAACAATCCGATATGAAAACCCAAAACGTATTTATTCATTGTTTGAACAGTTTAGAAGAGTTGCAAATTTCTTTTTTCTTGTGACTGCTGTTCTGTCTTTTACAGAGCTTGCTCCTTACTCTGCTGTTAGTTCTATTATTCCTTTGATTGTTGTCATTGTTGCTTATATGGTTAAAGAAGGTATTGAAGATTGGAAATAGAACTAACAGCAGGTTTGTAATTTGTTAGATCCATTTTATAAAGTTTCAATCTTTAGTTCTTGTCACTTTCCAACATATAACAGTAGATGAAATCTGTAATTAGAACCCTAATACACCAAAAACTTAAAACGTACAATTTATCATCAAGGTAATCTGAGGAACAGAATAGAACAAATCAACATATTCAAATGAAAAACCCTAATACACAAAACATATATACACCAACTTAAAAATTGGGGATTCTAAACCCTAACTAACCCACAAAACTTCTTTAAGAAATCGATATTCAAATCACATAAACAAACAACATGATATCGGGTTTTAAAACCCTAAGAAAAAAGGAATAGTCTAATAGATCTTCAAATCATGTACAATAAATTCATACATCATCACATAACAGACAATACATCACAAATCAAAGTACAACAAAGCATTCAAACAGAATCGATAATAAGATGATGAATAAATTATCGGAATCATTACCGTCGATGATGATCACTGTTGAATATTTGAAGATTGATTAAACCTCGGTTCACAGGATCGATTGAGAGCGCAGGAACCAGAATCGCCGATTATGTGACAACCGGTAATTTACGCCCTTAATTACGCTATTAACAGGCGATTAACGCGATAATAAATAGTGTTTACAGCACCAATTAACTTAATTAGGCCCTTGGAGTGCCCAGAAACGTTTGTTCAGCTAAACAGTACACGCATGAAGATTCGCGTGGAATCTGTGAAACATCAAATGACAACGGACTGAAACCGTACGAAATACTGACGACGCCGACAAATATGGATGTTACACGAATATTTTATGCCCATGAAGTTTGGGTCGCGATATCGGGTCTCGTAGGATTTACGGGCCACTTACACATAAGATGGGCTTGTGGGCCCTGGGCCCAAGCCCAAAACCCACAAGCCTAAACCTGCACATAATATAATTGGATCTTCTCCTTAGAAAATCTTATCAAGATCTTGTATGATCTTACAAAATCTCTGAAAAATCTTTACAAAAGATTTTGTCTCGAAAAGATGGAACACAAAATCTCTACAATTTTTTATAAGATCTTTACAAGATCTCAAAGTCTCTATAAAATCCATGGACCTCACACAATTCTCACAACACAAAACACATCATCTCTCCCTCTCGGTTATAATTTGCAATCACAGAAGTTTTATTTTCTTTTTGTTCCCCAAAGCACATATGAAGAAGAATAATAACTTCATCAAAACTCCCTGCTAGGGATGAGCATGTCGGTATTCCGTCCCGTACCGATACCGATACCGACTAATACCGATACCGATTTTCACCCAAACTAGGTACCGATACCGATACCGAAACATGTCGGTTAGGTATCGGTACGGTACGGTATCGGTATTATACCGTATTTTGAGGGTCGGTATCGGTATAATACCGATACCGTACCGTACCGATACCGAAATCGCCAAAATGTGGATACCGATCGGGATACCGATACCGATACCGATCGGTACGGGATCGGTATGGGATCGGTATTGGTATTCATATGCTCATCCCTACTCCCTGCACCCCTTTTCCCTCTCATCTTCTCTAAAACAAACCACATAACACACACCCTCACACGGCTCTCTCTCCTCGCCGTTCACGGCCGACGACCGGTGCCGGTTACCGGCGACAAGCACCCCCCCCCCTCTCGACGACAGAAAGGACCACCACCACCACCGTGCGGTGGTGGTGAGCGACGACTGCGGACAGAAGCGGAGAGAGAGAGAGAGAGAGGCGAGAGAGAGAACAGTCGGTCGGTATCATTGTCCGGCGGTCGACGACTTTGACCGGCGGACTTTGCTTTTGTCTGACGAGTTTCATCAGATTCAGGTATGGTTCGGTTTTGATTCACTTTCCGGGTCAGATTGGGGTTTTTCTCTTCGATCAGGCGGGTCTCAGGTGTGGTTCGAGCCAAACATCATACGGGTTAGTTATGAGTTGCAGGAAGACCAAGCTGCTCGAGTTTTATTGGTTCGGGTTTTACTTCAGATTCGGTTCAGGCCCAACTCGATGCGGTTAGATGCTTGGGACTCGGTTCGTTACGGCTCTCACGGTTCAGAATTCGGGTTTGGTATAACCCTGTTTGACTCGGTCAACCCGAGTCGACTCAGTCAACACGGTCGGTTTGAGTCAACTCACCTCGGTGTGAGTCAACACAGTTTGGTGCGGGCAGCCTCAGTTTCGGGTTCGGTTGACTCGGTCAACCGAGTCAACTCAGTCAACTCAGACGGGTCGGGTCAGGCGGTTCGGGTCGGACGGTTCGAAGCAGCTTATGACGCGGATCGGGTCGACTCAGTCAAACTGAGTCAACCCAGTCAACTCAGCAAGTCAACTCGGTCAACCCAGTGACTCGGTCAACTCAGTTGAACTATCCGATGTTTTGACACAAAAGAGCGGTAAAGATTTAATGGCGTGAATTATTTCGTTATCTATTTATTTTCGTGAACGAGCTTGAACCGATTCGATTAAAAATTTGTTACATCCTAATATATTTGACAAGAATCATATACATATTGTTTGTTTGTTGAATAAATTGCTGATTTTGATAAAACAACGACAACTTGTGTTGTCCGGGGCGTCCAAAAACAGAGGAAACTCTGCCCGTTTTTCGAGAAAATCCGTAAAACGAAACACGTTTTTTTAATATAAAGACACTTTATATACAAGTGTATAATATTTTCGACGACACTTTACAAACATACGAAAACGACAATTCTTTATAAAATAAATATATTTTATATATTTATTTCAAACGTCTAACAAAAACAACGATTCTTTTATAAAATAGATATAACTTATCTATTTATTTCAAACATCGTACAACGTGGATTTGTTTTAAAAATAAATATAGTTTTATATTTATTTCAAACTTCGAACTACTCGATGATACTTTCGCAAAATAAATACAACTCTTGTATTTATTACAAGCGCCGAAACAGCATATACGTATATTTTGACAAATATATATACAAGACGTAACATATATAATACAAGTTTATTATATATTACTTTCATACGAATATTCCTACATACACAAACGACTTCTCACGGCAGTTTAACTTAGTCATTTTCATTAAGTTAACTATTTACCGTCAAATCGTTCGATCAACGATTCGGTAGAGCTCGATTACACGTAGTTAGTTACTGCGTTATTTAGAAACTTATTAGATATTCCGTGTTAGGAATATTGTAGAATGCACGATAGCGAGTCACGTCTTGGAAACGACATCGCGAAGTCGTAATTAGCTAGCTTTGCACAGGAATATTCAGGTGAGTTCACAACCCCAACCTTTTTACGGTTTTACATTTTTCTAAATGTTTTCGGGGTGGAAAGACATGCACTTTTTGCAAAGCATACAAGAATTACATATTTCTAAACCATTTTACAAGCAAGTTTTAACTGACACAAATGGTTTACGAAAAGCTTATGTTTTATACCGGTTTTTCAAACAAGCGTTTACACACGAATTCTAGTTTTCTAAACTACGAGAAAATACAAATACAAGAGTATACAAACACATGAGAATTGATACTTGACATAAAGAATACAAGAACTGAAAAATTGATACTTGATATGATGAATACATAAATAAGAAGCACTCTTGGTGATAACTAGTACCAAGTATGATGTGTTTGAGGAATGATACGAGAAATAGTGTCACGAATAGGCTACCATAAGCACCATTAATCGTGTACATACTTAGACCGCAGAACAAAAGGTTAGATCTAATGGGTTCCGGGCAGCCCCACTCTTGGCCACTCTTTTACCAAGCAGTGTTTTTGTGTCTCAGTCGTGAATCGACTACAGAAAAATGCCTATGGTTTGGTGACTTCCTATGTCGTGTCACATGTTAATGGCCTTGCAACCCATTAACAACAAGATACATACAGAATACTTGATTTATATAAGAAAACATGATACATACAAGAATACGTGATTTATACAAGAATACATGATACATACAGAAATACTTGAATTATACAAGATACATACCATGTTTTCGTACAAAGTTTCTGTATAACTTGACAAGAAAATGATTTTAAATTCGTTTTCTCAACAATACATCAAAAACCGGTTATTCAAAAAGATTTATTTCAAATCTTTTACAAACAAACTATGAACTCGCTCAACTTTATGTTGATTTTTCGCATGTTTCTTTCTCAGGTTGCTTTTCAAAGTTATGACACGGTTGGAATAGGAGAACCATGAAGAGTCGAGTACTTAGTGGCGTTCAATTTCTAAAAGATTTAGATTATTTGCTTCCGCTGTGCAATGAAGATACCAGTCCAGTCACGCCAATGCTCTGATAATTCGGGGTGTGACAGATTAGGGTTTCGGAGTAATGATTTGAACAATTTGAGTTAATGAGAGAGAGAAGGAGAGAGTATAGAAAACGTATGTGATGAATGATGAAAGATGAGAGAGAATGAGAGAGAGCGTACAAAGGAAGCCTTCTCCAATCCAGGCTTATGAGCAATGCCACTTGTCACATAATTAGACTTATGCCACATCATTGCTTATGTGGATGCTTAGGTGGCTTGCTCCATTGGGTGACATGTGTCCCCCAATGGTTTGCTTTATTAGAGATATAGATTTGACAGATATGATATGAAGTGGATGAGAAATGAAAAGGCTATGTAAGGGTGAAATTGAACTTTGATAAGTATATATTTATGTAAAGACTTTTTGAAATTCAAGTTTAAATACATATAGTTTCTGTAAATGAACCGTTTAGTTATAGGGGGAGTTTCGATTTGTGTTTGGAAGTAATTATTTGATGTTTGGATATACACATTGTGTTGTTCAATTATATTTTGCTTAATTTGTCAGGCTTATCGACCTGACTTTGTGTAACATCTTTCATTTTTGTCATTTTCGGCCATTTGATCTATTAGTTTCTTAAATCGCACACTTTGCCCAACACTCGGACGTTATAACATTTTCAAATTAAAGAAGTGCATTATTACCTATAAACTGCTTTCTTATAGTCGTATATATAATTATGAGTATTTCGCGCAGGTGGCTGGAGTCCTAAAGGTCGGGGTAAAGTTCCCACTCCCCTCATGGTTCTGGAAGTGGTACATATAACGGAAATCCTAATGCCGGTTTTAGGAATTCTTTTCCCAATGTTGTAAACACATGCGGCAGAAGTATAACAAGTGAAATGGTCGGCATGTTGTAATGATACATCAGACTAGCGATATGATATGTTAAATTAACTCAAAAGTAATTGATGTGACAATGCAAGTCATTGCCAAAGTCATACGACCTTTGTTGCCATTTCTTCGACTGTCATCCTCAACACCTAACGCATATCAATATTTTTTTATATACTTCTCTATTTTAAATGTTATCTCCTAGAATCAAGAATTTTATATTCTATTTTTTTTTCAAATAACTCAACTCTTAAAATACAACCTTCGTTTTGCTCAAGTTCTCACATTTCATAGATGTTTTTATTTGAGAAAATTACAAAATTAGCCAAGAAAAAAGTCAAATTACCAATCTAGCCACCTCATGCGTCCTTGGAAGGCCACTCACAGATCCCAAGTCTTCTGATGCGTCTGCATGGCCAAGTATTGCGTCCGCCAATCCCCAACTGACACGTGGAAAGACTCATCCCATCCCACACATGAAAGACTCATCCCATGCGTCCGCGGACTCATCCCATGCTTGAAAGACTCATCCCATGTTTGAAAAACTCATCCCATGCGTCCGCGGCCATGCGTCCGCAGACTCATCCCATGCGTCTGTGGCCACGTGTCTATTTTTTATTGGGTTTCTCCCCAAGGAATCATCTCATGCTTGAAAGACTCATCCCATACATGTGAGTGGCCTTCCAAGGAGGCATGATGTGGCTAGATTGGTAATTTGATTAAAGTCTTGGCTAGATTGGTAATTTTCTCTTTTTATTTTACCCTAATATATATAAACCAGTTACAAAGGTGCATATAACTTCCGCGACTATTTTTTCGTTGAATGAAACAAAATGTTAGAAACCCGGAATTAGTTGTGGTTCGTAATAGACATCATAATTGAATATGATATCAGCAGGGACACCCGCCGTAACGCGCGGGCTTTCCCACTAGTTAATTTATGATAAAACCTATATTTATGTAATGTATATTTTTAATTTATAATAGTTGTTGCATAAATAAAATTATATAATAATTATAATAGTAAAAATGTATTTGGAAATCTCAATATATATCTTTTAGCAAACTAATGGGTATACCCGATACCCGTGGGTATACCCGGTACCCGACGGGTAATTACCCGACAAATACCCGATGGGTATTGGGTCGGGTATGGGTATGGAATTACCAATACCCGACTCGAACCCGACCCGTTGTCATCCCTATCTCTAACTACTCTCTTGCCCAAAAAACATAAAGGTTGGTTCACCCAAATAAATTTTTCTTAAAAAAAAGGAAAAAGAAAAGAAAAAAAAAAACTATGATTGGTTGAAAGAGAAGGGCCCACCAGATATCCCCTCTTTCTCCTCTTCCCTCAAGCGGTGAGTAGTCACCGCGACGCAACTTTGGCGACGACGGCGGTATTACCGATCGGCAAACAGGGTCACCGAAGAGTTTGCCGCACCCACCCCTCTTACCCTTAAGAAAAACTTTCAACAAAAATAAATACCCTTAAGGAGAAAGTCGATGGTTTTTACACCACCTACACTCTAACTTTCAAACATTGTCACAACTACCCCTTCTACTTTGAATTTTCACAACAACATTCTAATCTTTCAAAGTTTGCCATAACCACCCCTCTACTTTACTTTTTTAACATGGCCCCCTCAGCTTTTACACACTTACGTCACTACACCATTACTTTTACATTTCCATCACCACCCCCCATCTTTTACACATTTCCACCACCACTCTACTTTTACACTTTGCCTTTTTTACCCATCCCCTAACGCTTTTCCGCCACCCCCCCCCTCCCCTCAACCTTTACACATTTCTGCCCCCACCCCTCTACTTTTATATTTTCCATTTTTTACTCTATTACTATTTTCCCTAAAGTTTTTGACTTTGCATTTTTACCCCTTGCACTATCACTCCATTTTTACACCCGCTCAACATTAAAAAATTATAATTGTAACCCATAGACTACTACTCCTTTTGCAAATGTCAATGCATTGTGTTTTACACTTTTTTTGTAATTGTCTTTTACGCATTGTATTTTACATTTTTGTTTGTAATTATCTTTTACGCATTGTGTTTTGCACTATTTTTGTAATTGGGTTTTACACATCATGTTTTACTATACGTTTCCACCCGCCACATGTCACCACAATGCATGACGGGAAAAATACTAGTTAACTCTTAAGAAAAACTTTCTACAAAAATAAATACCCCATTGAAAAAAAATTAAACCTCCCGCAAACGTGCAAGTTTTATACTATGATGGACGAAGTACTCGTACTTGAAACTTAAATAAAATTCACCAGAAAACCAATTCAAACCCCCCTCTCTCTCAAAACTAACCAGAAAACCAAAGAGAATGGCTGACGGTTCTTCGTTGAAGAAACCAAACGCAGACGAAGACAGAGATGATAGGCCCTGGTAACCGGAAGAGGAAAAACCCCATTGACGATGTCGACCATTATTCTGGAGCCGATGAAAGCGACGATGGCAAGCTGATAAAGGGTAAGCATTCTTCTCATCACTTAAACATTTGCTATGTTTTATTAGATATGTTATTCATTGCCGTTGTTTGAATATTTGTTATTCATAACATCACTATTGTTTCGATCTATGTTGATGCTTTGATTTAGTGGCTATTTATTTACTTCAATCTTTGTGGGTGTTTTATTGTATCTTAGTGATGACCGCCACCGGTAAGACCATCTCTCTTCAAGTTAAAGAACTAGACACCATTCGCACCATTAAACGCCAGATTGAGGCTAAGGAAGGTATTCCGTGTCGCCAGCAGGAACTGATCTCAAATCAAATGCTTCTTCAGGACACCGACACCATTGGGGACTTGCGCATCGAGAAGGGATCTACCCTCAAACTTCTGCGCAACTCAAAGATGAGTATATTTGTGCAGACTCCTGGCCCCTACCATTTGATTTTTCTGCTTGAAGTCAAACTCTCAGACACCATTGGCAACGTGAAAGCAAAGCTGCTTAGTCAATACGGTTATGGGGATGTGCTGATCTTTAATGAAATGGTCCTTGACGATGATAATGACACGCTTGCTGACTTCAACATTACCAACGGATCCACCCTTACATGCATTGGCAAATATGTGAAATTGATGGAAATATTTGTGAATTCTTGCACAGGAAAGACCATCTTTTTGTTTGTCTACCCCACAGACACCATCATTAAAGTGAAATCAAAGATCGAGCGTATGGAAAGTATTCCTGTTGACGAGCAGGTGTTGATCTTCAACAAAGTGGTTCTTGAGGACAGCGGGACCGTTCTCAACCTCCAGATCAAGGAGAAATCAACCCTCACGCTTTTGCAAAGATCAAGGGGATTAAAGGGATTCATTAAGATATTCATCAAGACCCTCACCGGAGATCAAACCATTACTCTGGAAGTCAAACCCTCATACACCATCCACGACATAAAAGCCAAGATCCAGGATGAGGTGCATATTCCCCCCGACGATCAGGAGTTGATCTTCAACAAGATGGTTCTCCACAACACTGATACCCTTGCTAGCTATAGCATCAACAATAAATCCACACTTACAGTTATGCGTATATCATGGGGATTCATGCGCATATTTATCAAGACCCTCTCTGGAAAGACCATTACTCTGGAAGTCAAACCCTTTGACACCATCCAGAATGTTAAATCAGCGATCTATAATATGGAAGGTATTCCCCACTGCCAGCAGAGACTGATTTATGGCAAAAAGCAACTGGAGGATAGCCATACCCTTGCGGACTATAACGTCCACCGTGAATCAACAGTTCATCTTGTTGTAAGATCATCGGGAGCGATTATGAAGGCAACAAATAAGAGCAGCTTAATTTAATTAAGATCTATTACTATGGTTAAAGACGATGCCTTGTTAGTTTTGATGTAGCTATGTTTTGTAAACTTATTTTCTACAAGTATTTGAAGTAATTGGAAACCTTCACTTTTGACTGATTTAAGCACCACAAAAGATAAAATGTTAAATCCATATAACCGGTAAGAACTAAAAGTTAAATTATATGCAATATTGACGGCTGCATAATATGATTTATCAAATGGTTGGTTTAATAATTCTTTGATTGTATGTATATAAACATTAAATGTGATGTAATTATAATGACAATACTAAGTTGTGATTGACAAGAAACGACTCTTTAACCCGAACACGACACATTTAACTAGCACATACATGTTTAATATAACCAGTTAGCCCGACACAATTAAATATAGCCACTTCAATAACACCATGACAAGACACATTTAACAAGATAATTGACACCATGTGTAGAACTAAAACATAATAATGAGAAAGGACACATAAACCCAAGACAGTAATTAAAAAAACTCATTTAGCTCAATATCCTTCTCAAGCATTGCACTAAACAACCCAAATGAACCTGCATTGTGAGTTTCCAATGCTTGTGTCATCCTCAAATCCATATTTCAAGACGTACACATGAGTCCATGGACATGCTTTCCCACCTTAACATCATACAATGCAGGAGTTTAAAACAACTTCATTTGTGTAATTTGTGGATATCCATTTCCCAACATGGCTGATTCAGCCTGTGATCAGGAACATAACCCGACATTAAAGAAGTCCAAGTCACAACATTTCTTTGCTGGACAATGTGGTAACAGTCGAGGAAAAGTCACTATGGTCCGCTCTTTCTTCTTGCTCAAAATGTCACTTCAAGGACTAGAGGAAATCCTTTGACATTCTGGAGAGCTCATTTGAGCTATCAGTGATTCAAGGTCCTAAAAAGTGTGAGAAGGCATTATAGAGTGACAAGTGTCCAAGAACCTAAAACCTAAACCCACTACACCACCACCCAAAACCTAACCCCCCCCCCCCCCCCCCCCCCCCCCCCACCCAGCAAAAAAAAAAATATCTCTGAGTTTGTTGACTTCTGCTGCAGAGTTGGCTTTGTCTCCATAACCATGTGATTGATGTGAATCTGACTTAACAATTGGATGGTTTAGCAAAGCAAATAAGTTGCTTGATGGATTGGAGGAAATATATAAACCCTGACCTCAGTCAAAAGAAAACGAGTCGACTAAGAAGAGCATACTGACGAGGGTGGGGCAAGGAAAAACCGGAATGAGTGTTCACTTTTTGATATCTCCCGTTGTGACATGTCTCATTATTTCTTTATTATTTTTAGTTCCACCCGTTGTGTGTCTTGTCATTGTTGTTATTGAACAACTTATATATAATCGTGTCATGTAAACCGCTAATTAAACATGTATGTGTGTTAGTGTTGGAATAATGATACGTATCATGCATGTTTGGGTTGAATAATGTGTTAAACATCTCTTGTGAAACAAGTCATTTAACACATGTCACGTGTCAACCCGGCTCTAGCAAATAGCATTTGCCATTAAAATTACATCATATTTAATGTTTAAATACATCCAATCTAAACTGTCAATAGTATAAAACAACTGTGCAAAATAGTTCTGGACAAAGAAGAGTTCTTACTGAAACATAAGCATTTCAAATTTTCTTAACTGTCAGATTTAGACCAATGTTGTGACTAAAATACCAAACGAATAGTCGTACATAAGCCTAATTTATGAACCTAGAATTTGTTCCAACAATAACTTTTTTTTTCGCAACTGTTATATTTTGATCATTTCGTTTAAAAGTGTTATTGTGATAAAATCTTTAAAATAAATTCAATATACAACCAACTATAGTGTCGTATGTTGGAGCAATTGGATCAAAGACAACAAACAAACAGCTGGATATTATGAGCAACGCACTCACGACTCTTTTTTTTAAATCAAAACAATACAATTTAGAAAGCAAATAAACCCTATTTATACTAAACATAAGTACTTCATCACCAAGCTAACAAACCTATCCATGTAAATATACCATGACACCTAATTATATGATAACTCAAATACACATAATCAATAAATTATATAACTCTAACCAACTAGATAAACATTAATAAAAACCAAACAAATCAAGTAATCCCAACATAGTAAAGGCTTCCAACTATGCCAAACACTTGTGAACAACAAGTTTACAAAACAGAGCTACATCAAAAAGAGACACATTCGTGCTTTGCTACAATATATAATGGTTCATAAGATAAGTTGCTCCAATCTAACACCTTCATAATACCCCCCCCCCCCCCCCCCCCCCCCCCAACCCCCAACTTACTCAGAAGATAAGATGGAGCATTGCTTCGGATGTGGAAGTCTCAAAACAAGAGCGATGGTTGAGTCCTTGTGGACGTCATAGTCAGCAAGGGTACGGCTATCCGCTAACTGCTGTGCGTTAAATATCAGTCCTTGCTGGCAGGGGGGACTACCTTCCATAGTTTGGATCTTGAATTTCACATTCTGGACTGTGTCAGAGGATTTGACTTTAAGAGTAAGGATACGTCCTGTGAGGGTCTGAATGAATATACGCATTAATCCCCCTGATGTACGAGTAAATGTGAGTGTGGATTTGCTGCTGATGTTATAGCTAGCAAGGGTATCAATGTCGTGGAGGTACATTTCGTTGAAGATCAACTCCTGGTCATCATGAGGAATATTTACCTCGTCCTGGATCTTGGCTTTTATGTTGTGGATGGTGTCTGAGGGTTTGACTTGCAGGGTAATGGTCTCTCCGGTGAGCATCTTGATGAATAGATGCATGGATTCTGTAAATCCCCTTGACTTCCTCACGAGAGTGATAGTCAATTTCCTATTGATGTGGAATTCGGAAAGGGTCCCGCTGTCGGCAAGAACCAATTTGTTGAAGATCAACACCTGCTCATCAACAGGAACCTCTTCCTCATACTTGATCTGCGATTTAACATCTTCGATGGTGTCTGTGGGGTTGACTAACAACGGGATGGTCTTTCCCGTGCAAGATTTCACAAATATCTCCATGGATGTCACAGATTTAACAATGCTTGTGAGGGTGGATCCACTGATAATGTTTAAGTCAGCAAGCGTGTCATTATCGTCGTCGAGGACAATTTCATTGAACATGAGCACATCCCCAATATGATGATCAAGCATCTTGGCTTTCACGTTGCCGATGGTGTCTGAGGGTTTGACTTGAAGAGTTGAAGTCACTCGGTAGGGCCCAGGGGTCTGGACACATATATAAATGAATTTCTTTGAGTTGCGCACAAGTTTGAGGGTAGATTCCTTGTTGATGCATAAGTTCCCAAGGATATCGTTGTCCTGAAGGAGCTTTTCATTGAATATGAGTTCCTGCTTGAGGCACGGAATACCTTCCTCAGCCTCAATCTTGAGTTTAATGTTGTGAATGGTGTCTAAGCCTTTGACTTGAAGAGATATAATTTTACCGCTGGAAGTCATGACTAAGATACAATAAAAAATAAAGATTGAACGCTAAATCATACCATTAACAAAAATCGAAGTAATAGTGATGCAATGAATAAAAAATAAATGGCGATGAATAACAATCTGATAAATCACATGCAGATAAGCCCTAAAACATGGCAAATTATTAAACATGAGAAGAATCCTTACCCTTTATCTCGCCATCGTCGCTCTCGTCGGCTTCGAAATAATCGTCCTCGCTGGGGTTTTTTCCCTTCCGCTTACCAAGTCTATCGTCTCCGTTTGGTTTTCTCATCGAAGCCATTCCTTTCCCTTTGGTTTTCTTGTTTTTTTCCTTCCGCTTACCAGGTCTATCGTCTCCGGGCATGTTTGGCTTAGCTTATTTTCAACTTTTCCAAAAGTCCTTTTGCCAAAAATAAGTCAGGAAATCCTGACTTTTGGCTTTTGCAAAGGACTTTTGCCCTTCAAAAGGAAAGCCAAACACTTTCAAAAGTTCTTTTGCCCCTTCAAAAGTCCTTTTTTCTTCAAAATAAGGAACCCCAAACACCCTCTCCGTCTCCGTTCGGTTTTCTCATCGAAGCCATTCCTTTCCTTTCCCTCTGGTTTTCTCGAAAATGTTTTAGAAGAAGGTGGATACATAGAAGAGTGAGCCAAAATTATGATATGAGGGTTTTACTTGGATTAGTGTGCTGAAGTTCAAAAAGAGGGTTTTGCTTGGATTAATGTGCTGAAGTTCGAAAAGAGGGTTTTGCTTGGATTAGTGTGCTCAAGTTCAAAAAGAGGGTTTAGATTAGTGTGTAGAAGTTCAAAATGTTTATACTTACGGTATGTTTCCGAGTTTCATTTAACAAGGGAAGTGAAAGGAATTGAAAGGAAGAGAGGAAAAAATGTGTTCCAGAGTTTTTTTAGGAAGGGAAGTGGTGAGAAAAGAATAGAAACAGGGGGAAGATTGATGCAAATATTTATCCTCCCAATTTGGAGAGATTTGGTGAGAAAAGATTATTATGAATCTCAGACTTTTTTAAATTTCCTAAATTGCCCTCAAATTCATTATAAGTCAACCTTGTTTAAAATTGCTTTATTTTTATTTTAAGGGTACAATCGTAAAATTGTAGTTTTCTTTTCCTTTTAAACTCGGGAACACATAGAAATTTAATTTCCTTTCTTTTCCTTCGAACTCTGGAACATGAAATTAGATTATATCTCTTCCTTTATTTTCTTTTCTTATCTCTCCCTAATTTCCTTTCACTTTTTTTCTTACGTTCATTAAACTCGGGAACACAGCGATAGAGTACGGGGTATAGAGCTTGGGTGGGGCGTGGGTTGGGGGAAAACGCCTAAGCCACCTCCCCGAGTGGGCTTGGGTTTGAAGCCGGGTGTGGGGCGGGGAAAGCAAGGTGACATGGCGGGCTGTGAATGGCCAAAGCAAACTGGCCGTTGGGCTAGCCATTGGCCTACGGGCCTACGACTATATTTAAAAAAAAAACTTATTTTTTCACTATAAATATCACATTTCAATTCCTATTTTTACCACATTCAACCACAATATCTTCTATAATCATCTTCAATTCTCATTCTACAAAACCGAAAATGCATCCTCATAATCGTGTTTGTGACCTGAACAACCCGTTTGGGTTCCAAGAAAATAATTCTAGCCCACCACCCAATCGTCCAATGGCTCGTCCATTTTTCATACACTCCCCTATGCCCATTGAAGCGAGTTATGCATCGTATCTCGGGAATCGTGTGTTTACTAACTTCCCACAGACCGACGATTCGATACCTACCCCGTTTACACAAACGCCCATCAACCTTTCACCAACCTCCATCGACCTTTCACAAATCGAAACCGTCCCCGAAACTCAACCACCCAACGATGATCCTTCCGCCTCAATAGTTCCCAAAAAGAGAAGTCATAAGAAAAAAACCGAGGCGGACAAAGCACTTGAAACCGTCAAACGAAAACAAATACAATGGTTCGTTAATGAAGAACTTGCATTGGCGAGGACTTGGTGTCAACAATCTCAACATCCAACTTTAGGTATTTTTAAATATTTTGTAGCCCTTATTTTAATACTTATGGTTATTTTTTATATAACTTTGTAATATAGGGTGGGAGTTGGCTACAAAGTATATTTTTCCTACAAAGTGTAAAAAGTAATAAAACACCATAATTTCAACCATAAAACACACTCAAAACCCACAAATAACAAACTGAAGATTACTAAAACGCCATATTTTTTGGTTTTGTGTTGTGTTTTGGGATGACAAGGCTTTGATTATCGCATGACTAACATTAGTGTGTTTTATGTTGATTATCATATTGTGTTTTATATTCATAGTTCTACGATGGTGTGTTTGAAGTTTTTATGGACTGTTAGGGTTCGGATATTGTGTTTTAGTGATCTTCACTCCGTTATTTATGAGTTTTGAGTGTGTTTTATGACTGAAATTGTGGTGTTTTATGACTTTGTACACTTTGTAGGAAAAATTGACTTTGTAGCCGAACCTCACCCTTGTAATATATTAAATTTTGTTTTTATTAAAATAGGAAAATCTCAACATCGAACCCATTTGTGTGAAGCGGTTAGTAAAGTATTCCATGAAGAACTAGGAAGGAAGGTTTATCGTGAAAACGATAGCCTATCCTCGAAGTGGAGCGAGATAAGCGGCCAACTTACAAAATTTAGTGGTTTTTTTAAATAAAGCAAAGCAAAACCCAAAAAGTGGGAAACCGAAGCCGACATTGTGACGAATACTTTGGTTACATTCAAAACAAATGTGGGGACCGACTTTCGTTTCATGCATTGTTGGGAGATTTGTAAGTTCCATCCAAAGTGGGCGAATATCCCAAGTGGTAGCGAATCGAACAAGTCTTCCAAAAGGTCAAGAGCCTCGTCTCAAGTCCAATCTGATGCACGAGATCAAGAGTTTGAGGACCTTTTGGATGATTCGCCAAACCGGCCTGAATATGGAAGAGATGCCGCAAAAAGGCGCGCTCAAAAGTCAAGATCGGATACGGCATCGCGTTCAGCTAGAAGTTCGGGCTTGCGTAGGGGACTATACAACGATCAGTTGGATGACATTGCATGCAAGTTAGATACATTCAACGTATTCCAACAACAAAGGGCCGAACTTCGAAAGAGCAAAGATGCTAGAGATGCCCTGGAACAAAAACGAGATGATTTGAAATTTCTATCCCAGCCCATTGATCACCTAGAGGGTGACGAGTTGCAACTAGTCTTGGAGATGAGAGAAGAGATAAAGAACAAATATAAACGTTAGGAATATTATTATGTAATTTTCTTTATTTAAAAATATTAAAAAAATAAATTTGTTGTTTTAAAAAATATTCAAATAGCCCAGCGGTTTGGCTATTTGGGTCAGCCTAGCGAAGCCCACCAAACCCACTCCCCAAACCCCCGCCCCACCATACCGTCTTCAATGTGGGTCAGCCCAGCTCTGCCCCCCTAAGCCACGTGTCAACCCATTCCCCAAACCCCCGCCCCACCATACCCCACGGTCTTAGGCTGTAGGGTTTCGTTGGAGCCCATAGGGGCTTTATCAGGCCACCTAGGGCTTTATCAGCCCCTATTAAACAAAATTAAAAAAAATTTGATTGGTTGACATGTTATGAGCCCCACCTGAACACATTAGTCTGCTCGTTACCATGCTAGCGCCTCAACCATGGCGCCCCTCTCTTAAAATGGAGGGTGTGGTGATGGAGCCCTATGGGGCGCTATAGTTGTTGAGTTGGCGGGGGTGGCGCCCCCACACCTTCCAGCCTTACACCACTTACACCATCAGTACTGGTAATTTTTTTTTGCGTTTTTCTCCCCCAACCACGCCCAACCACGCCTAAGCCCCACCCCCTTGGCGTTTTAGGGATTTTTTCAAAAAATCCTTCAAGGCGTGCTTCAATCAATGCCTCTCTTCAATATGCTTGGCCAATGAGATCATTCCAACTCAAATACCATTAATTTTAAATTAAAAAAAACAAGAAAATAATATTTGGATAATCATCGATGGGGCATTATCCCACTACGCCCATTTGTGAAAAACGTCCATAATGCCATTTTGCTGACTGGGACGACACGTGTCGCGCAATGCCCATGGGTGGGGGCATTGTTCATGTGTACCACTACACATGGTCTTAGGTGTTGTTTGTTTTTTCAGAGGTAAAACGTCTGTAGTCTTCAGACCACATTTGCCGACATCTGCAACTGTAAAGGTGGACCAAACATTTGCAGACTGCAAGAAGAAACTGTTTATTTTTTAACTTTTACAAGCTGCTGAAATAAACTGAATTTATTTAACTTAAAAGAGTTTTTTAACATTCAAACATAAATAATAGTTATACAATACTGAAATAATATTTATAAAAAGACAATAACATTTTTTTGTTCGACCCCTAGGACTAGATTCCTTTGTAGTCCTAACACTACTAGAAAATAGGGCTTTTGCTACCACACTTTCGGTCGCAAAACGGTGCCAATTGCTCTTTTGCCACCGTTTTGCCACCAAAAATTCGGTAAAAAAAGCACACGTAGCAATTGTCCTATTGCCACCTATTTGCTACCGTTTATTTTTTTGCTACAATTTTGCTACCGTTAGTTTGTCACGGTTTTGCTACCGCTTTTTGTCATCGTTTTGCTACCTTTTTTGTTGCTAGGGTTTTGCTACCGTTTTTCTCACCACTTTGCCACCGCTTTTTGTCACCGCTTTTTGTTGTCACCATTTTGCTACCGCTTTAGTGATATTTTTTTGCCCTTTAATACCTATTTTCATGCTACCATTTATATTCTTTGCAAGACTAAAAAAACGTAAATTTATAAAATTTCAAGATCGTAACAAACATCGCATCATCCTCATGATAAACATCCAAATCAAAATATCAAACAATCCCAATTAAAACATCATAAACCAAACATTAAAGCTAAAAATGTTTATTCTTATTTGCGGACCGAAGTTGTTAGCATAGCTTCAATCTTCGTCATCCTAACGAGCATAGCTTCTTTCTCTTTTTTCTCTTTTTCCATTTGAGCCATCAACCCTCCTATAATTCCATTGAACCTTTCTTTATCTTCTTCCTTCTCTTTAACGAGCTCCTTTATAATTCCGTTTAACTTCTCAATCTACAAAAAAAACCAAGGAAACTTAAGAAATTCAATCAAAGATTCATCCACATCAATAAAGATAGATGGCTCTGGCTAAACCTGAACATAGTTGCACCACCAAATTAATCAGAGGGCTACGGCTATGGTCCCTAACCAAGCCAAAGATACAGTAGTCAGTCAGTACTTTGGATCACAAAAACCAGCACTAAGATCACCACCCAACAAGCCAGTGTTGAGCTAGCATAGAATTCATTTGAACCCACCCAACTTATGAGATAAACTGACCCATTATATATGATCATGAGCTAGAGTAGACTCCTTACTGGAACTAAACAACTGACACTAAAAACACATGCAGAAATAAAGCTACTAGAAGCAGGGGTGCAACTTACTTGGGGCGGGAGGGGGCACCCCCCCCCCCCCCCCCCGAACTTTTCGATGCGTAGTGTTATAAACAGTAACTTCGTACATAATTTTTTAGGTATATACGTGTGACAGTAAATAGAAGTACAAGGGCAGAGGAAGACTATGTTATAAATGAAGACTCTGTCACATCAGCTCCTGGAATACTTTAAAAAAGTATGGATTCAAAATATTGCTACTGATGCAGTTTTTTACTTGAACAAAGTAAATAAATAAATACGCAAACACAATTAAAACATAAGATCCTTATAAAACTTCTTTGGGCCTCTTGATGAGCTGCACGTACACGTGTGCGGTAACCCTGTGTATAATCAAAATTGAGTGTACCACGGTTCATATTATTTAATTAATATTTAATTCTAAAATACAATACCTGTGAACTTGACCCCACATTAAGTAGCTTATGCAGATGGCTGACATTGCCTCCCTGAATTAGCCAAGAAGTGTGATAGGGAAGCACCACCCCAGACCCCAGTGACATCAGGCCCGAGTCAGAAGTGGGTTAACTTGGCCCAGTTGGATCCAATGCAAGACACTTAAAGCCCTACTCAAGTCCAGCCCGATGTTTTGTTCCACAACTGCTAATCTAGTGTTTTATTTTAACTAATGTCTTTTTTTATTTGTTTGAAGTTGTCAAATAGTAGTTTACAATTCCAAATGTGTAGGAAACGTGGGTGATCATGTAGCTGGTAGTTATTTTTCTTTTCAAGTTATGTACTGGAACAATGGAAATGAAATGACAGTTTTTGAGTTCATAAATTTTTATTCTCTGCAACCAGAGGGTAATTTTGTTCATTGCTATTCTAAAAATTGGCAGGTTTTAGAAGGTGATCTTGGACGGCTAGTCCTGTTCTCGTGGTGTGACTGTAGCGGGAATTCGGATTAGTTTAATTCTGCTCAGCAAAGCTTACGGGTGGTGTGACTGTATCTCGTGAGAACCGTTATTAGTGTTTGTTATTTTCGAGCATTTTTTGATCCAATTAAGCTGATTGCCATCAAAGTGTCATATTGTTTACACTAATATTTGAACAAACTAATAATGTTTGCTGATATATAAAGTATATCATACCTGAAACACCTTGCAATGCTTATTTGGGATCTGATCTGCAATTCTACAGCAGGGCCTCCAACCTAATGATAAAAACCGAACAAAATGTGGTAGTGCTTAAGGAAAAGATTATACATGTTTTAGATAGTCTGAAGCTACAAAAAGCGAAAATAGCTTACCTGCAACTGACGCCAATAGGCAACAACAATCCACCTTAGATAAATGTGATTTCCTCAACATGTTGAACTACAAAAGAATTCACAAACAAACAAATATAATTTTTACACTTTACATTCAGAAGAAAAATAACACTCATGAAAGTAGAAAGGGCATACATAATCTTCAAACTAAAATTCACACAAATCGACATATGTATATCTAGAATATACTAATTTCGTTGTAGATTAAAACTGATGAGAAAAGGTACCAGAACATGAATTGATTGAAATGGAACTCCGATCGGTTTCATGCTACATCATAAAAATAAGTCTATTTGGAATATAAGACGAGCAGAGTGTGTGTTTCACAAAGCTGAAGCAAAACTCCGATCTGTTTGATGTTCGATCAAAACTAAAACCCTAGACTCAAAGTCCAGCCGCGACGATCAGCGCAAAAGAGATCGAAACTAAAAACTTCACCAATTTTAACATTAAACAACTGAATTCACAAATCATAGATCAAATTTTCATAAACTAACCTCGAATTAGAGAATTTTATGAAGATAATCAGCGTGAGAATCGGTCAAGTTAGGGTTTAATCGACGCCTGGTGTGAATTGTGATGATAATAAGCATGAGAATCAATAGACCTAAACATAATGCACTTACAAAAGTAATAATAATAACAACTTGATGTCAAAATACCACTTACATCCTCTAACAACGAAATATATAACCAATTAAACCTTAAACCTAATCAATCAAGTAATCGAACAACGAGCAACTAAATTCAGTGTTGAAATTTGCTACAATTGAGAGCCTATTAAGTAGTATCAGCGAAATCAACAGTCGATAGTCTTAACAGGTTACACATAAACAATTTTTCATAGAATCAGTTTCAGTAAACCCTAATTAATTGATCGAATCGAGAATCAACACATTAGAGAAACTGTAATTTGATACTAATCATTGAATTACAAGAATTTAGGTGGAGAATCATACCTTTTCAGATGTAGAATTCAAAGGAGTTGCTGCTTCGGTTGAGTTCGTCGATTAAGTTCTTCGATTGATCTGTATCGAATAAACAACATTAAGTTCTTTGATTGATCGGAGTGATTGAATGATTAAAGCGGTTGATACGAACGATTGCTGTTGATCAGAGTGGCACATTTGATCGGAGTGATTGATCGAATTAAATGAGCAGAGCACAAAATTAGGGTTTAGGATTTCATTGTGAGAGGCGTTATCAAACTCTTATTTTCGTGCATATATTTTATCTTCTTAATATGTTTCCCACGAATTTGCTACCATCAATAAACGGTGACAAAATTTTACAGCGTAAGCACTCCCGTGGTAAATCTGTTGTGAAATTTGCTACCGTTCTTTTTGGTAGCAAGTTTTAGTGGCAATTGCCTAATTTTGTAGTAGTGTAACATACCCTAAATTATAGGGGAATTTATGAAAATGGCCAAGAATCATGTTGACTTACCCAATTGGCCACCTCATGCGTCGGAGGAGCGGCGCATCATGCACAGGATGCGTGTTTAGAGCGAAAACCAATAAAAAATAGACACGTGGCCACGGGATGCGTCCTTCAAGCACGGGGTTCGTCTTTGGAGCAAAACCCAATAAAAAATGGACACGTGGCCACGGGATGCGTCCTTGGAGCGAGGCATCATGCACGGGATGCGTCGGGCAAGTTTCCGGCGAGTTGAAGGTTCCGCCATATTTTCCGGCGAGTTTTCATGAATATTATTTTCCGGCAAGTCCCTCAAGTATTACATTATCCTCAAGACCATGATCTCCCATGATTACTTATATAAAAGGATCATGGTCTTGATAAGGTCAGAAGTCGGAACAGGAGCTTGCTTTGAGGTCATTTAAAAGTGGGAGTTGGCTTGTGAAGAAAGTAGTAATCATGGGAGATGTATCCCTTTATAAAAAGCGGCAGACGCAAGAAAAGGCTGCAAGCCTCAAGTATTGAAATGCCACTTGTCCATTTTCTATTGGGTTTCAGTGACACTCTGCAAAAAGACGCATCAAGTACTTGAGGCGTCTGTATATGGACGTTTCAGATGGCTATTTTCGTAATTGGTGTGGGTTAATGGCTATTTTCGTAATTTCCCCTAAATTATATGCACCATTCTCTTGCATTTGACTTTGACTTTGACCATTTCTCCAAAAACCATTTGCGGGTCCGTAACCATTATGAAAACCAGTAGCCATTGCTTGATCATGAAACACCTCGTTACCATACACATGATGAACATAATGTGATGTCACATGATTGCCATCTGGATATGCGGTGTGCCCATAATTTATATTCGTATTATGAACCTGATATGTTACCACGGGTACAAGAATAACGATTAATAGTGGCGACATTAATAGCGGCGACATCCAATATGTCGCCGCTATTGGTCCAATCCGCAATCCGGTGTCCCATGTTAAACCCTAGCCACACGATTCATATCATCATCCAACGGCTGGGGTTTGCCCAGATTAATAGCGGCGACGCATACAACCAATAGCGGCGACATGTTGTCGCCCCTATTGGCCCGACGAATAAAGCAAGGAATCAGCGCCATTTCTTCCCTCCACCTACTTTCCCCCAAATCTTTTCACCTCCTCTCTCCGGTTAGCGAAAAAGTCGACCAAATCTCTCCAAAATCGGCATAATCGGTTAGTTTTATGTTGATTTTTTTGTGTATTTTGTTATATAGGTTGTTAATTTCATGGTTCTTGGTGAATGTAGTTTCTCCACCGGCACCGTCTTGTCTCCACGGCCACCACCGGCACCCCTCGTCTCCTCGGCCACCACTGTCAACACCTCTTCTCCTCGTGCATAACAAGGTTAGTTTATGTTTGGGGATGAAAGCATTAGCTGTACATACCTTTAGATAGTTGAATTGGAGTTTATTGTTCTCTTTTTCCTTTTGTTACTTGCTTTAAAATGTATAGGATGAGATCTGTCAACAAATAATAAGTTTTTCAGGCTATTGAAGTTGTAAAATATATGAATATTTACATTCATAATGTTGGAGGATCATACTTATTAAATTCACTTAAAAATGTACTTATTCATTATAAAAAGGATAATTGGTTAACTGAATCAACATTATTATTATTATTATTATTATTATTATTATTATTATTATTATTATTATTATTATTATTATTATTATTATTATTATTATTATTATTATTATTATTATTTTAGAATGGCAACTGAATCAAAATTATTGGTTACATGTTTTTTTAACACCATAGCCTTACTTTCAAGAAATAGTCAAATAAGTATTACCTATAAATCGATAGCAGTTAACCATCTAGAATATATAAATCGATGGCAACTGAATCAAAATTATTGGTTACATACTTTCAAGATTATTATTATTTGTTTTTTTTAAATCTGTTCGGGGATGAATTGAAAGCATTAGCTGTACATACTTTTGTTTCGTTTTGTGGCTGTGGAAGTTCCTTATTGTTTTGTCTTGTGGCTGTGGAAGTTCCTTTTTAAATAATGTCATGAATTAATGATCATGCGTTCTTTCAAATTGTATGTTTGTTGAGATTACTGATGTAGGATAGTTAAGCTTGTGCTGCGAACTTTTGTTTTCAAGTGTATGGCTTGCAGTTTTTTTGTTGTCTATCTTCATCTCTTAAAGCTAACTGGGACATGCCCCTTGTAATGTCAGTTATCTTCATCTCTTAAAGCTAACTTGGACATGCCCCTTGTAATGTCAGTTGTCTTCTAAGATAGCGTGTTTTTTTTTTTTTAATAAAATTTTGGTTGTAAAAATGACCCGATTATGACGGCCGATTCGGTTGTAAGAACATTGTATTCAACTCATTTTATCTTTTAACTCGTACGATTTATATTATTTACACTATGCAATACCTATTTGACCCATTTAAATTTTATTTGTTTTTGACATTAATCTCATTGGACACATCTATTTTGTTTACTCCTTTCACTATTATAATCATTTTCATCCTTTATACATTTCGTTTACTTGACCCGTTTTTCACTTCATTTATATTTAATTCATTGATCCTTTACACATTTCGTTTACTTGACCCGTTTTTAGCGGCGACATTTGTCCTTTTCCATCACCTTCATTGATCCTCAGGGCCGGCTCAACCATTTTGGTGGCCTAAGGCGAAGTAAAATCTTGTGGCCTTTTTCCCAAAAAAATGTATGTAATTGAAAGTTAAACTTGAAGGGCCCAGGTGTAATTATTTGAAAGATTGTGTTAAAATTTAGAAACAAGAAAAAAAATGGTGAAACAGGGATTCGAACCCAGGTCTCACCAACAACAATAGATACACAAAACCACTACACCACCAACCATCAATTTGTTAATAACCCACACCCTAAATCTTTTATAAATGGACTGTGGTTTCATCAAATTGTGAAGCCCTATAGTTTTGGTGGCCCAAGGCCCAAGCCTCATTTGGCTTACCCTTGGGCCGGCCCTGTTGATCCTTTTCCCTTCTATTATTTAAAAACAAATAATAATAATAATAATAATAATAATAATAATAATAATAATAATAACAACAATACTAATAATAATAATAATATCCTTTGAATATAACCACACTTAAATCAGAAACAAAACTTCATGTCAAGTAATGATGAACTAGCTTTTACCCATTGACCGGCATGATATTTGCTCTATTCTTTTCGAAAATTCATACCTAAACCATAATGAGCTTAGAAATACCCGCCCGAAATTGATTTAGAAATTAATTTCGGGTTGTCCCAGTGTAATTTGGGACTGCTTTTTGAATACTTTATCTCATTTAGGATGTGAATGTGTATTACATGATTGTTTGTTTAAGAAGGATTTGGTTATCATTTTCTCTTTGCTCCTCGGGTATATATATTCTTACATATATACTTGGGAGCTAAGAGGAAATGCTGCCGAATTTTTCTTAAACAAACAACCATGTAATACACATTCATATATGAGATAAAGTGTTCAAAAAGTGGGTTTAGCAGCCTACCCTTGTCCTGCAAACCCTAAATTAAATTATCTTTCAGTTGCATAATGCCTATCGATAAAAGCTGGATTGATTCCCCACTTCAACCAGCTCACTACCAGCAAGGACTCAGGTCTTTTATCGCGATGTGTGAAAGAGTGCTCCCCAACCATAATGAAGTTAGATGTCCGTGTTCCAAATGTAAATGTTCCGGCTTAACAACCATCACAAAAATGAAACTCCATTTGGGGCGTACGGTTTTTTGGAAAGATTACATAAGGTGGGACTATCACGGCTTTGGAGGCGCGCGACTTAAAAGGCGGCATTAGACAAGTGCTTATGAAGCGGTACTCCGACCGCAAGTACTACGCTAAGAAAGAATTTCGTGATAATGGAGGTTATGCCGATGTCGAAAGTGCAAGGGCACACCACCCCAAGGATATGCCTTATGAAAACTGGCTGAGAACCATTGATCACTTCTTGGACCCCAAATATATTGCAAGAAGTGAGGCAAACACAAGAGTCCGCCAACTTCAAAAATTCCCAAACCGTGGGGGTACATCATCATACAGTAGCACCGCCTACAAACATGTAATGTTTTATATGTGTGTGTTTGTATGTTTATGTTTATTTAACGTCTCATCTAAGTTTTAATGTTAAACAGGGTTTGAAACGTCTTGATACGTACCGCAAAACTCACACCGATAAAGATGGGAATTTTGTTGACCCGGTAGCCGAGCAGAATTATGTAAGTATCTATCTAAATATATATATATATATATATATATATTTATATTTATATGAGTAAATTACAACCGGTGTCCTTTACGTTTGTACCCTTTTAACTAAAGATATTACAGAGTCAAAGCTGTAAAAAATGGGTTTGAATTGCTGTTAAAAAGGGGGGTTTGAATTGCTGTTAAATGCAGTTAAAAATGGGTCAATTTGTTGTCAAAATTAAACTAGTTTAGCACTAAAGGACATAGGGTGTTAAAAACTAATAACATAAAGGACGGAGCCTGTAATATCTTTAGTTAAAGGACACCGGTTGTAATATGGTAGAAACGTAAAGGACAACGGTTGTAATTTACTCTATTTGTATTTATATTTAATCATCTTCGTAAAATGCAGCTTAATCTAGAACGCGAGATTATGGGCGAAGAAAGCAGCGGTTCTAACCAGCCGAATGAGGCTGCCGTGTTTCAAAACGTTTTGGGTGATCGACGAGGATGGTTCCGGGGGCTTGGGCCTAAACCTTCGAATAAGCCATCGAACACTTGTAGTGCGCAACCTCAAACCGCACAACCCTTTTCGGAGGTAAACTATACAATTTGACTTCAAAAATATAGTAAACCAACTATATGTTTTTGCTAATAATATTGGGTTTGATATGTGTTAATGTAGGAATACGTTTCGACTTTGTTCCAAAGTCCGGCATTCGTAAACCAACTAGAATCCTTTCTTGCGGCGAGGGGAAAGCAAGTCGCACCCGACGATGAGTATGACGATGAGTATGACGATGACGACCTAACTTGAATCCTTTCTTGCGGCTATTTTGTACGGATGTTTTAGAATGTTATTTTTCGGATTTTTTTAGGATGTTATTTTTCGGATTTTTTAGGATGTTTATTGTACGGAAATGTTTTATGCGATTTTAGTATGTAAAGCATTATGTTTGTTTAGTCTGTTTGTGTTGCGTAAAACTTGGAAATTGGCAGGTTTGTTCATAACGGGAAACACTGCAAATGCAGCAAAAAATAAAAAAAAAAATTGACTTTTAGCGGCGACATATGTCGCCGCTGTTGAGTGAAACAATTAGCGAAGACATTTTTAGCGAAGATATATGTCGCCGCTAAAAGTCCTAATCATTAGCGGCGACACATGCCATTAGCGACGACACTTACCGTGCACCCAACCGAACCATTACACCCTTTTATCAAAAGGATGTGAATATCCTCAAATCCTTTATATTTCTTTAAGATATATATATATATATATATATATATATATATATATATATGTGTGTGTGTGTGCGCGCGTGTTGAAAAGGGAATATAATATACATACGGTGAAGTGATAATTTAGTTGTGTAATCCAACAACTGAAAACATTTTGCGTCACCCTTTTAGTGTTTTAATTATGCTATGAGACATATCAGCGTAATTTTCTTTTTTATGAACCAACGTGTGGCATCGCCGCTTCAATGTTTATTACATATAAATAAAGAAGCAACTTTTTTGTGCATTAACACTTGTACCTTAAGTTTGGGGAGTTTTTCAAAAAACAAAACTTTATTTTTCACTTTTAACTCAAACATTTCATATTTTGTATTTTAACCCCTTTTAACTTTTTTACTTTCAACCTAAAGTTTTCCATCTTTTATATTTAACACAACACTTTATTATTTACAACTTTGGTCCCCCATACTTTTTATTTTTCGCAAGTTTTTCGTTTTACGTTTCGTTTTAAATTTTGCAAGTTAACATGTCGTAGCGTGCATGCGAGGTTCAACGTTTTTGCTCTATTTTTCATATTTGACAGACCCGTCCCAACGAGTCCATTTTTTCCCTTTTGAAAAGTTCGCCGAAACAGGCGGATCCTAGATCGACTAAGTTATTATTTTCTACGTTGTACATTTCTACATTTCTGGTTAATTTTTTTCGCATTAACACACTGTAACGGGAGTGTGTGGTTCAACGATTTTAGTCTGCTTTTAGTTTAGTGTAATTTTTACCATTTTATCTATTTTATTTTTACGATGTTGAGAGTCGATGTCTTTGTGACATCGGTGCTACTTGGCACGGTTTTACGAACGTTTTTAACATATTAAATTTTTTACTATTTTTTTTTCGGTTTACCCCTATACTTCCTTTACTTAAAAACTATTTTTTACGTGCATATTTTATGTATGGGTATGTATAAATATGATTTGTTCTACATTCGACGCAAACTTTTTTTATAGACGACTCGGGCCAAATATAATAGTTTTTCGTTTAAAGAAACCATTTTTACGTGCATATTTTTATGTACATTTTGGTATAAATTCAAGTTGTTCTACGTTTCGACGAAAACGTTTTTGGGAAATGATTCAGGTCAAATATAATATGTTTTCATGTTTATTTTATGTATGTTTCGTAAAGTTTGTTTCGAACCGAGTGGAGTCAACTTATGGTTTCTTTTTCTCCCTTTTTTTTTTTCGAAAGCTCTAATTAATCTCTTTCGATTACATGTGCATATTTTCCTTCATACCCGCTACGTTTTCTATGTATGAGTTGAGTCATATATAATAAGTTATGATTGTTATATGTGAACTTGATTTATTTTACGTTTGATCCAATCACAATGCTTATACAGGTTACATTGAGCTCAACCGGATACGTCGAAATGTGTGTTTTCATATGGTTAATGCATCATATAACGTTTGGACTAATCTATTCAATGTTTACGATGTACCCGCGCCGCAACGCGGGCGGGTCTTAACCCTAGTTATGTTTTAATTTTAACAATGACAATAAGTCAACGAGTTAAAGCGGTGCATAACGTTTCCTTTCATTTTATGAACAGGCGTAGTCTTTTACTTTAAATGTTTCGCATGCAAATTAATTAAAACTGATATGCCGGTTTGTGTAATTTGTCGCATGAATGGCCTTACCGCTTCAATTATCAACCGTTTAATAGGAAACATGTTGGTTCAAATGTAGGAATAAGTGTGTTGAATTCACGAACAGTCATGATGCTTTGTGAAAAGGGTTGAACACAATAAAATGAACACCCCCCCCCCCCTATTCATTTAGATCATCCAATTTACACACAAAAATATCTTTCAAATACCCTCCAAACTCTCTCTTTTGTACCAGAAATTACTAACAACTTTGTTATCGACATCCCTTTATTATCTTCAAATCCCGTTCTCTTCTACAAACTCTATTCGTAAATTGCAACCAATCCATCACTCACGTTCAACATTAAAGGTACGTGTTTTCTATAATTTTTTTCTATATTCCTATTAATTTGTATGTGTTAACTTACAAATGATGGACAGAGACAATTAAAAAATAAAGTATCAACATTACGCCATAACGTACGGGTTAACGTTAACTCGTTAACTCTAACAAAAAAAAAATCTTTAATAAAAGTAAATATCAGATGAAACCTCTCGCAAACAAATTCACCAGTACTTGAAATCAACCAGAAAACCAATTCAAAACCCTCACCCTCCCCTGTCTCTCTCTCTCTCTTTCTCAAAATCAACCAGAAAATCAAAGGAAAAAGGGCAGATAATGGCTGACGGTTCTTCGTTGAGGAAACCAAACGTAGACGGAGATGATAGGCCTGGTAACCGGAAGAGAAAAAACCCCAGCGACGACGTCGACGACTATTCTGAAGCCGACGAGAGCGACAATTGCGAGATAAAGGGTAAGCATTCTTCCTCATCGTTTAAATATTTGCTTTATTTTATGTTTTAGGGCTAACCTGTAGTTGATTTGTTATTCATCGCCATTGTTTTAATATTTGTTATTACTTCGATCTTTGTTGATGGTTTTATTTAGTGGCTGTTTACTTGAGTGGTATTAGCTCTCTGTCTAGGTCTAGCTGTGCTTATTTTTCGACTTTTTTGCTGGTTGATTTAGTGCTTGGTTTTGAATTTACTTTAACATTTGTGTGTGTTTTATTGTATCTTAGTGATGACCGCCAACGGTAGGATATTCTCTCTTCAAGTCAAAGAATCAGACACCATTCGCACCATTAAACTCCAGATTGAGGATAGGGAAGGTATTTCGTGTTGCCAGCAGGAACTGATCTTCAATGAAATGCTTCTTCATGATGCCGATACCCTTGAGGACTTGTGCATCGACAAGGGATCCACACTCAAACTTATGCGCAACTCAAAGATGAATATATTTGTACAGACACCTGGCCCCTACCATTTGATTTATTCGCTTGAAGTCAAACCCTCAAACACCATCGGCAATGTGAAAGCCAAGCTGCGTAGTCATTATGGTGGTATTTGGGATGTGCTGGTCTTCAATGAAATCGTCCTCGACGACAATAATGACATGCTTGCTGACCTCAACATTATCAACGGATCCACCCTCACATGCATTTTTAAATCTGTGATATCCATGGAGATATTTGTGAATTCTTGCACGGGAAAGACCATCTCTTTGTCCGTCCACCGCACAGACACCATCACCAAAGTGAAATCGGAGATCGAGCATAGGGAATGTATTCCTATTGACGAGCAGGTGTTAATCTTCAACAAAATGGTTCTTGAGGACAGTGGGACCATTCTCGACTTCCAGATCAACAGGAAATCAACCCTCACGCTTTTGCATAGATCAAGGGGATCCATGAAGATATTCATCAAGACCCCACTGGAGAGGGATTAGTGAAGATATTCATCAAGACCCTCACCGGAGATCAGACCATTACTCTGGAAGTCAAACCCTCCTACACCATCCACAACATAAAAGCCAAGATCCAGGATGAGGTGCATATTCCACTTGACGCTCAGGAGTTGATCTTCAACAAGATGGTTCTCCACGACACCGATACCCTTGCTAGCTATAACATCAACAATAAATCAACACTTACGGTTATGCGTATATCACGGGGATTCATGCACATATTTATCAAGACCCCCACTGGAAAGACCATTAATCTAGGAGTCAAACCCTCATACACCATCCGGAAGGTGAAATCCGCGATCTATAATTTGACAAGCATTCCCCACTGCCACCAAGGACTGATGTTTAACGGAAAGCATCTGGGGGATAGCCAATACGAAAAGCAATTGGGGGATAGCCGTACCCTTGCCGACTATGACGTCCACCATGAATCAACCATCTATATTGTTTTAAGATTAAGGGGAGGGATGATGAATTAGAGAAGCCTATCTTGTGTCTTTTGATGTAGCTTTCTCTTTTAACTTTTTGTCTACAAGTATTTAGTTAATGTAGTTGGAAGGCTTCACCACAAAAGTGCTGTAAATTTTGACTGATTTAAACACGCCAAAAGAAATAAAAGTTAATACATTTGACAATTAAGAGCAAAATATTAAAATTATATGCAACTTTGATCGCTGTATAATGAATTTATCCTAAAGTTTTATCCAATGGTTGGTTTAGTAATGCTTTTTAACGAAATGATCAAAGTATAACAGTCATGGAAAATAATAAATTGTTGGAACAAATTTTAGGTTCATAAATTAGGCTTATGTATGACTACCCGTTCTGTATTTTAATCACTACAATGATCTAAATATTACAGTTATGAAATGTTTATGTTTTGGTAAGAACCCTTATTTGTGCATGCCTATTTTGCACGGTTGTATTATACCTTTGGTCGTTTTAATTTTATGTATCTGAACATAAAATATGATGTAATTTTCGTGGCAATCTTATTTACTGAGCTGGTAAACGTGTTGCGTTTGACAAGGCACGTTTAACACATTATTCAACCCGAACATGATACGTGTACGTTTAACTAAATGTGTTACTGTTAGTACTCCATTCCAACACTAACACATACTTGTTTAATAAGCAGTTTACACAACACTATCAAATATAACTAGTTAAATAACACCAATGATACAACATATTTATCAAATATAACTGGTTCTATAACACCAATGATACAATATATTTAAGATAATAACAGATTAGTTACCCCTTTTGAACTAAAATTTATAAATAAAAAAAAGAAAGAAACAGGTCATGATGGGCAATATAACACTCATTTTGTATTTTCCTTCCCCACCCTCATCAGCCTGGTCCTTTTTTTTCGAACCATAGTCGACTCATCTTCTTGAACGAGGCTTGGGTTTAAATTTTCCGCGACACCCATCATAAGGGCATGGCCTGCAATATGCATTCCATGTCACTAAGCATACTTTCTCCAATCCATCAAACAACTTCTTTGCTTCACTAAATCATCCAAATCTATAAGTCAGATTCACATCCAGTTTTTCTACTGTTAGTCACTATTGGTGCTTGGGCAGAACATGCACTGAGACTTGTTAATAGCACAGTCTAAGGAGCCCTGAATATATACTGTGACGGCAACTCTTATAGCATTTACATTACCAAAAGATATTAAACCTTGTACAAATTTATAGATATATATTTGCTAGTGTGTTGCTCTGAACTTCTTTAATGATCTTTTTAAAATTATTCAACTTGTTATATCTTCAATGATCTTAAAATCTTGATTTCGGTTAAACAAGTTTCAATATCGCACTGATATGATCCTTTTTCCCAAAATAGTAAAGTTTTGATTGGTGTAGCTGCTATAAGTATTTTTATTTACTCATTTGACATTTTTTTCTAGAACACCCTGTTTTAACCCAAACCTTTTTCTAAGCGGTCCATTTTGACCCAAACCCATTATGAACCGACCAGATCCTTTTGCCAGGCTTATCTTTTATATAGGAGACTATCTGTGACCGGGATATGTCAAGAAATATATTGTTCTATTGATTACAAGAATTACAAGAACATAAACACCGATTCTAAGTCGATGTAATCAAACAACTCGAACTGGAACAAATCGTCAAAGACGAGATGAATACAAAAGATAACAAGACTAGGAGAATGGTCGATGATCCAAATAAACAAAGAAGAGATAAAATCACTTGAACAAGAGCAAAGAACGCATCGATCAAGAGACTACATTGTTTTTTCTCTGCTATGAGCACCCAACAATTTTGATATAAATACACAAAGAATAGAGCCGTTGGCCAACACCATTTGTGAAGATCAACCAAAAAAGGAAGTTACCCTAGGTGACTTTCTGATGAGCAGAAAACATAGGAGAGTGAAGGCTGTGGTGGAGACCAGAAGGAAAGTCGCGTAGGGGACCCGAAAGAGAAGCCCAAACTGCAAAAGGAAAGATAAGTTAAAATAGATAAAATATAAAGTGTGAAGGATATCAAATTGATTAAGAAAATATCTTAATTCTAACAGGATAAGGAAAATTACATTGCTAATATATACGTTAGTTACTATAAATACTGGACAATGTGGCAACAGTCAAAGTCTGTACCCATTCTTTCTTCAATTCAAGAGATAGAGGAAAGCCATTGACATTCTGCAAAGCTCATTTGAGCTATCAATGATTCATTGTTACATACATCCTGAATTACTTCTTTATTTGTCACTTGATAATTATAAGATATAATATCAGTTTAAAGTATAACAAGTTCTATTATAAGTAATCCAAACAACCTTCTTTCAATATAAGATATGATATCAGTTTAAAGTATAACAAGTTCTATTATAAGTAATCCAAACAACTTTCTTTCAGTTATTTTAATTTTGTTCTGTTTATATAAGAATCATTTCAACGAAGATCAGTTCCTGCTGGCGGCACAGAATACCTTCCTCAGACTTTATTTTGATTTTAATGTCACCAATGGTGTTTAAGCCTTCAACATTAAGCGAAATGATCTTACCAGTGGCCAAACGATGGTCAAACGGTGGTGTTTCTAGCCTTCTTCACTTGTGGTTTAGTGCAAGTCATGCGTTCTTTTTAAGAAATTATGGTAGTATTGCAGAGTTGCAATTTTACCTTTTTTGGCTTGGATTTGTACATTTTTGGTGTATATACACATAAATGTAGTGTTTTTTTTATTCGGATCTATCATGTATACCTCATGTATTTTGTTCCATAAACCATTCATATATGTATGCTAGTCCTGGTTTTCCATGACCACATGTCTAACTGTGTTTTTGTATCATACACATGTATTTTTTTTTTTTTTGAACGGCTGTAGACTTTATTAAAAGGAGCTAGCAAGTAGCTAAAACCCCAACCACAAACAAAGAAACACAAGCATAAAAACAATACCAAAACAGAACATACTCCCCATCCCCTATACTGATAAAGACAAAAACTACAGGCCTCTACAGAAACCAATCCTGCTCCTTTGCCTTCATTCTCTTCTTTACCCATAGGGAACTCAGAACTTTTATCTCAGCCAAAAGCCGTGACACCGACACCGTCTTCTGCCTGAATGTAACTTCATTCCTCATTTTCCATATCGACCAACACGAAATAAGGATTATGGCCTGGACAATTTTCTTCTTTGATTTTACCTCCGTGATCGATCTATGAATCTCCATAAGGTCCCTATAAGAAAACGCAAATATGGGATCAATTTTGCACCATTCACTAACTTGCATCCAGATGCTATTCGCCACCGGACACGAGATGAAAAGATGATCCACTGATTCCCCCAAATCCCCACACATCTTGCACCTCTCTGAGTCGACTTGGATATTCCGCTTTATAAGATTATCAATCGTCGGGATCCGATTCATTTCTGCCCTCCAACTAAACAAGTTAACTTTCCTCGGCGCCCAATTGTTCCACGGAACTTTGTATGTCCCTAGCTGTTGAGTTGCTGCAGTATATCGAGTCTTTACGTCTTTAACCGTGAAAGTTTCATCTCCCGTTTCACCCCACCTCCATCCATCTTCATTATCACTCAATTGTGTCGTCCTAATTAATTCCATTAAGGCTCTTACTTCAGCCAATTCCTCCTGAAGACCTGGTTCCCGTCGCCACCTCCAAACCCAACCCAGTTGCCCATCGACCCAGTTATAACATTCTGCTATTGTGACCATTTTCTTACTTTCCAACGCAAACAATCGAGGGAATGCATCCCTAAGCGGAGATTCACCTGCCCACCTATCCAGCCAGAACATAATGTTCTCCCCTGTACCCACGACACCCCTGATCAAAAACCTGATTTGAATGTTTTCTTGTTTCAGATCCTCCTCTATTTTAAAGATACCCTTCCATGTGCCTGCTATAGAACTCGAAACCGGCAAAGAATTCCAGGATCTTGAGTTCTGATGGATCGCCCAAATGACGTTCCGCCACAAACGATGTTTTTCAGTTTTAAATCTCCACCACCAACGAGCCAGCATCCCCAAATTGACAGCCTTTAGCGGAGTGATACCCAACCCCCCCGATCCGCTGCCATTGTAACCCTATCCCACGCCACCCAACTTGACTTCGGTTTATCTAATTCACCTCCCCAAAGAAACGTTCTGCGAATCTTGTCTAATGTTTTAATCACAATTTTGGGAGCCCTATACATTGAAAAATAGTATACTGGTAGAGATTCCATCACCGCACGTATCAAAGTCACACGGCCCGCCATTGATAGAGTCTTAGCTTTCCATCTTGAGAGTCTCGCCTGAAACACATCCACAACGTCTTGCCAATTTCTCGCCAAATTCATATTCGCACCAACTTTTAGACCTAAGAAAGAACACGGGAGCACACCTGTAGCACATTTAAGAACACTGGCCATACGTTGTAACTTTTCCTCCTCTACCCCTACCCCATACAGTTTGCATTTCTTCAGGTTAACCCGCAGCCCCGATACCAAATAAAACCCCCTCAAAATTCTGTTGAGATTGCGGATGTTGGTTTCCGACCATTTCCCCACAAACACGGCGTCGTCTGCATACAATAAGTGTGAAATGTTCGGCCCATTATTTGGTAAACCAATCCCATGGAATAACCCAATAGCTACTGCCTTCCGAACCATACTCGACAGCGCTTCCATTGCTAACACAAACAAGAATGGTGATAACGGATCACCTTGACGTAGACCATTTTCGTATTGAAATTCCTCCGTTGGACTTCCATTAACTAGCACGGACGCCCTAGCGGAAGAAACTACTGCTCTTACCCACCTTCGCCATTTTTCAAAAAAGCCCATCTGTTCCAGCATCGAGTCTAAAAAGTCCCACTGCAGAGAGTCATAAGCCTTTGCTATGTCCACCTTGAAAACCATAGCCGACCTTTTCATTTTTCGCAACCAAGCATATATTTCATTGAGAATCACAGGCCCGTCCAAAATACTTCTCCCAGCTATAAACGCGGATTGCTCTTCCGATATTAATTCGCCAATTACCCCTTTTAGTCGATTAGCTAGTACCTTCGAGATAACTTTATTTATAACCCCCACCAAGCTTATTGGTCTATAGTCTCCCAATTCCGTCGGGTCTCGAACTTTTGGAATAATAGTAATGAAAGACGACGAACAACCCCAGTTAATTCTGCCCTCCGAGAAAAAGTAACTAAATACCTCCATAAAGTCATTCTGAAGCAGGTCCCAAAACTTCTTTATAAAATGGAAGTTAAATCCATCCGGACCCGGGGCTTTGTCTCCCGCACACTCCCATACTGCGTTGCGAATCTCTTCAACAGAAAACCTTTCCTCCAACCCTTCTGCTCGTAACAATGAAAGCTTTGGGAGGCATGTTGACTGCAACTTTGGCCGCGTGAAACGTGGCTGTTGGAAACGACTTCGAAAAAAATTAAAAACCTCTTTTTTAACCTGAGTAGGATTAGTGACCCATATGCCATTTATGTGCAACCCATTTAGACGGTTGTTTGTGATGTTGCTATTGACTATACCGTGAAAGAAACTCGTGTTTTCATCTCCTTCTAGTGCCCATCTCACCCTCGCCTTTTGCTGCAAGTCTGCCACCTCCCTTTGTTTTAGATCCGCCAAAACTTTCTTGCACTCAATTCTGGTGTTAATCTCCAAATCTGTAAGATTCCGTTGTTCCGCCATATCTTCTAGGTCCTGAACTTGTTTTAGCAAACTCTCCTTCTGGCCCATCTCCTTCTCCTTTTCCATTGCCCGCCATTTCTTAATACCTTCTTTGAACCACTTCAACTTGAGTTGTTCTTTTTTGATTCCACATTTCTATGCACATGTGATAGTCTTTTATGATAAGTTCATTCAATAGTTTCAATACTACTGTAGACAACAAGTAACAAAAGAGAACTATTTCAACCTACACAAGGCATATCATCTTTTACTATTGTAGGATAGGCTTCTAGTAATCACAATACTTGTAGATAACAAGTAACAAAAGAGAACTACTTCAAAAGACACTCATCTTTTACTATAATAGTTAAAGGATCATAAGATATGCTACTATAATTTAACTCCCTCCTAACGTTTGCTTAACACAAAAAGGAGGGTCGATTCATTTTGGATGTTGTAGTTGGAAAGGGTAGGGCTATCCTCCAGTTGCTTTCCAGCAAAGATCACACTCTGCACGCATGAAAGCCACCCTTCTTTATCATAGAACTTGGATTTTACATTGTGGATGGTGTCAGATGGTTTGACTTCCAAAGTAATGGTCTTTCCGGTCATTGTCTTGATGAATATATGCATATATCCTATTGATACACGCATAAGTGTGAGTGTGGATTCCGTGTTGATGTTACAATTAGCAAGGATATCATTATCATGAAGAACCATTTCGTTGAAGATCAACTCCTGCTCGTCATGAGGAATATCTAACTTATAATGGATTTTGGCTTTTATGTTGCGGATGGTGTATGTGGGTTTGGCTTTCAGAGTAATGATCTCATCTCCGGCAAGGGTCTTGATGAATATCGTAATTAACATCTGCATAGATCCCTTTGATTTATGCATGAGCCTCAGGATCGATTTCCTGTTAATGTGGAAGTCGAATAGGGTTGCACCATCCCCAAGAACCATATTGTTGAAGATTGTAGGTCCGGCTAGGGGAGGATCTAGTCGCCTAATCCTTGTATACAAACCAACCCGGTTGTGCGGAATCCAACCGAGATAGCAAACCGAGATAGAACACGCAATATAAACACACAAGACTCAACGATTAACACCACTTGTATTAAAGCGTATGAAAGGTCCGTTACAAGCACAAGGTTTACAAATCAGTTCTGCAAACTCTCTCTAACAGTGTGTGTGTGTTCTCTGCTCTAAGTGTTCTCCTTTGTTCTCTCTGTGTCCCACTTGTCTAACTTTCTTGTCTCTCTTACTCTGAAATGAACACAACACACGGGTATTTATACCCAAAACAGCAGATCTGGTCGAAGGATCAGATAGGATGATCGAAGGATCATCTATCGACCAGAAACAGCTCGAAGGATCCACATGTACCACGAAAGATGTGATCTTTCGTGGTCCATCCATCGAAGGTCCATCTTTCGAGCTCATCATCGAAGGATATAGGCAATCCTTCGATGACACATCCTTCGACCCAGCATCTTACAAACATAAAGTTGACTGTTTGGCCAAGTCAAACCAGGAGGATGGTTGACTTGGTCAAACTTACAAGACTACAAAGACATCGTTTGTACAAGACGAAATACAGACAAAGTACAGACACAAGTGCACCAACAAACTCCCCCTTGGCTGTAGCTTTGTCGCTGTAGCTTTGTCTCGATCTCGATCTTAATCCTTGTAGGTCCTTCGTGTCTTCAAGTCTTTGACTTCTTTTCAAGTCTTCAATGTCGGAGGATCTTCAAAGTCTTCACGTCTTGAAAGCAGAAAGTGTACCAACAAACTCCCCGTTTCGTGTAGGAAGTGTGTTGACAAACTCCCCCTTAACATAAGCTCCTCCTTGAGTTATGCTCGTGAAAGTCTTTATCTTTATGAAGTGAGATCCTTGTGGTGTTGATGATGGTCAGCGGCAACTCGATCATCTTCATCATTTGAGTGCCTTCACATCGTGTCTTCATTCCGAAGCTTGTCATCGACCATGTTCTCCTAGCCTTTAGAATCTGCACATGCAAGAAATCTAAACGCGTAATGAGAACAACTGCTTGGAATATAGTAATCAAGCGACACACATGTGACCATTGTTTAAACAAACACCGTCCGACAGTTTGAAAGTTTAAAGTATTTTATCAATTTCAATTTTAACTTTCAAAACTTGCAAATTTCGACCGTTTATGAAGATTTAGTCATTTTCGGTTTTCGTTCAGGTTTCAGGTAACGAAGACTCGAGCTCCAACATCGTACGATCGAAAATAAAGTAGAAATAAAATCTTTTTGGCTTTTATAAAGTTTATATTAAAACACACAGAAAATCTTTTTGGAATTTTTAATATTTCAAAAGTAAAGACTGAAAGCAGTAAATAAATATATACAGACATTCTTTTTGCGAGTTTCGAGGGTAAGAGAATCATATCAGTGTACGGTCATGCCAAAACACTCTCGTTGTTCAATTAGATAACATTTAGATAAGCATTCTATAACAATTATCGGTATTGTTGTCCACATAAGCTCAACTTATCAGATGTAATCATGGTGAGGGGATACGTTAAGGTATGATTTATACTTACCGACCGGTGTTCATCCACATCACGACACATTCCCGTATCAAGGTATGCACGAGGGTTCATCTTACCGGTGAGTATACCGATTATCATCTGTTTGACCGTATATGATGTGAGATTCTCACTTATTTTGATTTGAAAACAAGTCCTATGTGATATAATCACTTATTGATGAGGAACTTGATTTTCGATGCATGAGGGCACAAGAGCAAGTCCGTGAACAGGTCAGTACTTTCGTACAGCAGAGAGACGAACTTGACTCCCGGAAAGAATTTGTGATATTTTATCACTTATTTTGTTTGGACATGTGATTGTTTATCACTTATTGAGGTCGTATGCAATATGTACACGTATGTATGGTATCATGGAAGATCTAGACTTGCGTCCCCGTTATTTTTCGGTAAAAGATACAACCATGATACCCAGATGATAAGCAGCATAAAGATCGAATATTTCAGAACCTCGGCAATCTCTCAAACGAAATTTCGGTACTAAGACCATATGCCAATGAATGGTTCCCACCTGGTCTTCAGTCGATTTAAGTTTATATCACCCTGCACACTTTAAAATGATTGTGAGCCTACCGATACATCTTATATAGAGCTGCTTATCGTTTTTCATTTTAGGTTTAAAGAGGTTTAGACAGACCACTGATGTATTATCATTTTCTCTTTTGCTCGCCAGGAAACTCATTTTTGCTTTTCTATTGTTTTTGTGTTTTTGAAATTTTTCGATGTTTTTGGATTTTTCAAATTTTGGATTTACTCCCCCTAAAATCAATAAACTAAGATAAATTTAAAACACAAAGGTATTTACAAAAATGATTTTCCGATGTTGGTATTACTCTTGCTTGACCTTAATGCCGTTTACCAATAATAAATAGTCAAATCTTGATTTGTCAAATGCTTTGGTAAAAAGGTCGGCACGTTGGTCATCGGTGTGGATGTAAGCTACATCGATTAGCCTTTTCTCAAAGCAATCACGTATGAAGTGATACTTAATTTCGATGTGCTTAGTCTTTGAATGCTGCACAGGATTTTTAGTGATCTGTAATGCAGCAGAATTATCAACGTAAATAGGAGTAGTTAGGAATTCAAAACCGTAATCACGCATTTGTTGTTGTATCCACAGGACTTGGGAGCAACAACTTGAGGCAGCAATGTATTCAGCTTCGCATGTTGATGTAGCGACGCACGTCTGCTTCTTGCACTGCCATGTGACTAGGCGATTTCCCAAAAACTGACATCCAGCCGTTGTGGATTTGCCGTCGATTTTGCATCCGCCAAAATCAGAATCACTGAATGCGATCAAGTCAAAGTTATTATCCCTAGGGTACCATAGACCGGTGTCAGGGTAACCCTTCAAATAACGAAAAATCCTTTTTACAGCTGCAAGATGTGAGGCCTTCGGGTTGACTTGATATCTGGCAAGCAGGCACGTTGGGTACATTATATCTGGTCTTGATGCTGTAAGGTACATAAGAGATCCAATCATCGCGCGGTAGTATGAGGGGCTAGTAGCTTCACCCTTCAAGTCTGGAGTAATTCCATGATTTTGTGGCAATGGGGTACCGATGGGCGTTGCATCAGACATCTGGAACCGGCTCAAGATGTCACCAACATATTTAGTCTGATGGATGAATATTCCAGACTCAGTTTGTTGTACTTGTAGGCCCAAAAAGAAAGTCATTTCCCCCATAGCACTCATCTCGAATTTATCCTGCATTACACGCTCGAAATCCCTACACAAAACATCATTAGTAGAACCAAAAATAATATCATCAACGTATACCTGTACCAGAAGAAGATCTCCATCTTGTTCTTTGATGAAGAGAGTACAATCGATAAGACCTCTGCGAAATCCATTTTCCAGCAGATAATTAGATAAGGTTGCGTACCAAGCTCGCGGTGCTTGTTGTAGACCATAGAGAGCTTTGTTGAGCAACCAAACCCGATCGGGATGGATAGGATCTTCAAAACCTGGAGGCTGTTCGACATACACCTCTTCTTCCACCACACCATGTAAGAATGCACTTTTCACGTCCATCTGGTATACCTTGAAACCTTTGAATGAGGCATAAGCCAGAAAAATCCGAATTGCTTCTAGACGTGCAACAGGTGCATACACTTCGTTGTAGTCGATCCCTTCAATCTGACGAAAACCTTGAACGACTAGCCTTGCTTTGTTTCGTATAACGATTCCACGGTCATCCTTTTTGCATTTAAACACCCAACGGGTACCAATCTTCTTGTAACCAGCAGGTTTCTCTACGAGTTTCCAGACACCAAGCTTCTGGAATTGTTGCAGTTCTTCCTGCATTGCTTCAACCCATGAGCTATCTTTCAAAGCATCTTTCCAAGTTCTTGGCTCTTCCTGTGATACATAACACGCGAAAGACCAATCATTTTGTTGACCAGATTCTCGGATAGTTGCATACAAGCCTGCATTGTTGTTGTTTCGCAACATGTTTCTTGTTTGAACGCCACTTTGTACATTTCCGATGATGTTTTGTTGAGGATGGGTATTGTGAATCCTTGTTTCTGGATTATCTTTAACTGGAATATTTGTACCCAGATTGTTGAGATTGAGATCAACAATCAATTCAAGGCCCGGAATTGACGAAGAGGATGATGCAGAAGTTTCAGCTGTTCTAGGGACATCCACTGGAGGTGTACCCTCTGAAATACCATGAACTGCTGTTGTTGGAGCTTCTTGATCTGCATCGAGAAATTCATCATCCTCTGAAGATTCGTTCAATTCGGAAGCATCGTGAAAATCCTCATTGTCGAGAGCATTATTGTTCACCGAAGAGGGTTCTTGATTGACAATAATGGGACGAACCAACGGTGAATCTGTTGCATTGTCGCTCTCGAAAAACATCCTTGCCGCAGCATTTTCTTCAACGGCTTCAACATTGATCGAATTGAAAAAGTCATCGTACTCAAACATCCAAGGCTGACCAGGATTTCTGACTGGTAAAGTGTGCCTTTGTACTCTGACTTCAGACCATTCCTCGACCCTTTTAGTCTCTAGATTCCAGACTCTTAAGTTCGGGGTGGAATACCCAAGAAAGTATCCCTCAATTGCTCTTGCCCCAAACTTTCCATTAGGATCGATTATAGTGCATGGAGCTCCAAACGGTTCAAGATATGACAAATCTGGTTTCCGTTTGTTAATAAGCTCAAAGCAGGTCTTGTTGTGCCTTTTGACTGTAAGGACTCGGTTCAACGTATAACATGCAGATGACACAACTTCAGTCCAGAATGGAATGGGCAGCTGCGACTCTACCAACATAGTCCTAGCAGTCTCGATCAATGTGCGGTTCTTACGTTCAGCGACGCCATTTTGCTGAGGAGTATAAGCTGCACTAAATTCGTGAAGAATGCCTTTTGAAGTGCAAAACTCCGCCATGGCATGATTTTTGAATTTAGTACCATTGTCGCTACGTATCCGCCTAACCTTCAAGTTATAAAGATTCTCAATCTGAATGATCAAGTTTTTGATAATACCGAAGGTTTCACTCTTATGTGCCATGAACGCCACCCAAGAAAATCTTGAATAATCATCAGTTATCACGAGGCAATATTGATCATTCCTAATGCTTTTGTGCTTGACAGGACCGAACAAATCCATGTGCAAACGTTCAAGAGGAACAGCCACCGTGTTGACTTTCTTTGTAGGGTGTCGCTTCTTCGTTTGTTTTCCTTTCTGGCACGAGACACAGACGTCTTGAAGATGGAAGTTTTTAAGAGGAACACCATTCACCAATTCATTTGACACCAAATGATTCATTTTGCGTAAGTGAATGTGACCCATTCGTCTGTGCCAAGAGATTGTGTCTTTTTCTGTGGCTTTGGAAACGAAACAAGTTGCTTGTGCAGACGTTGTGATAGCTTGGCTCATATCAAGGACATACAAATCATTTATCCTTGGAGCCGACAAGAGAATCCATTCTTTTGGAATTTTGAAGCCGGGTTTCAGCACATAACATCCATTTGCATCAAAGTGTACTGAGAACTGCTTATCACAAATTTGAGAAACACTAAGAAGATTGTGATCAAGTTGTTGCACAAAGTTGATCTTATCAAAGCTAACAACCCCGTTGGAAATCATTCCTTCACCCGTAATATATCCGCCCTTATCTCCAGCAAAAACAACATAACCTCCTCTAATAGATTTGACGTCGTAGAGAAGTTTCATGTCGCCTGTCATGTGCCTGGATGCCCCACTATCAACAATCCAATGACTACTGATAGTTCCTCCTGGAACACCCTGCACATGAACTCACATAATTAGTTGGAGATGGGGACCCAAGCCATTGTGGTCTTGGGTCTTCCACTTTCATCAATAACAATAACCTCTATTCTTTGATGATTCGAAAACTGTGATGGTCCCCCTGAATTTGTGGTCAATTTAGGTTTCCATATCTGTTGAGTTTTACCAGTTTGATTGTTTACCAATTTAACTTCATGATTGTTCGAAGTTTTTGAAAGTGTTGAGTTTTCTGGCTTAACTGAAACAGATTGTTTTTGAACCACATCAGTTTTAATCGCCTTTTCAATTTTCTTGACCTGTTGGCGTTTCTGTTTCTTTTCCCTTTCTCTTATGAGTCGGGGATCTTGTTTTACAGAAACAGATCGCCTTTGGTGATGGCGTTCACGGGGATCATCTTCTTTGGCTTTCAACTTATGAAGATACGGGCAGTTTCTGACAATGTGCCCAATTGTACCACATTCAAAACATGATCTTCGTTCAACAAACCCCGAAGTATCATGTGGTCGTCTTGCCGATGATGAACTTTGTGATCCTGAGGTACTAGGTTTTGAACTACTTGGTTCATTCCTTTTCATCACAGTTGCCTTTTTGACAAAATCTAAGTTAGATTGATTTTCATACGTTTCAATTTTGTCCGTTCCCCTAGATTTCACAAAGTTCACATTCTTTTTCTTCTTCTGATTCGGCTTCTTTTGGCTTTGAGTCGGTGCTTTACCTTTAGATTTGGTATGATTTTGCTGTTTTTGCACTGTTGGTAATTTCTGATTGCCAAATTGTTTTCGAACTTCGGCCTTTGGGATAGGAGGGCACTGTGTTACTGTAACACGTGATCCTGTCTTTCCTAAAAACTTACTTGTTGAATTTTCAAAGACTTTACTGATTAAAGATTGATTAACATTCTTAATAGGAAAATCTTTGTCTGAATAAATTTTATCATCACCAACAAGAGTGTACAGCAAATCCACACTCTCCGACTCTTTCTCAGACGAGGACTCGATTGCAACAGTCTTAGCGGGTTTTGCAGGAGGATCACACAGAATATGATTCTCAAGAGGTATGTCCTCTTCGTTTATCACCGCATCAGACTTTGCTGAATCAGTATCATCAGACTCATCATCAGAAGAATCAGCATCCTCAATCACAACTGGAGGATCCTGATTCTGTTCAGCAGTTACAAATGTATCTGCTGACACATCTGAATCGGATGATACTTCTTTCTTGTATCCAAGTCCTGTAGCAAATTCCTCAACGTCCAAAGGAACAGATGGTTCAAAATGAGTTCTATACTCCTCATCAGGCAGTGCATCAAAATTGTTTCTCACGGGTGGTGGACATTTCTTGTAACCTATGCATGTGACATCCCGTTTCTCTTTCTGAACATCAATGATGTGATCCAACACATAGCTAGAACTCAAATAACTGTCTAACTTGAGTCGGATCGCCTCACTTTCTGTTTTAACACAAGCCATTTCCTTTTGCATTACCTCAAGACGAGTTATATACAAATTAATGTCAGTTTGTTTTCTGGAAACCATTTTAGTCAGCTCTGTTTTATCTTTCTTTAATGTTTCAATCATTGACTTAAACTCCTTTTCATGGTTTTCATAAAACATGTTGGCTTCAGTGCACTTTGAAAGATCAACGGTCAATTTCTGATTGTGAATGAATGTCACATCATATTTCTCTTGCAAAGCCTCGTGTTTGCTTTGCAATTCACACCACCTATCATTCACAGAAACATGTTTGTCTTGCAAGTCAAACAAACTAGCTTGTAAAGCATCATGTTTGCCTTGCAACTCAGACATGTTTGCCTCTAAATCAGCACATTTAACACGCAAGCTATCACAGTTATCACAGCTAACAGAAGTGGGTTCATCGACACATACCTGACTTGATGAACTGTCGACATTCGCCATAAAGGCTGAATGGAGAGAAGACGAAGAATAGGCAGCTTGATCAACCAAAATAGATCTTCTTTGAATTCCTGCTGCAGTTTCTTCCAAAAGTTCATCAATATCTGCATCGATTGACGCATTTGATGTTTCATCCACATGATCATCACCTGAGCTCGAGGATTCTTCATCCGAACTTCTGCTGTATCCAGAAGAGTCTTCATCCTCAGAAGAGTCACCACCATTGGCGGAAGATTCTCCACCACTGGTGTGATTAAGATCCTTAACAATCTCAGCAAAACACGCTGTACCATCCGGAGCATCATTTCCCAACTGTAGTGACCAGTCACAACCTTCATCTACTTGAACCACAAGTGCCTGATTGGCATTTGATGGTCCTGCTTGGCTTTGGTTGTTGACAGGTACCAGCGTACGAACATTGTTCCTGTTCTGGTTCTGTTGGTTGCCTTGGTTTCTGAAAGGATTCTGGTTTCCATGCTGAGCTGGTCTTGTGCATTCCCTTTTGAAATGACCCCGTTCACCACAGTTAAAGCACTTTACAGCTTGCTTGTCGAACCCATACTTGGTGTCTTTCTTGCTTTCCAAGCTGGTTCTTCCAGTTCTTTCCATGAAATCTTTTGCTCTCCTTACAGCACTGGCGAAAGCCCATTTGATGTCCATCAAATCCATCTCATCCTTATCAATCTGCTGATAGTCTTCTTGTGTCAGATTAATGTTCCCAATCTGACCTTCCACTAATCCACAGTATGCGCTCACCACAGTGTTTAGCAGCTCCATGTGTTCCTTTGCTACTTCCACACTGACTTTAGAAAAACTTGAGGTGTCGAGCCGTACTGTATTTGGCTTTGATTGCTGACTAGCAGATGATGTGCTTCCAAAACATGCTTGCTGTTGAGGAGGAAGTGGATTCCCGAACATATCAGTTGTTCTGATTTGCTGTTGCTGTTGTGGTGCTGGTTGAGGAGCTGGATTAAGCGGATTTCCAAACATGTCTGTTGTTGGAGGAGGAGTGCCATACAAGCTAGTGCTAGACACAAATGCTGTTTGAATTGGAGCGTGTGGAGAAGGTTTTGTAGAAGTGCTAGAAGTTCCATAATAAATTTCAGGATTTTGTGGCACTGGAACTCTTTTTGCCTTGAGAGTTTCTTCCTGATTCTTGTTTTCCAGGAGTTGAGCAAAATCACTGAAGCTTGTTGTATCCAAAGTGCCATTATACTTCATGATTTCTAAGAAATTATTCCATTGAGGTGGCAGTGCATCTGCAAACTTCTTCACTATCTCTGCTGAAGTCGTTACAACCCCAGTATTTGCCAATTCAGTCAGCAAATGAGTAAATCGACTTGTCAAATCTCCTAGAGATTCATTCTGCATACAAACAAAACCATCAAACTCTTTCTTTAGCAGATCTTTTCTCAATTGACGTGTTGCTTCATTTCCTATGCCCCTTATCTTCAATGCGTCCCACAACTTCTTCGTTGTCTTGAAACTGACAAATTGATGATAAATGTCTTTGCTTAACGCCTGAGTAAGAATGGCATATGCTTTCTTTTCTAAGTCATAGACCTTCTTCTGATCTTCCGTAAGATCAGCAAACGTAGCAGCAGATGAAGCGGCAACCTCTATCGTTTGATCAAAATCTGTGATGAAGCGCAACCACAGTTCTGTATTTTGACCAAGGACATATGTATGAAATCTATCAAACCATCCCGGATATTCACTTAAGTGCATCAACTTTGGAGGCCTATTTAAACTTCCCGTTTCACTTTCGCTTAGTAAAATGCTTTGAACACTTGGAGCTTGATTTGATACGAATGCCCATTGACCGGTAGATGTAGCATTAGCTTGCGAACCCGAATCCGGAGCTGGAGTACCAAAATACATCTCTGCATTTACTGGAACACCCCACATCGAATTCATTTTTGATCAAGAAAAATAATACCAGCCGAAGGATACCTGTTCGAAAGACTTGAAAATCACAAACTGTTAAACACAAACAGACTAAGGATCGAAAGATCAACACCTGTTCGAAGGATCAACAGGGTTCGAAAGATCTCTGTTGAAATTCGAACAATGTTTTCGAAAGATTCTCCAATCGAAGGATCCTTATCCTTCGAAAACGTACTGTAGACCGAAAGATGAACACTGTTGAGTGTCGAACAATGACTTCGAAAGACTCCCCAGTCGAAGGATCCTTGTCTTTCGAAAACGAGCAGTAGACCGAAAGATGTATGTTTCGAAAATATTCCTTGGAACGAAAGATAAGTCTCACACTTCGAAGGATGCTCGAAGGATGACTATCTGTCGAACCTCCTTTGGTCGAAAGATGATCTTTCGACTTCGAAGGATATCCTTCGATCTTACTGACACAGTTGACAAATGTGACAGGTTGGTGAAAAGTTGACGGGTTGGTGAAAACTTTCGGCAGAAAGTATGTTCAGACCATATCTTCTGAACATGCAGGTTTCACCTAACAGGTAATGTCCAATATTTTAATCAAAATACAACTTCCAACACAAACAAACACTTTGTAATTTAAAAATTTTAAGATCAAAAGTGTAGTTTATCAAGAACACTATGAAGACTTCAAGAACACCACCCAGAAAAATAAAAATTTCGTTGAACCGAAACTCTCCAAACACACGATTTTGCTAAAATGTTTAACAAAAACCAACAACTAACATGTAAACATGAAGAATAACAAGGTTTTTTAACAAAACACCAAGCAAAAACAACAAGATTTTCCAGAAAATAATGAACCTTTTAAACCCGAAAAACAGCCCGAAAACACCTCGGTTTTAACAAGGAGAAGAGCCAAGGCTCTGATACCACTTGTAGGTCCGGCTAGGGGAGGATCTAGTCGCCTAATCCTTGTATACAAACCAACCCGGTTGTGCGGAATCCAACCGAGATAGCAAACCGAGATAGAACACGCAATATAAACACACAAGACTCAACGATTAACACCACTTGTATTAAAGCGTATGAAAGGTCCGTTACAAGCACAAGGTTTACAAATCAGTTCTGCAAACTCTCTCTAACAGTGTGTGTGTGTTCTCTGCTCTAAGTGTTCTCCTTTGTTCTCTCTGTGTCCCACTTGTCTAACTTTCTTGTCTCTCTTACTCTGAAATGAACACAACACACGGGTATTTATACCCAAAACAGCAGATCTGGTCGAAGGATCAGATAGGATGATCGAAGGATCATCTATCGACCAGAAACAGCTCGAAGGATCCACATGTACCACGAAAGATGTGATCTTTCGTGGTCCATCCATCGAAGGTCCATCTTTCGAGCTCATCATCGAAGGATATAGGCAATCCTTCGATGACACATCCTTCGACCCAGCATCTTACAAACATAAAGTTGACTGTTTGGCCAAGTCAAACCAGGAGGATGGTTGACTTGGTCAAACTTACAAGACTACAAAGACATCGTTTGTACAAGACGAAATACAGACAAAGTACAGACACAAGTGCACCAACAAAGATCAAGGCCTGCTCGTCAAAGGGAACATGTTCCTTACGCTCGATCTCCGATTTCACTTGGGCAATGGTGTATGTGGGTTTGACCAACAACGAACAGATGAAATAGCTTTCGGTTTGCAGCAAACCTTGTTTTTCTATTTCTGGCCTCCTCTCAAGAAACTCCATGTTTCCTTTCCATACTGTACAATTGGAGTAAAGTAGTAAACCTCTTTCTTCCATATGGGAACATATGCTTTGATCCTACCAATCACAAACTTACAAGCATCCAATGAACAGATGAAATAGCAACAAAAACACTTGTTTCATCTACAGAAACAGGGCCCAGTCCCAAGGATCTGGCTGATAAACAGATGAATTTTTGGCAACGAATAGCCATTGCATATAAGCTTCATATCTTAACTCAATTATAGTTTTTCTATCAAAGGGTGTTACCATAGAAAGTGTGATGGCATAATAGTCACACTAAATACAGTTGTGAATTAACATACATGAATGGAAAAAGTTCATAATTTCCCTAATTCAAAGCTACTAATTCTCAACTGTCTTTTAATGAATGATCATTTACTAACACACCTAGTAATATTGTCTATCAGCAGGCTTAAAACTTCAATTATGTCTTATATATACAATACAATTTTTTAATAACAGAAAGAAGGCTATTTGGATTACTTATAATAGAATTTGTTATACTATAAACTTATATATATCAAGTAACAAATAAAGAATTAACACGGTGTTTGTAAAATATATCGCATTCGGGTTGAATAGTCGTGTTAAATGTTTCTTGTCAAACACGGCCCGTTTGACAAAAAAGCATGTTTAGTATTGCCATTAAAATTACATGTTATTTAATCTTTAGATGCATACAATTAAAACGGTCAAAGGTATCACACAACTGTGCAAAATAGGTATGCTCGAAGAAGAGTTCTTACTAAAATATAAACATAAGGTTGGTTTATCAATCTAAATTTTGTTCCAACAGTTACTTTTTTTCATAACTGTTATATTCAGATCAATTAGTTAAAAAAACATTATTGAATCAACCATTTGATAAAAATTTGTGATAAATATGATATGCAACCGTGTGTTGCATAGAATATGTAATTAACAATGTTGAATGTAATTAACATTGTTGAAGTGAAGCTTCGAACTATTTCATATGCTTGTAGACAATAAGTTTACAAAAGAGAGCTACATCAAAAGACACAAGACATCGTCTTTTACATACTAACGGATCATAAGATAGGCTTCTCTAATCTATTACCTTCATCATCCCTCCCCTTAATCTTAAAACAAGAAAAATGATTGATTCCTTGTGGACGTCGTAGTCAGCAAGGGTAAGGCTATCCTGATCTAGTTGCTTTCCGGTGTTTCCGATACTTAATACCAGCCTCTGCTGGTCGGGGGGAATACCTTCCCGATTTTGGATCTTGGTTTTCACATTTAGGATAGTGTCAGAGGATTCAACTTCCAGAGTAATGGTCTTTCCGGTGAGGGTCTTGATGAATATAGGCATGAATCCCGGTGATACACGCATAACTGTGAGTGTGGATTCATTGTTGATGTTATAACTAGCAAGAGTATGATTGTCGCAGAGAATAATCTCGTTGAAGATCAACTCCTGCTCGTGATGGCGAATATGCACCTTATTCTCAATTTTGGCTTTTACACTACCGACAGTGTCTGACGATTTGACTGATCTCTCCAGTGAGCATCTTGACAAATATCCGCAGGGATTCGGAATATCCCTCTGATCTACGCATAAGCGTGAGGGTCGATTTCCTGTTGATGTGGAAGTCAAAAAGGGTCCCACTGTTCCCAAGAGCCACTTTGTTGAAGATCAACACCTGATCGTCAAAAGAAATATTTTCCTTTGATTGGATCATCCGTTTCACGTCCGCGATGGTGGATATAGGGTTGACCAACAAACTGATAGTCTTTCCGGTGTAGGTATTCACAAATATTTCCATATAGCACAAGTCCACAGATTTGTCAATGCTTGTGAGGGTGGATCCGTTAATAATGTTGAAGTCAGCAAGAGTGTCATTATCGTCGAGGACAATGTCATTAAAGATGAGAACTTTACCAACGCTATCATCAAGCATCTTGGCCTTCCCTTTGTCGATAGCATTGGCCTTCACTTTGGCGATAGTGTCCGAGGGTGTGACTTCAATAGACAAAGTCGTAGGAGAGGAGCCGGTGGTCTTGACGAATATATTCATAAATCCCTTTGAGTTACGCATGAGTTTGAGGGTGGTGGATTCCTTCTTGATGCCCAAGTTCCCAATGATATCGGTGTCCTGAAGAATCATTTCATCAAAGATCAGTTCCTGCTGGCGACACGGAATACCTTCCTCGGCCTCGATCTCATGTTTAATGCGGGCAATGGTGTCTGAGCCTTTGACATTGAGTGAGATGATCTTACCGGTGGCGGTCATTACTAAGATATAGTCAAACACACACCAAGATTTTCATTTAAGTAAATAAGCAGGAAACTAAAATGTAGACAAAGCAAATCAAGAAACGAGTATGGCTAGACCAGACAAAGCTAATAATGATGCAACGAAAGACAAAATGTAGCAAAATATTAAAACAATGGCGTTGATTAGAGAAACCCTTACCCTTTATCTCGCCTTCGTCGCACTCCTCGGCTTCAAAATAACCGTCACTGGGGTTTTTTCTCTTCCGATTACCAGACCGATCATCTCCGTTCGGTTTCTTCAACGAAGTCATTACTCTTCCTCTGGTTTTCTCGAAAATGTTTCAGAAAGAGGGAGATACAGAGAAGAGGGAGATACAGAGAAGAGAAGTTACACTACAAGAAATCCAAGTATTAGCGGCGACACTTTTAGCGGCGACATCTAAAAAGTCGCCGCTAAAGGTCTTCATCCGGGTGAAGGGCTTTACAAAAGATCTGGACCGTTGTTTGCTTATCTGATCCAATGACTAAGGTTTATCCCAATAAAGCATCTCTAAAAAGCTCACAATCCATTTTAGCGGCAATGTTCCCTCCAAGATGAAATCTGCACATAGCTCTCACACCACAACTTACCACGCCGTCGCCGGAAAACCTTGAGTCTGCCGGAGCATCGCCGCACCACCTTGATTCTGCTGGAGCACCGCCGCACCACCTTCACTTTGCTGGAGCACTGTCATCTCTTTTCGCCTTAATCTCCGACGCCACTCGACGGTACGTATAATCCATCCGAATTTATTTGCAATTTCAGTGCATATGTTGATAATTTGTGTAGTTTTTTGCCAATAATGAAACTGTAAAGTAGATGACTTGAAAGAGGAAGACAAACAAACATACTAACCCTAAATTTACAGTATGTAATTTATCGTTTTCTATGTGGGTATTTGGAACAGATTGGGAAACTGGAAGACAAACATATACTATAAATATATATACTCTAAATACATATACTGTATTTGGAATGTGGGTTTTTTATTTGCGTCCGGTCATGGGTCAAAACGGGTGTTCCGGTTCGGGTTGGAACGGGTTCGGGTTGGAAGGGTTCGGGTCAGAACAGGTATCAGGTTGGGTCGGGTTGGTTAAAACAGAGAAACTGCCACTTCAATGCTGGTAATTTGTTTGGTTATGCATTATTAGGTTACAGTATAACTTGATTATTATTTGTTTGTTTATTGATTATTAGGTTTGAGACTCTTTTCATGAGATATTTGATGTGTGTGTGCTGCATTAAGTAAATAATAATTGCGCGTTTAGTGTTATGCGGTTGTCGGTTTGTTATATGATTATTTGTGATACATTGTGTTTGTGCTCACGCGTTTCACGGATGCGTATATTGCAGCAAATACATGCGTATATCACTTCAGCAAGCATGGTGCTGATTCACGCCTAGAAGAGACCAGAGGCGAAGAGACCATAGACTTTAGGCATCTCTTTTTCAATGACGTCGTCTTTTTGTCTTCCAAATTACCTGTAAGTTATCATCTCTTTCGTGATACATATCGTCTGATGGTCCAATTTAGTCTATTAGGGTTTTATTTGTAGTTATTATTTTCCCAAAGCATGTTTGATTTGTTAATTGTTATATTAATGATGTTTTGTTGATCGTATATATGTAAAGTGAATTAGATTGATTAGTTTATATCCCGAAGTGACCTTAATATGATATCGGATACCAGCAACTCGATTGGATCTTGATCACTACTATAGTCCATATACATAGTTGCGTGATACTCACACATTGCATCGGTGAAAGCCTAAAGCTTCTGTGGTAAATTTCATTTGCTTCTTTTTTTAACTGCTGATGTTTTGAAAGATCCATTGTAAGTCGATGATGAGATTCAGTGTTTAAGATCAGTTGTTTACTTGTTTAAGGGTATGACTGTATGAGATGTAATAAGTGCTTTATATTTCTATATGTTTATGTGTGTTTTATTTTTGTTATTTTATTAAAACTTTTATTTGAATAAATGAATAGGCTATGGATTTTTGACTGAAACTCTGAGAGATTTAAGTAGTCTGGTTGAAGTTATCCTTCTATGTTCAAAAGTAATAAAGTGTGATAAAAGTGGGTAGTGGCATACTTTTTAACCAAGGCAGCGAGTTGGTAAATTTATATTAAAATTAGTTGGAAAGACTTGTAAGACCACTTCGGTGCAGGTTGTATATTTAAGGCAAATTAATTAAGGAGTCTATAGTGGTTAATCTTTAGACCTTGGTGATGTTAGCTTTGAATTTTAGTGTTTTCTTCTTCCTTTTTTATATGTTTTTTTTTGTTTTCTATCTTTTCAAAGATTGCTAGATGTTGCTGGAAGATCATATCAAGTGTAGTTGTTGAAGGCACTTAAAAAAAGTTAAAATTTTGTTATAAAAATTCTTAATTTTGTTATAAATATGCATGTGTTGCTAGAAATTATCTTCGATTTGTTTCATTATTTGTTTCAGTATTAAAAACAACAACCAAATATATTTTTTGATAAATAGGTTTAGAGATGAGTTGAAGTTAGAGGTGCACAATCGGGATAGGGTTCGACTATTGGAGCTATTATCATGACACCACTGTTGACTAAACTTCTAGCTGGTCAACTTGTTCCAGTGGACCGCTAGCATGGGCATTGATTGTTTGGCGATGTAGCTTGGTTTTTAGTTCCGTTGACAAAATTGTAAGCGTGTTAATACATCTTTTACCGGGTGAGTTAACCGGATTGAAGTTGGTTCTTTAAATGGTTCATCTGCCATACGAAATTATGAACTATGAGAATGGTTATCTGCAGGTGTTGTGTTCTTTACGATATGCTGGTGGGACCCAGCGTTCTTTGAAGCCATGCATCTGGAGGGAGGCGCAAGCGGATATTCATGGCATGACAGAGAAGATAGATCATTTCTGTGCACATGGTTGTTCACGGTTCCGTTGATTGCTTATGTTCTTTGGCAGGTTCTGTATTTTCTCATAGTAGATGTTCTTCGTCGACAACGCTTGTTAAAGGATCCTGAAGTCATGACTTCCTACAGGTTATCGTAGTTGGCTATTTAAAATTGGTTATGCATTAAACATCGTTTCTGATACCATCAATGGTGTTGATATAAATATATAATATAGGGGACTATCAAAAAAGGCACAAAAGGCAAACAACGTGGTGGCGTTTAAGCGGGTATCTTGGAGACCAGAACCGTTTGTTTATGTATATTCTGCTACAAGCCATAAGCAAAACACTTCCAACCTCCAAAATCACGCTACCCGATCCAATCTCACTACCGTAAGCATTCTCAGTTGTAACCAACAACCACCTCCAATCTCACCACCGTATTCTGCCACTACCGAACACCACACCACACCCACACCATCACCGACCTTTAATCCCCTACCGGACGAACCTCCACCGGACGAAATCCCAATGGACGACCACTGGAGCTTTTGTTCTCACCACCCGACGAACCCCCTTAAGGTTAGTTTATCTTTTCATCTTGTTTTTTAAGAATTCTGAATTAGTTTGCAGTGTTTGATTTGTGTAATTGGAACACTATTTAGGCTCGCGTATTTGAGAAGAATATTAACTTGCAGCTGGTATATTGATTAAATGAAGATGGATATAATTTAGGAACCCTAAATAGGAAGTTGAAAAGTCAAACTAATTGTTGGTCCTGATAGCACAAATTAATTATTGTTCGTTTGATTTGCTTGAAATCCTGTTAAATGGAAAACAAAAGGTCAACCATTTGAAAATCTGGTGAATTGTTGATTTATGTGTGAAAAGCTGACTGTGAACTAGGGTTGGTTGATTAGTAGATATCTGGCTACAAATACACTTGAGCATACAAAATATCTTCAATTTTGGGGAAAAAAGCTTAATATGCAATTTTAACACAACATATATATAATTCAGTGTAATAAAGAACTTTATATTAGTACAAGTACAAAATGAACTTTATATTAGTACAAAATGAACTTTATAAACATATTTGGTTGGAGTTTTACAGCGAACTCATTGCAATATTATGGCCCTTGATCAACAAAACGATAGGTACCAGTCCCGTACCGAACATTTTCGCTACCGATACCCAGTTTTGATGATTTTCAATACCGGTACCGGTACTACACTCATCCCTAGCCGTATATGGCTGGAAAATACGTTTGTACAAACCTTTGGACAAAGGTCGCAAAACTGGCCAAACCTCAGGGACGAAAATGGCATTTTACTTTTTAAAGTTCTAAGTTTCTAACCTTTTTTATGATATAAAATTACCAGGAGAGAGTGGGGCTGTGTACGGTGTGAAGCTGTACCCTGCTGGTGCCACCACGAATTCTCAAGATGGCGTTACCGATCTTTTCGGGAAATGTTTACCTGTGCTCGAAGAAATGGTTAATCAGGATATGCCTCTTCTGGTATTCTTATTTCCTACACATCTTTAACTGTCCGATAAAACTGGATTTTTTAACTATTTTTTAGAACTTATATCTTTCTGGTAATGTTGATTAAACCGTAGGTCCATGGAGAAGTTACGGATCCCGAGATTGACATATTTGATCGTGAAAGGGTATTCATTGATAGGATTTTAAAACCGTTGATACAAAAGTTGCCGAAACTGAAGGTTGTGATGGAGCATGTTACTACAATGGATGCTGTTAAATTTGTTGAGTCGTGTGAGGAAGGTACTTATCTCATTCGGACCAGTTTGACCCATTTTGACCCGTTGTATAATTTGAGTGACCCATATCAACATATTTATTAAAGAATGGGTCAGCATTATCAGGTGTACTTGTATAATAATCATAAATCTATGGTTTTTAGGTTGTGTTGCGGCTACGGTCACCCCACAACATCTTTTGAATAGAAATTCACTTTTCCAAAGAGGATTGCAGCCGCATAATTACTATCTTCCGGTACTCAAGAGGGAAACTAACAGTATGTGATTTTCTATTTTCTAACATACAGACTCTATACATATTACATATGTAGTATTCATTCTGAAAAGTGTTAATGTTATTATGGTTATTATTAATGTAGGACAAGCTATTGTTGCTGCGGTAACAAGTGGAAATAGAAGGTTTTTTCTAGGAACGGATAGTATAACGGCTTTTATCTTTATGACCGTAACAGGGAGGACATAAGCATGAGCATATGGCTTCTCTTTATGACCGTATAACGGCTTCTCTTTAGAGCGTGAGAACCTATCTCTACTAACACTTTATGACCGTATAACGGCTGCGTATGGGCTGTAAACGCAACGGTTTAATGGTTGCAAACGCAGCGGTTATCCGCTGCTTTTACGGCCCGTTCGTAGCCGTTAAACAGTTGCGTTTGCAGCCGTTAACCTGCTGTGTTTACGGCCCATTCGCAGCCGTTAAACGGCTGCGTTTACAGCCCTATTACAGCTGAAAACGGCCCATAAACGCAGCGGTTTAACGGCTGCAAACGCAGCGGTTATCAGCTACGTTTACGGCCCGTTCGCAGCCATTAAATGCATAGAAAATCTTAAGTGTTGAATCTATCATATCCCATTATTCTTTTTTGTGCTCAATAACTGTACACACGCATGTACTAATAAACTCATGTGCAGCTTGCAGAAGGGCTCGTCTTAGAAAAGAAGTCATGTCCTTTAGGTGACCCGACCGGAGCGTACGATGAACATTTGGGTAAGTTAGAAGCCATAAGAACTAAATATGAGTAATAACTCATTAGTAACTTAAATGCTGACATAGATTACAATAAATTAGTTGCATATTACTAACTTAATGTATTTTTCAGATTAAGGCATCAGCAATATGAAGAGAGGCCAGAAACTACCATCTTCCGACAAGTTAAGTTGCAGCAGGTGCTTTTCGATACATAACAGGTCCGCGAATCAAATTGTAGTTTAACTCATACAATTGTTTGAAGACCTGAGATTTATGGAACGATTCTACCAAGCTATGGATAAGAAGGAATCAAGAAAAGGCAACGAAAATGACACGGACGAGGAGGGAGAATGATGTATTTTGTATTGAATTTAGGGGTTTCAAAACTTTAACTTAATCAAACAAAATACTTTTGTTGTAGTTTTATGTTTAAAAAACTTAGTGTTGTTTGAAGAATTGCTTGAATTATTGTTTGCGTTAAAAGAAACAGCAGGTTACGGTAATTCGCAAAGCTGGGATTATGCGAGAAAATATTTTTTATTGGTTTTTGACTTTTAGCGGCGACATTTGTCGTCGCTAATGATATTTGATGACGTGTCATGGATGGCTTTAGCGACCGTAGAAGTCGTCGCGAAAAATAAACGTCGTCGCTAAAAAGTTAAAAGAAATAGCGGCGACATTCACTATTAGCGGCGACATGGAAGTCATTAGCGACGGTTCAGTAGCGGCGACTCATTAGCGGCGACATGTCGCCGCTACTACTTTTAGCGACGACAATTGGGAGTATTAGCGGCGACAAAAGTCGCCGCTATTGCGAAAATTCTTTGTAGTGTTATGAGGGTTGTGCTTTGATACCTGCGCTCAAGATCAAAAGGTTCTTGGTTGTACTTTTTGTGGGCTGTGGAGGGGCTTTGGGTTGGGTTGGGTTGGGGACATTGCGTGACACGTGGTGAGGGTGAGATCCACAAGGTAAAACTCAAAAACGAGGGATGTGGTGTGGTGTGGTCAGCCATGTGGATTTATTTGGGTGGCTTAGATCGAACCAGCCAACCAAAGCCAGCCACATCACCCCAGCCCCTTACCCCACGCCAGACATAACCCCCACGCCAAAGTGACAACGCTATGCCCAACGCCAACCCGAGGTGAAGCACCCCGCGTTAAAGGGCCAAAAACCCCAAAAACCAACGCCCATACCCGGTAGTCTTATAAAAGTTGCACAAGTAATTATATTATATTATATATACTTATATATACAACTAGTTGATGCCCCGCCCGCGTTGCGGGGCAATGGCTGAATAATTCTCAACCAATTAAAAAACACTATTATAGTTTTGCTAGAAAAAAAAAGTAAAACGATAACAAAACCGTAAATTTGAACTTAGGGCAAAACTGCAATTTGTCAGGACTAATGAGCGAGCGTGAACCTGCTCCTTGACCAAAAAAACTGGAGTCAACCAATTAAAACAAAATACTTTTATAGTTTTGCTAAAAAAAACTAAAACGATAACAATACTGTAATTTTGAACTGATGGCAAAGTTGTATTTTTGGACTGGGGTAAAATCATAATTTGGCAAAAGTTAAAGTGATGCCAATATTGTAAATTTGAAGCAGGGGAAAATTTGTAAGTTTGCACAGGGGCAAATTCGTAATTTTAAACTTGGAGTAAAATTGTAATATAAATTTGAACAAAGGGCAAAATCGTGAATTTAAGTTGGAGGCAAAACCATAATTCGTAATTTTAACATGGGGCAAAATCGTAATTTTGAGTTGGGTGCAAAAGCATAATTTTTTTTTTGAACTTGGGCAAAAACGTAATTTTGAAATGAGGGTGAAATCATAATTTTTGAAACGGGGGTAAAATCATATTTTTTAAGTAAGGGTAAAATCGTAATTTTATGCTGGTGGCAAAACCATAATTTTATTTTGAATTGGGGGAAAAATTATAATTGTAAACCGATGGCAAAATAGTAATTTTTAGCTGGGAGCAAAAATATAATTTTATTTTGAACTAAGAGCAAAATTGTAATTTTAAACTGTGGATAAAATCGTAATTCTGAATCTCGAGGACAAAATCGTAATTTTTAGCTGGGGGCAAAAGCATAAATTTATTTGAACTGGGGGCAGAAACGTAATTTTAAATCGTAATTTTTAGCTGGGGGCAAAAGCATAATTTTATTTTCAACTGAGGGCAAAAACATAATTTTAAGGGAAAATAGCCAAAATGGCCAAGTTATGGTCAACTTTTCCAAACTAGCCAAGTCAAACGTCTTGGGGAGACGTCACCAACATGTTCAAACGTCTTGGCGGCTGACCAACCAAAAGCTGCCACGTGTCCGACACAGCTCAGACGTCTTAACGTCTTGGCTGAGACGTTTCAGACGGCTGCTTGAGACGTTTTAGAAGTTAAGCCGATAAGCTGATAGTTTTGCATGGCTTGAGACGTTTGAAGCCGGCTTGAGATGCCTCAACACGGCTTGAGACGTCTGAAATTATCATGTTTTTTAAAAATTTTTAAGACGTTTCATTAAAACCTTGAGACGTTTCACGGTCTCCAAAGTTCTTTTTAAGTCGTTTCATAAAGTTTTTGAATTTAGATGTTTTAAATAATATAGTTTAATATAAGGTAACGAGTATATAAATACAATATAAGTTTAAGTAATTATATCAGCTCCGAGACGGAGGATAAACTGGTTAAGACGTTTGGGTTATTCACGAGTTGCGCGGGTTCGAATCTAACTAAGGGCCGGTTCTTTAAAGAAGACCCCCTTTTTCATATTTTTAAGTTTTTGAATATGTTTGTTTTAAATAATATAGTTTAAGATAACGAGTATATAAATACAATATAGCTTCAAGTTATATCAGCTCCGTACGGAGGATAAACTGGTTAAGACGTTTGGGTTATACACGAGTTGCGCGGGTTTGAATCTCACTAAGGGCCGGTTCTTTAAAGAAGACCCCCTTTTTCATATTTTTAAGTTTTTGAATATGTTTGTTTTAAATAATATAGTTTAATATAACGAGTATATAAATACAATATAACTTCAAGTTATACCAGCTCCGGATGGAGGATAAACTGGTTAAGACGTTTGGGTTATACACGAGTTGCGCGGATGTAAGGGCCGGTTCTTTAACACTATGTTCCCGAGTCATTTAACAGGGGGAGGTGAGGGGAGGGGAAGGAAAATTTTCTCTCCTAATCTCTCCAATTTGGGAGGATGAATATATGGTCATATTTGGTCATATTTTCTTCCCTTTTCCCTCCCATCCCCCTGTTAAATGAAACTCGGGAACATGGTTTTTAATATTTTCATCTCTTTTCCCTCCCCTCCCCCTGTTAAATGAGTCTCGGTAACAGAGTGTAAAGAAGACCCCCTTTTTCATATTTTTAAGTTTTTGAATTTAGATGTTTTGTTTTGTTTTGTTTTGTTTTTTTTTTTTTTGAATGTAATGTTTTTTTTTTCTTTTTATATTTTTTTTAATGTAATGTTTAGTATGTATTTTATTTTTTTAATATAATAATGTTTTATATTTTCTTTAATTACCGGTTTAATTATCACGTTTTTAAAAAAAATTTAAGACGTTTCATTAAAACCTTGAGACGTTTGAGACGTTTCCCGTTTTCCAAAGCTCTTTTTAAGTCGTTTCATTCAAACCTTGAGACGTTTGAGACGTTTCCCGTTTTCCAAAGCTCTTTTTAAGACGTTTGTTGGTTTTCAAAGTTATTTTTAAGACGTTTGAAACCTCTTTTTAAGTCGTGCACAATTTTCGACCCTGTTATACACAACGTTTTCTTCTTCACCATATCTTCTACCCCATTGGTGTTCACAGCTTCAAAAATGGGCAGACCCCCGATTCAACAAACAGTTCTAAGAAGTCATCTACAATGGGTCTAAGAATTCATCTACAACGGACACATATCTTCTCCCTTTTAATCGGATGAGATCGGATATCCCCTTCCACGTGCTCTGCGGGGTCGATCGGGTTCAAGAACTCATCTACAACGGACACGTGAAGGGTTAAACGGGTTGTTCGGGTCATGACGGTTCTGCCCGTTTAGGGTGGTTGATGAGAGTTTGGCTAACATAATGGGCTCTCACCAATGTGTTTGCCAGGTCCTCTAACATCACCGAAGCCGCAGAACCAAATGTGAACAACCCGTTACATATCACCTAGGCCAAAATAAATATGGGTTGATGGAACTTACCAGTTCACAACCCATATTTATTCCTAGGTGTTTCGATGCAAATTCCGGAATCAAAATCCGGATCTCCTACCCCATTTTAAATTTATGGAAGTAGCGGTTTGGTGTATTCTAGTTCAAATGATTATATTTGTATGTTTTTGTGTTATGTTTTTTATGTACTTTATATTCAATGATAATAAAGTTATAAATTTTACTAATTTACGTTTAAATTCTTGTTCAATTCAGTATAATTCAATGTTTAAAGACGTTTCAACAGCCTATTAAATGTTAAGACGTTTCATCAGGCAATTAAATGTTAAGACGTTTGAATCTTATGTTAAGAGGTTATAATTTTTAAAGTTATATTAAATTAAATATTCATTTAACCTACCCCACTATATATACCCCTAATCCTAAACACACAGAAACACACACGCCGTTCTTCTTCTTCTACTTTCTTTGTTCAACTTTCTTCTACACCCAGAAACACACAAGCAGACATGGCTTCTTCCTCGTGGACCGAAATTGAGGACATTGCATTGGTGGAGGCTTGGGAGGAGGTGTATACCAATCCTCCTCGTCGAGGGCAGGGGGGTCTATGGGTCCGGGTGCAACAATATTTTGCACAACTCCGTGGTCCGGACCACGGCCGCACCGTTGACGCCTTATCTTCAAGGTTTCAGGTTATACGCTTGGAGTGTAAGAAGTTCGAGGGTTACTACAAGTCTGTGGAGGATTCATCCCAGGGCCTTAGCGAGGAGGACATCAAGGCGGTTGCCCTCATCAACTTCCGCCTCGATGAAGGACATGATTTCGAACATGTTGCGCAGTGGGAAACGATTAGGGTTTGGATTTAGATATTTGTTTTTTTTTTGAATGTAATGTTGTTTTTTTCTTTTGTATATATTTGTTTTTTTAATTTAATGTTTAGTATGTATTTTCTTTTTTTAATATAATGTTTTATATATTTTCTTTAACGGGTTTGGGCTTACGGGTTTTGACTTACAGGGTTTTCTTTAACTGTAGAAATAAACTTAACTATTTAAAAATGTATAAATAAACTTAACTATTTAAAACTTGAACCTTAACTACTAAAATTATAAATTATAAATAGGGATATTTATTTTGTTAAAACCGTCATTATTTGAAAGTACTATTTTAGGTGCTAAATTGTCATTTTTGAAACTATATAAATACAAGGGCTAAAAGTGCAATTATTGCAAACTACAAGTTTAGGGTTCTTTTGGCCATTTTTGAAACTTATTTATAAAAGAAAATAAATAAATATATATTTTGTTTTATAACTGGCAGCTGCTGGGGTACCATCTGCAGACTCATATCCTTGAAGAGCTATTGGATCTTTGATTGGATTGACCAATTTTGGAGGAATGAAAGATTCAGGTTTGGTGATTTTGTAAGGTACAGATGAAACAGGATCAGGTGCTGGTATATCATCATCATGCACTTGAATATTTTTTCTTCTAGTATACACATTTTCAGGAGGAGGTGTTTCTATTTGAGGTTTTGGAGCAAACAGAATTATGGCTTGGGAAGGATTGTTAAAAGTGGTAGGTAATTGACTAACAGTTGTCGAAACAACTGGTGTCTCAACCACTGTTGATGTATCAACAGTTGTCTTTTGCTTTAAGGCAGGTGGTGAGTTTTGTGATGATGGTTTTGTTTGGGGTGTTTGAGTAGTGATGGTGTGTGTTTGACTAACAGCTGTTGAAACAACTGGGGTTTCAACCACTGTTGCCATTACCACGGATGATGTGTCAACTGTTGTCTTCTGCCTTTTAGCAGGTGGTATTGGTGGTGGTGAAGGGATTTTTCGTAATGGAGATAAGACAGTGGATGTAGTGTGTGTTGAAGTGGTAGTGGTGAAAGTTTGGATAACAGATGTTGAAATTACTGAAGAAGCAACAACTGTTGATACAACAGGTGTTTTAACATCTGTTGGTTTCGAAGATTGATGTGTGGAGCTTTTGGAAGGTTTGGGAGTTTGTTTTGTGGATTTGGGAGGTGTGGTTTTGGGTTGTATGACTTTTCTAGTAGACTTTCTTATGGGCTGAGAATTTTCTTGATCCTTTGGCTCAGAAGTACCCTGTTCATTCATCTCCATAAAAACTCTCTTCTCCTGTTCAAACCTTCCTTTATCCTTTGCCTCCATATCCTTTTTCACCCTTGCTTTTGCATCAGCAATGGCATTTAAGGTTACATCAACCTTTTTGGAACCATCTGGCAAAGGGATGTGTGCAAGCATTGTTGAATTATCTGGTGCAATGTACAGACCATCTTCATATCCCTTTTTCTTCAACTGCCTCATTTTCTCCGCCTTTTTGGCATTATTTGGTGGTGGGCTGTCCACAAAGATGATAGAGGGAGGAGCAGTGCCAGTGGTGTTCATAAATTGAGCCTTCAGGGTTTTTTATATCTGCCTGAGTGTCTTTGAACCTGGCTTCCATTATATTTCTGATATTTTGAAGCTGAATTTCATGTTTCTGATCAGCATTTGCTCTTTGTTGGTGAAGCAGAGGTTGAAATAATGCCCAAAGGTCAGTGGGAGCAGGTGGTGCCTGCTGTTTTTGTAACAATTGTTGCAGTATGTTTTGATTTCTGCAATAGATGTATCCAGTTTGTTAAGCCTCTCCCTCAATTCTCGGTACATTAAACCATCATCCAATTTAATGGGATCATCTGATTTCCCACCAGAGGTGGTTGTAACAGTGGTTGACTGAGGGAGACTTTCCCAAAAGTCATCCCCTGTTGCCCCTTTTTCTTGCACTACTAGAAAACTACTTTTTTTCCTACAAAAGTTTCCTACAAATTTCCCACAACTCAATTTTTTTTACAATTTTCCTACAATTTTTTGACAAAAAAGAAAAACAAAAAAAAACCCAAATCTTATTCACAATTTTCCTACAAAATTGCCACACAACAAGTATTTGTAGCAATTTTGTAGCAAAATATATTATCTTTGTGACAAAATTCCTACAAAATAAATAAGAAATTTAAATTATTTGTTACTATAGCAAAATAAATAATTTAAAAAATAAATTTTCATAATTTGTCGGAAATTTGTAGCAACTAGCTACAAATTTGCGACAAGTGTAATTTATTTTATTTTCCAAGTCTGAATTTCAGTAAAATAAATAATTAAATAACATAAAGTGTTAAATCTGTCGAAAATTTGTAGCAAATTGATCTTTTTTGCTACAGTTTTCCGACAAAAAATGGTCAAATTATTTGTTATTTCTTAAGTTAGTTAAATAAAAAAAATTAAAAAAAATTGCTAAATTTGTCGAAAATTTGTAGCAAATTGACCTCGGTTTCTACAATTTTCTTACAAAAAAAAAAGTTATTATATTTGTAATATCTAAATTTTTGCAAAATAAATAAATTAAAAAATTAAAACTTAAGTTGTAGGAAATTTGTAGCAAGTTGCTACGGATTTCCTACAAAAATGTTATTTTATTTGTTAATTTATCAATTTTAGAAATAAAATGTTAAATTTGTCGGCAATTTGTAGCAAACTAACACACCAGTAGCTACAGATTTCCTACAAAACCATATTTTGTCGGCAATTTGTAGCAAACTAACACACCAGTAGCTACAGATTTCCTACAAAACCATATTTTGTAGGCAATTTGTAGCAAACTAACACACCAGTAGCTACAGATTTCCTACAAAACCATATTGATTATAAAAAACATATAGTTTTGAAAATAAAATTTTACATTTGTCGATAATTTGTAGGAAATTTACCTTATTTGCGACAGTTTTTCGACAAAAAAGGGTCAAATTATTTGTTATTTCTTAACTTAGTTAAATAAAAAAAATTAAAAATAAAATGCTAAATTTGTCGAAAATTTGTAGCAAATTGACCACGTTTTCTACAATTTTCTTACAAAAAAAAAGTTATTATATTTGTAATGTCTAATTTTTTGCAAAATAAATAAATTAAAAAATTAAAACTTAAGTTGTAGCAAATTTGTAGCAAGTTGCTACGGATTTCCTACAAAAATGTTATTTTATTTGTTAATTTATCCATTTTAGAAATAAAATGTTAAATTTGTCGGCAATTTGTAGCAAACTAACACACCAGTAGCTACAGATTTCCTACAAAACCATATTTTGTCGGCAATTTGTAGCAAACTAACACACCAGAAGCTACAGATTTCCTACAAAACCATATTTTGTAGGCAATTTGTAGCAAACTAACACACCAGTAGCTACAGATTTCCTACAAAACCATATTTTGTCGGCAATTTGTAGCAAACAAACACACCAGAAGCTACAGATTTCCTACAAAACCATATTTTGTAGGCAATTTGTAGCAAACTAACACACCAGTAGCTACAGATTTCCTACAAAACCATATTGATTAAAAAAAACATATAGTTTTGAAAATAAAATTTTACATTTGTCGATAATTTGTAGGAAATTGACCTTATTTGCTACAGTTTTTCGACAAAAAAGGGTTAAATTATTTGTTATTTTTTAACTTAGTTAAATAAAAAAAATTAAAAATAAAATGCTAAAAGTTATTTTATATTTGTCGATAAAAAACATATAGTTTTGAAAATAAAATTTTACATTTGTCGATAATTTGTAGGAAATTGACAACGGTTCTTACAGATTTCCTACAAACTGAAAGTTATTTTATTTGCTATTTATCAAATTTAGAAAACGTATATTTTTAAAAAATAAAATTTTAAATTTGTCGGATTTCCGGTTACGTGGCAAATTGTCACCAGTTTCTACAGATTTCCAACAAAAACAATATTTTATTTGTTAATTATTAATTATAAAAATCATTTAATTTTATTTGTCAATAATTTGTAGCAAATGACCCTGGCTGAGGAATAGTTACGGGGGCGTAAAACAAAAAATACGCTGATGGGGACCGACAAACTATGTGCAGTGCTTTACTCATTTACGACAAATAATAAATAAAAAGGTCATTTACTCACTTACGATACGATGCGATACCATACCATTCCATACCATACGATAAGATATGATACGATACCATACCATACCATACCATACCATACCATAAGATATGATACGATACGATACGATGCCATACCATACCATATTACCATACCATACCATACAATACCATACCATACCATACAACACCATCCACACCATACCATACCATACCATTACCATACCATACAACACCATCCATACCATACCATACCATACCATACCATACCATACCATACCATACCATACCATACCATACCATACCATACCATACCATACCATACCATACCATACCATACCATACCATAAGATACCATACCATACCATAAGATACCATACCATACCATACCATACGATAAGATACGGTACCATACCATACCATACCATTCCATATGATAAGATACGACACCATACCATACGAAAAATACGATACGATACCATACGATACCATACCATACCATATGATAAAATACGATATCATACCACACTATAAGATACGATACGATACCATACGATACCATACCATACCATACCATACCATACCATACCATACCATACCATACCATACCATACCATACCATACCATACCATACCATACCATACCATACCATATGAGACGACACGATACGATACCATATTACACGATACGATACCATACTACACTATACTATACGATACGATAATATACGATATGATACGATGCGATACGATACCACCACCATATCTATATTTCTTTGTCTTCGACAACCACCACTATCCATGTGTCTCATCATCTCCGACAATATCTCTGAGTTCCGATCTAGTTTTGTGGTTTAGGATACACAGCAGGCGATAGGGAAGGGTGTTGGATGTAAGGAGGTAGGTAATGATGATGGGAGCAGACGGATTTGGGGCGGCGAAGGAGGTAGGTGATGATTGCTGGATTTGGAGTTGCGGGGGTGACGGTTGGATTTGGGGTTATGGTTGCAGTCGAACTTGGGGTTTTGGGATTTGGGGTTGCGAAGGGGTGCGTTTTTCAAGTGAGGTGATGGTGTTTGATAGTGGTGGTGAGGTGGTGGTAGTGGTGTCTGATGGTGCCGGTGACGACTGGTGGTTGTTACAAAAGGGAGAAAGAGAGATATACTGAGTGAGAGGAGGATGATGAAGTGAGGAATGTTTTTTTTAATGATTATAATGATAAACAATTAAATTATTTTTAAAGTTACTATTTACTAAAACACCCTTCTAATTACATGTAAAATTACCAAATTGCCCTTATTTTTAACAAACATTTTGGATGTCGTTAAGGGCGGGGAGTGAAATAGAGATAATCTTCATAGATCAGGGAGTAAAATGACTATTTTTAATGAATTGGGGCAAAAATCATTAAAACGACCAAAACACATGGAGTAAAACGAAAGTTTACTCATAATAATAATACTAATTGGTATATGTTTTCATTGGATCATTCCCCAACCATTGGATCACCCACCTTTTAGACCGTGGGGTATGGTGGGGCTTGGGTTGGGGCGTGGGTTGGGCATTGGTTAACACATGGAATGGGGTGGCAGACATGGGCAAACCCACATTCAAAGTGACAATAGCCCCTCATCATCCTTTTGGATTTTTAGTCTTGTACCAAATGCATCAGCCTTTTTTATTTTTCAATTGTTTAAAAAAATTATGCTTTTCAATTGTTTACCGTTTTCCTTTTATTCATGATAAATGAACTAATTCTTGGTAATTTAAGTTTGAACTAATACTTGTCTTCTATATTGTTCTTTTTTCACGCTTTCCATTAGTCTCATTTACTACATCGGTATATTTTGGTTACATGTTGTCTACATATTCTTTTAGTCATAGTTTTTTTTTTCTTCTATATATAATATTTTAGTAAGACTATACGGTGTGGAGGGGCTTGAAGGAAGGGCGTGGATCGATACGTGGCAACCAGGTCGACGCGAACCGTTTCGACCCGTACCCGACCCGAACCAACCCGTTTACCAGGTCCCTCATGTCCCTCATGTCTCACATGTTGTATCCTCCATTCCCTTTTTGATTAATATATAGTATCTACACAAATTCAATGTTGTCTCACATGTGCCACTATTATAATTGATGGAAAATCAAAAGAAATCACAAAAGTTACATATGGATCGTCAACTATGGCCCACACTTTTCAAGCCCTAATTGAAAATATAATTAAACATTCCCGCTTCTATGGCTCGCTCTCTCCCCTTTCCCGCTACTCATTCCATTCAAGCCCTAATCTTCCCACCAAAGAAATCGACCAGCTGATGATGAGTAGGCGACGACGAAGATAGAGGCCAGAAACTGCGTTCCAGACGGTGGTTTCAGGCGGCGCTTCAAACTGTGAAACCGGTAAGTTGACCTGATCCCAATTGTAAACCCTAAGTCCCTAACTTTCATGGTAGTTTTGTAAAACATAAATAAAGCATCATATGGTCTCTGTAAAAGGAAATAAAGCATCATATGGTCTCTGATGTTGAGAATCAAAGCTTATTACTTTCTTATTCAACCCTGGTTTGATAGATTCTTTTGTTATAACTTCTTTTTAGGAGATTTGAGGTGGTTACAGAGTTTAATAGTTGATGTAAGGTCAAGGTTTATATGCAGGACGTGGGTGTGGGAAGATGGGTTTTGTAGAGGATGGGTTGAAGAAGGAAAGTGTTTGTACATTGATATGATTTGGGTTGAAGATGGATTTTTTATTCCATTGTTTCAGTTGGTTTTTAATTTAATATTCCACATTAGCACATGAGAGTTCAAGTGTTTCATACAACTCGTGTAAACCTGTTTATAAGTTTAAACAACTTAACATTCTATGTTTAATTTTCAAGTATTCATTCAAATGTGTCAATAAGTTTTCTACTGGTTGTGTAGTTTGGGGATGAATTTCCACCAAATAAGTTCTCTTTTTCTTTTGTTTTCACTTTTACATATATCAGTTGTTGTTGACATGTACTTTCCTTTTGGTTTTTAGAGTTTATAGACCACATTTTGTCAACTTTGGTTGCAATTTAAACAACTGTTGAATATATATAAAAAAAATATTATCTTTTCAGAAGTATAAGACTGCACTTGTGATGGGTCAAAGTAGCTGATTATATTCAACAGTTAGTTTGTTTTTATCATGTTCCTATTAAGTTTAATTAGAGTCAAAGTGATGGGTCTTGTAACCATGTTAATTGGTCAGTGGCCCTCATTAGTAGGTTAGACCACCCGTAGTCATTTTTGTCAAAATTGGCCCTCAAAAACGCCCCATTCCGCCCCTCACCCGCCCCCCACGGCGTTATTGGGCGTGTTCTCGGCTGAAACTTGTTTCGCGTGTTCTCGGCTAAAACTTGTTTGGCGTTTTTTGAATAACGCTGAAGGGGCAATTGTTTGGCCAATCATTTTTTAGCTTCCTTTTTTTTAGCCAATAGGTGTCAATCTTATATTATTTATCTGAATAACGCTGATGAACGGTACGAGTTACCGAATGATGCAACTAATAGTGAACCTTTGGACTGTGATACATTTTATGACAATGATGACGACGACGATGACGATGAAATGGTTTATTCAGATCACTCTTTAGATGAAGATGAAGACGAAGACGGAGATGAACATGATTGTTAGGAACATAAATTGTTTGTTGCTATACGTGCATTTGGTAGGAACATAAATTGTTTGTTGTTGTACTTATTATTTGAGATCTATCATTTGGTACGTGCATTGTATGTTATTTCATAGGTTTTGTCAATCTTATATTATTTATCTGATCCTTCTTGTTCTATTAAATGCAGGGTGCACATCATGAGTGGTAGTAAAGATAATTCTGCATATGGTGGTGGTCGTGGTAGTGGTGGTGGTGGTGGTCGTGATGGTAGTCGTGATGGTGTTCGTGGTGCTGGTGGGGGTGGTCGTGGTCTTCGTGGTGGAAAGATAAAGCATGTTGCAGCAGGGAAACACATTGATCGTGACATTGTTATCGATCTCAATCTTGGTAGAGGTGCTAGTGATGTTGCTTCTGGGAAACGCGTATTCGAAATGTCGGATCCAAAACATCCCAATAAGAAGGTTATTGTTGATAAAAATAATGTATGGAGCCATGGGCCTTATCTGAGTATACGACCTCCAGATGGTAACAAAAGTTCATTTAAGAGAGTCGGAGCTGTTGGTAGTTCTAGCCATCTAGGTGAGAGTGATGAGATAACTATGATACGATCTCCAGGAGGTAAAACAAGTGCATATAAGAGAATGGATGCTCGTAGTTCTAGCCATGTGGGTGGGGATGATGAGACGGCTGATGTAGCTGGGTTGTCAGATGATACGACTGCGCTTCATGTGTCACGAGATATTGTTGATGATGATGTTTTCAGTGAGGATTTCGGTGGTGGTCACAGCAGTGACCATGTTGACGGTGACGATAATGATGGTGGCGGCGACGAAGGTGATGACGATGGTGTTGGCCTTGGTGACGATGGTGTTGGCGATGGGAGGCAATTTATACAATGCAACGAAACCGGGTATATTTCTAATTTAACATTTTAATATACATTGTTTATTATTAGTGTTATAAACTAGTGTTTAACCCAGCGTTGTCCCGGTTTTTTTTTTGTAAACATCAAAAACACTTGTGTATTTTTATTGGGAATTAGAAACGAAATGCAAATGAAACCTACTTTTCTAATGAATGCACATTCCAAAATCAATATTAGAAACGAAATACAAAGAACATTGATTCTTATCTACAATAACCGCATATGAAATCTGGCAACCTGGGCGGCTACGGTTCATAAGGTTTTTATGTCATGTTTGTTGGATTATTCGGGTTCATTTACGGGTCATCCGGTTCAGCATATGGGTCAGGGGGTCAGAAGCCGGTCAAACAGGTCATATGGGTTGTTGAAGACCTGGTAGTAGATGACCGATTAAACTGGAAATAGATATTGGTTTGCTGATAATAAGGAGAACATGGGAATTGATTAGTTCTTCTTACTTGTTTATCAAGTCATGTAACCAACATTTAAAAAAAATATTTAATTCCCATGTTCTTATTATCAGCAAACCATCGTTCATTTCTAGTTTAATCGGTCATCTACTCCAGGTCTTCAACAACCCATATGACCCGTTTGATCGACTTCTGACCCCCTGACCCATATGCTGAACCGGATGACCCGTAAACGAACCCGAATAATCCAACAAACATGACATAAAAACCTTATGAATCGTAGCCGCCCAGGTTGCCAGATTTCATATGCGGTTATTGTAGATAAGAATCGATGTTCTTTGTTATTATAGAGTAATATACTTATATGGTTTTTTCAATATTGTAGGTTTACAGACAAAACGGTAAAAAAACGTGTGAAGGATATATTTGACCAATGTTATGATGGAGATTGGGTCACATTTAAAAAGATCCCACAAAACGTTAGGATGCGTTTGTTTGATCGCTTTCGGGTATTTATCAGTTAATTATATGTCTATGTTTTGATTAATTGTTTTAGTTATGACATTTTTACCTTGACTTTACAGACCAAGTATAAATGGAATCCACGAGCTGAGCAGGCCATATATGACACATTTATCGACCTGATCAAAGACCGCTTTAGAGATAACATGAAAACTTTGAGAGAATTATCTAAAGAGATGGCTAAGGAGGCAAATCGTGAACTACCAGATGAAGGATACGATATTGGTATCCTACGTGAATTTCCACCTAAAGGGATTCCCCTTGAGAAATGGCACAGAATGTGTGCGGTATGGAATTGAATATATATTTTTTTTAAATTTAATTGTCTATCTATCTATCTGTTTTATATATATATATATATATATATATATATCATGGTTTAAAAAAACGTCCGAGGCGGACGTACTGAGGCGCGCCTCAGTTCGAAACGGAAGGAAAACGCATATGAGGCGGCGCCTCAGGTTCAGATATTAAACGGACACCTCAGTTGAGCGAGGCGGAAAAAAACGGCCGAGGCGGTACGAATATGGCGAGGCGTACGTTTTTTTTAGGCTGTATAAATGATGGATTAGGGTTTATTTTAGGCGCCAAAAGCATATTGGCGGCAAAAAAGTAATATGGCGGCAAAAAAAGTATCAGCGCCATTATTTTTTTTCATTTCTTTAAATAGCCTTAGGGTTTTTTATTTTAGACATCCAAAAAAACACAAGCGTTCTTGCATCTGGCTGATTCTTCACTGCAATTATTTCTTCAATCGTGATCACTGATTCTTCACTGCAATTTTTTCTTTCAATCTTATTCAATCTTCAATACAAGTAAGTTCTCTTCACTACTTTCTTATTCAATCGTGATTCACTGCTGATTTTTATTGATTGTGTTAGTTGATCTTGTTATTTTTATTCAATCGTGATTCACTTGCTGTTAATTTACTTCCTGTTAGTGTGTCCTGTTAATAATATTGCTGTTAATACTTAATACTTGCTGCTAATTGACTTGCTGAGTTGCTGTTAGTGTACACTCAAAGGAATCCTTTTTTAATAAAGGATCAAAATCAAATATATTGCAATACACTGCAGGTCACAATCTTATAATATTGCTGCTGTTAATTATATTGATGCTGTTAATATGTTGTGTGCAAGAAACTTGAATTTTATGTTAATGATACGTACCTGTATGGCTGTATAATAAATTTCAGTAAGTGATAATCTATGAAACTACATTATTCACAGTGCATGTCTACAAAGTTAAAAAAACACTATGTCTAAGGAAATAAAAACTAATATGCAAGATTAGATGATGATTATCTTAAACATGTTATTTATCATGACAACCAGAACTACATAAAACTCAAGTTTCTTAAGTATTCTACACTTGTGAATGGATGATTATACATGTTTTGATTATAACTTTATACATGTTTTGATTATAAGTTTATAAGTGCATGTTTTTAACTGTTGATTTGATGAGAAAAGTCATTTTTTGATGTTAAGTAGTTATTATTTTATGATATATATATAATTTTAATATTTATTTATTAATACTGCCTCGGCCTTACGCCTCGTTCCGCCTCAATACTTACGCCTCGTGAGGCGAAGGAAAACGCCTCGATACTCGTTTCCTTTTTTTAAATTTCCCAAACCAATTCTCAGTTCGTTCATTTAAAAATACTGATTTGAACGAAATCAAAATTGATTCGTACAAACTGTTTGGAATTCAATTCATACGATTTCGTTTATTTCAGTCTTGTTTAATCGAATTAATTGATCGAATCATGGTTTGAAAAAATCTGATTCTATCTAAATTTGAGAAAAACTGCAATCTGATGTTCTTAAACTGTTGTTCGAAATTGTTCAAAACTTTGTTTGTTTATTTTCGGATCTGAAGTCTAACGTATTTCAAAAATTGATTTTGATTTTTCACAAAAACGATTGAGTTCGAACAGGGGATAATGAAAACTATGATTTCGATTTTGAACAAGGATTTTTATATTCGATTCTTTGCAAACGTTAAAGGGATTTAGAAATTAACCATTAATTTTCGATTTGGAGTTTCACTGTTTACTTTTTCTAATTTGCCGGAGTTTCGCTGGAAAAACTATTTTTCCGATTGGGTTTTTAAAAAACGGTTCTGGGCTTTAAAATGGCTGATCGTTTATGGTGAGGTTGGAAATCGCATTCAGGTCATCCATGAAGAATGGTAAGGGAATGCGGCTGGATTTAATGAAGGTGGTTGCAGGTGGTGTAAAAACCGAAAAAACCGAAACCGAACGGTTTTCAAAAACCAAAAACCGACATTTCGGTTTCGGTTTTGCTTTTGCCTAAAAACCGAACCGAACCGTGCACACCCCTAATGAAAACATTAGCGGGTTGGGTAGCGAGTCAAAATGAGTGATATGGTGCTCGATTTGATGCAAATTATTTTTTTCCAGACTCACCCTAAGTTTTATCATTACAGCATTGGAACACCGAAAAATGGCAAAAAAAGTCAATAGCCGGGAGAGCAAACCGCAAAAATGACTTGTGCCGTCATACAGGCGGGTCAATACGATTTGATCAACATCGTATCAACTTGGTAAGCTAAATATTATTAACCATCTCTATATTTAACACTTATAATTTACAATACTCCTTTTTGTGTAGGACAAAGAAGCGGGTAAAACAGTTGGATACAAGAAAGTATTGTTACAGACCCACGCCACTAAGAGGTGCAAAAAAATGTTACAAGATGGGGAGATAAGTGAAAATGATTTTGCGTCGTTGGAGTTTGTTACCGACCGTGCAAAGCGTTCATATGTAAGCTCTCTTCTATCAATCATATAACATATATGAATTATGGTGTCACTTTTACCGGTTGATAACTTTCACTTGATAAAATTATAGGTCGCATACTCGCAACAACTTAAAGATTTGTATGGGGACGTGGATTGCGATGATTTAGACTTGTGGGAAAGTTTGCATCCTAAGTGTAAGGGTCGCAAGATGTTCGGGATAGGATCTTCTGATCCTGATTTTCTGGTGACCGGAAAAAAATCATCTACAATTTGCTGTTCTAACGATGATGCCCGACACTCGCAAGAGGTATCATTATTTATTCTTGTTATTTAGATAGCATAAACATTTTTAAGATAGTCCTATTAGTGAAGGTAATAGTTTAGGCTTTAAATGGGAAGAATGAGTTTGCTGATATGGGTTTCATATGGTCGTATTGAAGGTAGCTTGTTTGTGATTGATTGAGTACATTGCTGGTTGAATAGGTTTGTTATGGGCGGGTTTGGGTCACGGGTCAGAATGGGCCGTGCGGGTCAGAATGGATCGGGTCAGAATAGGTTATTTTTAAACAGGGTTAATTTGATTCGGGTTAGAACGGGTTCACGTCAATTTTGATTTGGGTCAGAAGGGTTCATTTTCAAGGTTTATTTGGTTTGTGTTAGGAGTTTTTACAAAATAAGCACGAGTCGAGATGATTTTTACCACTCATGTATAAATATGTTTAATAAAAGTAAAATTGCAAGAAACATAAGGAATTAATACTTTTTAATAATTTATTAAAATAATTAAGTACAAATAAATAACGACATTTTAATATGATATTTCATTTTTCTAATATGTTGTGTGTTTGTATTTTCTTATAAGGGATTTTTACGTTGTTAGTTAGATTTTTGTAGGGTTGTGTTGATCGACCTGTTCGGGTTGATATGTGATGATTACGGTTTTATAATTTTCAGCTTCAAAAAGTTCAGGCGGAACTAGAAAGAGAGCGTGAGGCTCGACAAAACATAGAAGCCCGTTTGGAACTATTTCTACAAGAGCGTGAAAAAGAGCGGGCCGACCAAGACGCATGGCGAAAAAATATGGAAGAAATGGTGAAAAACATCGGAAAGAAGTAAACAAAGCTCTCGTTTTGTTAAGTATTGGAATGTTGGATTAGTTTTGAATCAAAGAACTTGCTCTTAATTAGGATTTTTTTTTGTGTTTTGGAACTTTTAGAATGTTTTAGAATCTTGCTTGTTGCAAATGTTTTGGAATGTTTTATAATGTTGCTTGCTGCATTTTTTTTGGAATATTTTATATTTTGCTGCATTTTTTATACAAAAAATGGTTTTTTTAAATTCAGATTTGTTATTTTGTCACAAATCTGTCGCAGAAGAGTTTTATAGTTTGTAGGAATTTTGTCGTAGAAAAGTTTCATAATTTGTAGGAATTTTGTCGCAAGAACGTTTTTAAATGTTTGCAGGAAATTTGTAGCTACATTAAAAAATATATTTTTTAGTTGTAGGAAATTTGTCGCAAACTGTTTTGATAACTTTGTAGGAAATTTGTTGGAAACCGTTAGTGTTGTAGATAATTCGTAGCAAATTCTTTAGAGAAAATTTATAAATTTGTAGGAAACTTGTGGAAAGTTTTATTGATTTGTAGGAAATTTTGTCGCAAGAAAGTTTTATAGTTTGTAGGAATTTTGTCGCAGAAGAGTTTTATAATTTGTAGGAATTTTGTCGCAAGAACGTTTTTAAATGTTTGTAGGAAATTTATAGCTACATTAAAAAATATATTTTATAGTTGTAGGAAATTTGTCGCAAACTGTTTTGATAACTTTGTAGGAAATTTGTTGGAAACCGTTAGTGTTGTAGATAATTCGTAGCAAATTGTTTAGAGAAAATTTATAAATTTGTAGGAAACTTGTGGAAAGTTTTATAATTTGTAGGAATTTTGTGGCAAAAAAGTTTTATAATTTGTAGGAATTTTGTGGCAAGAACGTTTTATAATCTGTAGGAATTTTGTGGCAAAAACGTTTTATAATTTGTAGGAATTTTGTCGGGAAAATAAAAAATTATGAATATTTTTTTTAATAATGTTATTAATTTTAAAAATAAAATATCATAAAATAATATAAAAAAAGGCAAAAACGTGGAAGAATTGTCGGAATTTTGCAAGAAGAGTGTTTTGTCAGTATTTTGTAGCAAATTTTGCGACCAGAGATTTTGTAGGAATTTTGTAGCAGATTTTGTCGTATTTTTGTAGCTAACCCGGTTACCCACAAGTTTATATCCTACGAATTTTTTTGTAGGAAATTTGTGGGTAAGGCCAATTTGCTACAAATTTCCTACAAATTTGGTTGTCACAAAATGGACAATTTTCTAGTAGTGTTGGAACTGGGGACTTCTTTCCTCAGCAGAGGTTACCAATCTAAGCTCACCAGTGTATACAGGATACACACCAGTATTTAGAAAGGTTCCCATAGAAGAAATTGCCTTCAAGGAAGTCTGATTAATGAAACTACTGTCCAAGTGTAAACCAGTGGGTTCAACACTTGTAGTAGCTGCTTCACTTGAACTACTGACAGGAAGTACTTGTACATCCTGCAGTGTAACCTCCTCAGGTGTTGTTGGTGGGTTTGCAATGATAGGGAGCTCAGACACAGTCACTTTCTGTGGCATGCTCTCAGTGATAGGGGGTTGAGAGGAACTGATTGCTATCTGATTTATATCAACTGCATCCAACAAAAGTTTTGTTTGTGGTGGAATTGTATCAGTGAGTACGGGAGTGGAAAGAGGATTTGCCCCGGGCAGTGGGCTGGGGATGATGGATTCAAGTGAGTCCAAAGCAACATAATTTGATGTCCCTATTCTTACAACCTGTTCTTTTTGAAAAGAAACAGGAGGAGTTTGAGGCTCAGGTTGAGATATTTCTACCATCTGCTGTGAGGAAGTAGCAGCAGTGGTTTCTGGTGACTTTTGTGTTTTCACCGGCAGTGGCTCTGGGATCTCATCTTCCAGAGTTGCCTTTGTTTTAGGTTTGAGGGGCTTTTGTGTTTTCTTTTGTCTTGGTCTTTTGGTGGATTTATGTGTCGGTTTCACAGCAGTTGTTTTGCTGCTGTGATCATCTTGAGCAGTGGGCTCAGCAGCAGGTGCCTGAGGAGCAGTGGTAGCTGCTAAAGTCTGCTCAGGAGCCTGTGCTTGTGTTTTGGACACTTTTGATAGCCTTGTAAATGTTAACGGTGTAAGGCCATTTATTTGAAAAGGTTCACCCTGGATGGTATAAAATGGAAGAAATGGTGTATCATCTATTATATATAATAAATGAAAGTTATTTGGGCCACGTGTCACTTGATTAGGGCATCCTCAGTTCTCTTTTCCCGCCCAACAGTGCCATCCCCTTTTCCTTATATAATCTCTCTTCTCACTTCTAATCTTTGTTTACAAACCTTGGGTTCTTTCTCTCTCTATATTCAGGCGATTCAAATTCAAATTTCACAAACCCTGCAAATTATTGAGATAATTCTTTCCATCCAAACCTTAATCTTCTTCAGACGCCACCATAAAATCTTCTTTTGTTCATCGATTACTTCATCAAAAGGTTTGTTCTTTTTTTTAGTTGAAATACTTTCATGATTTCCTCTTATTTACACTAATCCTAATTTCTACTCGTAATCTAATCATATGGTTCCAGGGTTGTTGTCATCAAAGTTGAAATCCACTTAGCTGCGGATAGATTTCTGCCATAAGCTGGTATGTTTGAATATGTTTTGAAATTAGCGTTTTTTTCTAGATGGTGATGATATGAGTATAACAACTGTTGATTATTGATGTTTGAGTATGTTCAGCCATTATTCTTTCTGAAATTAGAGTTTCATTTCCAGTTCTCGAGGTATTATCTATTTGTAACAGCAGTGGTTCAGCATCTACAGTGGATTCAACATCAGGTGTTTGCTATTATTGTTTGATGTTGTTTGCTATTATTGTCTGATGTTGTTTGCTATTGTTGTTTGATGTTGTTTGCTATTGTTGTTTGCAGTTGAAGATATCTTAATTAAGGTAATAATTGTATTACATCCTGTTGAAAATTAGAATTGATAAATTTAGGGAAAGTGAGGTTGAAAGTTAATAACCCAACAGTGGAGCATTTCATTCTACAGGTTCCATAAATTAAGGGTATTCTCATATATGATGATGATTGTTCCACGGTTGTTTCCAGTATTATTGTTCCAACATCGTTTAAAGTATGTGTTTTTTGCTACTCTGATTTTCAATTTTGAGTTTTTTATTTTGAAGTGATATACTCTAATTCTCGGTTTATATTTCAGTCTAATCACAGTTGTTTGAAATTCATACAATCTGCTGCGGGTTATTATAGGTTTGTATTCAAAGAAGCATAAAGTTTAATTAAACACAAAGAAAGATTATTAAATTTATAGTTAAAATAATTTTTGCTTATGTCTAAATGATGATGATGATTATAATTGACTTGTGCAGAAGATGATGATGTAGAACCCACAGTAGTTCCTACTAAATGCAAGAAAGGATCTGCTATTGTTGTAAGATAAGATTTTATGTTACTAGAGAGTCTAGAGTAATGGTGTTTCCCACCTTTTTTGTATTAAAAGAAGCATAAAGTTTGTTTTAAAGGAGCTCTTTATGAACAAAGACTGATGAGGCCTATCCACTGTTGAAGACAAGGTCCTGTTAAAGACAAGCACTTTATGTACCTAGAGTTTGATTAATCAAAGGAAAACGACTGTTTAGTATCAGCAGTGGTTCAGCATCTACAACGGATTCAAATTTAGTATTTAATTATCAGTGGTTCTTATGTAACTTTAGTATTTCATTATGAGTTTGTTTCATGTTGTAAGAATCAGTGAATTCTCAGATAATAGATTGCTTTGCCGGATTAGATTATGTGTTAAATTATAGTTCTTTAAGTGATTGTTTCGTTTTCTTGAATTCTATGTAATTTTGTAAAGAAGTACAATAACAAACAGTGGTTTTAACATCTGTTTGCAATTTGGTCAATAGTTAATGGAAACCCCTGTTAGGTTGAACAGTAGATGTTATTAACTTAAACATCTGTTCAGGAAAATGACTGTTTGCACTTTATGTACCTAGAGTTTGATTAATCAAAGGAAAACGACTGTTTAGTATCAGCAGTGGTTCAGCATCTACAACGGATTCAAATTTAGTATTTAATTATCAGTGGTTCTTATGTAACTTTAGTATTTCATTATGAGTTTGTTTCATGTTGTAAGAATCAGTGAATTCTTAGATAATAGATTGCTTTGCCCGATTAGATTATGTGTTAAATTATAGTTCTTTAAGTGTTTGTTTCGTTTTCTTGAATTCTATGTAATTTTGTAAAGAAGTACAATAACAAACAGTGGTTTTAACATCTGTTTGCAATTTGGTCAATAGTTAATGGAAACCCCAGTTAGGTTGAACAGTAGATGTTATTAACTTAAACATCTGTTCAGGGTTAAACAGATGTTTGGGGTTTAACAGATGTTTGGCTCTAAACCAAACATCTGTTTAAGGTCAACATCTATTTGAGTATTGGTCCTGTTGTGAAATTTGTTTGACCCAACAGTGGTTTTAAACCACCAGATAAACATCTCTTTATGTGCAAACACCTGTTTATGGTCAAACTTCTGTTTATGGGCAAACTTCTGTTTAAGGCGAAACATATGTTTCTTCAAAATTTGTTGACCATTGACTGACCAAACATCAGTGTTTAAAAAACTGTTGGGTATCCACTGATAGGAAAAATAGCCACTGCTCACTTTTTTTATTGTTGGCATCTATTGATATTGACCATCAGTTGTTTTCCTAAAAAACAGCCACTGCTCACTTTTTTGTTATTGATGGTGTTAATTAGTGATAGATTGAAATTATCAAATAAAAACTAGAATTACAATGAAATTACCATTTTACCTCATCTTTACATACCAATGAGGTAAGATTTCCTCCAACATTGTTTTGATCATACAATTTAAAAAATTCTTTATAACTATTTGTTGGAAATCAAATCAGTAATTAATGCTAATTTCTTGAGCTTTGGACATTTAAAACATGCAAAATGTGAATTTCAAACTCACGGTTTAAAATTTAGAAAAGTCATCATGACAATGACAGTTTCTTTCAAATCATCATCAGTAATTACTGATAATATCAGTAATTACAGAAAAGTCATAATGACAATTGACGTTCGGTATCTACTGATAGGAAAAAATAGCCACTGGTCACTTTTTTATTCTTGACATCCATTGATATTTACCATCCATGGTGTTAATTAGTGATATATTGAAATTATCAAATAAAAACTAGAATTAAAATGAAATTACCATTTTACCTAATCGTTACATTGCAATGAGATAAGAGTTCCTCCAATATTGTTTTCCTGATGAAATTTAATGTCAAATTAAAAAATAAAAAAAAATACTTGATGGGTATTTGTTGCAAATCAAATCACTAATTAATGGTAATTTCTTCAGCTTTGGACTTTTAAAATATGCAAAATATGAATTTCAAACTGACGGTTATTATCTCTTAATTAAAGTTAAAATAAATATTAGAAAAGTTAACATCACAATTGCTTTCAAATCAGATCACTGATAATATCAGTAATTTTGAAATTTTGAAATTAAATTTATGCAAGATGGTAATTTAGAATTGACGTTCTCTTTTTTTTCCCCTACTTTGCATATGATTACTAATATTTATTTACTTTAATAAGGAGGGATATAAAGATATACACTACTTACATTTCAGTTCCCAATAAACATCAGTTCCCAATAAACATCATCACAATTACGGTCAAATCAAATCAGTAATTACTAATAATATCAGTAATTTTGAAATTCAAAATTCAAACCATATATATTTTTATCCTTAATGTTAAATTAAAAATTAAAAAAAATACTTTTTGACTATTTGTTGCAAATCTAATCAATAATAATTAATTGTAATTTCTTGAGCTTTGGAATTTTAAAATATGCAAAACTAGAATTTCAAACTGACGGTTATTATCTCTCAGTAATTTTGAAATTTTGAAATAAAAAATATGTAAAAGGTAATTTAAAATTGACGTTCTCTTTTTTTTTCCTACTTTGCATATTTCAGTTCCCAAAAAACATCATAACAATTGCTTTCAAATCAAATCAGTAATTACTAATTAATATTAGTAATTTTGAAATTCAAATTTCAAACCATATATATTTTTATTATTCTATAAATAAGATACAATTATCTGGTTTCACATTCAAATCTCGCTCGCTCATATATGTGACCGTATCTTTCTCTCTCAAATGCATCTTTCTTGTGATTTAGCAGCTAATTTCCCATTACACTTCTTTGTTCGAATGTTTGTTGATAATGTTTACATGTTATCGTTCCTGTATCATTGTTCCAACATCGTTGTTTCAATGTAAATTCGCATCCCACATCAACCTTTCAACATCGATGCTGCAATATCATTGTTGCAACATCGTGAAAAGTTGCATGTGTTACCTTTTTTGATAGCAGAGATGCAACTTTAAAGTTACATGTGCCATTTTTTTTTTTGATTTCCGTTAAATCCAAAGTCACGTTTTCTTGCTCCAGGAAGATTTTCTTCTTTTAAAGAAAGTATACATTCGTCCAAAGCTCGTGAAAACTCAGATGTGCAATAAAAATGAAAAAGACACGTTTGAATTTTAGATTAGTTTCTTATTCTTATTTGTGTTGTCAGTAATTTGGAGTGTGGTGATAGAGACGTGCAGTTTATGGCGATGCTGAAGGACATACATCAAGAGGTTCAGCAATAGATGTAGTGGAAACTAAAGTTTATTAGTTCTTGCTGTTATTCTTAGATTTGAACTTGAATATTGTTCAGTATGTCATGTAATTATTGGACTTTTAGTTTTAAGGTCCTGAATAAATGATTAAATATAATTTTATGAATCTTTGTTGTGTTTTATTTTTACTTATTATTTATTGTTTCAGTAATATTTAGATTATGTTGATGTTGAATTGTGTCTGAAGATCTGTTTGGTAAGTCAACATAGGATTAATAGTGTCAAGGATTTGTTTAATGGTCCAACTCTGAAAGGGTGATGTGGTTATAACAGCTGATCATGCTAAAGACTGTTATAATTAATTCCTGCTCCATATAAAGACTGATGGGATTATTGTCTCATGAGGGCTATGCACTGTTGAAGGCAAAGTCCTGTTAAAGACTAGCACTTATGGTGTAGTTATAACAGCTTCTACAGCGGATTCAACTTTAGTATTTATGTATCAGTTTTTCTTATGTAACAGTGTTTAGGACAAACATTGGTTCTCTATACTTTATCTCTCGAGACAAACCTATACAAACTCAAAGATTAACCATTGCCCAACAACAAAAGTGGTTCATCATCAACAGTAGATATTCTATCTTTGTTTTTGTTAACAGTATTTATATGTCCAAACTGTTAATATTATATCTCTGTTTATGTTAACAGTATTTATTTAATTTCAAACATCTGTTTATGTTCAAACAGATGTTTCAGGTCGAATATTTATTTAATTTCAAAATTTTGTTTATGTCCAGATTAGATGTTTAACAGTATTTAATTTAAAACATTGTTTTAATGATAAAATGGCAAGTTAAATTACAAAATAAAAAATATTCTTGATGACTATTTGTTGCAAATTAAATCAATATCTATCCACTGTTAGATAAAAAACAACTACTGCTCACATTTTGGAGGTTGACATCCACTGAATAAAAGTGAAGTACACTTGGATGATTATTAAGCTCCTCATTTTGATTGTTTGGGTATAGTATTCTTCAAATTGGTCTTTTCTTGCAAACAGTTTTTAATGTCAAACATTTGTTTAAGCGCAAACATGTGATTGTTAAATGTTATCCACTGCTGAAGGCCATCCTCTGTTTCTTCATAAACAACTGTTGACCACTGACTGACCAAACATCTGTGTTACATTTTGTTGGGTATCCACTGATAGTTAAAAAATAGTCACTGCTCCCCTTTTATTGTTGACATGCACTGAAATTTACAATCATTGGTTTTTTTAAAAATCATCCACTGCTCACATTTTTATTGTTGATGTGGTTAATTAATTATAGAATGATATTATTAACTGAATACTAGAATTACAATGATAGGTTAACTATATTATCTAATCGTTACATTCCAAAGAGATAAGAGTTCCTCGAATATTGTTTTGGTGATAAAAATTAAAGTTAAAATAAAAAATAAAAAAAACTGTTGTATAAAATCAGTGTTTTAACACACTGATGGCTATCCACTGCTAGCAAAAACTTACTCACTGTTCTCATTTGTGACTGTTGCAAACCACTGTTATTGTTCCATCAGTGGTTTCCTAACAACTGCCCTCCATTATCATCAGAGGTTGGCACGTGGACAGTACATAGCGGTAAGATCTATTAGTAACCGATGCCATGTCAGCATTCACTATTTCACCAAAAAAAAAAAAAACCCTGATCAAAACCCCCAAACAGTGTTTTTACTGTCGAATCGAATTCTAAATTCTTTTCTCAAAGCAGTTATCATCCATTTCTCTCAAAATCACTCATCCTCTTCATCGTCTTCTTCCTCTCGCAATCATAATCAAATCACGATGTCTCTCCCACGCAAATCCACACATAACTACTTAGGTCTACTTGAAAAACCCAGTCACACCAAAACCTTCAATTCCATCATTGATGTTCTGTCTTCTTCAAAGTACAAAACTTTGTTGACTTGTGATGCTCCGATCTACATGGATACCCAGCAAGAATTCTGGAAAAATGCTAAGTTGGAAACTAAGGATAAAAAGCCCTTAGCCATCAATTCTTCTATAAAGGACGTTCCAGTCACAATAACACCTCAAACCATTTCGGAAGTTTTTGAACTCGATGATCTTAAAGGTAAAACATCTTTCCCTAAGGAAGAGTATCAAACGTTTTTCATTCAAATGGGTTATGAAGAGGAAATCAAAAAAGACACTTTAGAAAAAGGCAGTTTTCCTCCTGCCACAAGGTTTTTGTTTCATACCATACTGATGTGTGTCTCAAACAAGACCACTGCTTTCAATGAAATCCCATTGAAGATTCAATATCTAGGTTATGCTATATTACATGGTGAAAATTTTAACTATTCCCAGGTAATCTTCAATTATCTTGTTAGAAATGTTAATAAAAAGGCGTTTTTGCTCTTTCCAAGGTTTTTAAGTTACTATTTTAAAAAGAAATTTTCAGAAGATAATGCCCATGTGCTTATCCAGGGTAATCCTTTTTCAATTAAGAGCCTCACTACTGAAACCTTTACAAGGATGTCAAAACTTTCCAAAACACAAGCAGAGGTTCCTGAGCAGACTTCAGCAGCTACCACTGCTCCTCAGGCACCTGCTGTTGAGCCCACTGCTCAAGGTGATGATAGCAATAAAACAACTGCTGTTAAACCCCCACCTAAAACCACCAAAAGACCAAAACAGAAAAAATCACAAAAGCCCCCCAAACCCAAAACAAAGGTAACTCTGGAAGATGAGATCCCAGAGCAACTACCAGTGACAACACAAAAGTCACCAATAACCACTGCTGCTACTACCTCATAGCAGTTGGAAGAAAGATCTCAACCTGAGCCTCAAACTCCTCCTGCTTCTTCTAAAAAAGAGCAGGTTGTAATAATAGGGACACCAAATTATGATGCTCTGGAATCACTTGATTCCATCATCCACAGCCCACTGCCCGGGGCAAATTCGCTTTCTACACCTATCCTCACTTCTCAAATCCCCCCAGAAACAAAACTTTTGTTGGATGCAGTTGATTTAGCCCGGACACAAACCAGTTCTTCTCAAGCACCTGTTAATGAGAATATACCTCAACAAGTGATTGGGTCTGGTGTCTCAATCATTGCTAACCCACCAACAACTGAGGAGGTTACACTGCAGGAAATACAAGTACTTCCTGTCAGTAGTTCAATTGGAGCAGCAACTACAGGTGTTGGATCCACTGATCTACACCTGGCCAGTTGTTTCATCAATAAGACTCCTCTGAAGGCAATTTCCTCTCCAGCAACTGTGATATCCGCTGCTGTCTTTGTTCCAACCCCTGGTTCTATTAAAAGGATCCCAATTGCTGAGGAAAGAAGTCCCCAGTACCAAGAAAAAGGGGCATCTGTGGATGACTTTTGGGAAACTTTCCCTAAGTCAACTGCTGATACAACCACTGCCAGTGGGAAATCAGATGATCCCATTAACTTGGGTGATGGTTTAATGTACAAGGAATTGAGGGAGAGGGTTAAGAAATTGGAAACTTCTGTTGCAGATATTAAGTCAATGCTCCAACAGTTGTTACAAGCCCAAAAGGCAACACCCACTGCAGCACCAGATACAACATCTGCTCCATCATCTGCTCCTACACCCATTGAGCTTTGGAGTTTATTTCAACCTGTACTTCACCAACAAAGGGCATATTCTGATCATCAACATGAAATACAGATTCAAAAGATCAGAAATATGATGGAAGCTAGGTTTATGGATACACAAGCAGACATAAAGGCATTGAAGGCCCACTCGCTGAAAACCACTGGTTCTGCTCCTACTATCATCTTTGTGGACAACCCACCACCAGCTGATGCCAAAAAGTGGGAGAAAATGAAGCAGCTAAAGAAAAAGGGATATGAAGATGGTTTGTACATTGCACCAGACAAATCCACTATGCTTGCAGAGATACCTAAGCCAGATGGTACTAAAAAGGTTGATGTAACCACAAATGCCATTTCTGATGCAAAAGGAACGGTGAAAAGGGATATGGAGGCAAAGGATAAAGCAAGGTGGGAACAGGAGAAAAGAGTTTGTATGGAGAAGGATGAGCAAGGTGTTTCTGAGGCCAAGAATGAAGAAAATCCTGAGCCTAAAAGAAAACAGCCCACTAGAAAAGTGAAGGAACCCAAATCCACACCTCCCAAAAGCTCCACACATCAAACCTCAAAACGAGCAGATGTTAAAACATCTGTTGTATCGACAGCTGTAGGTACTTCAGTTGTTTCAACATATGTTACACCAACAATTTGCACCACTTCAACACAAATTCAATCCACTGCCTTACCACAAATCCCATTACCATAAAAAACATCCTCATTACTACCAACACCACCTGCCAAAAAGGAAAATACTTCAGGTGACACATCATCTGTTGTAATGGTAACAGTGGTTGAAATACCAGCTGTTTCAACAACTGTTAGTCAACCATCTACCACTCAAATCACTACCACTCAACGCACCAAAACACCACCAACCTCTCCAAAACATAAAAGGAGAAGGATAATTCTGAATGTTGATCCTTCAACACCGCAAACATCCACCCAACCATTGTCCCTTGTTACCATTCCCAATGCTGTCCCATTCTCTTCAGCACAAGTTTCAAATTCAAACACTGCCATTCTTCCTGCAGGAGTCCTGTATCCATTAGAACTGGAAGCAGTTAGAGAGGAGATCATATCCTTCTACTCTGAAGATGACCCTGCTAAAAGGAACTTGCCATCTGTTCAAGGATATCCAAGGCCTAATAACATTAATGAATACTTGAAGTTAAAGGCTCAACAAGCAGAGGATATCTCCAAAAGAAATACACAAGGAAAATCTGACAGAGAGATTCAAACATTTTACCAACATTTGCTAACCCAAGTGAAAATTTTGGAGCAGTTTTCAAAAGATCTCTGTCAAAATTTATCAGAAAGAGCTGATGAAACTTTGAGGAAAGATTATATTGACTATATCATGGCTTACAAAACATACAAGGGAGAAAAGTACAAGTACAAAGAATGGACCATCAGTGAGCTAGAAAGTGAAACGGCCAGAATTCAAGATATGATCAAAAAGAAGGTGAAGCAGACTCCTCCTATCTGGGCAAAGTTTAAGAAAAATGTACCAGATAGGTCTCTGCAGCTGAAGAGAATGAAAGAAGAGTTAATAACAGCTAATTTTGGGTCAAAGAACCAAGTGTCAAGGTGGAAAGAGGATAAAGTGTTTTTCTCTTACAAAAAGCTGGAAGAATTAAGAAAGAAAGATCCTAATGTTCCCCAAAAGCCTGTTTACCCTGAAGCAGTGGTTCCAGCTAAGCCAAAAAAGCTACAAATCAGGAGATCCTAATACAGATTCGTTGGACTTTGAATTACAATTCAAAGGGCAAGTCAGGGAATTATTGATGAGGCAATAAAGATTCACAATGGAAATGTGATATTTGGGTTTGTGTTTTACAGTTTATAGCAGAGTTAAGATTACTAGGTGTGGTAATGTTTGCGGTTATATAAGAAATTTTATGTATTTGTGAATTTGGTAAGTAACTGAATTGACTTTGAAAGTCAAAGGTGAAAGAAACATGGTTGACTTCACTATTGGCATTGTTTGTTAATCCTGTTTTGTAGTAAAAATACTCTTTGAGCTTTTTTTGAGCTGTTTAATTTGTTATCCTTTTAGTGAATTTTCTTTTTCAGTTGACCCATCTAATATAAAACACATGATTAAATCATATGGTCAAATTGTTAAGGGTCTTGATGATTTAAGTTGCTAATTGTGTGCCGTCTATTAGCTAATTATTTGTAATTTATGTTAACAGTGTTTATATTTTAACAGATGTTGACCAAAAGTCGAACAGATGTTGGCGAATAGTGAAACAGATGTTGACCTCAAGCAGATGTTTGGTTTGTGGCCAAATATCTCTTTATGAGCAAACATCTGTTTAACTTCAAACATTTGTTTAAGGCCAAACATATCTTTATTGGCAAATTCTGTTTATGGCCAAACATCTGTTTAAATCCAAACATCTGTTTAAGTCCGAACAACTGATATAGAACGCCAAACATTTGTTTAAGCCCCAACATCTGTTTAGGTCTAAACAGATGTTTAAATATCTGTTCAAAACACTGTTCAATCTAACATGGGTTTCCATGCATCTGTTGACTAAAAGTCAAACAGATTTTCAAACCACTGATTGACTTATCCAAATTTCTGTTGAATACTAAATGAGATGTTGACCAAAACTCAAACAGCGGTTGACCAAAAGTCAAACAGATGTTGACGAAAAAATGGGATTATCCGACCTGGTTACATGGGATATTTTTAAACTTCTAACATTTTAAAGATCCTCAGAAAATCTCGGTTCATTTCTCTCTCCACGTTTCTTTCTACACTTTCTCCAACAAAATCTGTCATCTTCTTCGATTTCTTCCGATCTTCATTAATATCATCTTGTATAATAATAAAGGTATTGTTAAATAATCTGATTTGTTTTGTATTTTTTATGTTTATTCTTTTAGTTATGAATTCTTTGGGCGATTATGGTTCTTTCTATTTAAATGAAGAAGTTGTAGTCGACGGTAGTGTATTCATGTATGTCCCTGTTTTTTTTTCAATCCATTGTTGGTTATGATTGCGTTTATTGTTGCGGCTTATACTTGAACAATTTTTGATAGTCCTAATTTTTTTGAATATCCGATTAATATGTAGTTATTATGCATGTTATGATAGACATATATGTTTCTAAAAAAAGTGATCTGCATTTCCTGTATCTACCATTTGTGTTATCTATTGTTGATTTTATTGGATTTCACTTTGCTCATGTATTTATCTTATTCTGATTTATGATATACCATCTGATGTATTCTCATGTGTATTTAAAAAAGTTGAATTTATTTTGATTAGTACTTGGTATACTGTTTTTAAGTTTTTCTTTTGAATAGACACAAGTCACTATCCTGTTTTTCTATACAATTTATACAGCTGTTGATCGTTCTTGTATATTTGTGATACTTAATCGGAAAAGTAGGTTTTAAGTTTTAATTATATGATTTGATGTAAAAATATATATATATTTCGATATGATAAGAAATTACATGTATTCTCACCTTTTTGATGTTGTCTATTGTTATTTTGATATATATTAGTTGTATCATCTTTTATTTAGATGTATTGCATACCTTAATGCATTGTATTCATTTGTTTCTTAATGTTATTGATTTTGATTATATATGATTGATACTGTTACAGTTTTATGTGAGAATGATTTATGGATTTCCGTGTTACCTTCAAAGCAGTAAAAGGAAATGTTTGGTTAGTAGTTTTATCCGATCTTAGTTTAACACTTAATTTTAATTTTTTGGTATGATAATTAGCAATAAAAGTGTTTCTTTTATTTATGCTTAGATTTTGCCAAAACAGTATCAAAATTGGATTCAACAGTTTAATTATCCAATTGGAAATACAAATATCCGAACCACAGCTGGAAATGTTTTTAAAGTCAAGATCTATCCCCTAAGCAATGGCATATATTATTTTTATAATGGTTGGTGTCAATTGGTAGACAGTTTGAAAATACCTTCAGATTCATGGTTGATATTTCATTATGAAGAAGCTTTACAAAGTTTCAGAATATTGTATTTTTATCAAGACATTGCTCTTTCACCTTGTGAAGAGTTTTACTACAAACCATCTGGTAACGAAGATTATGTGGTATGTAACTTCGAATATTATTCATCATGTAATTTTATTGGAGATACAATTGTTTATTTGTTGTGTTTTATTTTTTTACTTAATTTTCTGATATATTTTTACTAATGTACTATATAATGTGTTTTATTCTGATTGTAGAGTATTAATCGTTCTTTTGTTCATCACAAGATGTTAAACACTATTCCTTCATATCCGGTCGTTATTAAAGGATCTGAAAACCAGAACTGGTCTGTAGGGGTGGAAGATATCAACAATGAACTTTACATAATTACCGGATGGAAGGAGATAAAGAATGACTTGTCATTAACTGCTGATCATCTCATTGTCTTTGAGATGATAGATCTTCAGACTTTTCATATCACGGTTTTCAATTGTGCTACCTGTGATTTAGTGCTTCCACCTGAGGTTTGTGCTGTTGTTAAACAAAAGGTGATAGAAGAGATTGTGTTGAGTTCAGATAGTGAAGCTGTACAGGACGTCGTTGATGTCAATAATAGTGGTATGGTTGTTGGGAATGAAGATGATCAGATCGTACCTCTTTCTTTCCGTGTGGACGGTCATTTTGTAAGTTTGTGATGATGAGTTTACTAATATATAATACTTTAGTCAGATTTTAAAGATGTGTTAATTCTTTGTTTATTGAATTGTTCGTTGTTTGTTACAGCACCTTTTTAAAAAACAGGCTGAAGATCTTGGACTGAATCGTAAGATGGGTTTGAAGATTGTGGACGTGGCAGGTGATGTTTGGAATATTCAAGCTGCTATAGGTTCATCTCGAGGTCAACCAAGATATTATCTGCAAGGAATGAGAAAGTTTGTGAGAGATAAAGGCATGGTTTCAGGTCAAGCATTTACACTTAACTTTGTGAAAGGTAAAAAGTTTTTTATGTTCGGATGAATGTTTGTGGTTTGAAGAAGGCAAATGCAGAAGCATACATTGAACTAAATTTTCGGGTTGTAGTTGTTTGCTTTTCGAAACTGATACTAGACTTGTTTGTTTAGTTTTGAAGTTGTGATTCTAAAACTATATATGTACATGTAAATTATTAGCTCCATGTCTAACGGAAACAATGTGGAGTTGTGAACTAAAAACAATTACTTTTGGTCAACATCTGATTGACTTTTGGTCGTATTAATAACAGTATAAGATGGTTGATGTAATGCGGTCGTATTAATAACCAATGGTAATTAATTAATCTAAATAACTTTCCCGAGCCCGGGAAGCAATCCCGGGTAAAAACCTAGTATATATATAAGGAGGAGTAAAAATGGTGTGAAATATCTTCTTAATCTAATAAAAGCCATACCTAGGGGACACATGTCCCCCATCTAGGGCCTCAAAATCTCATTTTCCCGCCATTTTGCTAATTCCTTCATGTCCCTGATGTGAAACCCGACACGGGATCCGAATTACTCATTCGGGTCGATAAGTTCATTCCATATATAAAGCAAAACCCGTTCCTTTTGTTTCCACATTCTTCATCTTCTCACATACGCTTTGTTCGATTAGGGTTTTTTTTGTTCTTTCTCTTCCTCTTCGCAATCGATCCTAAATCTCTTTAGAAACAACTGTAAGCAGCCAAGCAACTAGGTTAATTTTTCTCGATCTATGATGTTCTAAACATTGTTTCATGATTCGTGGTTTATCTTTCTCCTTCAACGATCTTCATATCAAGCTTCCAAATCAAGGTTAGATCTAACACTTCGATTAAACATCTAGGGTTTCAGCCTTTTCTTCTATTTATCCTATTTTGTTGTCTTAATTGTAATCATTCATGTCTATCAACGGTTAGGGCTTTGCTTGCCCCCTGCCTTTTGTGGTCGCAATCAAGGTTAGATTATAGTTTTTTACTATTTATTTTATTTGTTGTTTTGATTTGATACACTAATTTTTGTAAGTTTTATCATATGGGTATTTCATTTTCAGATGTATTCATCAGTCTTTAGTTGATTTGATACGCTAATTAATCTTGAATGTGATTATTTAATATTGAATTTGTAATACCGATTGTTATCTTTACTTTGTGGAGGAGGGGTCGTCCGGTGAAAGGTTTCTTGATCTTGGATCAGTTATATTTCTGATAATCAAATGTCGTCTACACCAAGGTATGATTTTGTTATTTCTCTATTGTTCAGATTTTGATGCTCATATACTTTAGGCGATGAATCCGAATTTAATTGAAGCATAAGATGGTTCAGATCTAAAAAAAAACGGGGTGGCCAGAGAAGACGATGATCAAAAGGGTTCATCCAGATTTGATTTTCTGCGGTGGCCGGAGAACACACAACCCAGTTCTTTTGTTTCCCCATTTCTTCATCTTCTCTCATACGGCAGGCGATTAGGGTTTTTTATCTCATAAACACACAACCCGGTCCTTTTGTTTCCCCAGGTGGTTGAACTTATGTTTGTTTGCACTATTGTTGATCTGTTTATGAAATTCGGGTTTTAGTTTTATTGTTTTCAGGGATTATTGGGTTTCATATTTAATTGTTATTGATCCTTTATGAGTCTCAGTTCAATTCACTTGAATGTTTTGTTAATCTGTTGATGAAATTAGGGTTTTAGTTGTTTTGTTTTTAGGGACTATCAGTTTTTATGTTTAATTGCGATTGATTCTGTATGAGTCTTACTTCACTTCATAGTGTGTTTGAGTGCGGATTTGTTAATCTGTAAATGAAATTAGGGTTTTAGAGGTTTTGTTTTTCCGAAACTACAAAAGTTTATACATTTGCATTCAGCTTTCTTTTGAGATTTGCGATTGTAATCTGATAACATTAGTGTTTTGATTGCAGATTATTTGTCTTTATGATTTCATTCTGATTCATGAGTTTTGTCAGGTAATATTTGTCAGGTAATATTTTTGTTCATGATTTGAATCGCCTTAGCGATTTCAACTCAGAAATTCATCATTTGAATTTGCAATCATGTTTTGTTATAGATTGGCGATAACTATTAGGGCCGGTCGAGGGTAAGTGAATACGAGCAGCCGCTTGCGCCCACTGTGAAGAAGCAAACGTCCAGAATGGTCAAGGGGTAGGAAATCTTGGTGAAGGAGCTCTCGATTTGATTAGGGTTTCGTTGAGGCATGTTCTAAATATGAATAATCATTTTTTTTATAATAAAGATTCAAGTTTTGAAATTTTATGATCGTAAAGATTCAAGCTTTGAATTTTTTTTTTCATTAATGTTCTGCAGATTTTGTATCGAAGTATTAGGCATTGTTGGATGATTATGTAAACCTCCATAGCTGTGACTCAGCAACCATTACCCGTTTTTAGGCAGCCAATCAGGTTTGTTTTCCACATTGCCCTACAACTTATATCTCATATGGAATATGTTTCTCCGTATTTTATGTTCCTTCACCACCTATTCATCAGTTATAATACGTGACCACAGCCTCCTCAAGCTGGTAGTATAAACTCGGCTCCACCAGTGGCATCGCGTACCTTGCATATTATGGAAGCCGGTTTGTTGGACATCTCACCCTCAAAGTTAAGCAGGTAGATGTGAAGTGTGAGACCAAAACGAAGGTTTATTTTTTATTTCCATTTAAATCGCATGGCCTTAATAAGTTGATGATAGAATATGTTTTTTCATATGAATTTATTGTCTATAAGTATGTGTTAGAAAAATTCAGGTGAGGGCATACTTTTCTTTTTTTATATTCATGAAACAAATATAGTCACTAATACAATGTTTGTGTTGTGTTCAAGCGAGATGGGTCAGGTTTGTTTGAGCTATGTCTTCACAGTTTGCTTTTGTCAGTAAAATATGTATATATGTGGGTTTTTTATGGTCTAGGTAGCTATAGTTTCAGCAAATGTACCTTGCATAACTGGGAATCAATTTTTAGAAAGTGAGGATTCTGGACGCCAAGAGCTGATGTTAGCCAATGCATTTAGTTTTCCACAGGTGCATTTTTTTTTAAATATTAAGTTTTTGTGTGTAGCTTTTTTCTTTCATTATGATTATGAAATGTAAATGGCTTGCTATTTGTTTCATTTGTTTGTTATTAGAATGAATACAGAGTTCTGTATGGGGTTTTTTTCATTATGATTATGAGATGTTAGTGGCTTGGTGTTTGTTTCATTTGTTTGTTAGTTATGAGAATGCTGAATGATCATAAAGTCCAGGTAGCATTTTTTTAGTGCATCCAAAGTGAGGGGTAAAAGTAAGACGACATCCATCCTTTATGACATCTGACATTTTTTGTGTCACCACCATGCTCTTTAAGAGCACATGTTGGAGGTGATCATTCAAAGAGTTCATGCAAAATAAAGAACAAAAATACAATCTCAATTGCTAAATGTACAAGTTGGTGAGGTAATTTATCATTAGTTTAATACCCTTCGTTTAAATGATGCTAATGATACTGCTGAATTTGCAAAGTTATGGACTTAACGTGTATTAACCCGTAGACCTAAGAGAAAGATGTATGCTTCTGTTATTTATTTTTATTTCTAATTTTTTATTTTGTTAACACTATTGGGCAAACAATGTGTCAAATATGGTTAGATTATAGTGTAAACTATTTTGAGTGCACTAGTATAATTGTTTTGGAAGGATTGCCACTAATGGCAAAAGATTACCTGAAATTATGAGCTAATTTTCCTTATGTTAGAAAACAAATTCTTAAAAAAGGAGAAATAATTGATTCCCTCTCCGATCTACTTTCTGGAAATTTACAAATCAGTTGGCATTCGTTCTCATGCTCGAGTGATGGCTTGCGCGTTAACTTCCAGGTCAAGTGTTTAAAAGGTTTTGGTCTTTTCAAATTTTGTGACCTTGCATCTATTCGTATGTCTTTTTTTAACCTTTTCCTCTTTTGTAACAAACATTAAATACACGTGAATGTGATTATTATGTGTTTTGTATTTAAATTATGTATTTACTAGGTTAGAACCCCGTGTATTACATACACGGGTTGAATAAATGTTGATTTCAGCAATGAAATGTATAAACTCAAATTCGGTTTTTCCTTTGAGTTGAAGATCTGGTGTTGCTGTCGTCGCTTGATGTGACAGTAGAGAAGATCAAACGGCTGGTGATGAAGGTCGTTCAGAAACATATCATTTTTCAACACCGCGAAATTCGCGGGAATTATCACTAGTGTTAGTATATATATTGTTTTTTTTAAGTTTTCTTTTTGGGGAAAGTGAATATGGGGATGCATAACCCATCAAAACTACGTAGTTTTGATTAAAATTTATTAAATTAATTTTATTTTCCCTTATCTCCTCTTCTCCCTCTACATCGTACCTGTAGATCAAGATCAATCGATCACTACATCATATCATCGCTCCCAGTTCCATTGATTCAATATAACCATCGATCTCGAAGCTTGTTGTTTAACATTCTTAGGGCCGACTCAAGGCTTGTTGTGATGGCAGTTTTAAAGAATCGCTCGCGGCCCCTTCAACTTTCAATGTCGGCTATGGCGGGCACTCGACTTTTGCAGGGATCAGTGGTATCTTCGATTTTATTCTTCTGTCCTAATTTCTATCTCCAGTCATTTTCATAAATTGCAAATAAAATGTTTGAATAGATTATGATTCTGACATATTTATGGTTTAGGTTTTTTTGTTGATTTTATCTTTTCTCATGGAAAATTGATGATGATTATTTCTAAGTACATCACTGTAACAAACATTTTAAGACTAGATCATTAGCATATTTTGGAGCATGCTCAGTTTCTACCAAAAATAGGGTTTTGATTAATCAATTGTAGTCATGATTTATGACAAATTTGATTAATTATGATGCAACTAATTCAACAGTAGAATCATTGTTTTTAAACTTATATATTGTAAGTTTAGCTTCGGGATCAAAGTAGCTATTAAAAATCTACAAAATTCCCTAATGCTACTTTGCTCTGTGTTTTAGCTCTGTGTTTCACATGGGTGAGAACTAGGGATGAACGTATGGTACCGGGTATCGGTACCGATATGAATTTCCCTAACCGAAAAGTAGCAATTCGGTACCGACTTTTAAAGTTTTCTGTACTGGTTTTTACCTTCAAATACCAATATTGTACGAACCGGGTATTTTCGGTACCGCTACATGTTTTGGGGTATTTTCGGTAAATGAGCACTGTTAGTTAATCTATTTCATTTTACTATTAATTGTGAACCGTTTGACCCGTTTTTAAATTTAGTTTATCCGTTTCATTTTATGTTTCTATCAATCACGAACTTGTTAGATGTCAAGAGGCAAACGAGATCTAGAGACAAGTGTTTTGGTGGATGAAGTTACCAACGGATCAGCGGTGGGAATCTGTAAAAGAACTGGTGCAGAGCGTAAACGGGATGGATATGTTGACAAGTCGCAAGAAGATAGTTCACGCAATAGTCTCACTAACACTATGGACACCGAACCCCTCAAAGCCTATTTCTAAGCTATGTAAAGGATATTTATTGTATTTTTAACTTATGGTCATGTTCCAGAATGTCTGTTCTAGTACGAATCATCATACTTTCACAGTTTGTCGAATTTAGTCCCTGTAGGCGAATTAACTTGATTTTGCCATACCAAAGCCTTCAAAACTTATTTCTAAGTTATGTAAAGGTTATTTAAGGTATGTTAAGCATATGTTAATGTTCCGGAGTGTTTTTTGCATTGAACTGGTTATATTTACGCATCAGTGCGCATATAACCTTCCAAAAAGCGATTTAAAACTTGAAATCGAACAAGAATTGATATGTGCAAATGATACACATATTTATACAAGTCCCAAGTATGAAATACAATATTTCATTAGTTTGGTATTTGTTTGACGATTGAAGTGACACAGGTGTCACATGATGTTTTACTGTTAGGATCAAAACTTGAAAATGATGAAGAATATCCACCACTTTGAGTAGTAGTGCTAACATTTGGACTAGACGATCCATCAGCACTAAAAGCAGTACTAATCTTTGGACTTGGACTTGGGGTAGCCTCAAACTTGTTTCCTCGATAATACAGACTGACATCCTGTTTAGCATTTGGATTTGTCATGATAGCCGTCTTTTGAATATCCAACTCATGCTCTTCAATTTTCTGAATAAACTGTGCCAGATTCATATTCTCAGACTTTCTCATGTGTTTCACAATCATCAAATAAGTTCCCCATTTCTGCTGCGGTAATGCATCAGCAAGTTTATCCACCCATTGATCATCCTCTTTCTCAATGTTAAATCTTTTCATTTCCAAAACTAGATGACAATATCTATCAATTATCTGCTTTGTTGTTTCATGGTCGAAAGCTGAAAACATATCAAATGATTTCTTCAATAACGCCTTTTTGTTTTTAATCATATCTGCACTTCCTTTGAATTTCTGAATCAATGCTTCCCAAATTGACTTAGCTGTATTATCATGTTGGAGCAAAACAAATATATCTTCCTTAATTGCCTGTTGAAGAATACTGATCAACATTTTCTCACTAGTATATTTCAATTTATCAGCTTCCGTAAAATCACAAAATCCCTTTTCAAGCCCACGTTCTTTTTTCGGTTTCTCGTAGTCTTTCTCCAACGAACACCATGCATCAAACTTGTAAGCTTGCCCCCAGTTCTCAAATCGATTCTGCCAACCTTTGAAATCTTCAATGTACATCAGTTTTGGCGGTTTCTGATGAGTTCCCGTCTCATTCTCACTGTACAATGTTTCAGCAGCTGTAACCGGAGCAACTGGCGTGGCGAACGCATTGTAGAATTCCTCAGCCATGTTTCGGAAACAAATTTCACCAAAATACAATTTCAAGCGATATAGTATACTCAAGCGAAATACCCTTGAAACGAAAACCTAGATTTCAAGCGAATTCAAACTCAAAGTGTACTTTCAAGCGAACTGAACAACCAAAAAGCACTCTCAAGCGAAATGAGTACCAATTTTCAAGCGGATAAACGATTTCAAGCGAACCGAACAAAATATTCAAGCGAACAAACGATTTCAAGCGAACTCAATCAGCCAATCTCGCTTGAACTGTCGCTGATGTCATCAAGTTCGATCTGTTTTCAAGCGAAACACCGTATTTTTACCAGTTTTAAACCGAATTAATGTCTAATTCTTTCAAGGATTCTTTTAAACATTGTTATGCACATAATATGTGAAATTCAAGACTTTTTGACTGTAAAATTTTATAAATTTTCAAAAAGAAGGTGTAGAAGTCAGAAAAATGGCTGTTTTTTAGCAAGAACTCTTCTTCCTGAGCTCTGATACCACTTGTAGGATCGAGTTGTGACCCAAATGAGTCAATCAGAAGAGCTCTAATCCGTTTCAGAGGCGGAAACAAAGAAACGGATGTGAAAAACAGCTTGTTTCACTAATAATCGTCTTGTATATTGAATAAAACCAGTTTACAGATCAAACGACACTTCGGCAGCAGTTCGGTACCGGAAACAAGGAAGTTACATATGAAACCGCTTGAAGGGTATTTATAGGCCCCATGAATTCGCTTGAGGGTGACACATGCCAGTTCAAGCGAACTGCTATAAGTTGGTTTCGCTTGAAACTGACAGATGTCATTTCAAGCAAAATGGCTTCCTTCAAGCGAAATGCCCATAAACACATCCTATTTTCACCTATTTTCTCGAACAACGTTCCCTGATCTAACATATCTAGTACAAGACTCGATACAAGACGAAGTCGACAGATGTATGCACTAACAAATCCGGTCGGATGGTCACTCGTTTGGGGATAACCATTGACTAGTGACTATCCGATCGGATGGTCACTCATTTGGGTTGATGTTTGACTAGTGACTATCCGATCGGATGGCAATCCGGTCGGATGGTCACTCGTTTGGGATGATGATTTGAAAGTTTCAAGCGCAATCCGACGGGATGGCTTAAATCGGATGGCAGTCCGGTCGGACGGCAATCCGTTCCGACATCCTGATCGTCTTGAACTTGATGGTTTTGAAAAGAATAATGGTAATTTGACCGAAACGATGTGATATCGTGCTAAACAACTGAAATTCTATCAAATCCGACCCGTTTTAACGGCCGGGAACCACCCTGTTCCATCAGATTTGGCCGTTCTTGACGGTTTCCCATGTTTAACCCGAAATCACATAACTCTTTGATTAGATAACATAGATTTGGACGAGATTTGTGTAAAAACATGTGGAAATCACTCAGATCTGAGCTGTTCATGGTGAAATGAGGTCACACTTTGAAGTTCATATGAACTCTTGATGACATTATCCTAGAACACCTCAAATCAGTAGATTTCACGGTTAAAAGTTGAGATTTAAAAGATAGAAAGGTGTAGAATCGTGTGTAGATCATAAAAGTAAAAGAATTAGAGTGAAAACTTACAAGATTCGCGAGAAATCGAGAGAAAAGGGTCCAAAAGCGTGCTGGTCGAGTGAGGGCTGTCACATCACTGTTCAAGTGATGTGACAAGTGCTATTTATAGGCAAGGGATGAGAAAGGGAGGTGTGGTGCGAACGGATCGGATGACAGTTCGATCGGATGGCCATTCGGTCGGATGGTCATCCGGTCGGATGGTCATCCGTTCGGATGGCCATTCGATCAAATGGTCATTCGATCGAAAGGTTTCGCGTTTTGATTTTCCGACTTTCCGTTTCGTGCGTTAAGCATTGCGATAGTTTTGTTACACATTTTCGTACCCATAATTATATATACATATTTATTATAATTAATCACAAAGGTCGTATATACGTATTCATATTTCGAGTCCTGCGATAATCGAGTTGCGCGTGATTGCGGGTGCGCTTTCGAGTTTGCGATGCGTTGTGCCACAATGACTGACGGGGTACTACTCGCTCGTATTGTCAGCATCGTCATGATGACCGATGGGGTAGTACTCACGTGAAAGTCATCGTTAGCGTTAATGTTTGCGTTGTGACACATCACGGCTATCGAGGAGGGTAGAATAGGTCCTCACTCAATGTCATCGTGAGTGTTAGTGTGTGCGATGCGATGTGTTAGCGATAAAGTTTGTGTAATATGCGAAAATACTGCGAAATAGCGATGTATGCGATATAGTTACATTATGATCCGAATCTCTGGTGCTAGGCATTACGAGTGTAGCGAGTAGTAACAACGCACGAACGTGCGGGTTGTTACACCAGGGACTATACGAGAACAAAATTGAAAAAGTTGGGGACTATAGGTGTAATTTTAAAAAGTTATAGACTAAAGGTGAAAAATGGGCAAAACACATAGACTATCCGGATATTTAACTCTTTTAAAAATATCATATGTAATCTTCTTTTAGTATGTTATTTTAATTAAATGAAAATTTTAAATACTTTAAACAAAAAAAAAAAAAAACAAAATTCACATGGCTGGCCACGCCAGCCGAAACCACGCCACACCACACCTAGCCGAAGCCACGACACGCCACACCACACCTTGTGGATCTCACACCTGTCACGTGTCGAGTAATGCCCCCAACTCAAGTTTCTCCACACCCCGTAATCTTAAAAGCACAAGAAAACCTTATTATTGAAATAAGGCTATAGGGATGTGTAGATGCCATTACCCTTAGGGTCTAAGTGGTGCATGTCTAATGAGATTAAGCAAAATTTTCCACCACCCAATCGTATTGTGCCATGTCATTTCCGGTCTTATCCTTCACTCTTGCCCAAAAAACATAAAGGGTGAAAAACAAAAGAGTTTTTTTTTTTCCATAATGGTGTTGGTGGTAAAAATATTTATCAAAATTGTGTTATTGGAAAAATATTTACCAAAATGATGTTTTTAAAAATTTATTTGTTTCTCACTCTCAATCTTATTGGATAAATCTAATTTATTAAATAACTATATTGATTAAATAATGGTATTGTGTCTCTCACCTAACTTACTTTTTTTAAGAAATATTAAAAATAATCTATTTTTTTATAATACCTATTTTGAAAAACAGAAAAACATACATGTGATTCTAATAAGTGTAGTTATACCCTCGTAATTATGTATTTAATTAAAAAAACTGAAAAGTTTAATCAAATGTGTATATGGTTTATTGTTATAATTCCTTTAACTCGTTTTTATATAAACCAGACAATATAGGATATATTTCCTTTTTTGCCAACTACATTAGTTAAAAATATATTAAACACTTTGAGAAAGGACCCATAATTATTTATATCTTGCTATATTAAAATTAAAAAAAATATAATATATTAAAAAACATAAAAAAAAATTGTAGTTTAGAACTTTTTAGTCACCTAATCTGTTATTAACCTATTTTATAGTTCAGATTAATATTATTAACTCATTTTTTAGTTCAGATTTATATCTTGTTATATTGAACTAAAATAATATATTAAAAAAGATATAAAATTACCCTATATATTAAAAATTCAACTGAATGAACAGTAACATATAATTACATATTAAAAATATATTTGAATAGTAACATTACTAACCGAAGAGTAAATGGTATCGGGTACCGGTATTAAATTTATCAAACCGGATGTGCTTTCGGTACCGGTTCGGCACCGGTATTCACCGGTTTTACCCTCAAATATCGTTGTCGTACCAGTACCGACCGGTATCGTACCGTACTAGGTATATTCGATACCTGTACCCACTTTTGGGGATTTCGGTAACGGTATTTTCGGTACCGGTTGGTAACGAGCTCATCAAATCCTGTAGCAATGCAAGTGATTGCACCATTTAGATTACTTTTCATACACACAGTAAATAAACTGTATTTCGTTTGAATGATGTTTTATATACACAACAACTTATTTTGCTTTCTTTTTTGTCTTTTTTTGTAATGAATGAATTGTAGCATGTATATTTTTTTGATATTTAGATTATTGATAAGCAAATTGTATCAAATCCTGTAATCAAACCGGTATCGTATCGGTACCAAATTTACTATACCAAATCATTTTCGGTACTAATTTGGTATCCACCTTTTGACGTTTTCAGAATCGTTACTTTCGGTTCGACACCGATCTAGCTCCATACCTGTATTTATTGAACTTACCTTCAAATACCACACCGTATTGTACCGAGTATTTTCGGTGCCGGTACCTAATTTCAAGATTTTCAGGATCGGTACTTTCGGTGCCGTTACCGGTACCGAGCTCATCCATATTTTAACGTGTTAGCACCGTAATAACTGAACTGAAAGTAACCGAATTTCCAACGTGTAAGACGTGTGGGTCCTATTATTATATATTAGGTTATTTAAAATCGCTTCTTTTAGGACGGAGTAACTATCCTTTTCACGTCATTTTTATTTATGTTTTCATATTCGGTATTTGCTTGCCGTTGTTGACACGCGTTTTGCAGTCACTGGGTCCCCGACGCAACGTGCGGGCGAAAAATCAACTAGTTTACTGAAGAAACACTGGATAATTGACCGGAATCGAATTATCTAGGGGGTTTGGATCTGCATAAAGGGGGGTTGTTCTCTCTCGTTTGATTCGATGCAACTGACCTTCTTCTCCGGTAAACTCTGCAAAAGAAAGCACTGTTAGCCTCGTCAAGGGGAGAAGAGGGGTTCTCTCCTTGACCCGACTCCGGCGTGAGAATAAGTATGTGTTTATGAAGAAGAAGAGGTATTGACGAAGTGTGTGTAACTTGAATTTCATACCTGAATTGTTCTCATATTTATAGCCGAGAGTTTTGGGCGGGAAAACTTGTTGGTGAAATGCTGACGGAAGATGCTAACCCCGTAAGCGGTTACATTTCCTTCCGTTAAGTTTCTCGATCCGACGTGAGTGCACACGGATCGCTGTTTAGATCTATGGCTGGGGGTTTGCCACGTGGAAAGTGATCAAGTGGAGGTTTCTCTCCAATTGCATGCCATCATCGTGATTTCAGGGATGCCTGAGGTGATGACACGTGTCCAGACGGTTGTAACCGTTTAGTGGTGCATGATTGGGTCCTTCTAGAAGGTTATTGTCATAATCCTGTGTGACTCTTTATCGTGTGGCACCAGCTGGGTAAATAATATCCAAGTCTGGATATTATTAGGCGGAAGTATTTAACTTAGGATTTTCATCCTTTGTTTATGGAGGAAAGCGCAAGGATTTATGATTTCCTTTTGGTGCGCAAGTGTTGTCTGCTATCTGTCTCTTAAGCCTTCTTTGTAGGACCAGTGCGCGGCCGCGCAAGGTCAAAAAGAGGCTGAAAGACAAGGTTATGGTATGGTCCCAAGTACTTATTATGAGGTTTTTGGGACCTTACCCCTTCAAGTCCCCCCAGTCTAGTGTTGCTCTTATGCAAATAAGTGGAACACTGGACTTATGAGAGAGAAATGTTTTTTGGCGCGAAAGTAGAGAATCTTCTGTGAGAAGATTTACTTTGCTTATTAAAACCTTTAGGGGAAGTTGTGATTTTTCCCTTTGTTGACCCTTTTGTAATCATGACCTGACGCTTGGTGACGTCAATTTGTAATAAAAAATTAGTATTTGCGATACTTTTTCTTCTTACCTTGGGATACGTATTGACGCTTGTCAGGCCTCATTTATGGGGATATGACCCTAGGTCCTGTAGCGCCGTTCAGAAGGGACATTTTTGACAGTTTATCATGGTGGTTAAGCTTTTCCTTTTCCCGGAGTTTGGTTTCTCTATATATACATTTGAGGATTCTTATCTTCTTCCTTAATTTGGAAAATATGAAGGCGAAAAGTTCCTTTCGTACCCGGCGACTTTTAGATATCTTAAGGATCTACGAGGCTGCTGAGGGTCTCTTGTTCCTTGCTGATCCACCGCCATTAATGGCTATCGGAGAAGAAAAACCGCTCGACCTCGTTTCCTCAATGGTTGTAAGTTCTGATCGTAAAGTTCACCGGCCAAAGGGCACTGTTGATAAAAAATTTGATGTGTTATCTGATGAGGACTTAATGACCCGTTTTCCGATGATTCGGAAAGGTGGATGCCAACTGGTGTACCGTCGCCGGAAGAACCGTCGTGGTGATCAGGTGCCGGTTGTTGATGATGGTCCTGCTACTGATTAGGTTAAGTTTGGGAAACAGTGTATTCCCCTTTTTTTGATGATTGTAGATATGTTGGTCTTTCTACTGGGAAATTTTTGAAGATCACTGTCGTGATCTTTGTGAATGGTTGTTTGAAGTGTTATCCTGCACTTGGTGATATATGTATTTTTTGATGTACTGTCGTGCATGTAAGCTTTGGTTGCTTCAGTTTTTGTTTGGATTACAATATGTTGCATATGTTTAATTGCTTTGAATAGGTAGAGCGAATGAGAATGGTATTGTGCTCATGTGTGAACGTTTGTCTAAAAATGCGGGAGGTTGTGCCCTTTTTAGACTGTTCATGAGCGTACAATGTTTACCATATTGTTTTTGCGTAAACCAAAAGAATTATATGCAATTTGTAACAAACAGTAGCATGTGTAGGGGTGATGCTTGCATTAATAGGGCGCAAGGCCAATAATACAAAGTGCAATAAAGAAATACATTGCCTGTATACTTTTATCTTTGCGGGATGGTTTGGCTTATATGTAACACCTGCGCAGCTGCTGCGCGTTCCAGGTGCGAGGAACTAGTGTCCCATCGATTCTTTTCAGTGTGTATGCCCCTTTGCCTAGGGCTTCATTGATGATGTATGGTCCTTCCCACTTTGGCGCTAGTTTGCCTGGTTTTTCAGCGTTGGAAGCCTCATTGTCGCGCAAGACGAAGTCACCAGGAACGAAGGTACATACGCGTACACGCGCGTTGTAGTATTTTTCGAGTTTGGATTTGTACCTTGCCTCTGTGATGGCGGCGTTCTCGCGCCTTTCTTAGAGAAGGTCTAAATCCAGTATTCGCTCTTGCTCATTATTTTGCTTCTGCATAGCAATCATGCGCGGTGATGGGAGGCCGATCTCAGCTGGGATTACTGCCTCCGATCCATAGACAAGACTGAATGGAGTTTCCCCCGTACTGGTCTTTGGCATGGTACGATGAGCCCATAGGATGCTGGGGAGTTCATCGACCCATCCCCTGCGCGCTGTTCCGAGGCGCGCTTTAATGCCGTCGACAATCTGTTTATTGACATTCTCAACTTGGCCGTTTGCTTGTGGGTGTGCCACAGAGGCGAAATTGTGTTCGATCTTCATTTCTTTGAACCATTTCTGAAGATCTTCTGAGGCGAAGTTGGTGCCGTTGTCGGAGATAATGCGCAATGGTAATCCGAATCTGCAAATAATGTGTTCCCATATAAACTTGCGGATTACCATTGCTATGGTTGAGGCCAAGGCCTTAGCTTCAACCCACTTCGTGAAGTAGTCGACTGCTACAATGATGAATTTTACTGCGCCGGGCGCGTCAGGGAATGGTCCCACAAGGTCAATGCCCCATTGTTGGAAAGGCCAGGCAGACGTGACCGGTACAAGTGGGTTTTTTGGTCGGAGGGTTTTTGGCGCGTGGCGCTGACATGCTGCGCATTTCCGTAGTAATTCTACCGCATCTACGTGCATTCCCGGCCAATAGTAGCCCGCATTCATTATTTTTGCCACTACCATGCGGGGTCCGACGTGTATCCCGCATAACCCTTCATGGACCTCCCTGACTAAATATTGTGCGTCTGTTTTGTCAACGTAGCGCAATAGTGGTCCCATGAATGACTTTCGGTACAGAATCCCTTCCGCCATTTCATAGTTTATTGCCTTGTTCTGGATTTTTCGAGCCTCCGCCTTTCCTTCTGGGAGTTTCCCATGTTGTAGGTATAAGATAATCGGAGACATCCAGGATGGATTGCCGATCTCTATAACGTTTACTTGTTTGAGAGGGACGGAAGGATTGGACAATACTTCGATGCGTACCTCTTTTGCTAAATGTTTGAAACTAGTGGCGGCCAATTTGCTTAGCGCATCCGCGTGCTTGTTCTCGCTTCTGTTTATATGATTAACCTTGAATGTTTGGAATTTGCTGATTAGCATTCGCACTTGTTCCAGGTATAGAGCCATTGCTTCTCCTTTTGCGTCATAATGACCATTGACCTGTTCAGCCACTAATTTTGAATCTACATTGGCTTCGAGGTTTCTTGCCCCCATCTTGAGCGCTAAACGAAGGCCTGCTAGGAACGCTTCGTATTCTGCCTCGTTGTTTGTGCTTCGGAAATCTAGGCGTATAGCATATGTAAGTTCGTGGTCATCTGGGCTGACCAATCGGAGACCCGCACTTGCTCCCTCATCATTAGAAGCGCCATCTGTGTGCAGAGTCCAGACCCTATCGTCGAAAACAGGAACAGGGTTTTGGATTGCCTCGCACTCTTGGACTTTGTCGATAGGAACTTCTGTGGCAAAATCTGCTAGAACTTGCCCCTTGATTGCCGGTCGCGGTCTGTATAGGATATTGTATCCTCCGAGCTCAATAGCCCATTTGGCCAATCTTCCCGCGACGTCGGGTTTGGATAAGATTTGACCTAAATGGTAATTAGTGAGAACTGTGATGACATGACCAGAGAAATACCGACGTAAGCGCCGTGATGCATGTACTAGCGTTAGGGCTAGTTTTTCTATCATTGAGTAACGTGTCTCTGGGCCAGTGAGCATCTTGCTTATATAGTATATTGGAGTCTGAATGTTTTATCGCTCCACCATTAATACTGCGCCTACCGCTACTTCCGTAGCAGATAAATATAAGATCAGTGGCTCTTTTTCTCGTGGTGCTGTTAGCGTCGGCAACTGAATTAAACATTCTTTCATTTGCTTGAAGGCTGCTTCCGCTTCGGGTGTCCACTGGAAGTGGGTTTTCTTGGCGCAGTTTCGTAGTGTGCTAATGAATGGATAGGACTTTGCTGCATGATTTGCAAAGAATCTGTTCAAGGCTGCTAAACGTCCGGCGAGTCTTTGCATTTCTTTTATTGTTGCAGGTGATGGCATTAACTGGATGGCCTGCACTTTCTCCGGGTTTACTTTAAAACCATCCCTTGTTACTATGAAACCCAGAAATTTCCCTTCTTCCATTCCGAAGGAACATTTCGTTGGGTTGAGCTTTAAGTTTACGCTGCGCAAAGAATCGAACGTGCGCTGGATATTTGCGAGCATTGTATCTTCCTCGTGGCTCATGATGACGAGGTCATCCATGTATACCTCGACTGTCTTACCGATATCGCCTCTGAAGACCGTGTCCATTAGGCACTGGTACGTTGCGCCTGCGTTGCGTAAGCCAAAGGGCATTTTTGTGTAACAGAAGATACCCTTGTCTGTGCGGAATGCGGTCTTGTCTTCGTCTTCTTCTTTCATTTGGACCTGATGATAACCTTTATAACAGTCAAGAAAGCACTTCCATCGAAATGATGCTAGAGAGTCAACTTTTTTGTCTATCTCAGGAAGCGCGTAGCAATCTTTTGGGCATGCTTTATTCAGGTCTTTGAAGTCGACGCACATTCTCCATCCGCCACTGTGTTTTTGGACCATTACTGGGTTGGCGACCCATGTATGGTATTGAACCTCGCGCAAGATTCCGGCATTAAGTAGCTCTGTCACTTGCTCGTCCATGGCTTTTGCTTTCTCATCGCTGAAGCTGCGCCTCCCCTGTGCAACAGGTTCTGCTGAGGGTCGGATGTTCAGACAATGTTGTGCTATATCGCGCGGAACCCCAGTCATGTCTGCTGGGCACAAGGAGAATATGTCTTTATTGTTGGACAACAATTCTTTTAATTGTATTCGTGTTGCTGGGGAAATGGCGTGTCCTAACAGGATGGTCTGTTCTGGATATTCATCGTTCAGAACCCATTTCTCCCGTTCATTTGATGCTGAGGGTTTGGCCACTTTTGCTGGTGGCTCATCGTCCACGTACATGACTTCCTTACTTGAGTATAGAATTGCAACTCCAGTTTCTGTTGGAAATCCGCATGCAGCATGTGGAATAGAAGTGATCATGCTGAATTCTCTTTGTGATCTTCTTCCTAGCAATACATCATGGCGTGATGTTGCCGGCATGACCATGAAATTTACTGTGACTGTGCGCGAATGCTCGCCATCAGATAGAGTCACAGGGAATACTATTTGCCTTAACGGGAATACAGCTTCATTACAAAATCCGGTGAGAGGGAAATCGACCGGCTCCAGACGTGCTTTGTCTTCTGGATCGAGTTGTTTGAAGCACTGCTCGTATATGATATCCATCGAGCTTCCTGGATCTATAAACATATAGTCCGTTCGATAATGGCCGAAGATGCCAGTAATAATTACTGGTCGCTCTTCCTGAGGGCCTCCAGGAACAACAGGAAACACAACTTGCTGTTCTCGCCAATGCTGATCATGGTGTCGTTTGTTTGGCCTTCGTGAAGGGCCTCCTTGTACCATGTTTATTTGTTTTGGTTTAGCTGTCTGACTATTGGTACCTTCTGGTTTTGGAATTACCCTGGCATAGCTGTCAGATTGGATGTCCCACTGATAAGGCATCTGTGGGTCCAATACTACAGTATTAATCATGCCACTGCTTTCTTGCCGAATATAGGTCTGATGTTTGGGGACTCAGGTCTGATAATTTGTGTGAAAATTTGGTTCAAAGCTATCTGGAATCTGCCGATCCAGTATTCTGGAGCTCTCTCTATGAGTTGATCTGAGGAGTCCTTTTCGTCTGAGTGATTGTTACTTGTATTGATTCCCATGATTCCGTCGATCTGAGTATTTGGGGTTGTAGAACCCTTGAATTCAGACCGAGGACCTGATGGGTGAGGTGATGAATTCTCTGCCATGTGAAAACAGAGAAATGAGCGAAACCGAATCGAGACAAAACTGAAAAAAAAAACAGAGAAATCGGTGGGCGCCAATGAAGAAACACTAGATAATTGACCGGAATCGAATTATCTAGGGGGTTTGGATTTGCATAAAGGGGGGTTGTTCTCTCTCGTTTGATTCGATGCAACTGACCTTCTTCTCCGGTAAACTCTGCAAAACAAAGCACCGTTAGCCTCGTCAAGGGGAGAAGAGGGGTTCTCTCCTTGACCCGACTCCGGCGTGAGAATAAGTATGTGTTTATGAAGAAGAAGAGGTATTTACGAAGTGTGTGTAACTTAAATTTCATACCTGAATTGTTCTCATATTTATAGCTTAGAGTTTTGGGCGGGAAAACTTGTTGGTGAAATGCTGACGGAAGATGCTAACCCCGTAAGCGGTTACATTTCCTTCCGTTAAGCTTCTCGATCCGACGTGAGTGCACACGGATCGCTGTTTAGATCTATGGCTGGGGGTTTGCCACATGGAAAGTGATCAAGTGGAGGTTTCTCTCCAATTGCATGCCATCATCGTGATTTCAGGGATGCCTGAGGTGATGACACGTGTCCAGACGGTTGTAACCGTTTAGTGGTGCACGATTGGGTCCTTCTAGAAGGTTATTGCCATAATCCTGTGTGACTCTTTATCGTGTGGCACCAGCTGGGTAAATAATATCCAGTTCTGGATATTATTAGGTGGAAGTGTTTAACTTAGGATTTTCATCCTTTGTTTATGGAGGAAAGCACAAGGATTTATGATTTCCTTTTGGCGCGCAAGTGTTATCTGCTATCTGTCTCTTAAGCCTTCTTTGTAGGACCAGTGCGCGGCCGCGCAAGGTCAAAAAGAGGCTGAAAGACAAGGTTATGGTATGGTCCCAAGTACTTATTATGAGGTTTTTGGGACCTTACCCCTTCATTTACTTAAAATGCGATTTAGACTTTTAGGTTTTTATTTTTTCCACTTAAATCCACACTGTTTGTTTTTTTTTTTTTTTTTTTTTTTTTTTTGTAAAAACTAATTATAAAGAAAAGTGTAGGACCGAGTTTCGTGACCGAAACCGTGATTCTTGTGAGATCGGTTCAAGACGGGAGAGATTAGATATAAACAAACAACTTCTTTGTATTAATCCGGTAGTATAACATTACAAATCGGCCCGATTACAAGATAACCAAACTAATACCAAAGGAGTACACATCCGGGGAGAGACCAAGTGGTGATCTCTCCCAGTGAGGTCTCAAACCTCCTAAACTCTCCTTGTGTTGCAAATGGCAAGGGTTTTCTATTTATAGTCACACCCCTTGTCTTGCAAACACACACGGTCAAACAAATAACCATCTCGTTTGACCACTTCAAACGAGCGGGTCCATACACGTTCGTTTGACCGTTTCACTAACTATTACAAATTCAGCGTAAAATAATAACTAATCTATTCGACAAGCATCGGACACAAAATCTGCATCAACAAATTCCCCCTTGTCCGTTGCTGTCGAATGCTGAAAATGCAACTGCAATCGATCTTCAGTCAAGTATTCATCTTCTCTGTGTTAACAAAATTCCCCCTTGACCGATGATCCAGGTAAGTAGTATCTTGATGCTCCTTGTATAATATTTCCCCCTTAAAGTACGCGTATCCGTGTTGGGTGTTGTGCAATTTCCTCACAAGGCTTAATTGACCGATCTTCCGCTGATCTTCCAATACTCCAACCGGCATTTGATAAGGGTTCCATTCTTTAAGAACTGCATCAAGTCTTGATCTTGTCATAAGAACTCTATTTCATACAAGCATACTACATTGATAGAGATTTCTGGTGAACTGTCTTCTGTAAACCGTCTTTGTGGAATCGACCAAGTAATGCACTTTAATCTTCAGCATCAACACTCAGGAAAGTCAGCTAGACCAAGTGTATCCCTTGCAAGCTCAACCAGCATGCTTAGTTGAACTACATCCAGATCTCATTGTCTCGCCTTTGTGAAGTTGACCACGTAATGCACTACGGATCTTCAGCATCAGTACTCAGGAAGTCAGCTTGACCAAGTACATCGTTTGCAAACTCAACGAATTGAGTTACCCCCAGATCCCTGTAAAATCCCAAGGAAACATCAAACCCAAAACCGAATCCTGCAGGTCTTCAGTCTTGAACTATCAGCTTTCAGAAAGATTCCCCAGGTCTTCAGTGAAAAGCGCTTTTGTAACTACTGTAGACTTTAGAAACCTGTATTTTTCCGTGCAAAACCCTTCACGCTGGCTGGAGAATTAATTAAAATCCTCAAATATGTGTATGTGCAAAACATTCCACGCCGAACCGTTTGTATCACCAGAAAATCACAAACTCTACCACCTGTGATTGCGTTTAGAAATTTACCGAAGAAATTCAACATACGAAAATATTTATCCCCCCATTTCTTTGGTACAATCTCTAAACCTTAACAGATTCTTTCCACTTCAAAGAAACTGTCGTCAAATGTTCACCAATTCCCTCCACTGAGCGGAACTGTCATCAATCTTCGTTGAATGTTCTTGGTTTTTCGAAAAATCACGAAAGCGAATTTCTTCTTTGCATATGCTAGTTGAATAAGAACGTCCCCTAGTACCCCGTTGGATCCGACTTGTATCCCTCCAAAGACTTTGTGAACTCGTTAGGACCGGTATTGACATTCTAGGTTCATTCATTCGTTACCAAATGCGAGAATATGACAATAAACAAAAAGATTTCTTCGTTGCATATTCTAGTTGATAAAGAAATTTCGCCTAGTACCCCGTAGGATCCGACTTGTATCCCTCCAAAGACTTTGTGAACTCGTTAGGACCGGTATTGACGTTCTAGGTTCATACGTTCGTCTTCAAATGCGAGAATATGACAATAAACAAAATGCTTTCGAACATTTTCGAATAACCGATAACAATCATAAACATTGACGTGCGGAAGTGAACATACCGTTTTGTTTTTGGCCCATAATAGTCGTGTCACCAAAATTTGACGTTTGCATCGGTAACCGTGACTACCCCACATTTTTCAAAAAAATATCAAGTTTTCATCAAGCTTCATCATCTGTTTTCATCATTCTAAAGTGATTCCGTGCGCTCCCGAACCCGTACGAATTTTGACGCTGACATTTAGAAGCGCGGTTCAAATCAACTCCGCCAATACCCGACCCCCATGTTGCAACTCGCGAATAGAACCGGATCCACGACTCCATGTCTCATCTAAACATTTGATCCATAATCCCAATGCCAAACCATGATTTTAAATTCAACTTTTAAATTTTAAACATGTAAAGTTGAATTTAAAATCATAATTTTAAATCAACTTTTGAATTTAAATTCCACTAGTAAACGACCCAACTTTAAACATTTAAAAATCAGCCCAATCATTTAAAGTGAGCCCAAAAGAGAATTTCTTAAATCACCAATTACTTGGACTTTCCAATTTTTTATGAGGCCCAATCTTGTAAACAAATAAGCAATGTGGGTCCAACACAAACCCTATCTGCCCAAAAGTTCAGCCGACATCTTCTACTTTGTATCTACATCTTCCTTGTACAATAGTCAACAACATCAGCCAACAACATCATACTTTCTCCTCTTTTCTTCTCTGCGATACCAACAGCAGCATCTTCTCCAATGAAACCCCAAACCTCTTCACATTATCGATACCCAGCAAGCAGCAACTCTATCTACTCTAACCTCATCGATACACAAATCAAACATTCAAATCACATAAAAAATCTGAGCAAATCGAAGCTGATGTAAGAAGATCTGAACAGATCAGAGCGGAACTGAACTTCGATTAACAATATTCAGCCGATTCTTTGTCTAACCCCTGTTCTCTCTCCGATTCCCAGCAACAATCGGACATCATCATCCGCTGAAGATGACCCGAAGAACCAGAACCCCTGTTTCAGATCGAAAGATATATGCTGGACGATTGATGCTCGAAAGATGAATTGGTCGAAAGATATCCTTCGAGCTGATCAGATCTGGATCCTTCAAAGTTGTTGGGACTGATCATCTTTCGAAGTTGTTTGAAACTGATCATCTTTCGAACTGATACAGGGGTTCTGGTTCTTCGGGTCATCTTCAGCGGATGATGATGTCCGATTGTTGCTGGGAATCGGAGAGAGAACAGGGGTTAGACAAAGAATCGGCTGAATATTGTTAATCGAAGTCCGGCTAGGGGAGGATCTAGTCGCCTAATCCTTGTATACGAACCACTCCGGTTGTGCGGAATCCAACCGGAATAGCAAACCGAGATTGAACAAGCAAAAACACGACACGCAATATTCACCGATTAACACCTCTTGTATTAATACGTATGAAAGGTCTGTTACAAGCTCAATGTTTACAAATCAGTTCTGTAAACTCTATCTAAGTGTGTGTGTGTTTTCTGCTCTGAGTGTTCTCTAATGTCTCTTGTCTAACTATCGAACCCCCTTTTTCAAGTGAACACACAACATGGGTATATATACCCGAACACAGCATGTCTGGTCGAAGGATCAGACAGACTGATCGAAAGATCATCTGTCGATCAAAAACCCATCGAAGGATCACATATACCACGAAGGATGATATCCTTCGTGGTCTATCCTTCGAAGGTTATCTTTCGAACTCATCGAAGGATCTAAACTATCCTTCGATGACACATCCTTCGACCCAAGCATCTTTCTAACTGTTTGGCCAAGTCAAACCGGAGGATGGTTGACTTGGTCAAACTTACATCAAAGACATCGTTTTGTAACAAGACTAAATACAGACAAAGTACAGACACAAGTGCACCAACAAACTCCCCCTTGGCTGTAGCTTTGTCTCGATCTTAGCTTTGTCTCGATCTTCGTTCTTGTAGGTCCTTTGACGTCTTTTCAAGTCTTCAATGTCGGAGGATCTTTAAAGTCTTCACGTCTTGAAAGCAGAAAGTGTATCAACAAACTCCCCGTTTCATGTAGGAAGTGTGTTGACAAACTCCCCCTTAACATAAGCTCCCCCTTGAGTTATGCTCGTGAAATACTTGTTCTTTATGAAGTGAGATCCTTGTGGTGTTGATGATGGTCAGCGGCAACTCGATCATCTTCATCATTTGAGTGCCTTCACATCGTGTCTTCATTCCGAAGCTTGTCATCGACCATGTTCTCCTTGCTTTTAGAATCTGCACATGCAAGAAATCTAAACGCGTAATGAGAACAACTGCTTGGAATATCATAAGCAAACGACACACATGTGACCATTGTTTAAACAAACACCGTCCGACAATTTGAAAGTTTTAACAAATTTTATCAATTTCAAATTTTAACTTTCAACACTTGCAAATTTCGACCGTTTATGAAGATTCAGTCATTTGCGGTTTTCGTTCAGGTTTCAGGTAACGAAGACTCGAGCTCCAACATCGTACGATCGAAAATAAGATAGAATAAAATCTTTTTGGCTTTTATAAAGTTTAAATTAAAACACACCTAAAATCTTTTTGGTATTTTTGAATATTTCAGATGTAAAGACTGAAAGCAGTAAATAAATATATACAAAGATGCAGAAACTGAAAGCATTAAATAAATATTTACAGACATTCTTTTTGTGAGTTTCGAGGGTAAGAGAATCATATCAGTGTACGGTCATGCCAAAACGCTCTCTTTGTTCAATTAGTTAACATTAAGATAAGCATCCTATAACAATTATCGGTATTGTTGTCCACTTAAGCTCAACTTATCAGATGTAATCATGGCGAGGGGATACGTTAAGGTATGATTTATACTTACCGACCGGTGTTCATCCACATCACGACACATTCCCGTATCAAGGTATGCACGAGGGTTCATCTTACCGGTGAGTATACCGATTATCATCTGTTTGACCGTATATGATGTGAGATTCTCACTTATTTTGATTTGAAAACAAGCCCTATGTGATAGAATCACTTATTGATGAGGAACTTGATTTTCGATGCATGAAGGCACAGGAGCAAGTCCGTGAACAGGTCAGTACTTTCGTACAGCAGAGAGACGAACTTGACTCCCGGATAAATGTGATATATTATCACTTATTTTGTGGACATGTGATTGTTGATCACTTATTGAGGTCGAATGCAATATCTACACGTATGTATGGTATCATGGAAGATCTAGACTTGCGTCCCCGTTATTTTTCGGTAAAAGATACAACCATGATACCCAGATGATAAGCAGCATAAAGACTGAATATCTCAGAACCTCGGCAATCTCTCAAACGAAATTTCGGTACTAAGACCATATGCCAATGAATGGTTCCCACCTGGTCTTCAGTCGATTTAAGTTTATATCACCCTGCACACTTTAAAATGATTGTGAGCCTACCGATACATCTTATATAGAGCTGCTTATCGCTTTTCATTTAAGGTTTAAAGAGGTTTAGACAGACCACTGATGTACTATCATTTTCTCTTTTGCTCGCCAGGAAACTCATTTTTGCTTTTCTATTGTTTTTGTGTTTTTGAAATTTTTCGATGTTTTTGGATTTTCAAATTTTGGATTTATTACTCCCCCTAAAATCAATAAACTAAGACAAATTTAAAACACAAAGGTATTTACAAAAATGATTTTCCGATGTTGGTTTTACTCTTGCTTGACCTTAATGCCGTTTACCAGTAATAAATAGTCAAATCTTGATTTGTCAAATGCTTTGGTAAAAAGGTCGGCACGTTGGTCATCGGTGTGGACGTAAGCAACATCGATTAGCCTTTTCTCAAAGCAATCACGTATGAAGTGATACTTAATTTCGATGTGCTTAGTCTTTGAATGCTGCACAGGATTTTTAGTGATCTGTAATGCAGCAGAATTATCAACGTAAATAGGAGTAGTTAGGAATTCAAAACCGTAGTCGCGCATTTGTTGTTGGATCCATAGGACTTGGGAGCAACAACTTGAGGCAGCAATGTATTCAGCTTCGCATGTTGATGTAGCGACGCACGTCTGCTTCTTGCACTACCATGTGACTAGGCGATTTCCCAAAAACTGACATCCAGCCGTTGTGGATTTGCCGTCGATTTTGCATCCGCCAAAATCAGAATCACTGAATGCGATCAAGTCAAAGTTATTATCCCTAGGGTACCATAGACCGGTGTCAGGGTAACCCTTCAAATAACGAAAAATCCTTTTTACAGCTGCAAGATGTGAGGCCTTCGGGTTGACTTGATATCTGGCAAGCAGGCACGTTGGGTACATTATATCTGGTCTTGATGCTGTGAGGTACATAAGAGATCCGATCATCGCGCGGTAGTATGAGGGGCTAGTTGCTTCACCCTTCAAGTCTGGAGTAATTCCGTGATTTTGTGGCAATGGGGTACCGATGGGCGTTGCATCAGACATCTGGAACCGGCTCAAGATGTCACCAACATATTTAGTCTGATGGATGAATATCCCAGACTCAGTTTGTTGTACTTGTAGGCCCAAAAAGAAAGTCATTTCCCCCATAGCACTCATCTCGAATTTATCCTGCATTACACGCTCGAAATCCCTACACAAAACATCATTAGTAGAACCCAAAATAATATCATCAACGTATACCTGTACCAGAAGAAGATCTCCATCTTGTTCTTTGATGAAAAGAGTACAATCGATAAGACCTCTGCGAAATCCATTCTCCAGCAGATAATTAGATAAGGTTGCGTACCAAGCTCGCGGTGCTTGATGTAGACCATAGAGAGCTTTGTTGAGCAACCAAACCCGATCGGGATGGATAGGATCTTCAAAACCTGGAGGCTGTTCGACGTACACCTCTTCTCCTACCACACCATGTAAGAATGCACTTTTCACGTCCATCTGGTATACCTTGAAACCTTTGAATGAGGCATAAGCCAGAAAAATCCGAATTGCTTCTAGACGTGCAACAGGTGCATACACTTCGTTGTAGTCGATCCCTTCTATCTGACGAAAACCTTGAACGACTAGCCTTGCTTTGTTTCGAATAACGACTCCACGGTCATCCTTTTTGCATTTAAACACCCAACGGGTACCAATCTTCTTGTAACCAGTAGGTTTCTCTACGAGTTTCCAGACACCTAGCTTCTGGAATTGTTGCAGTTCTTCCTGCATCGCTTCAACCCATGAGTTATCTTTCAAAGCTTCTTTCCAAGTTCTTGGCTCTTCCTGTGAGACATAACACGCGAAAGACCAATCATTTTGTTGACCAGATTCTCGGATAGTTGCATACAAGCCTGCATTGTTGTTGTTCGGCAACATGTTTCTTGTTTGAACGCCACTTTGTACATTTCCGATGATGTTTTGTTGAGGATGGGTATTGTGAATCCTTGTTCCTGGATTATCTTGAACTGGAATATTTGTACCCAGATTGTTGAGATTGAGATCAACAATCAATTCAAGGCCCGGAATTGACGAAGAGGATGATGCAGTAGCTTCAGCTGTTCTAGGGACATCCACTGGAGGTGTACCCTCTGAAGTACCATGTACTGCTGTTGTTGGAGCCTCTTGATCTGCATCGAGAAATTCATCATCCTCTGAAGATTCGTTCAAATCGGTAGCATCGAGAAAATCCTCATTGTCGAGAGCATTATTGTTCACCGAAGATGGTTCTTGATTGACAATAATTGGACGAACCAACGGTGAATCTGTTGCATTGTCACTCTCGAAAAACATCCTTGCCGCAACATTTTCTTCAACGGCTTTAACATTGATCGAATTGAAAAAGTCATCGTACTCAAACATCCAAGGCTGACCAGGACATTTGACTAGTAGAGTGTGCCTTTGTACTCTGACTTCAGACCATTCCTCGACCCTTTTAGTCTCTAGATTCCAGACTCTTAAGTTTGGGGTGGAATACCCAAGAAAGTATCCTTCAATGGCTCTTGCCCCAAACTTTCCATTAGGATCGATTATTGTGCACGGAGCTCCAAACGGTTCGAGATATGACAAATCTGGTTTCCGTTTGTTAATAAGCTCAAAGCAGGTCTTGTTGTGCCTTTTGACTGTAAGGACTCGGTTCAACGTATAACATGCAGATGACACAGCTTCAGTCCAAAATGGAATCGGCAATTGTGACTCTACTAACATTGTCCTAGCAGTCTCGATCAATGTGCGGTTCTTACGTTCAGCGACGCCATTCTGCTGAGGAGTATAAGCTGCACTAAATTCGTGAAGAATACCTTTTGAAGTGCAAAACTCCGCCATGGCATGATTTTTAAATTCAGTACCATTGTCGCTACGTATCCGCCTAACCTTCAAGTTATATAGATTCTCAATCTGAATAATCAAGTTTTTGATAATACTGAAGGTTTCACTCTTATGTGCCATGAACGCCACCCAAGAAAATCTTGAATAATCATCAGTTATCACGAGGCAATATTGATCATTCCTAATGCTTTTGTGCTTGACAGGACCGAACAAATCCATGTGCAAACGTTCAAGAGGAACAGCCACCGTGTTGACTTTCTTTGTAGGGTGTCGCTTCTTCGTTTGTTTTCCTTTCTGGCACGAGACACAGACGTCTTGAAGATGGAAATTTTTAAGGGGAACACCATTCACTAATTCATTTGACACCAAATGATTCATTTTGCGTAAGTGAATGTGACCCATTCGTCTGTGCCAAGAGATTGTGTATTTTTCTGTGGCTTTGGAAACGAAACAAGTTGCTTGTGCAGACGTTGTGATAGCTTGGCTCATATCAAGGACATACAAATCATTTATCCTTGGAGCCGACAAGAGAATCCATTCTTTTGGAATTTTGAAGCCGGGTTTCAGCACATAACATCCATTTGCATCAAAGTGTACTGAGAACTGCTTATCACAAATTTGAGAAACACTAAGAAGATTGTGATCAAGTTGTTGTACAAAGTTGATCTTATCAAAACTAACAACCCCGTTGGAAATCATTCCTTCACCCGTAATATATCCGCCCTTATCTCCAGCAAAAGCAACATAACCTCCTCTAATAGATTTGACGTCGTAGAGAAGCTTCATGTCGCCTGTCATGTGCCTGGATGCTCCACTATCAACAATCCAATGACTACTGACAGTTCCTCCTGGAACACCCTGCACTTGAACTCACATAATTAGTTGGAGATGGGGACCCAAGCCATTGTGGTCTTGGGTCTTCCATTTTCATCAACAACAATAACCTCTATTCTTTGATGATTCGAAAATTGTGATGGTCCCCCTGAATTTGTGGTTATTTTAGGTTTCCATGTCTGTTGAAATTTACCAGTTTGATTGTTTGAAAATTTAACTTCGTGATTGTTAGAAGTTTTTGAAAATTTTGAACTTTCTGGTTTAACTGGAACCGATTGTTTTTGAACCACTTCATTTTTAAGTGCCTTTTCAACCACCTTGACTTGTTGGCGTTTCTGTTTCTTTTCCCTTTCTCTTACAAGTCGGGGATCTTGTTTTACAGAAACAGATCACTTTTGGTGATTTCGTTCACGGGGATCATCTTCTTTTGCCTTTAACTTATGAAGATACGGGCAGTTTCGAATGATATGCCCAATTGTACCACATTCAAAACATGATCTTCGTTCAACAAACCCCGAAGTATCATGTGATCGTCTTGCCGATGATGAACTTTGTGATCCCGAGGTACTAGGTTTTGAACTACTTGGTTCATTCCTTTTCATCACAGTTGCTTTCTTGACAAAATCTAAATTAGATTGATTTTCAAACGTTGCAATTTTGTCCGTTCCCTTCGATTTCACAAAGTTCACATTCTTCTTCTTCTTCTGATTCGGCTTCTTTTGACTTTGAGTCGGTGTTTTACCTTTTGGTTTGGCATGATTTTGCTGTTTTTGCACTGTTGGTAATTTCTGATTGCCAAATTGTTTTCTAACTTCAGCCTTAGGGATAGGAGGGCACTGTGTTACCACAACGTGTGATCCTTTCTTTCCCAAAAACTTACTTGTTGAATTTTCAAAGACTTACTGATTAATGATTGATTAACATTCTTAATAGGAAAATCTTTGTCAGAATAAATTTTATCATCACCAACAAGAGTGTACAGCAAATCCACACTCTCCGACTCTTTTTCAGATGTGGACTCGGTTGGAACAGTCTTAGCAGGTTTTGTGGGAGGATCACATAGAATATGATTCTCAAGAGGTATGTCCTCTTCTTTGATTACTGCATCAGACTTTTCCGAATCAGTATCATCAGACTCATCATCAGAAGAATCAGTATCCTCAATCACAACTGGAGGATCCTGATTCTGTTCAGCAGTTACAAATGTATCTGCTGACACATCCGAATCTGATGATACTTCTTTCTTGTATCCGAGTCCTGTAGCAAATTCCTCAACGTCCAAAGGAACAGATGGCTCAAAGTGAGTCCTATACTCCTCATCAGGCATGGCATCATAATTGTTTCTCACGGGTGGTGGACATTTCTTATAACCTATGCATGTGACATCCCGTTTCTCTTTCTGAACGTCAATGATGTGATCCAACACATAGCTAGAGCTCAAATAATTGTCTAACTTGAGTCGGATCGCCTCACTTTCAGTTTTGACACAAGCCATTTCCTTTTGCATTACCTCAAGACGAGTTATATACAAATTAATGTCAGTTTGTTTTCTGGAAACCATTTTTGTCAGCTCTGTTTTATCTTTCTTTAATGTTTCAATCATTGATTTAAAATCCTTTTCATGGTTTTCATAGAACATATTGGCTTCTGTGCACTTGGAGAGATCAACGGTCAACTTCTGGTTGTGAATGAATGTCACATCATATTTCTCTTGCAAAGCCTCGTGTTTGCTTTGCAATTCACACCACTTATCACTCAAAGACACATGTTTGTCTTGCAAGTCAAACAAACTAGCTTGTAAAGCATCATGTTTGCCTTGCAACTCAGACATGTTTGCATCCAAATCAGCACATCTAACATGCAATCTATCACAATTATCACAAATAGCAGCAGTGGGTTCATCGACACATACCTGACTTGATGAACTGTCGACATTAGCCATAAAGGCTGAATGGAGAGAAGAAGAAGAATAAGCAGCTTGATCCACCAAGATAGATCTTCTTTGAGTTCCTGCTGTAGCTTCTTCCAATAGTTCATCAATATCTGCATTAACTGACGCAGTTGATGTGTCATCTTCCTGATCATTCCCTGAACTCGAGGACTCTTCATCTGAACTTCCACTGTAACCTGAGCTGTTTTCATCTTCAGAAGACTCATCACCATTGGTGGAAGATTCTCCACCACTGGCGTGTTTAAGATCATTGACAATTTCAGCAAAACAAGCTGTTCCATCTGGAGCATCGTTTCCCAACTGAATAGACCAATCACAACCTTCATCTACTTGAACCACAAGTGCCTGGTTGGCATTTGATGGTCCTGCTTGAGTCTGGTTGTTGACAGGCACCAATGTGCGAACATTGTTCCTATTCTGGTTCTGCTGGTTGCCTTGACCTCTGAAAGGATTCTGATTTCCATGTTGAGATGGCCTCGTACATTCACGCTTGAAATGACCACGTTCCCCACAATTGAAGCACTTTACAACTTGCTTGTCGAACCCATACTTGGTGTCTTTCTTGCTTTCCAAGCTGGTTCGGCCCGTTCTTTCCATGAAATCCTTTGCTCGCCTAACAGCACTGGCAAAGGCCCACTTGATGTCCATCATCTCCATCTCCTCTTTATCGATCTGCTGATAGTCTTCTTGTGTCAGATTAATGTTACCAATCTGATCTTCCACTAATCCACAGTACGCGCTCACCAAAGTGTTTAGCAGCTCCATGTGTTCCTTTGCTACTTCCACACTGACTTTAGAAAAGCTTGAGGTGTCGAGCCGTACTGTATTTGGCTTTGATTGCTGACCAGCAGATGATGTGCTTCCATAACAAGCTTACTGTTGAGGAGGAAGTGGATTCCCATACATGTCTGTTGGTACAGTAGATTGAGGAGGAAGAGGATTCCCATAGATGTCTGTTGTTCCGGGAGATCGAACAGGTAATGGATTTCTGAACATATCAGTTGGTCTGAGAGGTCGTTGGCTTTGTTGTTGTGGTACTGATTGAGGGACTGGTTCCAGCAGATTTCCATACATGTCTGTCTTTGGAGGGACCGGAACTTGGATAGTATTGCCATACATGTCAGTGCTAGTCACAAAAGCTGTTTGAATTGGAGCGTGTGAAGACGGTTTTATAGAAGTACTAGAAGTTCCAAAATACATTTCAGGATTTTGAGGCACGGGAATTCTTTTTGCCTTCAGAGTTTCTTCCGGATTCTTGTTTTCCAGGATTTGAACAAAGTCATTGAAACTTGTTGTAGCTAAAGTACCATTGTACTTCATGATTTCCAAGAAAGTATTCCATTGAGGTGGCAACGCATCTGCAAACCTTTTCACAATCTCTGCAGGAGTTGTAACAACCCCAAAATTTGTCAATTCAGTCAACAAATGATTAAATCGACTTGTCAAATCACCTAACGACTCATTCTCCATACAAGTAAAACCATCAAACTCTTTCTTCAGCAGTTCTTTTCTCAATTGACGTGTCGCTTCATTTCCTACGCCCCTTTTCTTCAACGCATCCCACAACCTTTTCGTTGTCTTGTAACTGACAAATTGATGATAAATGTCTTTACTTAACGCCTGAGTAAGGATGGCATATGCTTTCTTTTCCAAATCGTAGACCTTCTTCTGATCTTCCGTAAGATCTGCAAATGTAGCAGCAGATGATGCGGCAACCTCTATTGTTTGATCGAAATCTGTAATGAACCGCAACCACAATTCTGTATTTTGACCAAGAACGTATGTATGAAATCTATCAATCCATCCTGGATATTCGTATAAGTGCATCAACTTTGGAGGCCGATTCAAGCTTCCGGTTTCGCTCTCGCTTAAGAGAATGCTTTGAACACTTGGAGTTTGATTTGATACAAATGCCCATTGACCGGTAGAAATTGCATTAGCTTGAGAAGATACCGGTGCGGGAGATGGAGTACCAAAATACATGTCTGTATTTACCAGAGTATTCCATCTTGGATTCATTTTTGATCAAAAGTAATAATATTACACCAGCCGAAAGATCTGTTCGAAGGATCTGAGATCGAAAGACAAGCAAAAACACAAACTTGTTAAACTTAAACAGACAGGGATCGAAAGATCAACACTTGTTCGAAGGATCAACAGTGTTCGAAAGATCACTGTTGAATTTCGAACAATGATTTCGAAAGACTCTCCAATCGAAGGATCCTTGTCTTTCGAAAGACTTGTAGATCGAAAGATGTATGCTTCGATATGATTCCTTGGTTCGAAGGATGATGATCTCTCGAACCTCCACTGATCGAAAGATGATCTTTCGAAATGATTCCTTGGTTCGAATGATGAAGATCTATCGAACCTCCACTAATCGAAAGATGATCTTTCGAGTTCGAAGGATATCTTTCGAACTGCTCTGACACAGTTGACAAAGAGTGACAGGTTGGTGAAAAAGTTGACGGGTTGGTAGAAACTTTCGGCAGAAAGTATGTTCAGACCATATCTTTCAGATCTGAGCATGCAGGTTTCACCAAAACAGGTAAGGTCCGAATATTTTAATCAGTTTACAACTTCCAACACACAAACACTTGGTAATTTTAAAATTTTAAGATCAAAGAGTGTAAGTTTATGAAGAACACTTAAATATATCAAGAACACAGCCCAAATATATGAGTTTTCTGATAAATCCACGAACTACCGAAACGCGGTTTTGCTCGAAACTTCACTAAAAACCAACTTTTAACATGTGACAATGAAAAATAGCAAGGTTTTTATAAGAACTTCCAGTAAAACAACAAGATTAAACCCGATTTTAACAAGTTTTTCCATAAAATATGAACTTTCCAAAACCCGAAAAACAACAAGAACACCTCGGTTTTAACAAGGATAAGAGCCAAGGCTCTGATACCACTTGTAGGACCGAGTTTCGTGACCGAAACCGTGATTCTTGTGAGATCGGTTCAAGACGGGAGAGATTAGATATAAACAAACAACTTCTTTGTATTAATCCGGTAGTATAACATTACAAATCGGCCCGATTACAAGATAACCGAACTAATACCAAAGGAGTACACATCCGGGGAGAGACCAAGTGGTGATCTCTCCCGGTGAGGTCTCAAACCTCCTAAACTCTCCTTGTGTTGCAAATGGCAAGGGTTTTCTATTTATAGTCACACCCCTTGTCTTGCAAACACACACGGTCAAACAAATAACCCTCTCGTTTGACCACTTCAAACGAGCGGGTCAATACACGTTCGTTTGACCGTTTCACTAACTATTACAAATTCAGCGTAAAATAATAACTAATCTATTCGACAAGCATCGGACACAAAATCTGCATCAACAAAAAGCCTATTTTAATTACTAGTTACCTTAAATTTTATTTTTCTTGATTTACTAACAAGGATTTAAATCCGTCTAACTCAAACCTTGAGAATTTGATTTAAAAAAAATAACAATTGGAACGAGTGATTAAAAAAAATCTGAACCTTAAATATTTTTACAAGTTTATTTAATAAATTAAGTTTTAAATTAATATAACAATACATCAAATAATTATAAGGTGCATTCTTAAAATGTTAAAATATTTTTAGTTTAGTTAATTTAAAAAAAATTATACTATATTGTGTTATTTTTGTAGAAAAAACATAAGTCAAAGGAATTATATCAATGACCGATTTGGGTAAATTTTCATTTTTTTATTATAATATAAAAGTTAATAAATTACACGTATCTTTGTGTTTTTACAAAGACCCTTTTTTAGTTACTTAAATTACTTTTTTTCTTTGAAAATAGATTTTATAAAAAAAGTTGTTTTTTTTAAGATTCATACAAGTAACATAATTAAATTAGTACTTTTTGAATGGATTGGATTTATCCAATGAGATTAGGAGTGAGAAACAAATAAATTTTTAAAAACACCATTTTGGTAAATACTTTTCCAACAACACCATTTTGGTAAATATTTTTTCCATTAACACCACTATGGGAAAAAACTCAAAAACAAACAAAACAAAACATGTGATTGGTTGAGAAGTAGTATGCCCCACCCCTATTCCCTCTCCTATTTTTGTCGGATGCGGCGTAGTTTCCCCAAAAATCCTCCACCCGATCGGCAAATTGATGTTGGCGGTGGACTTGCCGTGCAGCAAGGGGTTGCCTAACCCACCCCGCACACCCTTATATTATATTATATCAAGCACAAACTTTAAATTCTTGGCTGTTTAACGAACCTCTTAAAGATATATATCCTGAATTGTTCAGCCTTGAGGTTGAAAAAAATGCAGTGTGGCAGACAGAATAAAGCTTACCGACAATATAGTTCAGTTTCATTGGTGCTGGAGAACGGACATCGCAGCGGCAGGTTTGGATTCGAACATCATTCAGCTGCATTCGGATCTTATGGGGGTTCAGGTTTCGGCTAATTCGGATCGGTGGAAGTGGAGTGCAGACCCGGCTGGTATGTTTTCCGTTAAATCCGTTAAAAGATTGTTGAAAGAGGAGGAGGTTCAAGGTAGTCCCTTCATTTCGAGTTGGTGTAAATGGGTCCCCGCTAAAGTTAACATTCATGTGTGGAGGATGGAGATGGATAAAGTCCCTACCGCCGAAGCTTTAAAAAAAGAGAAACATTGGTATCACCGCCTCCTTGTGCCCGATGTGTAACTCGGAAGAAGAAACCGTCGATCACGTGTTTAATACATGCTTTATAGCCGCGAACGTTTGGAACGGTGTTAGTGTTTGGTGTAAGATCCCCAACATTTACGCTTTTTATCTCAAATACCTCTTATCTTTTTTCAAAGACCTTGACGTTTCGGAGAAGAAAAAGGACGCGGTTCAAGGAATTGTTTTGATCGGTTGTTGGAGTTTGTGGCGAGCTAGGAACAATGCTAAATTTTCTAATACCCCTATTAGAATAGATAATATTCTGAGTGAGATTAAGGTTTTGGGTTTTTTATGGTTTTCTTATAGATCGAAACATAAAGGTATAGAGTGGAGGGAGTGGATATCTTTTGTAAATATGTAATCGTTGTTGTTCGGTTTTGCCGGCCCGGCTTGAGCCGGTGTTTGACTTTGAAAAAAAAAAGCACAAACTTTAAATGCATCAATGAACTTCAAATCAAATCATTTCCACCTGCCAAATGCAGCTTGAGTGCAAGACTCGATGCAAATTTTGCAATAGCCTCAATTATTATAGCTTCTTTACGTTAACCCTCTCCACTCACTTCTCTCTCTTCTCTCTCTCAACACACTTTGAAAAGTTGAAACATTATCGGAAAGAAAAGAGGAAAATGGCGGACGAGGGTAAAGGAATGGCTGACGAAGGCGATAGGTCTGGTAACCCGAAGAGAAAGTACGTCAGTGACTTTGAGTTTATCGTCGACGACGTTGAAGTCGTGAATGGGTCTATCGACGATCACGATTTTAAATATGGCGAGATAAAGAGTAAGAACTCTTCTGATCATCATATTTATTTAAACATCTGCTACATTTTGTTGTTTTAGACTTTTAGAGCTATCACTTATTAGAGTTTCTGGACAGTTTGCATGTTGTTTTAATGCTTAGTTTCTTGTTTTTTTTGTGTGTTTCTTTGTATTCTAGTTGAGACCCCAACTGGTAAGATCATATCTCTTAATGTCAGAGGCTCAGACACTGTAGGCAGTGTCAAAGTTAAGATCCAGGCTGAGGAGCACATTCCATTTGACAAGCAGGAACTTATCTTCAACGAAATGGTTCTTGAAAACATCAATACCTTCACAAACTTAAGCATCAAGAAAGGATCTACCCTCGCACTCCGTGTTAAATCAGTGGATCTGTTGAAAATATTTCTTATCACTTTCTCAGGAAAGACGATCACTTTGTTACTCAAGCCCACATGCACCATCGCTGAACTGAAAACCATGATTGAACTTATGGAAGATATTCCAAGTGAAGAGCAAGCTTTGATCTTCAATGAAACCGTTCTCGGGGACAACGGTACCCTTTTTGATTACAGGATCAACAAGAATGAGACGCTAAAACTTATGCGTCAATCAACGGGAATTATGGAGATAGATATCCTCATCTTTTATAGCGGAGAGACCATTACTCTCAAAGTCAAACCTTCGGATACCATTTACAGCATTAAAGCCATGATTCGGGATGAAACGCAAAAACCTATTGACGAGCAGGATTTGATCTTTAACCGAACCGTTCTTCACAACGATGATACCCTTGCTGGTTGCGACATCCACAAGGAGTCCACACTCACACTTTTGTGGTCAGCAAGAGTATACATCATGAAGATATTCATCAAGACCGCAACAGAAAAGACCATTACTCTGCATGTCAAACCCTCAGACACCATCTACAACCTGAAGTTAAAGATCCAGGATAAGGAAGGTGTTCCCCCATGCAAGCAGGCACTGATCTATAACAAAATTCACCTGGAGGATAGTGCTACCGTTGCTGATTATCGCATCCGTGATGGACAAGAAGTCCGTCTTGCTTGATCAGAGCGACCTATATCAGTATATCTTATGATATACATTATTATTGTAAAAAGATGATGCTTAATTTGTGTCTTTTGATGTTGTTATGTAGGTCTCTTATCACTTGTGTAGTATTTGAGTTAGTTTGAACTTTGAAGTCGACACAGACTCTTCTGTTACTTGTTGTCTACCACCTTTAAGCTATAAAAACTAAGGATTAAAATTTTATGCAAGTTTTGATGGTTGGTATTTTCAGTTTATCATATGGATTTTTCAAATGGTTGTATTAATAATGTTTCTTGGCAATGATGGGTATGCCCTTGTAAAGGGAGGAATGAATGGAGAATCCAGGAGCATAAAAAAGAGGTGTCTTGGCAAGATTCTTTTTTATCACATTTATTTATGAATTAATAAAATTAAGAAAAAAAAAATCCAGAAACTCTTTTGTTGTTTTTTACTTGCTTTCATCGAATCATAGTTGCACCATCATTCAGTTGATCCGGATCTAAAAAAACAAGAAAGGCTAAGGGGGTGGGGGTGGTCACTAGTGATAGAATTTCATCACTCACAAGCACCCAATCAAGTTCCACCATGTCATCAACCATTTTTTCATCACTCACAACCTTTTTTAGTGGCATTGCCTATCACTCACAACACCCAAAAATAAACCCTCATGTTCCCTCACAATTTCCATTTTCCACGGCGTGATAAAATCCACGCGTGGAATATTGCACGCGTTTTAAACTTGAGTGGCGGTGGTCTTCACAATTGTTCCACGCGTTGAAATATGCTATCACGGTGGAATAACGTTCCACCCCCGCCTCTCTAATGACTGCAATTGTGTTAATCTGTGTTGGATTGGTGGGGTTTGATTTCGTAAATAACTTAACATGACTTGTATATTTTTTTCGTGTTAGAACAAATCCATTCTAACTCAGGCATACTTAAAGCCCTGCAACCAAAGACCTAAGAAATGAGTCAACATGTGAGTTTGTAAGTGGGTTTGTAATCAAGTTGTAACTAAAGACCTATGAAATGAGTCAACATGTGAATTTGTAAGTGGGTTTGTAATCAAGTTGTAACGAGATAATGGTTATAAACTGTTGGGTTCTATGGTGTGAAGCGTTGACCCATCTTGGGTTGGGTGATGGCGTAAAAAGAAGACCGGAGGGACACCCTCGAGTTTATTTTTGGCACGCTCTAGATATCTTGTTCACCCATATTTTTATTGTAACCCTAGTTAATAGCCTCACTACATAAAGTTTTTTATGCAAATGATTAAATGAGAAGAAAAGAAGAACTTCCAAATGTGGAAGCCCCATTATGCAAATGGTTAAATGAGAAGAACCACAAATGTGGAAACCCAAAAAAAGAACTTACAAATATGGAGGCCCAAATTTAAATGTCAAAAATCAAAACGAAAGACTAAAAAATATGCTTGCAATTTGTGTAAGCCATACGGGGGCTTCCCCCTATGTTGATATATAAACTGAATCAACCCCAAACAAAATATAGAAGAACCCAAGAAAAGTAGAAATTAAAAAACAGTGTGTGAATCGAACCCGGAACGGCTGGTTCCGTAAACAAGTTCGAACCCAAGAAAAGTAGAAAAGAAAAAACCACACACTGCCAATATTATGGGCCCTTGCACCTCCCCCACAGGCCCAAGCCGGCCCTGATATATATTTATCTCTTTCTAAAGATTTATCGGTAAAACAGGAAAATCATAAGGGCAAAGGAATGGCTGACGGTTTTTGCCTTTGGTGGAGGAAACTCAAATGTGGTGGCGATTATTTTGAAGTCGAGAAGAGTGGGCTTAGTGACAGTGGTGAGATAAAAGGTAAGGATTCTTACTATCAGCGCCATTGTTTGAATATTTGCTATTTTTTGAACACTGGATGTTGAGTCTAATAAATTAATGGATTTTAAATATTCTTTAGCAGAAAACTTGATATTTGGAGTTTCATAATTTCTGTTATAAATATAAGTTTATTCTGATTTTTAATAGTAACCAAACAGTAAGAAATAAGAGTAAACTTGGTTGTCTCTCATTGCATCAGTATATATCTGCTCTATGTCTTGGTTCCAGTATTTTGTTTCTGTTTGATTAGTGTTTAGTTTTTTCAATCTTTTAGTTTTATTGTATTTTAGTCAAGACAGATGCCGGCAAGATCATCTCGCTTAATGTCAAAGGCTCGGACGCTATTGGAAAAATAAAAGCCTTCATCCAGGATATGGAAAATATTCACATTGATCTGCAGATGCTGATCTTCAACGAAAAGGTTCTTGAAGACTTGAATACCCTTGCCAATTTGCGTATCAAGAAGGGATCCACCCTCATCCTTATGCGTAAGTTAAAGGGAATCTTGAATATATTCATCAAGATCCCTGAAGAGATGATGTATTCTCTTGAAGTCAAACCTTCAGACACCATCGGCAAATTGAAAGCCAAGATGTGTGGTATTGAGGATGTGTTGATCTACAACGGGGTTGTCCTTGAGGATAGCGGTACTGTTGTTGACTTCAATATCATCAACGGAGCTACACTCACACTCATTCGTAAATTGGAGCGAACGATGAAAATTTATGTGAATACCTTTACTGGAAAAACCATCTCTTTGTTAGTTAACCCAACATACACTATTGCCAAGGTGAAATTTGAGATTTTGTGTATGGAGGGTATACGTGTTGATGAGCAAGCTTTGATCTTCAACAAAATGGTTCTTGACGACAGCAGTACTCTTTTCGACTTTGTTGGTGCACTTGTGTCTGTACTTTGTCTGTATTTTGTCTTTATACAAAACGATGTCTTATTAGTCTTGTAAGTTTGACCAAGTCAACCATCCTCCTGGTTTGACTTGGCCAAACAGTCAACATTATGTTTGTAAGATGCTGGGTCGAAGGATGTGTCATCGAAAGATTGCCTATATCCTTCGATGATGAGCTCGAAAGATGGACCTTCGATGGATGGACCACGAAAGATCACATCTTTCGTGGTACATGTGGATCCTTCGAGGTGTTTCTGGTCGATAGATGATCCTTCGATCATCCTATCTGATCCTTCGACCAGATCTGTTGTTTTGGGTATAAATACCCGTGTGTTGTGTTCATTTAGGGGGTTAGACAAGAAAGACAGACAGATAGGGAAAACAGAACACACACACACACTAGAGAGAGTTTACAGGACTGATTTGTAAACCTTGTGCTTGTAACTGACCTTTCATACGTATTAATACAGAGGTGTTAATCGGTGAACTTTGCGTGTCGTGTTTTTACGTGTTCTATCTCGGTTTGCTATCTCGGTTGGATTCCGCACAACCGGGTTGGTTTGTACACAAGGATTAGGCGACTAGATCCTCCCCTAGCCGGACCTACAAGTGGTATCAGAGCCTTGGCTCTTCTCCTTGTTAAAACCGAGTGTTTTCGGGTGTTTTCCGGGTGTTTGAAGTTCATATTTTCTGGAAAATCTTGCTGTTTTTGCTTGGTGTTTTGTTAAAAACCTTGTTATTTTTCATGTTTACATGTTAGTTATGGGTTTTTGTTAAACATTTTAGCAAAATCTTGTGTTTGGAAGTTTAAATTTCACCGAAAATTTATAAGTGTTCTTGAAGTCTTCATAGTGTTCTTGATAAACTACACTTTTGATCTTAAAATTTTTAAATTACAAAGTGTTTGTTTGTGTTGGAAGTTGTATTTTGATTAAAATATTGGACATTACCTGTTAGGTGAAACCTGCATGTTCAGAAGATATGGTCTGAACATACTTTCTGCCGAAAGTTCTCACCAACCCGTCAACTTTTCACCAACCTGTCACATTTGTCAACCGTGTCAGTAAGATCGAAGGATATCTTTCGAAGTCGAAAGATCATCTTTCGACCAAAGGAGGTTCGACAGATAGGCATCCTTCGAGCATCCTTCGAAGTGTGAGACTTATCTTTCGTTCCAAGGAATTTTTTCGAAACATACATCTTTCGGTCTACAGTTCTTTTTCGAAAGACCAGGAATGCCTGTTGAATTAATAAAATAAAAGAACCGTTGCTCATACCTTCAAACGAATATACGTATTCTAAGTGTCAACTGTGAATAAATATAATGTACATTAACCCTACACGATGCTCATACCTTCAAACGAATAAATCATGGATCATACGAAGCTAAAAGTGAGTAATTACAAACTACAGGGGTTAAATGTGTCAACATGTTTAAAGATATACCTCTGAGTGACCTTTTGACAAACCCGAAGCTTTGTAAATGCTAATTATGCTCACTAGAATGGACGATTAAAAATTCATAACGTTTAGTTATCGTATGAGAAAGTTATGACAAAATTCGTGTACGAAGGGTTAAAGTGTTAACGTCGAAAGTTAAGGCTTTTCGGGTTAACCGGAAGTGTTCAGGGACTTGTCAAAGTGGGTATAAGTCCTAAAGTCCTTGTGGGTATTTTACAAGGGGTCAAATTGCAAGTTAAAGCTTAATTACCCTTTCAAATTAACCAAAGGTCAAGTTGGAAATCAAAGAAAATCAAAAATCTGATCCGAGCAGGCCAGGCGGCCCGCGTACGGGTAGGGTAATCAGGAGGCGGGCCGCGTACGAGCCCCAGATGCAGAAAAGTGAGACAGGCGCCTGAATACGCGGAAAGTCGACTTTAAACTGGATTTTTCACATGGTGGGCGACCCCTACCTGCACTAGATCACTAGTAACACATGTTGGATGGTTGTGGTTGATCCTAGAGTTGGTTGTCAACATGTTATGGTGTGTGGTTTTGCTATAAAAGGCCAAGAAGTGCAACAATCATTCTCACACCAATTTCTCTGCATTCTGAGTGATTCTGGAGCTCAAGCTTGCTTCCTAGTGATCATATCTCGTGCATAGGACTTCAGTAAGTATTCTTGTCCTTCTCTAATTGTGTTTAGCTAGGTTAATTAGCTAAAAGTCAAACCGTCGTAATTACGGTTTGACTTCGAGATTAGTCAATAATGGCTCAGTCATATCTCGAATTAAAAGTAGTTATGAGTTGGTATTTAAGTGGGTAATAAAACCTCAAAAGGGTTTCCCCTGATCACCACTCTAACCAGGTCTAATGTCGGGTCAAACTTTTAATTAAAAAGTCAACATAATGCTTAAAATGTCATTTACGCATAATTAGCTATCTAGAACATATATAACCTGTTTGATCATTGTTATAACTTAGTAATTAGTGTAAGAACATGTCTAAACATGTTCAACCCGACTATTTCCTGTTTAGACCCGGTTCGGAACCGAAAGTCACATAGTTTGACTTTCACTTTGACTTTCAGTTCTGACCCGTTTAGGCATGTTTTAAAAATGCCTCAGAGCTTTAATTGGATTAGGTTACATGTTAGAACAACCCTCTGTGATTACACACCTTGGTTCATTAGTTATCCAATTTATATGCATGTTTCCGTTAATTGCTCATATGTTGACCGTTATGCCCTTATTACCTTAAAACGTGAATTATGAAAATGTAAAAGTGTAGAAACCTTTGTTACTGATATATAGACTTGCATGCAAAGTTTGACATCAGTTTGACTTGTAGATTAAGAGTTATGCTCATTATCGCAAAACTAATGCTTTATGTTAATAAAATGGCGTAATTAGCGTATAGCCTAGTTAAGCCTACTTTTTGGTATCAAATCTTTTACCCACTGATGTAATATATTATTTTGGGATTTTTAAAGATATTTAATTAATTTTAGGCTGAGCATAACTCGTAGTCGTAGGCTTAATTCGGTAATTGTCGGTTTTGCCCTTACGGGCCATAAAATGAGTTTTACACATCTAAACGACTCCAAACCTTTTGCTACTGATTAGTTATGATAAATAAATTATTTTAAGCCTTCTGGAAATATAAAAATATCAGATTAAGTATCAAACCCGGTAATGGCCTTTAATCGCCTTAATTAGCGTTTTTATCGCATACTATGTTTTAAAATCATATTGGACATACACGGGTTGATACCTACTGATATAAGAGGCAAAGTACAATATTTTAACAGTAAGCAAAGGTTGATAAACTCAGACTTCAGTTTTGAGCTTTTCGGCTTATGTGAAATTACCAAAATACCCCTACGGGGCCTAGTTTGGTTAAAAATGATAAGTTTCACATACATGCTTTAACCTACTGATGTAACTTAGCAAATTGTGTATATTTGCTGATTACATCAGACCTGTAACTCAGGTTGTCGCTTAAACTCTTTTATAAACTTTTAAATGACCAAACTACCCCTACGGGGCCTAGTTTGTGTTTAAACACGTTTCGGGCATAACGAAAGACACCTTACTGATGTCACAACATATTTGAGACATAATTAACTTAGGAAACCTGTATATAGCTCTCATGACTACCCGTCACGCCCATTACGCGTACGGTTCGGTTTATGTAACAAGTTTACATAAATTAGCCGAAGCGGGTCAAACCTTAACGGTTTTATCTCAAAATCCAGAATGTGAATAATAAACCCATATTAAACAAGTCTTCAAACTTGTCGGGTCTGAATCACATTCTATCCGGTCTTCGCGTAATCATGCGTACGAACCGTATCTTGAAACTAGCCGGTCTAAGCTTAAGCTTAATAAAAGACCCGTTAGCATTCTAATAGGTTATTATAAACCTTCGTTCCAGATTAGGAGAACCAGTAAAAGCTATGTGCATTTGCTTGTTGTGATAAATACTTATTCAGGTAAATACTTTTAACTTATTTTCCCTATACGGGCTTGGGTTACGGTACATAGCGTACCGCTTGATCGGGCATCAAATCTCCACGCTTAGTGGGTAGTTGAATAATTTGATCGGCTCGTTTGAACAGTCTTGTTTACTTTACAGCCTTTGGGGGGTTAATGACCATGTCCCGGATATCCTTGGCATCATCTTACGAGATGGCCGCGACCTGAGCACGGGGTGTAGGCGTACACCGTCCGTGTATAACTCAATGATGTGGTGTGTCTATTAATCTTTAACCCGGACTTGATTCGGGCTACTGAACGCATAAGTAACATGTAATTCGTTAACAAGATTATAGTATTAAATAATTCTCCCAAGTTAAATAGAAAAATGTTTATGCCATGTGCATCCAAACAAATTTTCAATCATTTTCCAAAATGAGTCAGTTGAATGTATTTACCAGTGTAAACTGACGTATTTTCCCAAAAAGACTGAATGCAGGTACTAAACGAAATTTGGCTGGATTGTCTCCTAAGCATCAATAAAAGTCTGGCAAGCTTAGGATGCCAGAAGTCTGTTGAACCATAAATGTTATTTTGTTTCGATCCGTTCTGTGGATAAACACCGGATATTGTGACTTTGATTACAATAAATAAATTCGGTTGTATCTTATTTTTAAATATGCTTCCGCTGTGCATTATTATATTGTGTTGTTTGACTATTACGTTGCCAACCACGTCACGATACTCCCCCACCGGGCCCACCGGTGACACGTGGAAATCGGGGTGTGACACCAACACACGCACTCTCTCTGTATATATATATTTCTCTCTGAATATCAATTACCATTTCACCCTTGCCTGCAACGCCGGAAACCACTCTACTAACACCGCTGTGAGTATATGTTTGTCTCTCACGGCACCACTAATGAAAACCTCATCGCCACCACCCACAACAAAGTCATAGACGAACCCCCTGTGTGTAACCATGTGTACCATGTGCTTGGTTGCTTTTTAGGGCTCGGGCGAATTGGTTAAGCAGAGGCGACTGCAGTTACAACTAAGCGATCTTTTCATTCAATGACGTTTTTCTGGTAAAAAAAAATAAACCCGTGATGGTAGTACCGGCGGTGGTGGGTTCATGTTTTTTTCCCGGCGAGGAGGGTAGTATCTTCGACGTTGTGTTTGAATATAGGATATAATGTAGTAGTGAGAGAAAAATAGAGAGGGAAAGAGAAAACCGGAGAGTTCCGGCGATATTTGGCGATGTTCAGACGGGAGGCAAACGACGGGTGGTGATGGTGGTGGTTATATAAGGGTGAATCGGTGGCAATCGGCGCGGAATCGGTGTATGGGATTTACGGTTTGACGCGACGGTTTGTTTCTTTTAAAAAGGCGCGTGGTTTAGTTAAATGATTTTTAATGTTTAAAAGGTGTGGTTTGTGTAGACATGACTATTCTTGCCATATGGTGACGATTACGTGTTCTTTTTTTAGGCTCTGTTTTATTTCATTGTGGAATCGTTGTTTATCATTTCATTTACCCTTGTGAAGAACAATTGTTATTTTATTAATTCAACAGGCATTTACTTGAACGTGGTGTGTGTATAAATGACAGTTCTTTTTTTAGGCTCTTTTTCTCGCCAGGAAACTCATTTTTGATTTTAGGGGGAGTAAATCCAAAATTTGAAAAATCCAAAAACATCGAAAAAAATTTTCAAAAACACAAAAACAATAGAAAATCAAAAATGAGTTTCCTGGCGAGAAAAAGAGAAAATGATAGTACATCAGTGGTCTGTCTAAATCTCTTTAAACCTTAAATGAAAAACGATAAGCAGCTCTATATACGATGTATCGGTAGGCTCACAATCATTTTAAAGTGTGCAGGGTGATATAAACTTAAATCGACTGAAGACTGGGTGGGAACCATTCATTGGCATATGGTCTTAGTACCGAAATTTCGTTTGAGAGATTGCCGAGGTTCTGAGATATTCGGTCTTTATGCTGCTTATCATCTGGGTATCATGGTTGTATCTTTTACCGAAAAATAACGGGGACGCAAGTCTAGATCTTCCATGATACCATACATACGTGTACATACTGCATACGACCTCAATAAGTGATAAACAATCACATGTCCAAACAAAATAAGTGATAAAATATCACAAATTCTTTCCGGGAGTCAAGTTCGTCTCTCTGCTGTACGAAAGTACTGACCTGTTCACGGACTTGCTCTTGTGCCCTCATGCATCGAAAATCAAGTTCCTCATCAATAAGTGATTATATCACATAGGACTTGTTTTCAAATCAAAATAAGTGAGAATCTCACATCATATACGGTCAAACAGATGATGATCGGTATACTCACCGGTAAGATGAACCCTCGTGCATACCTTGATACGGGAATGTGTCGTGATGTGGATGAACACCGGTCGGTAAGTATAAATCATACCTTAACGTATCCCCTCGCCATGATTACATCTGATAAGTTGAGCTTAAGTGGACAACAATACCGATAATTGTTATAGGATGTTTATCTTAATGTTAATTAACTGAACAACAAGAGTGTTTTGACATGACCGTACACTGATATGATTCTCTTACCCTCGAAACTCGCAAAAAGAATGTCTGTAAATATTTATTTACTGCTTTAAATTTCTGCATCTCTGTATATATTTATTTACTGCTTTCTATCCTTACATTTCTAATATTAAAACACACCTAAAATCTGTTTTAATATAAACTTTATAAAAGCCAAAAAGATTTTATTTCTACTTTATTTTCGAACGATGTTGGAGCTCGAGTCTTCGTTACCTGAAACCTGAATGAAAACCGAAAATGACTAAATCTTCATAAACCGTCGAAATTTGCAAGTTTTGAAAGTTAAAATTGAAATTGATAAAATACTTTAAACTTTCAAACTGTCGGACGGTGTTTGTTTAAACAATGGTCACATGTGTGTCGCTTGATTACTATATTCCAAGCAGTTGTTCTCATTACGCGTTTAGATTTCTTGCATGTGCAGATTCTAAAGGCTAGGAGAACATGGTCGATGACAAGCTTCGGAATGAAGACACGATGTGAAGGCACTCAAATGATGAAGATGATCGAGTTGCCGCTGACCATCATCAACACCACAAGGATCTCACTTCATAAAGATAAAGACTTTCACGAGCATAACTCAAGGGGGAGCTTATGTTAAGGGGGAGTTTGTCAACACACTTCCTACACGAAACGGGGAGTTTGTTGGTACACTTTCTGCTCTCAAGACGTGAAGACTTTGAAGATCCTCCGACATTGAAGACTTGAAAAGAAGTCAAAGACTTGAAGACACGAAGGACCTACAAGGATTAAGATCGAGATCGAGACAAAGCTACAGCGACAAAGCTACAGCCAAGGGGGAGTTTGTTGGTGCACTTGTGTCTGTACTTTGTCTGTATTTTGTCTTTATACAAAACAATGTCTTATTAGTCTTGTAAGTTTGACCAAGTCAACCATCCTCCTGGTTTGACTTGGCCAAACAGTCAACATTATGTTTGTAAGATGCTGGGTCGAAGGATGTGTAATCGAAAGATTGCCTATATCCTTCGATGATGAGCTCGAAAGATGGACCTTCGATGGATGGACCACGAAAGATCACATCTTTCGTGGTACATGTGGATCCTTCGAGCTGTTTCTGGTCGATAGATGATCCTTCGATCATCCTATCTGATCCTTCGACCAGATCTGCTGTTTTGGGTATAAATACCCGTGTGTTGTGTTCATTTAGGGGGTTAGACAAGAAAGACAGACAGATAGGGAAAACAGAACACACACACACACTAGAGAGAGTTTACAGGACTGATTTGTAAACCTTGTGCTTGTAACTGACCTTTCATACGTATTAATACAGAGGTGTTAATCGGTGAACTTTGCGTGTCGTGTTTTTACGTGTTCTATCTCGGTTTGCTATCTCGGTTGGATTCCGCACAACCGGGTTGGTTTGTACACAAGGATTAGGCGACTAGATCCTCCCCTAGCCGGACCTACAGACTTCCAAATCAACATGAACTCCACACTTATACTTATGCGTAGATCAAGAGGACCTATGCATATGCAGATATTCATCAAGATCTTCACTGGACACACTGTAAAACTACAGGTTAAACCTTCATACACCATTGCCAACATAAAAGCCAAGATACAAAGTCAGGTAAATATTCCATGTGATGAGCAGGAGTTGATCTTCAACGAATTGGTTCTCCACAACGATGATACCCTTGCTGACTTGCACATCGACAAGGAATCAAACCTCACACTTGTCAAAATATCCAAGAGAAGGAAAGTATTCCTCCATTAGAGCAGAAACTGATCTTCAACGGAGAGCTACTGAAGGATAGCCCTACCCTAGCCGACTACAACATCCGGAATGACTCAACCATCCAGCTTGTTTAATTTAAGATAAGAGGATGATGATGATAATGGTGTTAGATTAGACCAGCATATCCTGTGATCTATTGTTAGAAGTAAACCCTGATGTTTTGGTGTCTTCTCATGTAGCTCTCTTATGTTACTTGTCTCTTAAGTATTTAAATTAAATGGAACTTTTACCTATAACATTGTTGAAATTATTGAATGGTTTAAACACACACACACACACACACACTAAAATGAAAAGTTAGATTCATATAACTAATCAATATAACTTTTAATGTAATTTTTAGAGCCTATTTACATTTACATTCTACAAAACGGTATGCTGTAACATTTATAACATCAAATTTGTATAATTAATACTTTATATGTAGTGATGTAACATTCATAACAACCAAGTTTGATGTTAACATACGACTGACTGAGACAGTTTGAAAAGGTTTTGAAAGGCAAAGCTTTTAACTCTTTGTAGATTATATATTATATAACCCTACAAAAACTAACTTGGGGTACCTTAGACTTATTTAATAGTTGTGTCTCTTCACATCACACCCTTAAATAATACCCTTACATTAATAAATAATACCCTTACAAATACTAACTACGGTCGTCATGCCTCTACAATTCGCCCCCGTTCAAATAATAAGCTATTGTATTAATAAGATAACATTTGAATTGATAAAAGAACCGTCATTTATACACACACCACGTTCAAGTAAATGCCTGTTGAATTAATAAAATAACAATTGTTCTTCACAAGGGTAAATGAAATGATAAACAACGATTCCACAATGAAATAAAACAGAGCCTAAAAAAAGAACACGTAATCGTCACCATATGGCAAGAATAGTCATGTCTACACAAACCACACCTTTTAAACATTAAAAATCATTTAACTAAACCACGCGCCTTTTTAAAAGAAACAAACCGTCGCGTCAAACCGTAAATCCCATACACCGATTCCGCGCCGATTGCCACCGATTCACCCTTATATAACCACCACCATCACCACCCGTCGTTTGCCACCCGTCTGAACATCGCCAAATATCGCCGGAACTCTCCGGTTTTCTCTTTCCCTCTCTATTTTTCTCTCACTACTACATTATATCCTATATTCAAACACAACGTCGAAGATACTACCCTCCTCGCCGGGAAAAAAACATGAACCCACCACCGCCGGTACTACCATCACGGGTTTATTTTTTTTTACCAGAAAAACGTCATTGAATGAAAAGATCGCTTAGTTGTAACTGCAGTCGCCTCTGCTTAACCAATTCGCCCGAGCCCTAAAAAGCAACCAAGCACATGGTACACATGGTTACACACAGGGGGTTCGTCTATGACTTTGTTGTGGGTGGTGGCGATGAGGTTTTCATTATTGGTGCCGTGAGAGACAAACATATACTCACAGCGGTGTTAGTAGAGTGGTTTCCGGCGTTGCAGGCAAGGGTGAAATGGTAATTGATATTCAGAGAGAAATATATATATACAGAGAGAGTGCGTGTGTTGGTGTCACACCCCGATTTCCACGTGTCACCGGTGGGCCCGGTGGGGGAGTATCGTGACGTGGTTGGCAACGTAAAAGTCAAACAACACAATATAATAATGCACAGCGGAAGCAAATTTAAAAATAAGATACAACCGAATTTATTTATTGTAATCAAAGTCACAATATCCGGTGTTTATCCATAGAACGGATCGAAACAAAATAACATTTATGGTTCAACAGACTTCTGGCATCCTAAGCTTGCGAGACTTTTATTGATGCTTAGGAGACAATCCAGCCAAATTTCGTTTAGTACCTGCATTCAGTCTTTTTGGGAAAATACGTCAGTTTACACTGGTAAATACATTCAACTGACTCATTTTGGAAAATGATTGAAAATTTGTTTGGATGCACATGGCATAAACATTTTTCTATTTAACTTGGGAGAATTATTTAATACTATAATCTTGTTAACGAATTACATGTTACTTATGCGTTCAGTAGCCCGAATCAAGTCCGGGTTAAAGATTAATAGACACACCACATCATTGAGTTATACACGGACGGTGTACGCCTACACCCCGTGCTCAGGTCGCGGCCATCTCGTAAGATGATGCCAAGGATATCCGGGACATGGTCATTAACCCCCCAAAGGCTGTAAAGTAAACAAGACTGTTCAAACGAGCCGATCAAATTATTCAACTACCCACTAAGCGTGGAGATTTGATGCCCGATCAAGCGGTACGCTATGTACCGTAACCCAAGCCCGTATAGGGAAAATAAGTTAAAAGTATTTACCTGAATAAGTATTTATCACAACAAGCAAATGCACATAGCTTTTACTGGTTCTCCTAATCTGGAACGAAGGTTTATAATAACCTATTAGAATGCTAACGGGTCTTTTATTAAGCTTAAGCTTAGACCGGCTAGTTTCAAGATACGGTTCGTACGCATGATTAAGCGAAGACCGGATAGAATGTGATTCAGACCCGACAAGTTTGAAGACTTGTTTAATATGGGTTTATTATTCACATTCTGGATTTTGAGATAAAACCGTTAAGGTTTGACCCGCTTCGGCTAATTTATGTAAACTTGTTACATAAACCGAACCGTACGCGTAATGGGCGTGACGGGTAGTCATGAGAGCTATATACAGGTTTCCTAAGTTAATTATGTCTCAAATATGTTGTGACATCAGTAAGGTGTCTTTCGTTATGCCCGAAACGTGTTTAAACACAAACTAGGCCCCGTAGGGGTAGTTTGGTCATTTAAAAGTTTATAAAAGAGTTTAAGCGACAACCTGAGTTACAGGTCTGATGTAATCAGCAAATATACACAATTTGCTAAGTTACATCAGTAGGTTAAAGCATGTATGTGAAACTTATCATTTTTAACCAAACTAGGCCCCGTAGGGGTATTTTGGTAATTTCACATAAGCCGAAAAGCTCAAAACTGAAGTCTGAGTTTATCAACCTTTGCTTACTGTTAAAATATTGTACTTTGCCTCTTATATCAGTAGGTATCAACCCGGGTATGTCCAATATGATTTTAAAACATACTATGCGATAAAAACGCTAATTAAGGCGATTAAAGGCCATTACCGGGTTTGATACTTAATCTGATATTTTTATATTTCCAGAAGGCTTAAAATAATTTATTTATCATAACTAATCAGTAGCAAAAGGTTTGGAGTCGTTTAGATGTGTAAAACTCATTTTATGGCCCGTAAGGGCAAAACCGACAATTACCGAATTAAGCCTACGACTACGAGTTATGCTCAGCCTAAAATTAATTAAAAATCTTTAAAAATCCCAAAATAATATATTACATCAGTGGGTAAAAGATTTGATACCAAAAAGTAGGCTTAACTAGGCTATACGCTAATTACGCCATTTTATTAACATAAAGCATTAGTTTTGCGATAATGAGCATAACTCTTAATCTACAAGTCAAACTGATGTCAAACTTTGCATGCAAGTCTATATATCAGTAACAAAGGTTTCTACACTTTTACATTTTCATAATTCACGTTTTAAGGTAATAAGGGCATAACGGTCAACATATGAGCAATTAACGGAAACATGCATATAAATTGGATAACTAATGAACCAAGGTGTGTAATCACAGAGGGTTGTTCTAACATGTAACCTAATCCAATTAAAGCTCTGAGGCATTTTTAAAACATGCCTAAACGGGTCAGAACTGAAAGTCAAAGTGAAAGTCAAACTATGTGACTTTCGGTTCCGAACCGGGTCTAAACAGGAAATAGTCGGGTTGAACATGTTTAGACATGTTCTTACACTAATTACTAAGTTATAACAATGATCAAACAGGTTATATATGTTCTAGATAGCTAATTATGCGTAAATGACATTTTAAGCATTATGTTGACTTTTTAATTAAAAGTTTGACCCGACATTAGACCTGGTTAGAGTGGTGATCAGGGGAAACCCTTTTGAGGTTTTATTACCCACTTAAATACCAACTCATAACTACTTTTAATTCGAGATATAACTGAGCCATTATTGACTAATCTCGAAGTCAAACCGTAATTACGACGGTTTGACTTTTAGCTAATTAACCTAGCTAAACACAATTAGAGAAGGACAAGAATACTTACTGAAGTCCTATGCACGAGATATGATCACTAGGAAGCAAGCTTGAGCTCCAGAATCACTCAGAATGCAGAGAAATTGGTGTGAGAATGATTGTTGCACTTCTTGGCCTTTTATAGCAAAACCACACACCATAACATGTTGACAACCAACTCTAGGATCAACCACAACCATCCAACATGTGTTACTAGTGATCTAGTGCAGGTAGGGGTCGCCCACCATGTGAAAAATCCAGTTTAAAGTCGACTTTCCGCGTATTCAGGCGCCTGTCTCACTTTTCTGCATCTGGGGCTCGTACGCGGCCCGCCTCCTGATTACCCTACCCGTACGCGGGCCGCCTGGCCTGCTCGGATCAGATTTTTGATTTTCTTTGATTTCCAACTTGACCTTTGGTTAATTTGAAAGGGTAATTAAGCTTTAACTTGCAATTTGACCCCTTGTAAAATACCCACAAGGACTTTAGGACTTATACCCACTTTGACAAGTCCCTGAACACTTCCGGTTAACCCGAAAAGCCTTAACTTTCGACGTTAACACTTTAACCCTTCGTACACGAATTTTGTCATAACTTTCTCATACGATAACTAAACGTTATGAATTTTTAATCGTCCATTCTAGTGAGCATAATTAGCATTTACAAAGCTTCGGGTTTGTCAAAAGGTCACTCAGAGGTATATCTTTAAACATGTTGACACATTTAACCCCTGTAGTTTGTAATTACTCATTTTAGCTTCGTATGATCCATGATTTATTCGTTTGAAGGTATGAGCATCGTGTAGGGTTAATGTACATTATATTTATTCACAGTTGACACTTAGAATACGTATATTCACATACTTTCCATGTTTGTCAACTTTAGTCCTTTCATAATATTTCTTTCACACGTTTGACTTTATGACACGTGTCAACATATTATAAGACGTGAATTTCCGAGGTGTTACAGTTGGTACGATTTGAAATACTTACCGCCGCCCGTAGCAACTTGAAGGTAAAGAGTCGGGAAGCCCTAAGATGTGACGGCAGCGGTTTGATGGTGGTGCTGCGGTGTGTAGTTAGTGTGGCGGTAGCCGTTTTGTGGTGGTGATGCACAGCCACCGCCGGTGCTCCATCCCCCTCTCCACTGCCCATCCCTCTTTTTGTACTCTTCTCTTTTTAATTTTTGAAGAACTGTTGAATAAGGGTGGGTAAGTCGGTTTTATGTGAAGATGGGTTTGAGTGTAGAACCGTGGGTTAGGGCATGTTTTTGACACGTTCTGAGAATGGTTTTCAAATTGTTCCTCCTGTCATGTTCACAAAAAAGATTGTCCCAGTAATTAAATTTACTTTTTTATTTTCTTTAAACTGTTTCGTGTTTTGATATATGTATTTTTTCATCTATTTTTCGTTAGGAAGAAATTGTACTCCAAAAAAGCATTCTACATACTCTAAATAATTGATAATATAGCAATTCACTTTGTTACATATAATATAATTTTGTTTGTTTTACGAACAGCCTTCCATCAAGATGTGAGTGTATAACAATACTTTGTGTACATAATGATTTGTTATATATGATTTTAATCATATATTCATAGTTATGATTATCATAAAATAGTTTCGATGTTTACTCTTTTTATATAACATTTTGTTATTCTAATAGCCCAATATAATGGGGTTGTTGTAACGAATTTTCGTACAGTAACAAACTAAAACGACGTCTACCAAATTCGAGCACGCAAAAACGAAGCTAAATACATTCATAATTAACACCCCGCTGCAACGCGCGGGTTAGCGTTAACTCGTATCTATACAAAAAGTAACTAATAGCCACCACTGGGCAAATGAATAGTCGTGTCTCCACGAAACAACCCGTTTCAACAATATAATAATTTCAACCAATAGATATTTTAAAATATAATCCGTTGCCATGGTAGTGATGCATATTCAAAACACAACGGATGCCGGTTCAATACCCATACACACCGTTCCTTTTACCAATTTTCATATCCTTTTTCTTTTATCAATCCCACTTTCCTCCACCCAACATATATCATTTATTAATTAAACGAGCAATGAAAATTGCCGCTCAAATGTATATTACGATTTATGAACCATTCTAACTTTCAATTTCTTATATCCAAATCCATTTTAGTCACCCGCTCCAACATTTATTCCACGCACAGTCGCACACCGTATTCATTCTCACCAACGCAATTCATGGTTTTCTGTAACCGTTTTTCAGATTCGTAAGCATTCTTTATCATTCCTTCGAATTAATTGATTCATACCTATGTAAACTTAAATTTCTTTACTAATCTTCCATTTAATCTTCATTTTCAAATCTGTCTTCCATGGTTGTTCCTGTCGTCACCAGTTTGTTTTTGCAAACAATTTGGCTTTCGTCACGTTCATTCTTGGCTGGTAAATGCTTATCTGAGCGTAGAATCCAACGATGCATTTTCAAACGGGTCGAAGATTTGACGGTTATTGTGATTGAGAACAAGTAATGAACCAGAAGGAATGTCGAGATTTTCATCATCATATATATCCAAGGAAGTAAAAAATGGTATGAGAATCTGAATGACTTACAAAAATGAATTCTACTTCATTCCTTTGATTTTAGTCGGTTTATCTAAAACTGATGTATACATACCATTGTTGAACTGCCTATTAATCTTCATCTTCCACTCTATTATTTTATGTACCAATTAAGTTCGCGTACATTAACTTTTTGTTTCCGCAATTAGGTTTGCATAAATTTGTTGGTGCACTTGTGTCTGTACTTTGTCTGTATTTTGTCTTGTTACTGAACGATGTCTTTGTTAGTCCTGTAAGTTTGACCAAGTCAACCATCCTCCGGTTTGACTTGGGCAAACAGTCAACACTATGGTTGTAATATGGCTGGGTCGAAGGATGGTCATCGAAGGATAGCTTAGATCCTTCGATGATGAGCTCGAAACATAAACATTCGACAGATGGACCACGAAAGATCACATCTTTCGTGGTACATATGGATCCTTCGAGCTGTTTCTGGTCGACAGATGATCGTTCGACCAGTCAGTCTGATCCTTCGACCGGACCTGCTGTGTTGGGTATAAATACCCGTGTATTGTGTTCACTTCGGGAGACCGGACAGATAAGGAAAACAGAACACACACACACACTAGAGAGAGTTTGCAGAACTGATTTGTAAACCTTGTGCTTGTAACGGACCTTTCATACGCATTAATACAAGTGGTGTTAATCGTTGAGTCTTGTGTGTTGATTATTTACGTGTTCTATCTCGGTTTGCTATCTCGGTTGGATTCCGCACAACCGGGTTGGTTTGTAAACAAGGATTAGGCGACTAGATCCTCCCCTAGCCGGACCTACAAGTGGTATCAGAGCCTTGGCTCTTCTCCTTGTTAAAACCGAGGTGTTCTTGCTGTTTTTCGGGTTTAAAAAAAAAAATCATATTTTCTGGAAAATCTTGTTGTTTTGCTGAAAGTTCTTATAAAAACCTTGTTATTTTTCATTATCACATGTTAAAAGTTGGTTTTTAGTGAAGTTTCGAGAATAACCGGGCTTCGGAAGTGTGTGGGTTTTCTGGAAAACTCACATATCTGGGCTGTGTTCTTGATATATTCAAGTTGGTTCTTGTTAAACTACACTTTTGATCTTAAAAATTTTGAATTACAAAGTGTTTGTTTGTGTTGGAAGTTGTAATCTGATTAAAATATTGGACATCATTACCTGTTTGGTGAAACCTGCATGTTCAGAAGATATGGTCTGAACATACTTTCTGCAGAAAGTTCTCACCAACCCGTCAACTTTTCACCAACCTGTCACCCGTTGTCAACTGTGTCAGAACCGATCGAAAGATATCCTTCGAAGTCGAAAGATCATCTTTCGACCAAAGGAGGTTCGACAGATAGTCATCCTTCGAGCATCCTTCGAAGTGTGAGACTTATCTTTCGTTCCAAGGAATATTTTCGAAACATACATCTTTCGGTCTACTGTCCATTTTCGAAAGACTAGGATCCTTCGATTGGGGAGTCTTTCGAAGTCATCTTTCGTGATTCATCTTTCGGTCTACAGTACGTTTTCGAAGGATAAGGATCCTTCGTTGGAGAATCTTTCGAAAACATTGTTCGAAACTCAACAGTGATCTTTCGAACCTTGTTGATCTTTCGAACAGGTGTTGATCTTTCGATCCTTAGTCTGTTTGTGTTTAACAGTTTGTGTTTTTCTCATCTTTCGATCAGGATCCTTCGGCTGGTATTATCCTTCGGCTGATCAAAAATGAATTCGATGTGGGGTGTTCCGGTAAATGCAGAGATGTATTTTGGTACTCCAGCTCCGGATTCGGGTTCGCAAGCCAATGCTACATCTACCGGTCAATGGGCATTCGTATCAAATCAAGCTCCAAGTGTTCAAAGCATTTTACTAAGCGAAAGTGAAATGGGAAGTTTGAATAGGCCTCCAAAGTTGATGCATTTAAGTGAATATCCGGGATGGTTTGACAGATTTCATACATATGTCCTTGGTCAAAATACAGAGTTGTGGTTGCGGTTCATCACAGATTTTGATCAAACAATAGAGGTTGCTGCATCATCTGCTGCTACATTTGCAGATCTTACCGAAGATCAAAAGAAAATCTATGATTTGGAGAAGAAAGCATATGCCATTCTTACTCAGGCGTTGAGTAAAGATATTTATCATCAGTTCGTCAGTTTCAAGACAACGAAGAAGTTGTGGGACGCATTGAAGATAAGGGGCATAGGAAATGAAGCAACACGTCAATTAAGAAAAGATCTGCTAAAGAAAGAGTTTGATGGTTTTGTTTGTATGCAGAATGAATCTCTAGGAGATTTGACAAGTCGATTTACTCATTTGCTGACTGAATTGGCAAATACTGGGGTTGTAACAACTTCAGCAGAGATAGTGAAGAAGTTTGCAGATGCACTGCCACCTCAATGGAGTAATTTCTTAGAAATCATGAAGTACAATGGCACCTTGGATACAACAAGCTTCAGTGATTTTGCTCAACTCCTGGAAAACAAGAATCAGGAAGAAACTCTCAAGGCAAAAAGAGTTGCAGTGCCACAAAATCCTGAAATTTATTATGGAACTTCTAGCACTTCTACAAAACCTTCTTCACACGCTCCAATTCAAACAGCATTTGTGTCTAGCACGAGCTTGTATGGCACTCCTCCTCCAACAACCGATATTTTTGGAAATCCGCTTAATCCAGCTCCTCAACCAGCACCACAACAGCAACAGCAAATCAGAACAACTGATATGTTCGGGAATCCACTTCCTCCTCAACAGCAAGCGTGTTATGGAAGCACATCATCTGCTGGTCAACAATCAAAGCCAAAATACAGTACGGCTCGACACCTCAAGCTTTTCTAAAGTCAGTGTGGAAGTAGCAAAGGAACACATGGAGCTGCTAAACACTGTGGTGAGCGCATACTGTGGATTAGTGGAGGGTCAGATTGGTAATATTAATCTGACACAAGAAGACTATCAGCAGATAGATAAAGAGGAGATGGAGATGATGGATATTAAATGGGCCTTTGCCAGTGCAGTTAGGCGAGCAAAGGATTTTATGGAAAGAACGGGCCGAACCAGCTTGGAAAGCAAGAAGGACACCAAGTATGGGTTTGATAAGCAAGCTGTTAAATGCTTCAATTGTGGTGAACGTGGTCATTTCAAGCATGAATGTACAAGGCCATCTCAGCATGGGAACCAGAATCCTTTCCGAGGTCAAGGCAACAGGGCAAATCAGAACCAAGGAAGGAACAACGAGCGAACACTGGTGCCTGTCAACAACCAGAGTCAAGCAGGACCATCTAATGCCAACCAGGCACTTGTGGTTCAGGTAGATGAAGGTTGTGATTGGTCAATCCAGTTGGGAAATGATGCACCCGATGGAACAGCTTGTTTTGCTGAAGTGGTTAATGATCTTAAGCACGCCAGTGGTGGAGAATCTTCCACCAATGGTAGTGAATCTTCTGAGGATGAAGACTCTTCCGGTTATAGTGGAAGTTCAGATGAAGAGTCCTCCGCTTCAGGCGATGATCATGTGGATGACACATCAAGTGCGTCAGTCGATGCAAATATTGATGAGCTTTTGGATGAAGCTGCAGCAGGAATTCAAAGAAGATCTATTTTGGTGGATCAAGCTGCTTATTCTTCGTCTTCTCTCCATTCAGCCTTTATGGCGAATGTCGACAGTTCATCAAGTCAGGTATGTGTCGATGAACTCACTTCTGTTAGCTGTAATAACTGTGATAGTTTGCGTGTTAAATGTGCTGATTTGGAAGCAAACATGTCTGAGTTGCAAGGCAAACACGATGCTTTACAAGCTAGTTTGTTTGACTTGCAAGACAAACATGTTTCTGTGAATGATAGGTGGTGTGAATTGCAAAGCAAACACGAGGCTTTGCAAGAGAAATATGATGTGACATTCATTCACAATCAGAAATTGACCGTTGATCTTTCAAAGTGCACTGAAGCCAATATGTTTTATGAAAACCATGAAAAGGAATTTAAGTCAATGATTGAAACGTTAAAGAAAGACAAAACTGAGTTGACTAAAATGGTTTCCAGAAAACAAACTGACATAAACTTGTATATCACTCGCCTTGAGGTAATGCAAAAAGAAATGGCTTGTGTTAAAACAGAAAGTGAGGCGATCCGACTCAAGTTAGACAGTTATTTGAGCTCTAGCTATGTGTTGGATCACATCATTGATGTTCAGAAAGAGAAACGGGATGTCACATGCATAGGTTACAAGAAATGTCCACCACCCGTGAGAAACAATTTTGATGCTTTGCCTGATGAGGAGTATAGGACTCACTTTGAGCCATCTGTTCCTTTGGACGTTGAGGAATTCGCAGCAGGGCTCGGATACAAGAAAGAAGTATCGTCAGATTCAGATGTGTCAGCAGATACATTTGTAACTGCTGAACAGAATCAGGATCCTCCAGTTGTGATTGAGGATACTGATTCTTCTGATGATGAGTCTGATGATACTGATTCGGAAAAGTCTGATGCAGTAATCAAAGAAGAGGACATACCTCTTGAGAATCATATCCTATGTGATCCTCCCACAAAACCTGCTAAGACTGTTCCAACCGAGTCCACATCAGCAAAAGAGTCGGAGAGTGTGGATTTGTTGTACACTCTTGTTGGTGATGATAAAATCTATTCAGACAAAGATTTTCCTATTAAAAATGTTAATCAATCTTTAATCAGTAAAGTCTTTGAAAATTCTACAAGTAAGTTTTTGGGAAAGACAGGACCACATGTTACAGTCACACAGTGTCCTCCTATCCCAAAGGCTGAAGTTAGAAAACAATTTGGGAACAAGAAATTACCAACAGTGGAAAAACAGCAAAATCATAACAAACCCAAAGGTAAGGCACCGACTCAAAATCAAAGGAAGCCGAATCAGAAGAAAAAGAAGAATGTGAACTTTGTGAAGTCGAAGGGAACGGACAAAATTGAAAAGTTTGCAAATCAATCTAACTTAGATTTTGTTCAGAAAGTAACAGTGATGAACAGGAATGAACCAAGTAGTTCAAAACCTAGTACCTCGAGATCACAAAGTTCATCATCATCGGCAAGACGATCACATGATACTTCGGGGTTTGTTGAACGAAGATCATGTTTTGAATGTGGCACAATTGGACATATCATTCGAAATTGTCCATATCTTCATAAACAAAAAGGCAAAGTTGGTGATTCCCGTGACCAAACTGACCGAAAGCGATCTGTTTCTGTAAAACAAGATCCCCGTCTTGTAAAAGAAAGGGAAAAGAAACAGAAACGCCAACAGGTCAAGAAAATTGAAAAGGTTTTAAAACCAGAGGTTGTCCAAACACAGTCTGTTAAATCAAATGTTAAAAATGAAAAACAAAAACAGATTTGGAAACCAAAATTGGAAATTATTTCAGGGGTAGCTACATCAATTCCGAATCATCGGGAAATGGATGTTACAATTCTCGATGATGACGGACGACCCAAGTCTGTAAAGGCTTGGGTCCCCCTCTCCAACTAATCTCTAAATGAGTGTGCAGGATGTTCCAGGAGGAACTATTGATAGTCTTAGGATTGTTGATAGTGGAGCGTCCATGCACAAGATCGGCGACTTTAGGCTCCGAAACATTGTTGTAACCAAGGAGAATATTGTTGCCATTGATGGAGAGAGAAGAAAAGAAGACAGAAATGTCTGATGAAAGACTGTGGTTGAATGAAGTTGAAAAATTCGACCAGATGAAATATGTTCCAAAGTTTGGTTGTTATGGTTTTTGATCGGGTCCTCAGGAAAGATTCCAATGAAAAGTACGCGCCTGTAGCACGTCTGAAGCTTTTCGAAGATTCATGGATTTTTCTTCCACAAGAAGTTCAAAGTCCACAAGATGAACGTGTAAGGTACTTTTCTTCGCGGTGTGATTGAAGTAAATGTGTTTGTTGAACAAACCAAGCGGGTGTGCGGATGCCTTGGCGTGGATTGATCAACCGCACACTACTTCTGAAAGAGAAAGACAAAGACCTTCGCTGGTACAATGTGGAAGACCAGCCGGACCCAAAGGTTTCTGATCTTGTTGCTGTGAAGGGATTTCAGTAGCTACAAAATCGACTTTGAAATCCACACCGGGTGGATATCCAGTTTGGGAGAACACTCAAATTCCTTGCAATGCACGAAGCAGTTGCAGGATACGGTTTTAAATTTCTAATCTCTCCTATACTTGTCGATATTTAAGCTGCTTTATGAATTATTATCATCTCGTACAGCACTCCTTGACCTGACACGTTGATCTCGAATATCACCTCACACGTGATTGTTTCACTATGAAACTCATCAATGTTGTCATGGTCCACACCGATGACCAACGTGCCGACCTTTTTACCAAAGCATTTGACAAATCAAGATTTGACTATTTATTATTGGTAAACGGCATTAAGGTCAAGCAAGAGTAATCCACATCGGAAAATCATTTTTGTAAATACCTTTGTGTTTTAAAATTTTATCTTAGTTTTTTGATTTTAGGGGGAGTAAATCCAAAATTTGAAAATCCAAAAACATCGAAAAATTTCAAAAACACAAAAACAATAGAAAAACAAAAATGAGTTTCCTGGCGAGCAAAAGAGAAAATGATAGTACATCAGTGGTCTGTCTAAACCTCTTTAAACGATAAGCAGCTCTATATAAGATGTATCGGTAGGCTCACAATCATTTTAAAGTGTGCAGGGTGATATAAACTTAAATCGACTGAAGACCAGGTGGGAACCATTCATTGGCATATGGTCTTAGTACCGAAATTTCGTTTGAGAGATTGCCGAGGTTCTGAAATATTCGGTCTTTATGCTGCTTATCATCTGGGTATCATGGTTGTATCTTTTACCGAAAAATAACGGGGACGCAAGTCTAGATCTTCCATGATACTATACATACGTGTACATATTGCATTCGACCTCAATAAGTGATCAACAATCACATGTCCAAACAAAATAAGTGATAATATATCACAAATTCTTTCCGGGAGTCAAGTTCGTCTCTCTGCTGTACGAAAGTACTGACCTGTTCACGGACTTGCTCCTGTGCCCTCATGCATCGAAAATCAAGTTCCTCATCAATAAGTGATTATATCACATAGGGCTTGTTTTCAAATCAAAATAAGTGAGAATCTCACATCATATACGGTCAAACAGATGATAATTGGTATACTCACCGGTAAGATGAACCCTCGTGCATACCTTGATACGGGAATGTGTCGTGATGTGGATGAACACCGGTCGGTAAGTATAAATCATACCTTAACGTATCCCCTCGCCATGATTACATCTGATAAGTTGAGCTTATGTGGACAACAATACCGATAATCGTTATAGGATGCTTATCTAAATGTTATCTAATTGAACAAAGAGAGCGTTTTGGCATGACCGTACACTGATATGATTCTCTTACCCTCGAAACTCGCCAAAAGAATGTTTGTATATATTTATTTACTGCTTTCAGTCTTTAAATTTGATATGTTCAAAAATACCAAAAAGATTTTAGGAGTGTTTTAATATAAACTTTATAAAAGCCAAAAAGATTTTGTTTCTATTTTATTTTCGATCGTACGATGTTGGAGCTCGAGTCTTCGTTACCTGAAACCTGAACGAAAACCGTAAATGACTAAATCTTCATAAACGGTCGAAATTTGCAAAGTTTTGAAAGTTAAAATTGAAATTGATAAAATACTTTAAACTTTCAAACTGTCGGACGGTGTTTGTTTAAACAATGGTCACACGTGTGTCGTTTGTTTATGTTTACTATATTCCAAGCGGTTGTTCTCATTACGCGTTTAGATTTCTTGCATGTGCAGATTCTAAAGGCAAGGAGAACATGGTCGATGACAAGCTTCGGAATGAAGACACGACGTGAAGGCGCTCAAGTGATGAAGATGATCGAGTTGCCGCTGACCATCATCAACACCACAAGGATCTCACTTCATAAAGATCAAGTCATTCACGAGCATAACTCAAGGGGGAGCTTATGTTAAGGGGGAGTTTGTCAACACACTTTCTACATGAAACGGGGAGTTTGTTGATACACTTTCTGCTTTCAAGACGTGAAGACTTTAAAGATCCTCCGACATTGAAGACTTGAAAAGATGTCAAAGACTTGAAGTCACAAAGATCGAGACCAAGCTACAGCCAGACAAAGCTACAGCCAAGGGGGAGTTTGTTGGTGCACTTGTGTCTGTACTTTGTCTGTATTTTGTCTTGTTACTGAACGATGTCTTTGTTAGTCCTGTAAGTTTGACCAAGTCAACCATCCTCCGGTTTGACTTGGGCAAACAGTCAACACTATGGTTGTAATATGGCTGGGTCGAAGGATGGTCATCGAAGGATAGCTTAGATCCTTCGATGATGAGCTCGAAACATAAACATTCGACAGATGGACCACGAAAGATCACATCTTTCGTGGTACATATGGATCCTTCGAGCTGTTTCTGGTCGACAGATGATCGTTCGACCAGTCAGTCTGATCCTTCGACCGGACCTACTGTGTTGGGTATAAATACCCGTGTATTGTGTTCACTTCGGGAGACCGGACAGATAAGGAAAACAGAACACACACACACACTAGAGAGAGTTTGCAGAACTGATTTGTAAACCTTGTGCTTGTAACGGACCTTTCATACGCATTAATACAAGTGGTGTTAATCGTTGAGTCTTGTGTGTTGATTATTTACGTGTTCTATCTCGGTTTGCTATCTCGGTTGGATTCCGCACAACCGGGTTGGTTTGTAAACAAGGATTAGGCGACTAGATCCTCCCCTAGCCGGACCTACAAAATTGCGATTCGATTTACACAATGTGCCGATTTCCTTCCTTGAATCCTTTATCTTTAGATCATTATTTTACAAACTATGATGTTTTGTGTTGTCTTTGAACAAACCAAAGGTACATAATAGCGAAGGAGTATAATAAGTATTTTTGTGATTGTTAACTATGCTATTAACAACACATAAATTATATAAAAATGAATCTGCATCTAATGACTTCATTTGACATTTATATTCACTTAAAAGATTATCATCCTCAATGAATAATCAACTATTATCATTTATCCATGACGTTGAATTAAGCTATGAATTATATTTATGACAACCAAACAAAATCGTTATTTTACATTGAATTAAATTACTACTATTCTTTCATGCAAATATTGGAAAGATCAATTAACTTTACCACATGTTTTTATAGTATTTTAATTTGATAAACTATATACCTAAATGGTCGCAATACTTGATGTATAATTACGTGTCACATGCTTACAAACTTTATGTAGTAGCGTATGTCTTATGTCAACTATTATATAAAATAATAGTTGCTTGATTCAAATATTCAAATGAACAAATTGTTAGTTTGGATTATAATAAATTCAAATCCAGCTTACACTAGAGGCTAAATGGTTTTAGGTTAGCAAATGAAAATTTTATAATTAACATCCCGCCGCAACGCACGGGTTAGCGTCAACTCGTTTAAAACAAAGAACATTGTAGGACATAGATTATCTTCAAATAGACAGATTCATGAATGAAAGAAGCTAGACAACATGTTCGAAAATATTAAAACAATATAGTACCAGTTTGGTGATGTGGAGAAGTCTAAAGCATAAGAAACTACAACCTGAAAGTTGAAACACACAGACAAAATATGCATGGGAATGGAATAAAAGAAAAAAATAACAATAATTAACATCCATTTTAGAAGTTAATAGTTAAAGAAAAACCACTTGCCAATGAGGTAGTGGTGGAGTGGATGGGGAAAGATTTGGTGTTCCTTGTGACCTAGGTTCGACTCCCACTCTCCCTAGAGGTGGCAACCTTGACCCAGAGGCTTTCAAGTGGGTTAGTTTGGGTTGTTTTTAAAATTATATGGGTTAATTTGGGTAAGATATTTTAACTAAACGGGTCACAACGGGTCAATTGAAATTCCATCTTGTTATTTTCGGGTCAAAGCGGGTCGACAACTTTAAAGAAATGGGTCAATGTGGGTTAGCACCTTAAAGAAACGGGATAGGTTTCGGATCACAATGGGTTTCGGGCCGGCACAAGTATCCGCACAAGACGGGTTACGTCACGAAACAGGTTTTGGATCGGAACGGTTTCAGTTTGAATTGAGTTTAGGACCGAGGCGGGTTTTGGCACGGGGTGGGTTTTGGATCGGAACCGGTCGGTTCGGATCGGGTTCGTGTCGACACAGGTTTTCGCACGAGACAGGTTTCGGATCGCAACGTGTTTTGGCTGACAATGGGTGAATTTGGCATTATAATATTAACACAAAAAATGTTTATATCATTATAATAGGATTAGGATCAAATACAAAGGATCCTAATTGTAAGAAGTGTAAGAAGGATTTATAGAGTGACAAGTGTCCAATAACCTAAAAAACCCACTACACAAAAAAACCTCACTACAAAAAAAAAAAAAAAAAAAAAAAAAACCTTAAACATCCACCACCACCAAAAACCTAAACCCCCCCCCCCCCCACATCACCTACCCAAAAAAAATATATATATATATATATTTTTTTTGCCGAGGGGGTGGGGGTTTAGGTTTTGGGGTGGGGGTGGGGGTGGGTGTTTAGTTTTTTTTTTAGATTTTTTTTTGGGGGGTGGGGGGGTAGGTTTTTTTTTAGGTTTTTGGGGGGTGGGGGTTAGGTTTTTTGGGGTTTTTTTTTGTGAGTTATAGTTTTTTTTTGGTTTTTTATTGCCCCGGGGGGGGTTGTAAGTGCAGTTCCTGTCGGGTAACTGTCGCTTATCGGTTCTGGTCAACCAAAGCAGAAGTCCAAGTTAAAGTCAACGATACTGAAGAATTCAAGACCACATGAAGACCAAGGGAAGTTTGTTAGTGCACCTTGGGTGACAAGTGCATGCTTTCCAATTGTTAGGGTCTTTATTGTACAAGTCTTGAAAGTTAGTCCTAGTTTTATCCTAGGGAAAGTTGTCCCAACTTTATCCTAGGGACATTTGTCCAAGGTTCATCCTAGGGACATTTGTCCAAGTTTTATGGCTAGGAAAAGTGTCTGAGGTTTATGCTAGGGACAAGAGTTAGGGTTTTGTGGAGATTGTTTGTCCGTGTTTTGTCCTAGTCCCTATATATATGTGTGTATTGTGTAGATTAGGGCAACTCTTGTAGCTTGGTGCACCTCTCCACTCGTTCATCCTTCTGTGTGAATTCTAGAGAGAGAGAGACTATGTGTTAGTGAGAGAAAGCTAGGGTTTAGATCTTTGTGATCTAAACCAGCTTGTAGATGATGTTTACTCCTTTGGTATGTAATCTGTGATGAATGATTCAATATAAAGGGTTCATCTTCTACATATTTCTATCTTGTTCTTCATATTTTGTTCTTCATGTCTTGAATCAAGTGCAATGTTTGATGTTCGTCATCGATCCGGTGCTTTCACAGTGGTATCAGAGCATGGTTACCGATTCGGAATGGTCTAACCGCCTTCCGAATCACCATTGCTCTTGATTTGATGTTTGTTTCCGCCAAACATCCTGAAGACTTGAAGATTCTGCAGAAAAGTTGAAGAAAATGAAGCTGTTCGTGGTTGTTTTGTTGATTTGCAGTTCTAGGGTTTTGATCCAAAAGGGATTGTCTGAGTTTAGTTTTTCGTGTTTGGGTTTCCGGGGTATTGGTGAACCAGTGTGAAGTCACACTGGGAAGATTATCCGGAGACTGGTTACTGAAGCTATCCGAGTTTTAAAGAATGTTGGGGGTCCGAGTTTCATTGATAACAATTTAGTTCCGAGCTTTGGTCATATGTTTGATCTGCAGGTCAGAGTTTTGGTCAGTTCCGAGCTTTGGTCACATGTTTGATCTGCAGGTCAGAGTTTTGTTTCAGTTCCAAGTTTTCATCTTCCAAGTCTTTAAACAGTTCCGAGTTTTTAAGGTTAAAGGTTTATGGTTTCTAAGTTCAGGTCCGAGTTTTTGAGTATAAAATTTCGGTTCAGAGTTTGATCCAAATTATAGATTCAGTCCGAGTTTTTAAACAGTTCAATATTATAGCTTAAGTCCGAGTTTTCATGAACTTGTTACTGAAGTCCGAGTTTTTGAGTTTGATCAAAATTATAGCTTCAGTCCGAGTTTTTGAGTACAAAATTATGGCTTCAGTCCGGTTCAGATTGGTTACTGAAGTTCCGAGTTTTTAAAACAGTTCAGCAGTTTCCGAGTTCTTGTTCAATTGTTTATCCGAGTTTTGGTGATGCGGTTCTAAATCCGAGTTTTAATCCAAGTTACTCATGTCCGAGTTTCATGTTTCGGTTTGATAAGATTCTTTTTGTTGGTGCACTTGTGTCTGTACTTTGTCTGTATTTTGTATCGATGTAAAACGATGTCTTCGTTAGTCATGTAAGTTTGACCAGTCAACCATCCTCCGGTTTGACTTGGTCAAACAGGTTGAACATTTGTTTGAAAGCTGGTTGTGTCGAAGGATGTCAAGTCATCGAAGGATTGTTCAGATCCTTCGATGAGCTCGAAACATAAGCTTTCGATGGATGGACCTCGAAAGATCCCATCCTTCGAGGTACATCTTGATCGTTCGAGTTGTTTCTGGTCGAAAGATGATCTTTCGACCAGTCTGCATGATCCTTCGACCAGACCTGCTGTGTTCGGGTATAAATACCCGTGTGTTGTGTTCATTTCGATAGTTAGAAAAGTTAGACACTCAGACAGATAAGGAACACACACACACACTAGAGAGAGTTTGCAAGACTGATTTGTAAACATTGAGCTGTAACTGGACCTTTCATACGTTTAATACAAGTGGTGTTAATCGTTGAACTTTGCGTGTCGTGTTATTGCGTGTTCTATCTCGGTTTGCTATCTCGGTTGGATTCCGCACAACCGGGTTGGTTAGTATACAAGGATTAGGCGACTAGATCCTCCCCTAGCCGGACCTACAAGTGGTATCAGAGCCTTGGCTCTTCTCCTTGTTAAAACCGAGTGTTTTCGGGTGTTTTTCGGGTTTTAAAGTTCATATTTTCTGGAAATATTGCTGTTTTTATTGTTTGTTCTTATAAAAACCTTGTCACATTACATTATCACATGTTAAAAATGGGTTTTTAGTGAAGTTTCAAGCAAAAACGAGTTTCGGTTTGTTGTCGGTTTGCAGAAATATTCATATTTCTGGGTTTTTGTTCTTCTTATCTTCAACCGATATTCAAGTGTTCTTCATAATATTATACCTTTTGATCTTTAAAATTTGAATATTAATCTTGTTTGTGTGTTGGGAGTTGTATTTGGATTAAAATATTGGGATTATTACCCGGTTGGTGAAAAACCTGCATGTTCAGACCTGAAAGATATGGTCTGAACATACTTTCTGCCGAAAGTTCTCACCAACCCGTCAACTTTTTCACCAACTTGTCACCGATTGTCAACTGTGTCAGAACCATTCGAAAGATATCCTTCGAACTCGAAAGACCATCTTTCGATCAGTGGAGGTTCGATAAATCATCATCCTTCGAACCAAGGAATCATTTCGAAACATTCATCTTTCGGACTACTGTTCATTTTCGAAAGACAAGGATCCTTCGATTGGGGAGTCTTTCGAAGTCATCTTTCGATTTCATCTTTCGGTCTACAGTACTTTTTCGAAGGATAAGGATCCTTCGGTTGGAGAATCTTTCGAAAAACATTGTTCGAAATTCAACAGAGATCTTTCGAACCCTGTTGATCCTTCGAACAGGTGTGGATCTTTCGATCATCAGTCTGTTTGTGCTTAACAGTTTGTGTTTTTCAAGTGTCTTTCGACAGGTATCTTTCGGCTGATTAAAAATGAATCCAAGGTGGAATACTTTGGTAAATACAGATATGTATTTTGGCACTCTGTCATCTTCCGCACCGGTATCTTCACAAGCTAATGCAACTTCTACCGGTCAATGGGCATTTGTATCAAATCAAGTTCCAAGTGTTCAAAGCATTCTCTTAAGCGAGAGCGAAACTGGAAGTTTGAATAGACCTCCAAAGTTGATGCATTTATATGAATATCCAGGATGGATTGATAGATTTCATACATATGTTCTTGGTCAGAATACAGAATTGTGGTTGCGGTTTATTACTGATTTCGATCAAACCATAGAGGTTGCCGCATCATCTGCTGCTACATTTGCAGATCTCACGGAAGATCAGAAGAAAGTCTATGATCTAGAAAAGAAGGCATACGCCATCCTCACTCAGGCCTTAAGTAAAGATATCTATCATCAGTTCGTCAGTTATAAGACGACAAAAAGGTTGTGGGACGCGTTGAAGACAAGGGGCGTGGGAAATGAAGCGACACGTCAACTGAGGAAAGAACTGTTAAAGAAAGAGTTTGATGGTTTTACTTGTATGGAGAATGAGTCGTTGGGTGATTTGACAAGTCGATTTAATCACTTGTTGACTGAATTGACAAATTTCGGGGTTGCTACAACTCCTGTAGAGATTGTGAAAAGGTTTGCAGATGCATTGCCACCTCAGTGGAATACGTTCTTGGAAATCATGAAGTACAATGGTACTTTAGCTACAACAAGCTTCAACGACTTTGTTCAAATTCTAGAAAACAAGAATCAGGAAGAAACTCTGAAGGCAAAAAGAATTCCCGTGCCTCAAAATCCTGAAATGTATTTTGGAACTTCTAGTACTTCTACAAAACCGTCTTCACATGCCCCAATTCAAACAGCCTTTGTGACTAGCACAGATATGTATGGCAATACTATCCAAGTTCCGGTGCCTCCAAAGACAGACATGTATGGAAATCTGCTGGAACCAGTCCCTCAATCAGCACCACAACAGCAACGACCTCTCAGGCCAACTGATATGTTCGGAAATCCTTTACCAGTTCGATCTCCCGCAACAACAGACATGTATGGGAATCCACTTCCTCCTCCTCCTGCTCAATCTACCGTACCAACAGATATGTACGGGAATCCTCTTCCTCCTCAACAGCAAGCTTGTTATGGAAGCACATCATCTGCTGGTCAACAATCAAAGCCAAATACAGTACGGCTCGACACCTCAAGCTTCTCAAAAGTTAGTGTGGAAGTAGCTAAGGAACACATGGAGCTGCTAAACACTGTGGTGAGCGCATACTGTGGATTAGTGGAAGGTCAGATTGGTAATATTAATCTGACACAAGAAGACTATCAGCAGATTGATAAAGAGGAGATGGAGATGATGGACATTAAGTGGGCCCTTGCCAGTGCTGTTAGGCGAGCAAAGGATTTCATGGAAAGAACTGGCAGAACCAGCTTGGAAGGCAAGAAAGACACCAAGTATGGGTTTGATAAACAGGCCGTTAGATGCTTCAATTGTGGTGAACGTGGTCATTTCAAGCGTGAATGTACGAGGCCATCTCAACATGGAAACCAGAATCCCTTCAGAGGTCAAGGAAACAGGGCCAATCAGAACCAAGCGAGGAACAATGATCGCACACTGGTGCCTGTCAACAACCAGACCCAAGCAGGACCATCAAATGCCAACCAGGCACTTGTGGTTCAAGTAGATGAAGGCTGTGATTGGTCAATCCAGTTGGGAAATGATGCACCTGATGGAACAGCTTGTTTTGCTGAAGTGGTTAATGATCTTAAACACGCCAGTGGTGGAGAATCTTCCACCAATGGTGATGTATCTTCTGAAGATGAAGACTCTTCTGGTTATAGTGGAAGCTCGGATGAAGAATCCTCCACTACAGGCAATGATCAGGTGGATGACACAACAAGTGCGTCAGTCGATGCTGATATTGATGAGCTATTGGATGAAGCAGCAGCAGGAATTGAAAGAAGATCTATTCTGGTGGATCAAGCTGCTTATTCTTTGTCTTCTCTCCATTCAGCCTTTATGGCGAATGTCGACAGCTCTTCAAGTCAGGTATGTGTCGACAAACCCACTTCTGTTAGCTGTGATAACTGTGATAGCTTAATTGTTAAATGTGCTGATTTGGAAGCAAATATGTCTGAGTTGCAAGGCAAACATGATGCTGTACAAGCTAGTTTGTTTGACTTGCAAGACAAACATGTTGCATTGAATGAAAGGTGGTGTGAATTGCAAAGCAAACACGAGGCTTTGCAAGAGAAGTATGATGTGACATTTATCCACAATCAGAAATTAACCGTGGATCTTTCAAAGTGCACAGAAGCCAACATGTTTTATGAAAACCATGAAAAGGATTTTAAATCGGTAATTGAAAAGTTAAAGAAAGATAAAACCGAGTTAACTAAAATGGTTTCCAGAAAACAAACTGATATTAATTTGTATATAACTCGTCTGGAAGTAATGCAAAAAGAAATGGCTTGTGTTAAAACTGAAAGTGAGGCGATCCGACTCAAGTTAGACAGTTATTTGAGTTCTAGCTATGTGTTGGATCACATCATTGATGTGCAGAAAGAAAAACGGGATGTCACATGCATAGGCTACAAGAAATGTCCACCACCTGTGAGACAAAATTATGATGCCATGCCTGACGAAGAGAACAGAACTTTCTTTGAACCATCTGTTCCTCTTGATGTTAAAGAATTTGCAGCAGGCCTGGGATACAAGAAAGAAGTATCATCTGAGTCAGATGTGTCAGCAGATACGTTTGTAACTGCTGAACCGAATCAGGTTCCTCCAGTTGTGATATACAGTGAGGATTCTGATTCTTCTGATGATGAGTCTGATGATACTGATTCAGCAAAGTCTGATGCAGTGATAAAGGATGAGGACATACCTCTTGAGAATCATATTCTATGTGATCCTCCTGCAAAACCTGCTAAGACTGTTGCAATCGAGCCTGTGCCTGTAAAAGAGTCGGAGAGTGTGGATTTGCTGTACACTCTTGTTGGTGATGATAAAATCTACTCAGACAAAGATTTTCCTGTTAAAAATGTTAATCCTTCTTTAATCAGTAACGTCTTTGAAAATTCAACAAGTAAGTTTTTGGGAAAGACAGGACCATATGTTACTGTAACACAGTGCCCTCCTATCCCAAAGGCTGAAGTTAGAAAACAATTTGGAAATCAAAAATTACCAACAGTGCCAAAACAGCAAAATCATACCAAGCCCAAGGGAAAGGCACCAACTCCAACTCAGAAGAAGCCGAATCAGAAGAAGAAGAAGAATGTGAACTTTGTGAAATCGAAGGGAACGGACAAAATTGCAAATTTTGAAAATCAATCTAATTTAGATTTTGTCAAGAAAGCAACTGTGATGAAAAGGAATGAACCAAATAGTTCAAAACCTAGTACCTCGAGATCACAAAGTTCATCATCGGCAACACGACCACATGATTCTCCGAGGTTTGTAGAGCGAAGAATGTGTTTTGAATGTGGTACACTTGGGCATATCATTCGAAATTGCCCGTATCTTCATAAATTGAAAGCCAAAGAAGATGATCCCCGTGACAAAATTGACCGCAAGCGATCTGTTTCTGTAAAACAAGATCCCCGCCTTGTAAAAGAAAGGGAAAAGAAACAGAAACGCCAACAGGTCAAGAAAATTGAAAAGGCAATTAAAACCGATGTGGTTAACAAACCATCTGTTTCTGTCAAACCAAACAATTTGAAAACTTCAGACAAACATGAAGTTAAGGTTTTAAAGTATAACAATGGTATAACAAAACAGACCTGGAAACCAAAAACGGTTAAGAATTCAGGGGGACCATCTCAATTCTCAAATCATCAAAGAATAGAGGTTATTGTCATTGATGAAAATGGAAGACCCAAGACCACAATGGCTTGGGTCCCCATCTCCAACTAATTGTGTGAGTTCATGTGCAGGGTGTTCCAGGAGGAACTATCAGTAGTCATTGGATTGTTGATAGTGGGGCATCCAGGCACATGACAGGCGACATGAAGCTTCTCTACGACGTCAAATCTATTAGAGGAGGTTATGTTGCTTTTGCTGGAGATAAGGGCGGATACATTACGGGTGAAGGAATGATTTCCAACGGGGTTGTTAGTTTTGACAAGATCAACTTCGTACAACAACTTGATCACAATCTTCTTAGCGTTTCTCAAATTTGTGATAAGCAGTTCTCAGTACACTTTGATGCAAATGGATGTTATGTGCTGAAACCCGGCTTCAAAATTCCAAAAGAATGGATTCTCTTGTCGGCTCCGAGGATAAATGATCTGTATGTCCTTGATATGAGCCAAGCTATTACAACGTCTGCACAAGCAACATGTTTCGTTTCCAAAGCCACAGAAAAAGACACAATCTCTTGGCACAGGCGAATGGGTCACATTCATTTACGCAAAATGAATCATTTGGTGTCAAATGAATTGGTGAATGGTGTTCCTCTTAAAAACTTCCATCTTCAAGACGTCTGTGTTTCGTGCCAGAAAGGAAAACAAACGAAGAAGCGACATCCTACAAAGAAAGTCAACACGGTGGCTGTTCCTCTTGAACGTTTGCACATGGATTTGTTCGGTCCTGTCAAGCACAAAAGCATTAGGAATGATCAATATTGCCTCGTGATAACTGATGATTATTCAAGATTTTCTTGGGTGGCGTTCATGGCACACAAGAGTGAAACCTTCGGTATTATCAAAAACTTGATCATTCAGATTGAGAATCTTTACAACTTGAAGGTTAGGCGGATACGTAGCGACAATGGTACTGAATTCAAAAATCATGCCATGGCGGAGTTTTGCACTTCAAAAGGTATTCTTCACGAATTTAGTGCAGCTTATACTCCTCAGCAGAATGGCGTCGCTGAACGTAAAAACCGCACATTGATCGAGACTGCTAGGACTATGTTGGTAGAGTCGCAGCTGCCCATTCCATTCTGGACTGAAGCTGTGTCCTCTGCATGCTACACGTTGAACCGAGTCCTTACAGTCAAAAGGCACAACAAGACCTGCTTTGAGCTTATCAACAAACGGAAACCAGACTTGTCATATCTCGAACCGTTTGGAGCTCCTTGCACAATAATCGATCCTAATGGAAAGTTTGGGGCTAGAGCCATTGAGGGATACTTTCTTGGGTATTCCACCCCAAACTTAAGAGTCTGGAATCTAGAGACTAAAAGGGTTGAGGAATGGTCTGAAGTCAGAGTACAAAGGCACACTTTACCAGTCAGAAATCCTGGTCAGCCTTGGATGTTTGAGTACGATGACTTTTTCAATTCGATCAATGTTGAAGCCGTTGAAGAAAGTGCTGCGGCAAGGATGTTTTTCGAGAGCGACAATGCAACAGATTCACCGTTGGTTCGTCCCATTATAGTCAATCAAGAACCATCTTCAGTGAACAATAATGCTCTCGACAATGAGGATTTTCAAGATGCTACCGAATTGAACGAATCTTCAGAGGATGATGAATTTCTCGATGCAGATCAAGAAGCTCCAATAGCAGTTCATGGTATTTCAGAGGGTACACCTCCAGTGGATGTTCCTAGAACAGCTGAAACTTCTGCATCATCCTCTTCGTCAATTCCGGGCCTTGAATTGATTGTTGATCTCAATCTCAACAATCTGGGTACAAATATTCCAGTTCAAGATAATCCAGAAACAAGGATTCATAATACCCATCCTCAACAAAACATCATAGGGAATGTACAAAGTGGCGTTCAAACAAGAAACATGTTGCTGAACAACAACAATGCAGGCTTGTATGCAACTATCCGAGAATCTGGTCAACAGAATGATTGGTCTTTCGCCTGTTATGTCTCACAGGAAGAACCAAGAACTTGGAAAGATGCATTGAAAGATAGCTCATGGGTTGAAGCGATGCAGGAAGAACTGCAACAATTCCAGAAGCTTGGTGTCTGGAAACTGGTAGAGAAACCTGCTGGTTACAAGAAGATTGGTACCCGTTGGGTGTTTAAATGCAAAAAGGATGACCGTGGGATCGTTATCCGGAACAAAGCAAGGCTAGTCGTTCAAGGTTTTCGTCAGATTGAAGGGATCGACTACAACGAAGTATATGCACCTGTTGCACGTCTAGAAGCCATTCGGATTTTTCTGGCTTATGCCTCATTCAAGGGTTTCAAGGTATACCAGATGGACGTGAAAAGTGCATTCCTACATGGTGTGGTAGAAGAAGAGGTGTATGTCGAACAGCCTCCAGGTTTTGAAGATCCTATCCATCCCGATCGGGTTTGGTTGCTCAACAAAGCTCTCTATGGTCTTCATCAAGCACCGCGAGCTTGGTACGCAACCTTATCTAACTATCTGCTGGAGAATGGATTTCGCAGAGGTCTTATCGACTGTACTCTTTTCATCAAAGAACAAGATGGAGATCTTCTACTGGTACAGGTATACGTTGACGATATTATATTTGGTTCTACTAATGATGTTTTGTGTAGGAATTTCGAGCGCATTATGCAGGATAAATTCGAGATGAGTGCTATGGGGGAAATGACCTTCTTTTTGGGCCTACAAGTACAACAAACTGAGTCTGGGATATTCATCCATCAGACTAAATATGTTGGTGACATCTTGAGCCGGTTCCAGATGTCTGATGCAACGCCCATCGGTACCCCATTGCCGCAAAATCACGGAATTACTCCAGACTTGAAGGGTCAAGATGTTAGCCCCTCACATTATCGCGCGATGATCGGATCTCTTATGTACCTCACAGCATCAAGACCAGATATAATGTACCCAACGTGCCTCCTTGCCAGATATCAAGTGAACCCGAAGGCCTCACATCTTGCAGCTGTAAAAAGGATTTTTCGTTATTTGAAGGGTTGCCCTGACACCGGTCTATGGTACCCTAGGGATAATAACTATGACTTGATCGCATTCAGTGATTCTGATTTTGGCGGATGCAAAATCGACGGCAAATCCACAACGGCTGGATGTCAGTTTTTAGGAAATCGCCTAGTCACATGGCAGTGCAAGAAGCAGACGTGCGTCGCCACATCAACATGCGAAGCTGAATACATTGCTGCCTCAAGTTGTTGCTCCCAAGTCCTGTGGATACAACAACAAATGCGCGACTACGGTTTTGAATTCCTAACTACTCCTATTTACGTTGATAATTCTGCTGCATTACAGATCACTAGAAATCCTGTGCAGCATTCAAAGACTAAGCACATCGACATTAAGTATCACTTCATACGTGATTGCTTTGAGAAAAGGCTAATCGATGTTGCTTATGTCCACACCGATGACCAACGTGCCGACCTTTTTACCAAAGCTTTTGATAAATCAAGATTTGACTATTTATTATTGGTAAACGGCATTAAGGTCAAGCAAGAGTAAACCACATCGGATAATCATTTTTGTAAATACCTTTGTGTTTTAAATTTATCTTAGTTTGTTGATTTTAGGGGGAGTAAATCAAAATTTGAAAAATCCAAAAACATCGAAAAATTTCAAAAACACAAAAACAATAGAAAAACAAAAATGAGTTTCCTGGCGAGAAAAAGAGAAAATGATAGTACATCAGTGGTCTGTCTAAACCTCTTTAAACCTTAAATGAAAAACGATAAGCAGCTCTATATAAGATGTATCGGTAGGCTCACAATCATTTTAAAGTGTGCAGGGTGATATAAACTTAAATCCGACTGAAGACTGGGTGGGAACCATTCATTGGCATATGGTCTTAGTACCGAAATTTCGTTTGAGAGATTGCCGAGGTTCTGAGATATTCGGTCTTTATGCTGCTTATCATCTGGGTATCATGGTTGTTTCTATAAAAGCGAAGTCTAAGATCTTCCATGATACCATACATACGTGTACATATTGCATACGACCTCAATAAGTGATAAACAATCACATGTCCAAACAAATAAGTGATAATATATCACATTTATCCGGGAGTCAAGTTCGTCTCTCTGCTGTACGAAAGTACTGACCTGTTCACGGACTTGCTCCTGTGCCCTCATGCATCGAAAATCAAGTTCCTCATCAATAAGTGATTATATCACATAGGGCTTGTTTTCAAATCAAATAAGTGAGAATCTCACATCATATACGGTCAAACAGATGATAATCGGTATACTCACCGGTAAGATGAACCCTCGTGCATACCTTGATACGGGAATGTGTCGTGATGTGGATGAACACCGGTCGGTAAGTATAAATCATACCTTAACGTATCCCCTCGCCATGATTACATCTGATAAGTTGAGCTTAAGTGGACAACAATACCGATAATTGTTATAGGATGCTTATCTTAATGTTAACTAACTGAACAACAAGAGTGTTTTGGCTGACCGTACACTGATATGATTCTCTTACCCTCGAAACTCGCAAAAAGAATGTCTGTATATATTTATTTACTGCTTTCTGTCTTTACATTTGGAATATTCAAAAATACCAAAAAGATTTTAGGTGAGTTTTAATATAAACTTTATAAAAGCCAAAAAGATTTTATTTCTATCTTATTTTCGATCGTACGATGTTGGAACTCGAGTCTTCGATACCTGAAACCTGAACGAAAACCGAAAACGACTAAATCTTCATAAACGGTCGAAATTTGCAAGTTTTGAAAGTTAAAACTGAAATTGATAAATTTATTAAACTTTCAAACTGTCGGACGGTGTTTGATTGAACAATGGTCACATGTGTGTCGTTTGCTTATGATATTCCAAGCAGTTGTTCTCATTACGCGTTTAGATTTCTTGCATGTGCAGATTCTAAAGGCAAAGAGAACATGGTCGATGACAAGCTTCGGAATGAAGACACTACGTGAAGGCACTCAAAAGACAAAGATGATGGAGTTGCCGCTGACCTTCAACACCACAAGGATCTCACTTCATAAAGATAAAGACTTTCACGAGCATAACTCAAGGGGGAGCTTATGTTAAGGGGGAGTTTGTCAACACACTTCCTACATGAAACGGGGAGTTTGTTGATACACTTTCTGCTTTCAAGACGTGAAGACTTTAAAGATCCTCCGACATTGAAGACTTGAAGACACAAAGATCGAGACAAAGATCAAGTTATAAAGATCGAGACAAAGCTACTGCCAGACAAAGCTACAGCCAAGGGGGAGTTTGTTGGTGCACTTGTGTCTGTACTTTGTCTGTATTTTGTATCGATGTAAAACGATGTCTTCGTTAGTCATGTAAGTTTGACCAGTCAACCATCCTCCGGTTTGACTTGGTCAAACAGGTTGAACATTTGTTTGAAAGCTGGTTGTGTCGAAGGATGTCAAGTCATCGAAGGATTGTTCAGATCCTTCGATGAGCTCGAAACATAAGCTTTCGATGGATGGACCTCGAAAGATCCCATCCTTCGAGGTACATCTTGATCGTTCGAGTTGTTTCTGGTCGAAAGACTGCATGATCCTTCGACCAGACCTGCTGTGTTCGGGTATAAATACCCGTGTGTTGTGTTCATTTCGATAGTTAGAAAAGTTAGACACTCAGACAGATAAGGAACACACACACACACTAGAGAGAGTTTGCAAGACTGATTTGTAAACATTGAGCTGTAACTGGACCTTTCATACGTTTAATACAAGTGGTGTTAATCGTTGAACTTTGCGTGTCGTGTTATTGCGTGTTCTATCTCGGTTGGATTCCGCACAACCGGGTTGGTTAGTATACAAGGATTAGGCGACTAGATCCTCCCCTAGCCGGACCTACACTTTTACTCAGCATTGTTGTTCCGAGTAATCTCCGAGTTTTACAATACATCTCAACTCCGAGTTTTTTGAATCTTTCAAGTGTTCCGAGTTTTGCACTAATTCAACATGTACCGAGTTTTGAAAGTTAACTGTTCCAAGAGTTAACTGTTCCGAGGTTTATCATAAGTCAACATATTCTGAGTTTGAACTGTCAATATGTTATTTCCGAGCTTTGAACAGTCAACACAGTCCGATGTTTAACATGGAACTGTTGTTCCGAGTTTCTTCTCACTTGTGTTATTTCCGAGTTTGTTCATATGTGTTATTTCCGAGTTTTGAATTTATGATCTGTTCATATGTGTCAACTCCGAGTTTCTAACATAAAATTGTCAAATCACTGAGTTTCTAAAGTTAACAACTCCGACTTTTGCATTGTGAGTTTTACAGATCTTCTGTCCGAGTATTGAAGTCTTTTTATAAATGTCCGAGTATCACAATGTCCGAGCCTTGATCTTAAAACTCAAGTTCCGAGTTTTAAACTCGTCTTCCGGTCCGAGTTTGTTAACAATGTCCCGAGTTTTACAGTGCAGTATCAATATTCCGAGTTCCTTTTAACTATCAAAACGGTCAGTTCAATTGATGTCCGACTAGATGAAGAACAATTCAACTGATGTCCGAGTAGATGAAGAACAATTCAATTTTTCTCCGAGCTTCAGCAATTCAACTGATGTACGGGTTTTGAATATCGTGAAAAGGTTTTTCAAGTGTCATTTACGTCAACGGCAGTAGACTCCTGTCGGTGGGGTGTTGGTTGAATCCTGGTGGTTGTTGATGATAGTTAAAAGTGGTTCTGATATGTTGAACGGAGGAGACGATAACCGTGATATATGGTTGTTCCGACAACTAGGTTTCCGTCGACGACTCAAGAGTTCACATTGTCATTTTACAGCAACCACGGTAAACCCGTAATCTACGTTTCTCTTGATGGTGATAATTAGTGATAAATGATAGTGTCGAGGTTGTCGTGTCGGTCGGAAGATGGCCGGATTTGTTCCGATGTATCTCCGGTGATACGTGTTGGCTGGGATAATCAATTGCGGATAGGTTTTGTCAAAGGAAATGAGTGCATGGGCTTATTAATGATTGGGCCGCATGATTATTATGGATTACAGTGATTAAGCAATGATGAAGAGAATAAGACTTGCGTGGATTTTTTGCATTATTTACAAAGAAATAGGGGGAGTAAAAATTTTGTGAAATTCCTGTTTTCTTTGTAAATCAATGGCTCGTGGTGCTACATCGAAACAAGTTCATGTTTACTATCTTTGAGATTAACTTAGTGTTAATCTTACCGGTGGCGAAGTGCTTATAACATGAAGCAAGTGTATGATTGAGTTCTGTCAAGTTTGTTCGAGGTTTATTCAAGTGTTGACGTGATGAAGCAATTTGCTCGTTTGGCAAGTAGTTGAAGGTCAAGCCTTTATCGTATACCGGTTAGAGTAGAGATGATTAGTCTTCTTGTTCTCTTTTCCAAGTTGGTGACTGATCGGATTCTCGAAATAGGGGTTCTTACATTGAGGGGGAGATTGGAGACGAAAGTCATCGGGTAATTGGTGGATTCGTGAAGATACGAGATTGGATCTTGAAGATTCGAGATGAAATGATATCAGACACTCGGTTGAAGACTCTGGTCAAGATGGTGGATGTACCTTTACAAAGTTCAGTTTGTTATTAACTTATCGAACTGAGCTTCATGTTTTTGGGATCTTGAAGTGTTTGGTGTTGGGCATTGGAAATCCGACGTTTCGTTCTTCTACCGGTTAAGTTTGAAGATTAATGTATCGAGCGATATTCTCACATGTTGTTGTAAGTTGGTTTGCGTTAACTTGATTCGGGAGTAGTTTGAGGGGGAGGATCTACAGTGTTTGATGTTGGATTCTTCGGGTTTCTCAAAGCGACCTTAAGTGATCGTCAGCAAGTCTTTAATTAGAAGGGTTGAAGATCGCTGTGCTCTGCCGGAAAGATCAAGTCTCAGCCAAAGTTAAAAGCAGCCATGATATCATCAGTCAAGGGGGAGTCTGTAAGTGCAGTATCCGGTGACTGAAGATTATTGATGCCACACAGAACTGATGCAACAGTTAAGGGGGAGACTGTAAGTGCAGTTCCTGTCGGGTAACTGTCGCTTATCGGTTCTGGTCAACCAAAGCAGAAGTCCAAGTTAAAGTCAACGATACTGAAGAATTCAAGACCACATGAAGACCAAGGGAAGTTTGTTAGTGCACCTTGGGTGACAAGTGCATGCTTTCCAATTGTTAGGGTCTTTATTGTACAAGTCTTGAAAGTTAGTCCTAGTTTTATCCTAGGGAAAGTTGTCCCAACTTTATCCTAGGGACATTTGTCCAAGGTTTATCCTAGGGACATTTCTCCAAGTTTTATGGCTAGGAAAAGTGTCTGAGGTTTATGCTAGGGACAAGAGTTAGGGTTTTGTGGAGATTGTTTGTCCGTGTTTTGTCCTAGTCCCTATATATATGTGTGTATTGTGTAGATTAGGGCAACTCTTGTAGCTTGGTGCACCTCTCCACTCGTTCATCCTTCTGTGTGAATTCTAGAGAGAGAGAGAGACTATGTGTTAGTGAGAGAAAGCTAGGGTTTAGATCTTTGTGATCTAAACCAGCTTGTAGATGATGTTTACTCCTTTGGTATGTAATCTGTGATGAATGATTCAATATAAAGGGTTCATCTTCTACATATTTCTATCTTGTTCTTCATATTTTGTTCTTCATGTCTTGAATCAAGTGCAATGTTTGATGTTCGTCATCGATCCGGTGCTTTCACAGGGGGGGTGTTGGGTTTTTTTTTGGGTGGGGGGGGGGGGGGGTGGGAGGTTTAGGTTTTTGGGTGGTGGTGGGGTGGGGGTGGGTGTTTAGGTTTTTGGTGGTGATGTAGTGGGTTTAGTTTTAGGTTATTGAACACTTTTCACTCTATAAATCATTCTTACACTTCTTACAATTAGAAGCCTTTGTAGAATAACTTGACCCCATTATAATAAACGTTAGCTGCTCCAAACTTTGGTTTAGATTAACACAAAGGGGATCCATGGGATCTTGTTGATGAACTGAGATGAGAACTTAACTATTAAAAAGATTTTAATTCAAATCTCCGGTTACAGCTTTAGAAAACACAAGAATCAAACGCTGAGTTGATTCTTGCAGTTTCCGATATGTCAAAGTTAAAGTCGAAATGTTCCGAATTGGAAAATGTTAAATCCGAGATAGATGAGGACGAAGATCAAAAGGCTTTGGAAGACATAGTGAAACAACATAGTGGTATGCAGGAAGCACGTTTACTAGAGCAAAAGATAAACGATTTGTATGGCGAAATCGAGTCGTACAAAAGAGATAAAGACGAGCTTGAAATGCAAATGGGCCAAATGGCGCTTGATTACGAGATCTTAAAGCAGGGAAACCATGATTTGTGTTATAAGCTTGAGCAAAGTGAGCTTCAAGAACAACTAAATACGCGATACGAATATACGTCTTATGATGTGGTCAGCGAACTCGAGACACAAATTGAGAGTTTAAAAAGCGAGGTAAAATTGAAATCTGAAAAGCTTTCGGCTTCGGTTCTTGCTATTGAAGAACTTGAAAGCGTTAGAAGGAACTTATTTTGACCCGTACTCAACCCAAACCAACCCGGACCAATAAGCATGGATTTGGTGTCAAAAAGTATTGACCCGTACTCAACCCAAACCTGTTTCAACCCGACAAAATTGCCCCCTTGATGTACAATCTCTTTTTTCTAAAAAAACATTTTTTTAACCAACCCGACCCGGAACCCATTCTGACCCGGACCCGTTCCGACCTGAACCCGTTTCGACCCGAACCAAAATAGCCCTTTTTTATTTGACCCGTTTTGACCCGAACTCGTTTTGACTCGAACCCGTTTTGACCCATGACCTAACACGACCCGACCATTTTGCCAGATCTAACTCTCCCCATTATTTTCTGCGGCATCCAGGTGAAGGGCAGATACCGGTGGCGTCGGTTCTTCTAGGATGAGAGGCGATGTTTTACCGATTATTCCACTGTCGTACATTCGGACGAGTGGTGGTCGGGTTTCCACGCATCTGGGAGAGCCAAGGGGCTGGCGGCGGTCGAGTAGTCGACCTTGGCCACAGCGCCCGGTGTCACGGTGGTTGGCACGTCGTTCCTAGCCTAGTAATCAAGAGAAATTATCTCTTGTGGGGAGAACAAAGTTCAATCCTTGAGAGGTGTAAATATTGACAAGGAAAAATTAGCATTTCATAAAATAGTTAAAGAAAAAAAATAAAAATATAAAATATTTAAGTTTGAATTTTACCGGTTTTCATCCCTAAAACTTAAATGTAATCTTTTTAAAAAACCCTACAAACTGGTTGACAGGTTAACCTGTTTACTAAAAACAAGTCATGTATAGGTTAACCCAGTGGCGGATCCAGGAATTTTTTTCAGTGGGTTCAATTTTTAAGATACTCTAATATAATAGGACCGAATGTAAAAAAAATTGGGCCGATCCGACGGTTCGGGTCGGGTAAAATTCATCACATAATAAAAATACGATACAATAATAAAAAAACATGGTCATTAAAAATAAAATAAACATGTAATACAAATACGACGGTTCTTACAAATTAAAAATATATTACCTATAATTGTTCCCTACAGGTTTTCATCTTTTGAAAACGTTGCATAACATCTTCGACCGAAACTTGTTGAAAGAACTCATTTTCGATGTAACAAATGCAATTCAAGTTTCAACAAATTAACATCACTAATTGTATAATTCATAATATTCACATATTATTCAAATTCAACAGATGACAATTTTCATATAATCATAACATATTAACACTGAAACTTGAAATTGGCTGGATATTTGAAGTTCAACATATGCACAATTAACATCACATATTATTAACACATATTAACACATATTATTCAAGTTCAACAGATGACAAATTGGCTGAAACTTGAAATTGGCTGGATTTAATCATAACATAACATTAACACATGTTATTCAAGTTCAACAAATGACAAATTAACATCACTAATTGTCTAATTCATAACATATTATTCAAGTTCAACAGATGCACAATTTTCATATAATCATAACATATTAACAACACATTACACATATTCATTGAAAATAATGAAAGAAACTAAAGAAATTGTAAGTTTACCTTTCATTCCTTCAAGAAGGTATACCACTGAAACTTGAAATTGGCTGGACATTTGAAGGAATCAGAATGAATGTGAGCCTGTGGATTGTGAAATCGAAGTGTTCTTGACTTAATTAGGGATTAATTTGGTTACTGAATGAGAGATTTTGGTAGGGTGTTGAAGGGGTTTTGTTAAGTGAAAGAATAGAAGGTCTGATGATGTGTGCGTTCTTTGATAATGGGGAATTGGGCGCCCGCTTTGTCTAATGATAAAACCCTAGATGGATTTTAGATTAAAAAAAGGGCAGAATAATACTCAAGAAGGGAATCGAACCAGAGACCTGGAATTACAAATACAACGCCTCAACCACCTAGCCATCCATCAAATTTATGAATGGGTTCATCTCAAAAGAATTTTATGGGTTCATTAGGATTTTTATATTAAAAATAACACTAATAATTTGAAACCGAGTGGGTTCAGGCGAACCCGTATGGATCAATGTAGATCCGCCCCTGGGTTAACCCACTTAATAAAAAGGCCGTGTACTCGTGTTCAAGTTAATAAGCTGTTTAATTAAACAGTTTGTGGTAACGGACCTAAAATCTGTTTTTTCGTGTTGCATTTAGGTCATGTCGCAAATTACCCCAGTAATAGCAACACATAAACTCTTTGCTATAGAGTTTTACATATAATCACATATATTGTTGTTTTACTAAGTAAATGTCAGAAACACTAGGTATTATGATTGTCAGCCCTGAGAATTCGTGTACCTGTTCAAGCTCGAAAAAACGTGCCCTTAACCCTTAATGAAATCGGGTATTGGGCTTACTAAAGGTCTAAACCTAATGTCAATGGGCTAATAACTAATATAAACCATAAAAATAGTTTTGTAAGTAGGCCTATGTTGGTGTTTGTATGGGTATACCCTATTAATTTATATTTTTTTACATATACATATCGGATTTTATTTTAAAAAAAAGTGTCCTTCAAAATATTAGGCTCTGATCGGTGGTCCTCCCCACCCACCCTCAGGGCCAAGATCATGAAACCAGTTATGTACTACTAAATATCATGAAACCAGTTATGTGTTATGTACTACTAGAAATTGTAATAACTATTCAGTGCAAGTGCATTACGAACTATTTGGCTTTGTTAGAGTAATCATTAAACGTGAGATTCAAAACTTTATTATTATCTATACTGTTCAGACATTTTTAGAAATTGGTTTTCTAAACTCTATAAACAACGAAATTTCCAACAACTCTGTTACACATGTAAAATTGAGTTGCTAAATATGGTAAGGATATTAGTTTTTAGTATGAATAATATGTTAAAGAGGTAAAGCTAATTACAAGATTTAAGCACAAGAAAACCTTGTTAAAATAATAAATAAAGTGTTAAGTATCATTTACGTCCCTGTGGTTTGTTCACTTTTGCCATTTCAGGTCAAATTTTAAAATTGCACTATTTTCCTTCCTGACATTTTGAAAATATGTCATTTTAGTCTAAAAAAATTACCACAGCTAAAAAATTCAGTTAGCTTAAGAGTAAAATTCGTTTGTTTCTAAGCAGCTGGTCACGGGTTCGACCCCGGTCAGCTGTAATTTTGACTGTGGTTACCCGTAAACTAACTGAATTTTTTAACTGTGGTTATTTTTTTGGACCAAAATAGCACGTTTCCAAAATATTAGGAAGGAAAATGATGCAATTTTGAAATTTGACATGATGACAAAAATGAATAAATCATAAGGACCTAAAAAATGACGTAAATGAAACTTAACTCATAAATAAATAACCAAGTGTAGTAACAAATGAACCAGAAACTAATTTTACACACTGTATATTATTACTCAAAGCGGTGCATATACCAGCATCCCACCACGACTCTCTCTCTCTCTAGCAAAGGAATGGCCGACGGTTCTTCTTTGGGGAAACGAAAGGCCGATGAAGACGATGGTTCTGATAACTGGAAGAAAATAAACACTAATGACCTCGACCATGTTAAAGTCGAGTGGGAGTGTAGTGACGATGATGTTGAAGACGAAGACGAGGAGAGTGGGTCTAGCGACGATGACGTTTTTAACAACCACATGGATGAAAAGAGTAAAGATTCTTCCGATCATCCTCATTCTTTAAATATTTGCTGCATCTTGTTCTCTTAGGGCTAATCTGTAAACTATTGGATTTTTGGGTTTATTTAACGGTAAACATATAAGATGTTGCAGATAAATGAATCTCGTAGTCTTGTTTAAGAGTAAACCTTGCTATTTGTCTTCATTATTAGCTCATTTCTCGAGCTCTTTGCTGATTCTTGTTATTCCTGCTGGTTTGAGTTGGGGTTTAGTTTTTTCAGTTTACTTCAGTCCTCTTGTTTCATTGTCTATTTCTTTGAATATGTGATGTTACATATGCTAAATTCTTGATGTTCCATAGTTAATTTCTTGACACATATTGAAGCCTCATAAGCTATTTGTGTGTTTGCATTTGAATATGTGATGTCCATGTTAGACATGTTGAATTCAAATGCTTGTAAAATGTTGTTGATCTTTTATCTGTTTTTCATTCTATAGGTATATTAGTGAAGACCCCCACCGGTAAGAACATCTCTCTTGAAGTCAAAGGCTCAGACACCATTGGCAATGTGAAAGTCAAGATCCAGGCTAAGGAACATATTCCCTTTGACAAGCAAGAACTGATGTTCACTGGAATGGTTCTTGAGGACACTGAAACCCTTGCCAACCTGTGCATAAAAAAGGGATCCACCTTCATACTGATGCGTTGATATAAAGATCACGACCCTCTTGGGAGGCTTCGTCCTTTCTCATGAAGTCAAACCCTCAGACACGATTGGTAACGTGAAAGCCAAGATCATGGGTTGTTTTGGGCACGTGTTGATGTTCAATGATATTGTCCTTGACGATAGTTGTACCCTTACTGACTACCACATCATCAACGGATCCACCCTCACACTCATAAAAAAATCACCGGGATTCATCACAGTATTCGTCAATACCTTCACTGGAAAGACCATCTCTTTGTTGGTCAAACCCACATACACCGTCGCCCAAGTGAAAATGGAGATTGAGCGTAAGGAACAATTTCCATTTGACGAGCAGGCGTTGATCTTCAACAATATGGTTATTGAGGACAATTGTACCCTTTTTGACCTGCACATCAACATGAAATCAACCCTCACACTTAGGCGCAAATCGAGTGCATTCATGAAAATATTTATCAAGACCCTCACGGAAGAGACCATTCATCTGGAAATCAAACCATCAGACACCATCTACAACGTGAAAGTTAAGATCCAGGATAAGGTACATGTTCCCTGTGACGAGCAAGCGTTGATCTTCAACGACATGGTTCTTGACAACATCAAAACCCTTGCTGACTTCCACATCAAGAAGGAATCCACACTCACACTCATGCGTACAACAATGGATTTCATGAAGATATTCATTAAAACCCTAACCAGAGAGACCATTACTCTAGAAGTCACACCCTCATACACAATCGGCAACATAAAAGCCATGTAGGTCCCTCTCGAGGATGAGATAAAACCTTATCCTTGTTATATCAAACACACTAGCGAGTGCGGAATCCAAGCTAGCATGCAACCGAGACTTTATACGAGAACAAGCACAAACACAACACACAACATTCAACGATTAACACCACTTGTATTAATGCGTATGAAAGGTTCGGTTACAAGCCCAATGTTCACAGATGTATTCTGCAAACTCTCAAAGTTCTCTCGTGTGTGTGCTCTCAACAGAATGCTCTCTCAGTTTCTGTCTCTCTTGTCCTCACTATGTGTTCTCTTTTTTTCTGCACACAACACACTACATGGGTATATATATACCCGACACAGCAGGTCTGGTCGAAGGATCAGACAGATTGATCGAAAGATCATCTGTCGACTAGAAAGCCATCGAAAGATTCACAAATACCTCGAAGGATGATATCCTTCGAGATATCCTTCGAGTTCATCCATCGAAGGTTTATGTTTCGAACTCATCTATCGAATGTTCATCTTTCGAGCTCATCGAAGGATATAAAACAATCCTTCGATGACACATCCTTCGACACAACCAGCTTACAACATTTTTCTAACTGTTTGGTCAAGTCAAACCAGGAGGATGGTTGACTTGGTCAAACTTACATCAACCTTACATTAAAGACATCGTTTTGTATCATGACGAAATACAGACAAAGTACAGACACAAGTGCACCAACAAACTCCCCCTTGGCTGTAGCTTTGTCTCGATCTTCGTGTCTTCAAGTCTTCAAGGCCGAGTCGAACCGAGCCGAGTCGCGTCCACACAAAGTGTATCAACAAACTCCCCCTTGGACGCTACTCGTGATGGTTCGTCTTCTGTGACTTTCATGTCGGAGGATCTTCAAAGTCTTCACGCGTCGTAAGTAGAAAGTGTATCAACAAACTCCCCATTTAACTTAGGTAGTGTGTCAATAAACTCCCCCTTTAGATTGAACTCTCCATTGAGTCATGCTCGTGAATCTTTTGACTTGTCAATTCTTCAGATCCTTGTGATGTTGATGAAGGGACAGCGGCAACTCGATCATTTTATCCTTTGAGTGCCTCCACTTCGTGTCTTCATTCCAAAGCTTTTCATCGAACATGTTCTCCTCGCCTTTAGCATCTGCACATGCAAGAGAGCTAAACGCATAATGAGAACAACCGCTTGGAATATAGTTAACATTTATACTAACGACACATATGAGATCAAATCTCAATCAAACACCAACCGACAGCAGTTTGAAAGTTTAGAAAAATATTCATTTTAATCCTTTAACTTTCAAAACTCGTTAACTTCGACTGTTTATGAAGATGCAATGTTTTCCAGCTTACGATCAGGATTTTGGGTAGGATAGACTCGAGTTCCAACATCGGTCAATCAAAAATAAACTAGAAGAAAAATCTTTTTGGATTTTATAAAGTTTAAATTAAAACACACCTAAAATCTTTTTGAAATTTTCATTTTTCAATGTAAAGACGGAAAGCAATAAATAAATATATACAAAGATGCATAAACAGGAAACATTAAATAAATATTTACAGACATTCTTTTTGCGAGTTTCGAGGGTAAGAGAATCATATCAGTGTACGGTCATGCCAAAACGCTCTTGTTTTTCAATTAGTTAACATTAAGATAAGCATCCTATAACAATTATCGGTATTGTTGTCCACATAAGCTCAACTTATCATTTGTAATCATGACGAGGGGATACGTTAAGGTATAATTTATACTTACCGACCGGTGATCATCCACATCACGACACATTCCCGTATCAAGGTATGCACGAGGATTCATCTTACCGGTGAGTATACCGATTATCATCTGTTTGACCGTATATGATGTGAGATTCTCACTTATTTTGATTTGAAAACAAGCCCTATGTGATATAATCACTTATTGATGAGGAACTTGATTTTCGATGCATGAAGGCACAGGAGCAAGTCCGTGAACAGGTCAGTACTTTCGTACAGCAGAGAGACGAACTTGACTCCCGGAAAGAATTTGTGATATTTTATCACTTATTTTGTTTGGACATGTGATTGTTGATCACTTATTGAGGTCGTATGCAGTATGTACACGTATGTATAGTATCATGGAAGATCTAGACTTGCGTCCCCGTTATTTTTCGGAAAAAGATACAACCATGATACCCAGATGATAAGCAGCATAAAGACCGAATATCTCAGAACCTTGGCAATCTCTCAAACGAAATTTCGGTACTAAGACCATATGCCAATGAATGGTTCCCACCTGGTCTTCAGTCGATTTAAGTTTATATCACCCTACACACTTTAAAATGATTGTGAGCCTACCGATACATCTTATATAGAGCTGCTTATCGTTTTTCATTTAATGGTTTAAAGAGGTTTAGACAGACCACTGATGTACTATCATTTTCTCTTTTTCTCGCCAGGAAACTCATTTTTGCTTTTCTATTGTTTTTGTGTTTTGAAATTTTTCGATGTTTTTGGATTTTCAAATTTTGGATTTACTCCCCCTAAAATCAATAAACTAAGACAAATTTAAAACACAAAGGTATTTACAAAAATGATTTTCCGATGTTGGTTTAACTCATGTTTTACCTCAATGCCGTTTACCAAAATTAATTTTGAAACAGAAATGATGTATCGAATTTTGGAAAAATCAGTTGGCATGTCGGTAAGCGGTGCGGACCATGACAGCATTGTCTGGCCAAAGAGTGCCGTACGAGATAATACTAATTCATAAAGCAGTTTAAAAATCGACAAGTAAAAGAGAGATTAGAATTTTAAAACCGTATCCTGCAACTGCTTCGTGCATTGCAAGGAATCTGAGAGCTCTCCCAAACTGGATATCCATCCGGTGTGGATTTCAAAGTCGATTCTTTGTAGCTACTGAGAAGTCTCTTGACAGCAACAAGATCATAAACCTTTGGGTCCGGCTGGTCTTCCACATTGCACCAGCGAAGGTTTTTGTCTTTCTCTTGTGAAGTAGTGTGCGGTTGTTCAACCCATGCCAAGGCATCCGCACACCCGGTTGGTTTGTTCAACAAACACATTTTCTTCAATCACACCACGAAGAAATGTACACTGCACGTTCATCTTGTAGATTGATGAACTTCAGACGTGCTGCAGGTGCGTACATTTTGATTTAAATCTATCCCGGGGACCCGATAAAAGCCTTGAACATTCACATTTTGAAATGATTTTCATTTTGTCGAAGCTTTTCAATCTCTTTCAACAGACATTTCTGTTTCCCTTTACTTTTTCTCTCCATCAAAGCCAGCAATTTCTTCTGTTGCCTATTTTATGCAAGGATGCTCCACTATCAACAATCTTACGACTATCGAAAGTTCCTCCTGGAATATCCTACACACTCACTCAAAAATTAGTTGGAGAGAGGGACCCAAGCCTTTGTGGACTTGGGTCGTCCTTGATCATCAAGAAAAGTGATTTCAATCACTTGATGATTAGGAAAAAGAACCTGTGGTGCTCCCCCTGACTGAATTACCTGTTTTTGTTTCCAAGCTGTTTGTCCTTTACCAGTATTTGTATTAATTGTTTTAGCATTTACTGGTTTTACAGTTTTAGGTTTTGCTTGAACAGGTTTTTCTTCTTTGACCTCTGATTTTAAGGCCTTTTTAATTACCTTTTGATTCTTTTGTTTTAAATTCTTTTCCCTTTCTTTCAAGACACGTGGGTCTTGTTTCGGGGAAAATGATCGTTTTTGGTAATTGGTTTCTTGGGGAGCACTTGTTTTTGCCTTCAACTTTTGCAGGTATGGGCAGTATCTTGCAATATGCCCAATTGTGCCACACTCAAAGCACATTCTCCGCTCTACAAACCTCGGAGAAACATGTTGATGATCAGACGAAGAACCAGACAATGAACTTTGTGATCTAGACGTGCTTGGACCTAAATCACCTCCGTTGGTGTGTTGGGTGTAGTTATTCTGATCATTTCGTTTTAAAATTCTAACTTGTTTTACAAAATCAATGTTAGATTTATCCTGAAATGTTTCAAGTTTATCTGAACCCGTGGATCCAACAAAGTTCACTTTCAGTTCTCTTTTCTTAACAGGAGCTCTTTTGTTTTGCACCCATTGTTGTTGAACCTTAGGTGCTTGAACATTCTTGTTTTGAGCCTTCTTTCCCTGTACCTTACCTTTTCCGGAATTGACTTGTTGTTTTCGCTCAACTTGTAGTTTTTGGTTTCCGTATTGTTTTCTAATTTGTTCACACGGAATTGGATCACATTGAGTGACGGTAACTTTGCCACTTTTGTTCCTCAAAAACTTATCAGTGCATCCTTCAAAAATTTGCTCAATTAAATCTTGATTTACATTTTTAATTGGAAAATCTTTGTTAGAGTAGATTTTGCTATCTCCTTTGAGCGTGTACAACAAGTTACTCCCTTCAAAACTTGATACAATCGACTCCATTTCTTTTGACATTTCAGTCTTACTCGGTTTCACTGGTGGATCACACAGGATGTGATTCTCGATTGGAATATCTGTTGTAACCGAGTTAGACTGTTGGTTCACAATTTCATCAGATTCATCATCCGAAGAATCAGTATCCTCAACAACGGGAGGACTCTGTTCCTTAACACACGATGAATCAGTCTCATTCTCAGATTCAGATTGACCCGAGGATGATGTACCAGTTGTGAACCCGAGGCCTGCTGCAAAGTCATCTAGACCGAGTGGCACAGTAGGTTCAAAACGGGGCATATCCTCGTCATCAGGCAATTTGGAGTAATTGTGATTCATTGGGGGAGGACATGATTTGAATCCCATACACTTCTTATCCCCCTTTTTCTTTTGAACATCAATAATGTGATCCAATACATAGCGGGAATTGGAATAACTTTCCAATTTCTGCTTGATTGTTTCACATTCACATCGAGCGGTTGCCAACTTTACCATCTGCTTTTCAATTGTGTCTATAAGATCATTGTTAGCATGTTGTTTTCGCAAAACAGCTTTTTGTAATTCTGAAACATCATGTCTTAATGACGCAATTGTTGTTTTAAATTCCTTTTCATTTCTGGTTAAAAACACGTTAGCTTCAGTTGCTTTAGCAAGATCTACAATCAATTGTTGATTGTGTTTGTGTGTGATTTCAAACTGACTTTCCTTTTCTGCATATTTAACATTTAAACTATCACACTTTTCACAGCTAACTACAGTGGGTTCATCGACACATACCTGACCTGATGAACTGTCGACATTAGCCATAAAGGCTGAATGGAGAGAAGACGAAGAGTAAGCAGCTTGATCCATCAAATTAGATCTTCTTTCAGTTCCTGCTGCAGCTTCTTCCAAAAGCTCATCAATATTTGCATCGACTGACGCACTTGATGTCTCATCCACATGATCATTTCCTGAAGTGGAGGATTCTTCATCTGAGCTTCCACTATAACCAGAACTGTCTTCATCTTCAGAAGATGCAACACCATTGGTGGAAGATTCTCCACCACTGGCGTGCTTTAAATCCTTTACGACTTCAGCAAAACATGTTGTTCCACCATTTCCTCCTTCTCCAAGCTGAAGCGACCAATCACAACCCTCATCTATTTGAACCACCAGCCCCCGGTTGGCATTTGATGACCCTGCTTGGCCTTGGTTGTTGACAGGTATCAACGTACGAACATTGTTCCCGTTCTGGTTCTGCTGGTTGCCTTGATTTCTGAACGGATTTTGATTTCCATGCTGAGCTGGTCTTGTGCATTCCCTTTTGAAATGACCCCGTTCGCCACAGTTAAAGCACTTGACAGCTTGCTTGTCGAACCCATACTTGGTGTCTTTCTTGTTTTCCAAGTTGGTTCTCCCCGTCCTTTCCATAAACTCCTTTGCTCTTCGAATTGCACTAGCAAGAGCCCATTTGATATCCATCATTTCAAACTCTTCTTTATCCACTTGCTGATAATCTTCATTGGTTAGATTGATATTCCCAATCTGACCTGCGATCAATCCACTATAAGCACTAACCAAGGTATTCAACATCTCCATATGCTCCTTGGCTACTTCGACACTGACTTTGGAAAAGTTGGAAGTGTCTAATCTGACTGTGTTAGGATTGGAAGTGGCTTGAAAGTTTGAAGAGGTTCCATAAAACCCTTGCTGTTGTGGTTGTTGCTGCTGAGCTGTCGGTTGCACATTCGGTCTTGAAAACATCGTGTAAGCTGAAGGATCAAACTGATCTGTTGTGGAAGGTCCGGTGCTTGAGATGAAAGCTGTTTGAAGCTTCGCGTGTTGAGAAGCTGGTTTTTCTCCACTGATACCTCCTGCAATCCCAAAGTACATTTCTGGATTTTGAGGAGTTTGTGTTCTTTTTGCTTTAAGCTTTTCTTCTACATCCTTATTCTCCAATCTTTGAATTAATTCATAAACGGTGATTGTGTCTAGAACACCATTTTCTTTGAGAATTTCAAGATAACTGCTCCACTTTGCTGGTAAGCTATCAGCGAATCTCTTCACCAATTCTTGTGGAGTGGCAGTGACTTTAAAAGCAAACATCTCGCTCAACAAGTGATGGAACCTTGTAGATAACTCTGCCAAAGTCTCATTCTCCAAACACGTGAATCCTTCAAACTCTTTCTTCAGTAATTCTTGCTTGATCTTTCTAGATTGAGCATTTCCTTCACAACGTAACGTGAGCATATCCCACAAGCTTTTAGTAGTCGTGCAGTAAACAAACTGGTGGTAAATGTCTTTGTGAAGAGCATGTGTGAGAATCATGAATGCTTTCTTTTCTAACTCAAACTTCTTCTTATCTTCTTCAGACAAAGTGCTGTAAGTTTGTGGATTAGATCCTGCAACTTCCAACTCATTTTCAAAAGCTGTGAAGAAGCACATCCATAGATCTTGACCTTGTCCCTGAACATAAGTTCTCAGCCTTTCTTTCCACCATCCCCAATCATTGATGTGATTTAACTTTGGCGGTTTTGTGCTTGTACCAGTTTCACTGTCGTTCTGCATCATAGATTGAATGCTATTGCTTTGATTTGTGACCAAAGCCCATTGATTTGCAGTTATCATTGCAGCTTGAGGTGGGGCAATAGCTCGCATCCATGCAGTTTTGTCGAAATCTGACGTAGATTGCGTAGATTGCATAGCTGATGATTGTGGAGTCGAAGTTATTTGAGTCCACGCGGTTGGATCCCACTGACCGTTTGTTCCCATTTTATGAAAATTAATATATTAAGTGAAAATTGATTTAAAATTTGAAAAATAAGTTTTCTCCTTTTAAAAATTTAATTTTCACAAACTATGTTAAAAACTCGAAGGATAACAACCAGCCGAAGGATCAAGAATCGAAAGACCTGAAAATCACAACCTGTTAAACTTAAACAGACAAGGATCGAAAGATCAACACCTGTTCGAAAGATAGACACTTGTTCGAAGGATCAACAGTGTTCGAAAGATCACTGTTGAATTTCGAACAATGACTTCGAAAGATTCACCAAGACGAAGGATCCTTATCTTTCGAAATGTAACAGTAGCTCGAACAATATATCCTTCGAAAAGATTCCTTGGCTCGAAAGATAACTCACTGACTTCGAAAGATGTTCGAAGGATGGGTATCTGTCGAACCTCCTTGATCGAAAGATGATCTGTCGACTTCGAAGGATATCTTTCGATGAGTACTGACACAGCAGACAAAACAGGTGGCAGGTTGGTGAAAAAGGTGACGGGTTGGTAAATCTTTCGGCAGAAAGTATGGTTCAGACCATCATTTTCTGCAAAAACAGATTTTGTTTGATTATTTTAATCAGTTCACCCTTTCCAATACACCAACAACTTTCGAAAATAACTAAACAAGATCAAAAGATGTAAACTTTGAAGAACACTTGAAGATATTATGAACACAATGGGTTTTCCGGTAAAACTACAAACTTCCGAAACCCGGTTTTGCTTGAAACTTCACTAAAAATCAACTTCTAAAATGTGAACATGAAAGAAAAAGTGATTTTTATAAGAACTTCCAGCAAGACAACAAGATTTAAACCCGATTAACAAGGTTTTTCAGAAAAATATAACTTTTCAAAACCCGAAAAACAGCAAGAACACCTCGGTTTTAACAAGGAGAAGAGCCAAAGCTCTGATACCACTTGTAGGTCCCTCTCGAGGATGAGATAAAACCTTATCCTTGTTATATCAAACACACTAGCGAGTGCGGAATCCAAGCTAGCATGCAACCGAGACTTTATACGAGAACAAGCACAAACACAACACACAACATTCAACGATTAACACCACTTGTATTAATGCGTATGAAAGGTTCGGTTACAAGCCCAATGTTCACAGATGTATTCTGCAAACTCTCAAAGTTCTCTCGTGTGTGTGCTCTCAACAGAATGCTCTCTCAGTTTCTGTCTCTCTTGTCCTCACTATGTGTTCTCTTTTTTTCTGCACACAACACACTACATGGGTATATATATACCCGACACAGCAGGTCTGGTCGAAGGATCAGACAGATTGATCGAAAGATCATCTGTCGACTAGAAAGCCATCGAAAGATTCACAAATACCTCGAAGGATGATATCCTTCGAGATATCCTTCGAGTTCATCCATCGAAGGTTTATGTTTCGAACTCATCTATCGAATGTTCATCTTTCGAGCTCATCGAAGGATATAAAACAATCCTTCGATGACACATCCTTCGACACAACCAGCTTACAACATTTTTCTAACTGTTTGGTCAAGTCAAACCAGGAGGATGGTTGACTTGGTCAAACTTACATCAACCTTACATTAAAGACATCGTTTTGTATCATGACGAAATACAGACAAAGTACAGACACAAGTGCACCAACAAGCCATGATCCAGGATAAGGTAAATATTCCTCGTGACGAGCAGGCGTTGATCTTCAGCGACATGGTTCTTGACAACATCGGTGCCCTTGTTGACTATCACATTTACAAGGAATCCACACTTACGCTTATGCGTGTGTCAAGCGGAATTATGCGTATATTCATCAATCCCCTTTGCAGAAAGACGTTTACTCTAAATGTCAAACCCTCGGACACCATCCAGAATCTGAAATCCAAGATTCATGATAAGGAAGGTACTCCCCCATGCAAGCAGACACTTCAGTTTGAAGGAAAGCCGCTACTGGGGGATAGCCCTACCCTTGCCGACTACCACATCCAAAATGAATCAACCGTCTATTATTATAACACAACATGATGTTAACTTTCTTCGGCTCTATAGGGAATGATTAAGGTGTTAGATTAGAGCAGCATATCTTATGATCCATTATTAGTAAAACACGATGCTTTTTGTCTTTTGATATAGCTCTTTTTTGTAAACTTTATGTCTACATGAGGTGTTTGAATTAGTTGGAAACCTATGGGTGATTAAAAGCTGAATGATCTAAACACGTTAAGAAAAGTTAAATTTATTTAACAAATAAGAATAAGAATTAAGTGAAAAATTGTAATATATACCGGTTGTATATTTAGTTTATCATAAAAGTTTTATCACATGTTAAAAGAGAAATCACTGGTGTTGAACACGGGGCTATTTGTTTTTTGTCAAAAGCAATTCAGAACCTCTTATGTCTGTCTCACGCAGGCCACGCGCAGGGCCGGCTCAACCATTTTGGTGGCCTAAGGCGAAGTAAAATCTTGTGGCCTTTTTCTCAAAAAAAATGTATGTAATTGAAAGTTAAACTTGAAGGGCCCAAGTGTAATTATTTGAAAGATTATTTTAAAATTTAAAAACAAGGGAAAAAACGCTGAACCAGGGATTCGAACCCGGGTCTCACAAACATCCATACATACACAAAACCACTACACCACCAACCATCAATTTATTGATAACCCACACCCTAAATCTTTTATAAATGGACTGTGCTTTCATCAAATTGTGGAGGCCCTATAGTTTTGGTGGCCCAAGGCCCAAGCCTCATTTGGCTTACCCTTGGGCCGGCCCTGGCCACGCGGACCCTGCAGTGTGTTTGTTTTCTTGAAGTGCTTTCATTAAAAAATGTCTTCAACACCTCTTCCTCTAGCAGATGTGGACTAGTGTCTTCAAAGGTCTTCTATCCTCTTCCTTCCTCTTTGCTCTTACAAAACAAATAACCCTGGCATCCATCCTGTAGGTCCGGCTAGGGGAGGATCTAGTCGCCTAATCCTTGTGTACAAACCAACCCGGTTGTGCGGAATCCAACCGGGAAAGCAAACCGAGATAGAACACGCAAATAATCAACACACAAGATTCACCGATTAACACCTCTGTATTAATACGTATGAAAAGATCAGTTACAAGCTCAATGTTTACAAATATACTCTGTAAACTCTCAAAGTTCTCTTGTGTGTGTGTGTGCTGAGTGTGCTCTCACAAATATGCTCTCTGTGTTCTGGTGTCTACCGTCTCTTAACTGAGACTGTCTATTTATACCCACACACATCACGAAACAGAACAGACACGGCGAATCACAATTACAATTGACGAAATGGAGCCATGATCGACGAAACAGCCTTGTTTCGCCGACTCCATTGTTGTTTCGCCGCATATGGGCTTAGGCCCAACCTGTTGAAGTCCATGATGCATTCTGATTGGCCCAAGTGAAGTTTCACATACTCATGCACGTACATGAATTCCAACTTGTTTCAGATATGTGAAGTTTAGTCAAAGTCTTGACATCATCATGACATCATCATGATGATGTCATGATGATGTGTCAAGCGGGAAACGTCCTCGGCTCTCCGTGCTTCGCGTGTCGAATTCTGGGGCGCACGACGGAGGAATGTCGTGACGTCGGGCTTGAGCCGAACCTAACTGGGTCGAACCGAGCCAAGTCGAATCGAGTCGAGTCGCGACCACATAATATGTATCAACAAACTCCCCCTTGGACGCTACTCGCGAGATTCGCCTTTCATGTCTTCTATGTCGGAGGATCTTCAAAGTCTTCACGTCTTGAAAGCAGAAAGTGTATCAACAAACTCCCCGTTTTATGTAGGAAGTGTGTTGACAAACTCCCCCTTAACATAAGCTCCCCTTTGAGTTATGCTCGTGAATGTCTTGATCTTTACAACTTGAGATCCTTGTGGTGTTGATGATGGCCAGCGGCAACTCGATCATCTTCATCATTTGAGTGCCTTCACGCTGTGTCTTCATTCCGAAGCTTGTCATCGACCATGTTCTCCTTGCCTTTAGAATCTGCACATGCAAGAAATCTAAACGCGTAATGAGAACAACTGCTTGGAATATAGTAAACATAAACAAAACGACACACATGTGACCATTGTTTAAACAAACACCGTCCGACAGTTTGAAAGTTTAAAGTATTTTATCAATTTCAATTTCAACTTTCAATACTTTGCAAATTTCGACCGTTTATGAAGATTTAGTCGTTTTCGGTTTTCAATCAGGTTTCAGGTAACGAAGACTTGAGCTCCAACATCGTACGATCGAAAATAAAATAGAAATAAAATCTTTTTGGCTTTTATAAGGTTTATATTAAAACACACATAAAATCTTTTTGGTATTTTTGAATATGTCAAAAGTAAAGACTGAAAGCAGTAAATAAATATTTACAGACATTTTTTTTTTTGTGAGTTTCGAGGGTAAGAGAATCATATCAGTCTACGGTCATGCCAAAACGCTCTTGTTGTTCAATTAGTTAACATTAAGATAAGCATCCTATAACAATTATCGGTATTGTTGTCCACTTAAGCTCAACTTATCAGATGTAATCATGGCAAGGGGATACGTTAAGGTATGATTTATACTTACCGACCGGTGTTCATCCACATCACGACACATTCCCGTATCAAGGTATGCACGAGAGTTCATCTTACCGGTGAGTATACCGATTATCATCTGTTTGACCGTATATGATGTGAGATTCTCACTTATTTTGTTTGAAAACAAGCCCTATGTGATAAAATCACTTATTTATGAGGAACTTGATTTTCGATGCATGAGGGCACAGGAGCAAGTCCGTGAACAGGTCAGTACTTTCGTACAGCAGAGAGACGAACTTGACTCCCGGAAAGAATTTGTGATTTAATATCACTTATTTGGGGACATGTGATTGTTGATCACTTATTGAGGTCGTATGCAATATGTACACGTATGTATAGTATCATGGAAGATCTAGACTTGCGTCCCCGTTATTTTTCGGTAAAAGATACAACCATGATACCCAGATGATAAGCAGCATAAAGACCGAATATCTCAGAACCTCGGCAATCTCTCAAACGAAATTTCGGTACTAAGACCATATGCCAATGAATGGTTCCCACCCAGTCTTCAGTCGATTTAAGTTTTATATCACCCTGCACACTTTAAAATGATTGTGAGCCTACCGATACATCTTATATAGAGCTGCTTATCGCTTTCAATTTAGGTTTAAAGAGGTTTAGACAGACCACTGATGTACTATCATTTTCTCTTTTGCTCGCCAGGAAACTCATTTTTGCTTTTCTATTGTTTTTGTGTTTTTGAAATTTTTCAATGTTTTTGGATTTTCAAATTTTGAATTTACTCCCCCTAAAATCAACAAACTAAGACAAATTTAAAAACACAAAGGTATTTACAAAAATGATTTTCCGATGTTGGTTTTACTCTTGCTTGACCTTAATGCCATTTACCAATAATAAATAGTCAAATCTTGATTTGTCAAATGCTTTGGTAAAAAGGTCGGCACGTTGGTCATCGGTGTGGACGATGACAACATTGATGAGTTTCATAATGAAACAATCACGTGTGAGGTGATATTCGAGATCAATGTGTCTGGTCAAAGAGTGCTGTACGAGAGGATAATAATTCATAAAGCAGCATAAATATCGACAAGTATAGGAGAGATTAGAAATTCAAAACCGTATCCTGCAACTGCTTCGTGCATTGCCAGGAATCTGAGCGCTCTCCCAAACTGGATATCCACCCGGTGTGGATTTCAAAGACGATTTTTGTAGCTACTGAGAAATCTCTTGACAGCAACAAGATCATAAACCTTTGGGTCCGGCTGGTCTTCCACATTTCACCAGCGAAGGTTTTTGTCTTTCTCTTAAGAAGTAGTGTGCGGTTGTTCAATCCACGCCAAGGCATCCGCACACCCGGTGTAGTTTGATCAACCAACATATTTTCTTCAATCACACCGTAGAGAAATGTACACTGCACGTTCATCTTGTTGATTTTGAACTTCAAACGTGCTGCAGGTGCGTACATTTTGATTGAATCTATCCTGGGGACCCGATCAAAAACCATAACGACCAAATTTTGGCACATATCTCATCTGGTCGAATTTTTCAACTTCATTCCTTTTTCCTTCATCAGACATTTTTGTCTTCTTTTCTCCTCTCTCCATCAAAGGCAACAACATTCTCCTAGATGTCACAATATTTTGGAGCCTTATGTCGCCGATCTTGTGCATGGACGCTCCACTATCAACAATCCTAAGACTATCAATAGTTCCTCCTGGAACATCCTGCACTCTCATTCAGAGATTAGTTGGAGAGGGGGACCCAAGCCTTCACAGACTTGGGTCGTCCGTCATCATCGAGAATTGTAACATCCATTTCCCGATGATTCAGAATTGATCGAGCTCCCCCTGAAACAATTTCCGATTTTGGTTTCCAAATCTGTTTTTGTTTTTCATTTTTAACTTCTAACTTAACAGATTGCGTTTGGACAACCTCTGGTTTTAAAACCTTTTCAATATTTTTCCGTTGTTTCTTTCTCTGTTTCACTTCTTGTTGTTTAACAAGACGAGGGTCCTGTTTTGGTGAAACAGATCTTTTATGGTAACTGTTACCATGGGGGGAATCAACTTTGGCTTTTTGTTTATGAAGATATGGACAATTTCGAATGATATGTCCAATTGTGCCACATTCAAAACATGATCTTCGTTCAACAAACCCCGAAGTATCATGTGATCGTCTTGCTGATGATGATGAACTTTGTGATCTCGAGGTACTAGGTTTCGAACAGTTTGGTTCATTTCTTTTCAACACTGTTGCTTGTTTAACAAAATCTAAGTTAGATTTGTTTTCAAACGTTTCAATTTTGTCCGTTCCCTTTGATTTCACAAAGTTTACCTTCTTGTCCTTTTTCTTGTTTTGGCTCTGTTTGCCTTTTCCATTTCCTTGGGCAGCGTGATTTTGCTTTCGTTGATTGTTTTGTTTTTGCAATTTTTGATTCCCATATTTCTTTCTAACTTCGGATTTTGGGATAGGAGCACACTGAGTTACTACAACTCCTGGGCTCGACTTTCCCAAAAACTTACTGGTAGAATCTTCGAAAACTTTATCAATCAAGGACTGATTGACATTTTTGATAGGGAAATCCTTGTCTGAATATATTTTATCAGATCCAATCAACGTGTAAAGCAAGTTCACGCTTTCACAGCTTCCAGATGAGGATTCAACAGACTTGGCTGTAGCAGTCACAAACGGTTTTGCAGGTGGATCACAAAGAATGTGATTCTCAAGAGGTATGTCCTCTTCTTTGATCACCGCATCAGACTTTTCCGAATCAGTATCATCAGACTCATCATCAGAAGAATCAGTATCCTCAATCACAACTGGAGGATCCTGATTCTGTTCAGCAGTTACAAAAGTATCTGCTGACACATCTGAATCTGACGATACTTCTTTCTTGTATCCGAGCCCTGCTGCGAATTCCTCAACATCCAAAGGAACAGATGGCTCAAAGTGAGTCCTATACTCCTCATCAGGCAAAGCATCAAAATTGTTTCTCACGGGTGGTGGACATTTCTTGTAACCTATGCATGTGACATCCCGTTTCTCTTTCTGAACATCAATGATGTGATCCAACACATAGCTAGAACTCAAATAACTGTCTAACTTGAGTCGGATCGCCTCACTTTCTGTTTTAACACAAGCCATTTCCTTTTGCATTACCTCAAGACGAGTTATATAAAGGTTAATGTCAGTTTGTTTTCTGGAAACCATTTTTGTCAGCTCTGTTTTATCTTTCTTTAACGTTTCAATCATTGACTTAAATTCCTTTTCATGGTTTTCATAAAACATGTTGGCTTCAGTGCACTTAGAAAGATCCACGGTTAACTTCTGGTTGTGGATGAATGTCACATCATACTTTTCTTGCAAAACCTCGTGTTTGCTTTGCAACTCACACCACTCATCATTCAATGAAACATGTTTGTCTTGCAAGTCAAACAAACTAGCTTGTAAAGCATCATGTTTGGCTTGCAACTCAGACATGTTTGCTTCTAAATCAGCACATTTTCCACTCAATCTATCACAACTATCACAAACAACAGCAGTGGGTTCATCGACACATACCTGACTTGATGAACTGTCGACATTAGCCATAATGGCTGAATGGAGAAAAGAAGAAGAATAAGCAGCTTGATCCACCAATATAGATCTCCTATGATTTTCTGCTGCAGCTTCCTCCAAAAGCTCATCAACATTTGCATCAACTGACGCACTTGATGTGTTATCCAAATGATCATCGCCTGAACTCGAGGATTCTTCATCCGAAATTCTACTATAACCAGAAGAGTCTTCATCCTCAGAAGATTCATCACTATTGGCGGAAGATACTCCACCACTGGCGTGATTTAAATCCTTGACAATCTCAGCAAAACAAGCTGTTCCATCTGGAGCATCACTACTCAGCTGGATTGACCAATCACCGCAATCATTTACTTGAACCACAAGTGCCTGGTTAGCATTTGATGGTCCTGCTTGGCTTTGGTTGTTGACAGGTATCAACGTACGCTCATTGTTCCTGTTCTGATTCTGCTGGTCTCCTTGATTTCTGAAAGGGTTCTGGTTCCCATGCTGAGCTGGCTTAACAGGAACTTGGATAGGGTTGCCATGTAGATCTGTTGTCACAGGAGGCCTTTGGGTTTGCTGTTGAGGCACTGGTTGAGGAACTGGGTCAAGCGGATTTCCATACATGTCTGTTGGTCCGGTAGATTGAGGTGGAAGTGGATTCCCATACATGTCTGTTGGCCCGGTAGATCGAACAGGTAATGGATTTCCGAACATATCAGTTGGTCTGAGAGGTCGTTTCGGTGCGGGAGACGGAGTACCAAAATACATCTCTGTATTTATCGGAACACCCCACATTGAAGTCATTTTAGATGTTTATGAATGAACACCTGAGAAACACAACTCAAACGAACAGTTAAATACCTTCTTCAAACCTTCTGTTTAAAATTACAAGTGTCTCGACGAAACACAGTCCGATGTTTAATAATGAATGTCCGACGAAACTGAATTTTTGTTTTGTGGCGAAACAGATTTGGGTGTATTTGGGCTTTACGAAACAGGTTTGACAAGATGGGTTTTATAATTGACGAAACACTTTTGGGCGTGCAAATTAACGAAACGGAGCCCAGCTCTTGAATATGGACGAAACAGATTTTAAACACTTTGGGCTTAATATGACGAAACTGAAACACAAAATGTGGTGTTTGTTGGGCTTGATTTTTGGCGAAACAGAGAAAAGGTGTTGGGCCTCAATTTATGACGAAACAAAAAAAGGATAAGAACCGGCCCAACTTTGTGACTTTTGTAAAATGAGGAAACAGACAATTAAGACGAAAGGGACTTATGTTTCGTCGATGTTTATGTTTCATCGAATGGGTAACAGGGGTGGGTGAGAAGTTTCTGACACAGGACACCTTTTGTCAACCCTTGCACGTCTAAACCCACCAACCTAATGAGTGTTTTATTTTCAGATAATATATTATAATCAAAACACAATTCTCAACACACAAACAACTATGTAATATGTTTTAGAAGATCAAAAAGCAAACTTTATCAAAAACCCTTTGAACGAACAGATGAACTTTTTGAATTTCTGGAAAAACCTTTGATATTTCAAACACAAACTTTTGCTAAAATGTTAACAAAACCAACAAAATAATCATGCAAACATGAGTAATACAGGGTTTTGATAAAAACAATCAGCAAAACAACAAGATTTAACCAGATTTAAAGAGTTTTTCCAGAAAATATGAATTTTGAAAACCCGAAAAACAACCCGAAAACACTCGGTTTTAACAAGGAGAAGAGCCAAGGCTCTGATACCACTTGTAGGTCCGGCTAGGGGAGGATCTAGTCGCCTAATCCTTGTGTACAAACCAACCCGGTTGTGCGGAATCCAACCGGGAAAGCAAACCGAGATAGAACACGCAAATAATCAACACACAAGATTCACCGATTAACACCTCTGTATTAATACGTATGAAAAGATCAGTTACAAGCTCAATGTTTACAAATATACTCTGTAAACTCTCAAAGTTCTCTTGTGTGTGTGTGTGCTGAGTGTGCTCTCACAAATATGCTCTCTGTGTTCTGGTGTCTACCGTCTCTTAACTGAGACTGTCTATTTATACCCACACACATCACGAAACAGAACAGACACGGCGAATCACAATTACAATTGACGAAATGGAGCCATGATCGACGAAACAGCCTTGTTTCGCCGACTCCATTGTTGTTTCGCCGCATATGGGCTTAGGCCCAACCTGTTGAAGTCCATGCTGCATTCTGATTGGCCCAAGTGAAGTTTCACATACTCATGCACGTACATGAATTCCAACTTGTTTCAGATATGTGAAGTTTAGTCAAAGTCTTGACATCATCATGACATCATCATGATGATGTCATGATGATGTGTCAAGCGGGAAACGTCCTCGGCTCTCCGTGCTTCGCGTGTCGAATTCTGGGGCGCACGACGGAGGAATGTCGTGACGTCGGGCTTGAGCCGAACCTAACTGGGTCGAACCGAGCCAAGTCGAATCGAGTCGAGTCGCGACCACATAATATGTATCAACACATCCAGCTTACACGTGAAAGCATCAGGCACACCGCCGTTACCCCTAAGTTTAACGCGTGAACTTTTAAACGCGTTGTATATTTCACTATTTGAACACTTGAAAATTTGAACTTGGAGCTGGTCACTGTGTTTTAAAATAAAAAGATGAAGTTTTGGATGGTTATTGTGTTTTAAAAGAAGAAGATGAAGTCGATTCAAAGAAGAAGATCACATTCTTTATATTTTTTATTAATATATTCTCTTTGGTCAATGCCCATAATGTACAGTGTTTTACTTTTTTAAGTTATTGCATTATTGAATTTCTTTCATGAATTAAATTAAATTGTATTTGTATTTTCAAATTATGGTTTTTTCCTTCTTATTTCTATTTAGTTGTAAAAATTATTTTAGTTGTTAATTTATAATTTAAAAACAAAAAAAAAAAGATGTGAGTGACTAAATTCCATCACTAGTGATGGAATAAGAGCTATTTACGAAAATGGTCATTGACCAATATCATTTTCCAAAATAGCCAGCTCATGCGTCATTGGAACACGGCATCAGCCCTCATATGCGTCCTTCTTTCTTAAATGGGCACGTGTATGGATCCAACCAAAATTATGTGAAACATGTGGGACCCTAGTGATTAAAGTACATCTTGAAAAGGAACATGAGCACCCGCCATCTACCACCCTACCCTAGCCCTTACACCCCCATGCCCACACTTTCTGTGAATTTACATAAAAACAACAAATCTCCATGGATGAAGCAGCAACTTCTTCATCTTTCACACTCACACACATCTGTAACACAGAGACACAGAGAGAGAAGCGAGAGAAATGGAGAAGGCGGAGATGGAGGGTGGCCGGTCGACCGACCACGACGGTGGCACGACGAATCTCCACTACCATGAACGACCACCATGTTTTCCGGCCGCCATTGTGTCCATCCGTTCAGGTTTCCGGGAAAACGATCCACAGATCTCCACCCCCAAATCCCAACCGCCGCCATGGTTACCGGAGAGGGAGCTGGAGGCGTCTGCAACTCGCCGGAGATGGAGCCGAAGGCGTCTACAACTCGCCGGAGATGGAACCGGAGATGACTGCAACTTTCAGACGCATCCCGGCACTTCCAGATGCATCCCGGTACGAGACACGGATGCATGGGATGAGTCACGGACGCATGGGATGATGAGATGAGTCACGGACGCATGAGATGATGAGATGAGACACGTGTCACTTCTGCATTGGCGGACGCATGAATGAGCCCTGTAGACGCAAAAAGTGTCTTGTAATCGGTGATGCGCTTCTCCACAGACGAATGAGATGGCCATTTTCGTAAGTCAACAATATTCCTGGCCATTTTCGTAATTTCTCATGGAATAATGGTTAATGACATGGCGGAACTTGATTGGAAGTTGTGAGTGATTAGTGATGGGCGCCCCTACCCCCTTACTGGTTGATGTTGAAAAACTAGATCAGGGAGTAGTAGTTTGGGATGCATTGGTGGTTATAGAGATAGGGTTAAGATAGATTTCACCTAAGTTAGGCATCTGTTGGCGTTTCTTGCCAGTTCCAGTTTGCATTTTCCAAAAACACCACATCTCTCCTGGTTTGAATTTCCTATAATTCTCTTTTGAGTTTTGACCGAGATGAATATCCTTTTGAATGAAGTTGACCGTAGTTGAGATGCCATAGTCTTGTGGCAATATCATTCCTTGCTCTTTGGGCTCTTGAAATACCTGGTTGAGCTTTTGATGCATATAATAAGAACATATTATTACATGGCATCACTATTCTTATAAGATCATTGCCCTAGTCATTGTTTGTAATGACACATTCACCATTGTTAAACTACAATAAGTATCCCTTTTTCATTTGTTAAACCGATGCTTAGGAGGTTATACACCAATCATGGAGCATAGTATACATCTTCCAAGAGTTTAAAATTACCATTTTCTGTATTAAACTTGCCTACACTTTTACCTTCAGTGGCTAGTTCTTTCTTATCTCCAAGTTGTACAGTTAACTTGAAGGACTCATCCAGTTGAGTGAAAATGGCTCTTGATCTTATCATATTACTTGAGCATCTTGAATCAACAAACCAAATACAACTGGTAAAGTTATCAGAGTAGACATTTGCGATGAACAAGTATTGTTGTGTGTTATGTACTCTAATTGACACACCCATAGATATACAAATTAGGGATTAAGCATCTGCAATAGAATTCTTCAGTGATACGATTACAATAATGAAAATCATAGAACAAGTAACAAAGAAGGAGATGGGGAAATTAGACTAGAATCTGAGATACGAGTAGAACCACAATTCACTTACGCTCTGTTTCCGAGTTAACTTAACGAGGGATAAGAAAAGAAAGTAAAAGTGAGAAAGGAAATGACGAGAAAGGAAAAAAAAGATGTCTTTCCCACCATTTCCTCCCAAATCGAAAGGAAAAAAAAAACTAAAGAATTTAGCCTAGTTTTCCTTTCATTTCCTTCCTTAAATGAAACTCGAGAACACGGCATGTTTTATTTTCCTTTCTTTTCCTTATATAAATGAAACTACGGAACACAAATATTTTTACTTTATTTTTGTTTCTTTTCCTTTCCTTCAATTAATAAACTCTGGAACACAGTCTTAACATTCTTCATGAATCATGCCCTATTCTTTCGGTCTTTCTCGCTTATATTTTCCGATTGTACTTTCTTGTGCCATTCACCTTGTTGGGCCGCTGGATTGGACTAAGTTGTTTAGTTATTATATGGGCTAGGGCCGGGTTCATAACATTGTGACTGGCTTAATAATACTCAACAAAAGTTCCCACAGCAGCTTGGATACCACAATGTTGATATAAAAACACTTGATCACAATGTTGAAATTGATAATAATGAACACAAATATGAACTAAAAGAATTTTCTGATTAATATGAAAATGCATACATCAGACACTTAAATAAGAAAACAAACATTAAATAACAACTAAACCAAAGGACTCGAATTTCTACTAACAAAGTAGCCATTTTTTAACGGCAAATTTAGATCATTGATGGACTACTAGAGTATCATTGTGTCACCAGCTGAACCACCCGATCATATTCATCTCCCCTAGGCAATAATGCCTAAACATTAATTCAGGAGGAAACCCACTAAAACCCAATAAATATGAGAAAAAACCTCTTGTGAGAATCAAAACCAGGACCTAATGGTCCCTAAACGGCTAAACCTTATCCCAGCCCCAAAATACTCTACTAACAAACCAGCTAGTAGGCCAACTCAAATCAGATAGCTAAATACTCATTAAACCCCCTGTGTATAAAAATGCTTCCTATCCATTCAAACCCATGTGCATGTGATTGCTTCATCAATTTGAGTTACACAACATACTCTCATGTGTTAGGTATTGAGTAAGCAAGATCCCACGTCAAAGAAATTCGTGGACCGGGCATCACCCATTCACACGAAAGTTACAAATTGGTGTTGAAGAACTGGTTGACTCAAACTAGGCCCGATTGATGCTATACCGGCATAGTTCTCCATCTCAACGTTTTAAATCTTTAGTTTGGTCCGGTTTCCAAGCCATGCCAAGTTATAAAGTAAACGATTTAAACATGTTAACACGAATATAACTTCTCTAAATAAACGGGTTAAAGCGTTAAACAAATCATCATAAACAATAAACATGATATTATTTTTGACTTACATGTTATACATAACACTAAAACCTTATTATATTTATTCAGTTAGATTCTGGTACAAATGAGTCTTAAGATACGAAGTGGGCTTAACATAAGAAATGAACAAGAATTTTTTTATTTTTTATTTTTGAAATTTTTTTACAATCTTGTCGAACACGTATATTAGTCTCAGAATCTAAAAAACGTGTTTTTACACTAGAATAATAATTATGTAGCTACTCTAGAGTAATTACACAATTACTCTATTAGAGTAAATTCAAGATTTTTTTTCTTTTAAATTTGGCAATTAAACATCATATTTAAATAGATGGGAAAATTTTTCAAAAAAAGAAAAATCTCTTCTTCACTTCCCACGTTAAGCCTAATTTGTATGTTAAAACTCATTTGTATTTGATCCTTGCACTATATTTAATTTTTTATGTATATTTGGGGTCACGTATAGAGTTTAGCCCTAGATCATTCACAATCCTTTCATCAAATCATGAGAGAGACTTTCATATTATAAAAAATGCTTGTAAGTAGAGAAGAGAGAAAATGTTATAATACACCTGTATATTTGATGGAACACTGTTCACACTCTATAATTTTTAGTATATTTTGAAAGTGGTTCTGAGTAAAGAATAGAAAAAAGGTAGTGATAAAAGTATTATTTAATTGAAAGAAAAGAGAAAATATAGTTGTTTTTAATGTGATTATAGAATAAAAATGGTGAAAGCGATATAATTAGGGCTGCAAACGAACCGAACGAACACGAACAAGACCTTGTTCGTGTTCGTTTGTTAAGAAATGTATGTGTTCGCGAACACTTATCGAACGAGATTTTATGTTTGTGTTCGTTTGTTAAGGAAATGAACTTGTTCGTGTTCGTTTGTGTTTGTTTGTTAATTTTAGGCAACGAACAAAACAAACGTTGACGAACACAAATGAGCACAAACTAATGTTCATGAAAACAAATGGAAACAAACGAACACAAACACTCGTTCATGAGTAGAATATATAATACACTGACACTTATTAGATATTTAATTCAGGGCCGGTTATCCCCATGTGCAGAGTGGGCTTGAGAACAGGGCCCAAATCATTAAAGGGCCCAAAAATTTTTAATTTTTCTTTATATATATGTAGCCCAAATCAGTACAGGCCCAAACTTTGTAAAAAAACCCAATCTTATATCGGATAACAGGCCCAAATCATCAAACCAATACTACAATTGCCGCTGCTCAGGAAACCAAACGTCGCAGGATTTCTGATCGAACAGACGAACAAGTACACAACGTTCGCGGCAGGGATTCATAACCATCGCGCTTCGCAGATAATCATCATCATCATCATCATCCGCAGATTCGCAGCAGAGCCAGGAGGTATTTGTTTGTTAATTGTTGATTTTTGTTTGTTGTTATCTGTTACGAGTCGCAACCACGGTTCCGAGTTACGGTTTCGAGTTGCACCTCATCTGAGTCGCACCCAGTTACTGAAAAAGGATTATATGATTTAGTAGAATGCCCAAAAATAAGTTCTCAGTGTATTGTAATCTGTACAATTATACTATGAAATCAACAAACAAATAACAACTAACTAATGAAACTATGCTAATATTACAGTATTACTAATAAGAGATACCCACAACATTATGTTCTATATACAAAGTAAAAGCATTAAAGTTTATTCGTATAGCTTTTAGTTTTTAATGATTGATATAATAAACTTGAGAACGAAGATAATTTAATGTGTGCTAGCTACCTTATGTAATTCACCCCTTCTCAGTACCTTCCATTGTACCATGTTCCTAATTCAGAATTAGACTTCGTGTGAATTGTGTCTTTAATTAGGTTTGATTGTTGTTTCTTTAACTGTTGTTTATTAATTATACATTAAATGTATTAGACTTTGTGTGAATTGTGATTGAATGGATGTTTTTCGTTAATATGTAGAAATTATGCCTCCCGTTCCTAAATACAAACACCTATCCGGCCATCAAAAACGTATGAAGAGGAAGCTAGAGGAACCACACTGTTTGCTTAGCAAGTAAGTTCGATACTTCGATCATTTTTGCTACACTATTTTTGTTAATTTGTTTTATCTATTTCATAACAATTATCGTAGTATTATGAATTTTTAGTATTTATATATATATGATTCAATGATTGATGAGTTTATGTTATATGAAGATTTGCGAATAGGGCCCAAATTTTTTATCTCGAACAAGGCCAAATTTTTTTTTGTGATTTTCGGAGACGGCCCTGATTTAATGTTGATGCAGATTTTGTGTCTGATGCTTGTCGAATAGATTAGTTTTATTTTACGCTGAATTTGTAATAGTTAGTGAAACGGTCTATCGAACGTGTATAGACCCGCTCGTTTGAAGTGGTCAAACGAGAGGGTTATTCGGTTGACCATGTGTGTTTGCAAGACAAGGGGTGTGACTATAAATAGAAAACCCTTGCCATTTGCAACACAAGGAGTTTTTAGGAGGTTTGAGACCTCACCGGGAGAGATCACCACTTGGTCTCTCCCCGGATGTATACTTCTTTGGTATTGGTTCGGTTATCATGTAATCGGGCCGATTTGTAATGTTTTACTACCGGATTAATACAAATTTGTTTGTTTATCATCTCTAATCTCTCCCGTCTTGAACCGATCTCACAAGAATCACGGTTTCGGTCACGAAACACGGTCCTACAATTGGTATCAGAGCCATGGTGCCCGATTTAGTAAATCTAACCGTTTACTAAGTCACATGTGCTCTAGATCTGTGATTTTCGTGATTTTTGTTCAAGATCTAAAAAAGGTGAAAATGGAGAAAAAGACAGATTTGGACCCGAATATTCAGATCTGTGCTGAAACGAGTGTTCGGTTTTATGTTTTTCACCTATATAATCAAGTTATCATCATCAAAAATCAAAAATACAATGTTTTCGTCAAAGATCTGGATCGAAAGATACCAGATATTTGTGGGAACGCTCAACAACTTCGAAAGATTATCCTCGAAGGATATCTTTCGACCTGATCCATCTTTCGAAAAGTCTGATCAGCTCGAAGGATATCTTTCGACCAATTCATCTTTCGAGCATCAATCGTCCAGCATATTCTTTGATGGTTTGTATCATCGAAGGAAGAGGAGGATGTCTGGTAGTTGTCGGCTGAATAAATGTTGCTGCTGATAAAACCCCCAGCGAAGACCCCCTAACTCGTGGCTGTTCTTGTCTCCGGTTAGTTTGTCGATCACAGACTTCCAAGATTTGCAGACTGATCGGAAACGAAATAATGTTTATTTGGAGGTTATGTATCGAAGAGAGAGAGACTTGAAAGTTGTCGGCTGTTGCTATTGTTTATCGAAGAGGCAGATATGTCGGCTGAACTTAGAAAAGGGCTGTGGATGTTTAGTTGTTGATCGAAGAAACAGGGAATGATGTTTGAATTTTGGAGGTGGGTATTCCAGAAATATCGAGGAAGAAGAAGAGGTTCTGGTTTAAGGTTGAAGGAGCTTTAAAAAAAAAAAAAAAAAGGGATAAGATGTTGCTGGTTACGGTTGTATCAGAAAGAGGAGAGAGGAAGTCAAATGATGTTTGGCTAAGGTTGAAAGTTATGTCGGCTGAAGTCCTTTTTGGCAGCTAGGTTATCATATTTGGGCCCACCAGACTTGAGATTGTATTTGATTTGCAATTATATGACCGTGAGATGTTGGGCTCCATTTTTGGGCTATTTTAATATGAAATTCTAGTAGGCCATGCATTGAGTTCCAGCAAGATAATTTCTCTTGGGCTCCACTAGATTATTCTTGGTCACACGCATGTTTGTTTGGGCTCCCACTGTGGTCGCCATAATTGGTGAAGAATTGTTTTCAAGAAAAAGTTCACATGTTGGCCAACACTTGATCGGTTGTATCATATTAGTTTCTTATATGGGCAAAGAATTCTAAGTGATTTGAAAAGAGGGGTCGGGTGTTCGTGAAGTTGATTTGAACCGTGCTTCTATTTTTCAACGCAAAATTTGTACGGGTTTTGGGAACGCGCGGGATGATGCGGTATGATGAAAACAAAAGAAAGATGATGATATTTTGAAAAATGTGGGGTAGTCACGGTTACCGATGCAAATGTCAAAAATGGTGACGCGACTATTATGGGCCAAAAACAATACGGTATGTTCACTTCCGCACGTCAATGTTTATGATTGTTATCGGTTATTCGTAAATGTTCGAAAGCATTTTGTTTATTGTCATATTCTCGCATTTGAAAACGAACGTATGAACCTGGAACGTCAATACCGGTCCTAACGAGTTCACAAAGTCTTTGGAGGGATACAAGTCGGATCCTACGGGGTACTAGGCGAAATTTCCTTATCAACTAGAATATGCAACGAAGAAATCTTTTTGTTTATTGTCATATTCTCGCATTTGGTAACGAATGAATGAACCTAGAATGTCAATACCGGTCCTAACGAGTTCACAAAGTCTTTGGAGGGATACAAGTCGGATCCTACGGGGTACCAGGGGACGTTCTTATTCAACTAGAATAAGCAAAGAAGAAAGTCGTTTTCGTGATTTTTCGAAACCGAGAACATTCAGTAAAGTTGACGACAGTTCCGCTCAGTGGAGGGAATTGGTGAACATTTGACGACAGTTTCTTTGAAGTGGAGAGAATCTGTTAAGGTTTAGAAATCTTACCAAAGAAATAGGGGGAATAAAAATTTCGTATGTTGAATTTCTTCGGTAAATTTCTAAACGCAATCACAGGTGGTAGAGTTTGTGATTCTGGTGATACAAACGGTTCGGCGTGGAATGTTTTGCACATACACATATTTGAGGATTTTAATTAATTCTCCAGCCAGCGTGAAGGGTTTTGCACGGAAAAATACAGGTTTCTAAAGTCTACAGTAGTTACAAAAGCGCTGTTCACTGAAGACCTGGGGAATCTTTCTGAAAGCTGATAGTTCAAGACTGAAGACCTGCAGGATTCGGTTTTGGGTTTGATGTTTCTTTGGGATTTTACAGGGATCTGGGGGTAACTCAATTCGTTGAGTTTGCAAACGATGTACTTGGTCTAGCTGACTTCCTGAGTACTGATGCTGAAGATCCGTAGTGCATTACGTGGTCAACTTCACAAAGGCGAGACAATGAGATCTGGATGTAGTTCATCTAAGCATGCTGGTTGAGCTTGCAAGGGATACACTTGGTCTAGCTGACTTTCCTGAGTGTTGATGCTGAAGATTAAAGTGCATTACTTGGTCGATTCCACAAAGACGGTTTACAGAAGACAGTTCACCAGAAATCTCTATCAATGTAGTATGCTTGAATGAAATGAAGTTCTTATGACAGATCAAGACTTGATGCAGTTCTTAAAGATTGGAACCCTTATCAAATGCCGGTTGGAGTATTGGAAGATCAGCGGAAGATCGGTCAATTGAGGAAATTGCACAACACCCAACACGGATACGCGTACTTTAAGGGGGAAATATTATACAAGGAGCATCAAGATACTACTTACCTGGATCATCGGTCAAGGGGGAATTTGTTAACACAGAGAAGATGAATACTTGACTGAAGATCGATTGCAGTTGCATTTTCAGCATTCGACAGCAACGGACAAGGGGGAATTTGTTGATGCAGATTTTGTGTCCGATGCTTGTCGAATAGATTAGTTTTATTTTACGCTGAATTTGTAATAGTTAGTGAAACGGTCTATCGAACGTGTATAGACCCGCTCGTTTGAAGTGGTCAAACGAGAGGGTTATTCGGTTGACCGTGTGTGTTTGCAAGACAAGGGGTGTGACTATAAATAGAAAACCCTTGCCATTTGCAACACAAGGAGTTTTTAGGAGGTTTGAGACCTCACCGGGTGAGATCACCACTTGGTCTCTCCCCGGATGTATACTTCTTTGGTATTGGTTCGGTTATCATGTAATCGGGCCGATTTGTAATGTTTTACTACCGGATTAATACAAAGTTGTTTGTTTATCATCTCTAATCTCTCCCGTCTTGAACCGATCTCACAAGAATCACGGTTTCGGTCACGAAACACGGTCCTACATTTAATTTATCAGAATTTTGAAGTATTTAAATACATATAAAAACCAAAAACACTAATAAACTATCGAACACGTTACCGAACGTTCACGAACATAAACGAACGAACACGACCTCTGTTCATGTTTGTTCATTTAACTAAACGAACGAAATTTCTTGTTCGTGTTCGTTTGTTTAATAAACGAACGAACACAAACGGACTTCCCGCCGAACGGTTCACGAACTGTTCGCCGAACGTTTGGTTCGTTTGCAGCCCTAGATATAATTGCTATAAGGCCATCCGTGGTGGCAGCTTATATGGCGTCACCACCCCTCATAGCGCCCTATAGCACCCCGGAACACCGCCCCGCCCGGTGTTATGAGGGGGGTTATGTGGTCAGCCGTGAAATTTAAAACAGGAAGAAGTGTTTTGTTTCTGTCACACACATATATATACATACATGTTATATAATCCCTTACGGTCTTACCACTACACACTCAAGGTATATAACCCCTTCTCTTACATATTTTACCATTTTTCACATAACCCCACTTATGAGGTTTGACCACTATACACGTGAATAAAGAACAAACTAAGAAGCAAATTTGTTCAAATGAAATAATCAAATCTAGTGACTAAACTAGAAGTAAAGGTTTGACCACTATACACATGAATAAAGAATAAACTAACGTTGCATCTTCGGCACCTTTGGTGGTTTTGGACACTAGAAGAAAAATGCATTGGGTGAAATGGGAAAAAATAAATCGACCCGTGTCCAACGGGGGTCTCGGTTTAGGGTCGTTAAGAGACATAAACAGTAGCCTTTTAGCAAAGTGGGCATGGAGATATAAAACCGATGTGGGAAGGCTGTGGAGATCGGTCATTTCAAGTATTCATTATAACCCAAAAAATGGTTGCTTTCTACCTTCAAAAAATTGGTTGTCGTGTGTTTGGAACAATATTGTTAAAAGGGAACTCGCCCTTAGGAAAGAAAATATTTTTCTCCACAATCTCATTAAAGGCTCTATTGGTAATCGTACAAACATGATGTTTTGGACAGATTCGTGGGTCTCAAACGAGCCTCTGCAGTGCTTATTTCCTTCGTTGTACTTGCTGGAAAAATTAAAAGGCTGCACTGTTCGGGATCGGGTCCAGAATCTGAGTTCTGGTGCATCCCTTAACTGGTGCTGGTACCGCGAACCAGCCTCACAACAGGAACTCGAAGAACTAGCGGGTATCACAACATTATTAGCACAGGTCCATCTCTCCTCCAACAAAGATACATGGGTGTGGCAAGACGGATTGTCCGGGGACTTTTCGGTTAAAAACATGAGGGGTATCATTGCGTGCGGGTCAGAGAACTTGGCTGAAACCACGTTTAAATGGCACAAGTGGGTACCCAAAAAAGTTAATATTTTCGGGTGGAGATTGGCTCTCGACCGACTACCAACTAGAGTTGCTCTTGACAAAAGACACATCCTACTACCATCGCTTGTGTGCCCTTTGTGCAATAAAGGAGACGAATCTGTTGAACATTTGTTTACTTCATGTTTCGTTTGTTCAGTTGTATGGCAATTGGTCTCTGATTGGGTTGCGATCCCCCCTATATATGCTCACTCTATTGATGATCTTTTACAAATACATAAGCATATGACCGGTTCGGAAGCGAAGAAGAAAAATAGTGCAGGCGATTGTCCTCATAACCTGCTGGAGGATCTGGAAACAACGCAATGAAACAGTTTTCTCAAGCAAACGGGTGGAGATAGCAAAATTAATGGCGGACATCAAGGCAACAAGTTTCCTTTGGGTTAAATACCGTGCAAAAATGTATAGCGTCGAGTGGCCGAGTTGGTGCGCTTTCAATTTTCTGTAATCCCTTGTATTCTTTGGCTCTGGTTTTTTGCCAATGTCGTTTTTCTTTTGGTTAATAATATCTGCCGTTCAAAAAAAAAAAAAAACTTAGGGCTTGTTTGGCTAAGCTTATTCAACTCAAAAAGGATTTTTTGTGAAAATGACTTATTGACTTATAACTTTTTGAAAATGAGTTTTTAAAAAAATGTTTGGATAAGCTTATGGGGTGGAAAAAACCAATAAGTTAATAAGTTGTTTTTTTTTTTAAAAAGTGTTTGTCTTAGCTTATTCAAGTAAAATGACTAAGGTTCTGTTTGTTTTTTGGCCAGAAGTACTTCTGGCCACTTATGTCTGCGCCGCGCAGACGCGGGCAGACGTTTGGAGTCCGCAGATTGTTTGTTTTCTCGCAGACCTTTCATTAAAAAAGGTCTGCGAGACCTCTTCTTGGCACAGACATTGACATATGTCTTCTAACCTCTTCTCACCTTCTCCTCTTCTCCCTCCAGACACCACCTCCCCTGCCACCACCTCCACCTCCGCCGCCCACCTCCACTCTGCCACCACCTCCCACCCCTGCTCCGCCACCAAATCGAATAAAACCCCCCAAATCGAAACCCCCAAATCCACAAACTAAAACCCCCAAATCCACAAACTAAAACCCCCAAATCGAATCAATGAACATCATCAGCAACTTACCGGTGAGACTCGAACCCGCTGCTCGCAGAACGGAGATGGAGGTTCACCCTATACCAAACCCCGTACTCGCAGAACGGAGATGGAGGTTCACGGCGACGGTGGTGGCGTCGGGTTGTTCGAGCAGGAGAGAGAGTTCAAAGATGGAGATGGAGGTTCACGGCGTACGGCGGCGGTGGTGCTTGAACCGAAGGCGGTGGAGGTGGTGGTGCTTGAACCGACGAAGATGATGGCGGTGGCGGTGGTTGAAAGACATAGGCGGTGGTGGTGGTTGAACGACGAAGATGATGGCTGTGGTGTGATGGCGGAGGTGGTGCGGTGGTGGTGCTATGGGCGGAGGTGGTGTGATGGCAGATTGTAGAGAGAGAGTAGAGAGAGAGAGTTGAGGCAGAGACTAGAGAAGTGTGTGGTTGTGTTTGTGAGAAGTGATTTTGTAGAAGAAGGGAAAAAAAAACAAACCCCCTTCTCCATGCAGACTGCAGACATTTGGTCCACCTCTTCTCCTGCAGATGCCTGCAGATGTGGTCCGCAGACTGCAGACCTTTTCTCGCAGAAAAAACAAACACCACCTAAAAGTAAAAAAGCAGCTAAAACCAATAAGTCAATAAGTTGTTTTTTTTTAAGTGTTTGTCTTAGCTTATTCAAGTAAAAACCAATAAGTCAATAGCTTGTCTTAGTTTGACAAACATTTTTTCTCCTTATTAACTTTTTGTAAAAATCAAAAAGTTATAAAGTGGTGTTTTAGCCAAACACCCCTTGTTTGTTTGGGGGAAAAAAAGTTAAAAATGAAACTAAATGGGAAGAAACTTACTCCACGGTGCAACTTTTATATGAACTTTTGAAGTTGAGCGCAAGAATCAAAGCAAAACCCTCATAATATCTCTGTATCTCCCTGGTCCCTCTTTCTGAACATTTTCGAGAAAACTAGAGGAAGAGGAATGGTGAAACCGAAAGGAGACGGAGATGATCGGTCTGGTAACCGGAAGAGAGAAAAGCCCATTGAAGACGTCGATGATTATTTTGTAGACGAGGAGAGCGACTATGGCAAGATAAATAGTAAGCATTCTTCTAATCATCGCCATTGTTTCAATATCTATTACTTCAATTTCTGTTGATGGTTTGATTTAGTGGCTATTGTTGGAATATTAGTTTTTAATTGCATCACTATTAGCTTTGCCTATATCGAGCCATACTCATTTCTCGATTTGCTTCTGGTTTAATTTATTTCACTCTTTGTGTTTTGTTGTATAGTAGTCATGACCGCCAACAGTAAGATAATCTCTCTACAAGTCAAAGGCTTAGACACCATTCGCAGCGTTAAACTCAAAATTGAGGCTCAGGAAGGTATTCCGTATCGCCAGCAAGAGCTGATATTCAATGAATTGCTTCTTCAGCACCATGATATTCTTGGTAACTTATGTATCAAGAAGGAATCCACCCTCAAACTTACGCGCAACTCAAAGGGCTTCATGAATATTTTCGTTCAGCTCCCCGGCCCCTACCGAGTGACTGTGTCTCTTGAAGTCAAACCCTCGGACACCATCGGCAACGTGAAAGCCAAGATGCTTGGTCATGAAATTGGGGATGTGCTCATGTTCAATGAAATTGTCCTTGACGATAATGACATCCTTGCCGACATGAACATTATCAACGGATCCACTATCATAAGCATTTTTAAATCTGTTGGATCCATGGAAGTATTTGTGAATACATACACCGGAAGGACCTTCTCTTTGTTTGTTGACCCCACACTCACCATCGCCGAGGTGAAATCAGAGATAGAGCATAAGGAAGGTGTTCCTGTTGACGAGCAGGTGTTGATCTTCAACGAAGTGGTTCTTGGGGACAGCGGGACCCTTCTTGATTTCCAGATCACCTGGAAATCAACCCTCACGCTTTTGCATAGACGAAGGAGATCTATGGAATCCGTGCAAATATTCATCAAGACGATCAAAGGAGAGACCATTACTCAGATAGTCAAACCCTCAGACACTGTGGATAGTATAAAATCCAAGATTCAGGATGAGGTGCATATTCCCCCTGACAAGCTGGAGTTAATCTTCAACAAGATGGTTCTCCACGACATTGATACCCTTGCTAGCTATAACATCAACAACAAATCTACACTCACAGTTATGCGTGTATCACAAGGATTCATGCACATATTCATCAAGACTCTCACCGGAAAGACCATTACTCTGGAAGTCAAACCCTTCGACACCATCCAGAATGTGAAATCAGGCAATCAGCGATCTATAATATGGAAGGTATTCCCCACTCCTGGCAGAGACTGATTTATGGCAACAAGCAACCGGAAGATAGCCATACCCTTGCTGACTATGACGTCCACCATGAATCAAACATCCATCTTGTTTTAAGATCATGGGGAGCGATGAGAAGGTGACAAATTAGAGCAGCTTATTTTAATTATGATCTATTACTATGGTTAAAGACGATGCCTTGTGTGTTGATGTAGCTATGTTTTGTAAACTTGTTTTCTACCAGTATTTGAAGGTACCTGGAAGCCTTCACCACATTAAGTATTGAAAATTTTGACTGATTTAAACACCCCAAAGAAAAAAATGTTAAATCCATAAAATATAACCACTAAGAACTAAAATTTAAAAACCTATGCAACATTGACGGCTGCATATTGAATTAACGGGGTTTTGGCCGGGTTTTTTTTGGGTTTGACTCGTTCGAGTACGGGTTTTGACCCGGTAGAGGTGGAACCGGGTCGGCTCCTTTTTCTAAACCTGGGTCTGAAACTGGTATGTACCCTCGGGTCGGGTATGGTAGGAACTTATTCTGGGTCGGGTCCGGAACCGGGTTTTTGTGCATCTCTACTTGTTGATAGCTTTTAAGAAAAGCCCTGAATATATGTGACTGTGACAGTAACTTGTATGGCATTTACATCATAAAGGGATTTTAAGCCTAGCACAAATGGATAGATATATATTTGCTAGTGTGTTGCTCTAACCTCCTTTGAAATCTTTCTAAAATCATTCAACTTATAATACTTTAACATTTCCCCTACCCTGAGTTTTTTAGTGGGTCGGGTAGAATGATAGATCTTAGTTGTTGGTTTGTAATTTCCTTTTGGGTAGTGGTCTACCTTCAAATTTCAATGATCTTATAATTTACCTCTGTTTGCTTGAACAAGTTACAATATCACGCTTAGAACATGTGTAATGATAACACATGTGGGTTGCTCTTTTTTTTTCGTCATGTGTCGTTCACGTCATCCTCACCATTTCACTTGGTGAAAAGGTATAGTGGTTCATCCACCTCCTCAGTGGTTACCTAATGATTGTTTAATTATATTTTTTTATTTTTAAATTAGACATATTAAACATAAAAAATTCAATAAAAAAGCCTACATTTTATAAATATAGAAGGCGGAAAGAAAAAAAAACATACAAGTCCATAACATAGAAGACGGAAAAAGTAATTGTAGATCACTCGCCGGCGTCTTCAAGCCCATATTTGTACTTAATTTGTTGACGCAACTTCAATTGTAGATCACGTTGCGGAGACCGGTATTGGTCTATCTAATATCTTAAGATCTATCGCCATTTGTCTCTCTTTTTTTAATCAGAGACGTTCGTCTTGTTTTAGGCGATTCTCCAAATGTTGTTGTCCGATGTCCGTTAGAGCTTGTAATCTTACATTCATTTATATAAATCGCTCATTATAATTGACAACAAGCCCGTACCCGTTTTCTTTTGTGATGAGCCCCCACTTGTCCTCCCGGTTGGACGTGGGAGTTTTACAGATTCGTGCATATCATCTTCATCGTACTCATCATCCGGCTTGTTCAAGTCAACATTGACTCGACCGTCGGAAGATTGGCTAGCGTTAGGAGTAGCCGAATAAGATTTTGATTTCTTCGACATCCTAGTGTTCATGAGTGGGACCATGTGCCATTTAGAGTTTTACCTCAAAAGATCCCACGGTTTTAGATAAAGAAAAGGCTCTTTCTTTGCTTGGTATTCCACCAAGGCATTTTGTTGCACCATAGCATCGTCTTGCCCACAATCTCTACTATTCCACATGCAGGAATAGATATAGATTGCATTGTGTCGCTTACTTTGGCCCTAATGTCCCTCCACTTGCTCGTAATTTGATCTTTGATACGATAGTCGTCCCCGTTTTTATATGGGCGAAAAACCTTTCATTATTCACACCCAAAATGTATTCTACTTGCTAAAATTAAACAAAAAAATATTACATTTTACATATATTATAATAAATATACCTAAACATAATATATATATATATATATATATATATAGGGTGGAGTTATTGTAAAAAAGACCAAAAGTGTGAGAAAGGTAAGAAAGAATCTCAACCATTAGATCTAAATTAATTGAAAAGGGTAAGATTGTAAATGCATTAACAAATTCAAATATGGTAACCCTTGATTTAAGGATTTGGAGAGAGAAAAACCTGGATTTTAGGACTTATAACCGTCCATAAATATAACACCATTCAGAGCATGTTCATACATGGTGTTTTAAATATAACACAATACAGAAAATATAACACCATTCAGCACAAAAATAACACTATTCAGTACAAAAATAACACCCATTCAGCAGTAAATAAAAAAAAAACACCATTCAGTACAAAGAATATAACACCATTCAGTAAAAAATAACACCATTCAGAAAAATAAAATAAACACCATTACTGAAAAGAAAAAAATAACACCATTCGGTACAAAAATAACACCATTCATCAGTAAATAAAAAAAACACTATTCAGTACAAAAGAATATAACACCATTCAGTACAAAAAATAACACTATTCAGCAAACAAAAAAACACCATTCAGTAAACAAAATAACACCATTCAGAAAAAAAATAACACCATTCAGAAAATAAAATAAACACCTCTGTATCATCTTCTTCACTTCCGGCACCACCACCACTTCCACTTCCGGCACCACCACTGCCGATCCAGCACCACCACAACCGCTGCCGCTCGAACCACCACCACCGCCGCTGCCGCTCGCATCCGTCATCCGAATCAATAAACATGCAGCCGCTTCCGACACCGGCTTTGAGATTGATGTTTTCAATAAACATGCAGCCGCTCGCATCCGTCATCCGAATCAACAACGATCGTCTCAACAACCGCTTCCGACACCGGCTTCCGATTGATGTTTAATCTTCCGATTCGTGGTGGTCTTGGAGTTGATCTTGGACAGAGAAATTCTGAACGTATGATAGAGAGAGATCTGGAGAGAGAGAGAGAAATTGTAGGGATTTTGATTTAGAAAATGGGGATAAAAAGACACAATTGCCCCTAGATATTTCAATTCAGTCCAAATTAATAAAAATATTTTACAATTTGGTCCCTATTATCTCAACCATTAGATCAAAGATCTAATGGCTGAGATTCTTTCTTACATTTCTCACACTTTAGGCCTTTTTTACAGGATCCTCTACCTATATATATATATATATATATATATAGTGTGAGGTTCATTGGGGAACACTAAAAAAGTGGGGAACAGTGGGGAACCGACTCAAACGAACTCCGATTGGACTCATTCCTGCGGCGTTGGAACCGTCTCGTCGAACCCTAACTATGATCTCTTAACCCTAAACCCTAAATCATAACCCCTAAACCCTAAATATATTAGGGTTTGGCTTTTAGGGTTTAGCCTTAGGGTTTAGCTTTAGGGTTTAGCTTTAGGGTTTAGAGTTTAGCTTTAGGGTTTAGGGTTTAGCTGTAGGGTTTAGCTTTAGGTTTAGCCTTTAGGGTTTAGCTTTTAGGGTTTATAGTTTAGATTTTACGGTTTAGCTTAGCTTTTAGCCTTATTTTTTAGCTTTAGGGTTTAGAGTTTAGGAGTTAGGATTTAGGGTTTAGGGTTAAGAGATCTTAGTTAGGGTTTGACGAGCCGGTTCCAACGCCGCTGGAATGAGTCCAATCGGAGTTCGTTTGAGCCGGTTCCCTGCTGTTTCCCACTTTTTTAGTGTTCCCCAATGAACCTTCCCCTATATATATATATATATATAACAAAGAAATACTTACCAACTTTTGGTTCCTCTACTATATCGAGCCAAGAACGTGCCAAAGAGAACTCTTCAACCGGAGTCCACGATATATGCGGTCTCCTTATCATCGGCTCCTCCAAATCTTTTTCATTTGAGCTAGAGTTCTTGCGACTTTGTGACAGACGAGCCTTGTTGGGTGGCGTCTCGAGCACCACCTCGGCTTGTGCTTCGGGAAAAGTAAAGCCTTGAGGCATTTCCGATTGTTGAAAACCCATAATGTTTTGTTGGTACGCAAACGCGTTCATTGGCATATTAGCCACCATGTTAAATTACATTTGGTTATCATTGTTTTCGTAAAAATCCGGATTCAATCGCATCGGATTCGGGTTTGGGGGATTTGACGAGCTGGACGCATTAGGACGGTTGGTATGTGGGATTAAACGGGCTACCATTTAGAAACATCTTGAATGTATGAAGAAATTGAGAGTGTATTTTGAATAAGTTTGTGTGATTTAGAAATGTGAAATAGGTTAATATATATAAAGTTCTTGAAAATTAAAGTTTTATGTCAATATCTTTTTTTAAGTTCTAATTGCGACGTAAAATACATACCTAATATAATTTATAACATAATATATATTGAAAAAAAATATAATATAATATAGTATAAATGGGTTCAAAGGGTCTAACCGCTAACCCGACTGGGTTGACCCGAACCCGACCCGTTTAACTAAGCGGGTTTATGGGTTCAATCTGAGGCTAACCCAATAACCCAAAACTATAAATTTCGTGTTAGGTGTCATGTTTTTTATCATATCATAATTAAATTCACATCGCTAAGGGGGTAGGGGCGCCCATCACTCACCACTCACTCATCACTCACAACATCCAATCAATTTCCGCCATGTTATCGAGCATTATTCCATCACTAGTGATGGATTTTAGTAGAAGTGCTTATCACTTACCAAACACTGTCAAAATCATTCAAAAAAAAAACTGAATTGCATCAAGTTTTCAACGCGTTAAACGTTCAACGCGTTTTAGGATCCACGCGTGGTCATCACCGGCGGCTACGGGTGCCAAGATCGGATTATCCGGTTTTCGGATATCCGAAAATTTCGGATAGTAAATATTGATATCCGAAATTTCGGATTCGGATTCGGATATCCAAACGGATATCCGAATTTACAAAAAAAAAATCAAAAAATTCGTTTCGTGTATAGATTAAAGAGTTAATTGCCAAAATCGTCCCTTAGGTTTGGGCACGTTTGCCATTTTCGTCCAAAATGACACTTTTATACCAAATTACCCCCAACGTTTGCAACTTTTTGCCATTTTCATCCAAACCACTAACTTAGTTTATTTTTTCTGTTAAGTTGAGGATATTTGGATGAAACTAGCAAATATAAAACCACAGGGACGATTTTGGCAATTTAGTCAAATCCTTTTTAATTTCTTTTATTTAATTATTTTTGTTACATATATAATAAAAAAAGAATATATATGGAGTTTTTAGAAGAAAAAAAGTTAATAGTTTTGTCACATAATTTTTATAAATTTTCATCCAAATCACTAACTCAGTTTATTTTTTCTGTTAAGGTGAACGATGTTTTAAATTTTATAAATTAAGACAGAAATTAATTTACAGCTTCTTTATATAAATCAGTTTTATAAAGAGAAAACGTCATTGGTGTGCAACACATAACAATCGATTACAACTTTTAGTATTTATCAGTTGTAGAGATAGAAAAATAATTGTAAAACGTTACATATTTTTTAAGTGTGTTGAGCACCTAGAAAATATGTTGGTAGAAATAAAATATTTATTTAGTTAAGATTATCAGGGTAACTAACTAAATTTATTCTAAGTGGCTTGAGTAAAAAAACTTTTGATTCATAGCACTATAATTACAATTTGGTGGGTAATTTTAAGGTTTGGTAACGATACGTTGTTTGATTGGGAGGGGGCACTGGCTTCTGTTTTTCCTTAGGAGCGAATTTGAAAGAGTAGAAGATGAATTACAAACTTTGTACATATTATAAGATTTTTTTATTTGACCTTTTTCAATAAGGTCACCACCATTTTAGTTTTATAAAATTTAGAGGTTTAAGTAGATTTTATTTTTATAAAACTGATCTATATAAAAAATTAGAAATTAATTTATGTCTTAGTTTATAAACATCATTCGTCTTAATAGAAAAATTAACTTAGTTAGTGGTTTGATGAAAATTTATAAAAATTATGTGACAAAGCTATTATTTTTTTCATATAAAAATTGCATGTATATTTTTTTATTATATATGTAACAAAATTAATTAAATAAAAGAATTTTAAAAGAGTTTGAGTAAATTGCCAAAATCATCCCTGTGGTTTTATATTTGCCAGTTTCATCCAAATATCCTCAACTTAACAGAAAAAATAAACCAAGTTAGTGGTTTGGATGAAAATGGGAAAAAGTTACAAATGTTGGGGGCAATTTGGTAAAAAAGTGTCATTTTGGACGAAAATGACAAACCTGCCCAAACCTCAGGGACGATTTTGGCAATTAACTCTAGATTAAAACTAAACTTATATTCGATTTTCTAAATTTTCAACATTTAAAACTAAAAACAATCATAAATTCACACGAATACAATTATTTACTACTTTTTTACTAATTTTTACAATACTTCAAACTAAATATAATGTTCATATACTATATATGGGTGGAGTTATTGTAAAAAAGACCAAAAGTGTGAGAAAGGTAAGAAAGAATCTCAACCATTAGATCTAAATTAATTGAAAAAGGTATGATTGTAAATGCATTAACAAATTCAAATATGGTAATCCTTGATTTAAGGATTTGGAGAGAGAAAATCCTTGATTTAAGGAATTATAACCGTCCATAACATCATTCATTTTAATTTTTTTTCATCATTCACAGAATCAGAGCATGTTCATGACATGGTGTTTTAAAAAAATTCACAGTTCAATTCATGGTGTTTTTACAAAATAATATAACACCATTCAGTAAACAAAAATATAACACCATTCAGTACACAAAATAACACCATTCAGTACAAGATATAACACCATTCAGTAAACAAAAAATAAACACCATTCAGAAACAAAAATAACACCATTCAGAAACAAAATAACACCATTCAGAAACAAAAAAACCATCCAGTAAACAAAAAATAACATCATTCAGTAAACAAAATAACACCATTCAGTAAATAATATAACATCATTCAGTACAAGAATATAACACCATTCAGTAAATGAATATAACACCATTCAGAAAAAGAAAATAACACCATTCAGAAACAAAATAACACCATTCAGAAAAGAAAATAACACCATTCAGAAAAGAAAAAAAACACCATTCATAAAAGAAAAAAAACACCATTAATGAAAGAATATCACCTCTGTATCATCTTCTCCACTTCCGGCGCCGTTCGAGGTAGATAGAAAGAGATCGCAGGACCACCACCACTGCCACTTCCGGCACCACCACCGCCGCACCACCACTGTCGATCCAGCACCACCACCGCCACTCGCACCAGCACCACCGCCGCTGCCACTCGCACCAGCACCACCGCCGCTGTCGCTCGCACCACCACCACCACCGCCGCCGCTCGCACCACCACCGCCGTCGCTGCCGCTGTCGTGTTTGATTTTCCGATTGGCCGCTGTCCTGTTTCTTCTTCAGATTGATTATGAGAGAGATCTTTGATCGTAGATGGAGATCATCTGGAGAGAGAGATATTTTAGAGATTTTGATTTACAGTTTCTATTTTTGAATGGATATAAAGACTTTATTACCCCTAGAATTTTCAATTCAGTCCAAAAAATAAATCAAATTTTACAATTTGGTCCCTATTAATCTCAACCATTAGATCAAAGATCTAATGGTGTAAATTCTTTCTTACCCTTCTCACACTTTTAGTCTTTTTTACAGGATCCTAACTCTACTATATATATTTATAAAAAAATAATTAGTTTTCGGATATTGGATAATCGGATCATCCAAAATTTTTGAACTTCATATCCGAATCCGAAAATTCGGATTATCCGGTTTTCGGATATCCGAAATTTCGGATATTTCGGATACGTATTTTCGGATATTTCGGATTCGGTTTAGGATCCGGATTTTTTTGAACACCCCTACCGGCGGCGGCGATGTTCCATGCTTATAACGCGTGGTCGATCACCCCCATAACGGGGCGCCCCATCCCCCTAACAATACTAGTAGGTTAGTGCTATGAAATGAAGTATGAACTTAGCGCACGAATCAATGTAAAACCCTCAAGAATATTATCTTTGTTTTATATCCCTCTTTCTAATTTCTTAATCGAGAAAAAGTGCAGAAGAATGGCTTCGTCGAAGAACCAAAAAGATTACTTTGAGAGTGATTCCACGGATGATGACGAGATAAACGGTTAGGATTCTTCGTCTTTATGTTGCTTTGTTGTTTTAAAACTAATTTATGTTGATCAGTTTTGTTTAAATATAATGGAAAACATGAATAACATACATGTTACAGTAGACAGGCCAGCAGAGAATCCAGACAGAGATGCAGCCATTGAGTTTGACATACTTGTCAGGATGATCTGGTTCCTCCTTGGGGTGTAATGTTATGATGGTGATGAAACTTTAACAAGGGAAGGATTTGGTTGGGAGAGAGAGCCGATTGATGTTATTAGGATTGTAAAATTGTGTAACCCTTAAACTCTCTAATAATCTCCTTATATATACACCCAAGAGGAAACCTAATTAGTTAATAAGGGTAATATGGTCAATCATCAATTACCAACTAATTATTAATAGGTTATTAATATATTTTGATCTATAAAATATAAATGATTATAATGGCTACAAGATTAAATATTATAACAATTATATATTTAATCTCACATTCTCCCACTTAGCCGAGTAATCATTTATCATGAGTATTAGATGAGCCTGGCCAGGAGTTAACACTCATTTTAGCCTTAAACCAAGAACTGTAGCAGAGAAATACAGCCGTTGAATCATCATTCGACTCAGGACCCCCATTAGTCATACTATAGCCTCAATTTAAAACCTATTGTTACGATCAAAATACGCATAAGCCCTTTAGCGTCTGATTTGTATTTATATTTTTATATGTCATTACACCGGCAGAACATATGTTAGAGACATACAAAATCAAACTAAGGAAATTTTATTAAATTAAAACATGAGCTAGTACAATATGCCATTAAATAAGGTCTTTAGTAAGTCCCATATTCGATACATGTTCTTCGAAAACTTTAGGTGGGAGACCTTTAGTCGTCGGATCCGCAAGCATATCTTTAGTACTAATATACTCAATACAAAGATTATATTCCTCAACTCGTTCACGTACGAACAAATATTTTGCATCGAGATATAAACCAGCTCCAGTCGAACTGTTACTGTTCGAGAAACTAATGGCAGCTGAGTTATCACAGTAAAGCTTCAATGGTCTAGAAATGGAATTAACGATTTTGAGTCCAGTGATCAGATTTCTAAGCAACATTCCATGACAGGTTGCGTTGTAAATAGCAATGTATTCTGCCATCATTGTGGAAGTTGTGCTTAACTGTTGTTTATGACTCTTCCATGAGATAGGTCCGCCTGCTAACATAAAGATGTAGCCCGAAGTGGATTTCTTGTCATCTTTTCATTTGGCGAAGTCAGGATCAGAATAACCTACCACTTCTAAGTGATCACTTCTTCTATAAGTCAGTTTATAGTCTTTCGTCCCTTGCAGATATCTAAGGACCTTCTTAGCTGCTTTCCAGTGATCTAGGCCAGGATTAGTCTGATAACGGCCTAGCATTCCAGCAATATAAGCGATATCTGGGCGAGTACAGACTTGAGCATACAACAGGCTCCCGCCTACTGACGCGTAAGGTATCTGGCTCATTTTCTCCTTTTCAACCTCTGTTGTCGGACACTGGAACGAACCGAAAACATCTCTGAAAACATCTCTCTTAACTACTGAAGCGACTGAGGGTTTGCACTGTTGCATGTTGTAACGTATAAGGACACGATCTATGTAAGTCTTCTGAGACAATCCAAAGATCCCTTTATATCTATCTCGGTGAATTTCAATGCCAATGACTTAAGAAGCATCTTCGAGATCCTTCATGTTGAAGTTATTCGAGAGTAACCACTTGGTCTCTCCCCGGATGTATACTTCTTTGGTATTGGTTCGGTTATCATGTAATCGGGCCGATTTGTAATGTTTTACTACCGGATTAATACAAAGTTGTTTGTTTATCATCTCTAATCTCTCCCGTCTTGAACCGATCTCACAAGAATCACGGTTTCGGTCACGAAACACGGTCCTACATTTAATTTATCAGAATTTTGAAGTATTTAAATACATATAAAAACCAAAAACACTAATAAACTATCGAACACGTTACCGAACGTTCACGAACATAAACGAACGAACACGACCTCTGTTCATGTTTGTTCATTTAACTAAACGAACGAAATTTCTTGTTCGTGTTCGTTTGTTTAATAAACGAACGAACACAAACGGACTTCCCGCCGAACGGTTCACGAACTGTTCGCTGAACGTTTGGTTCGTTTGCAGCCCTAGATATAATTGCTATAAGGCCATCCGTGGTGGCAGCTTATATGGCGTCACCACCCCTCATAGCGCCCTATAGCACCCCGGAACACCGCCCCGCCCGGTGTTATGAGGGGGGTTATGTGGTCAGCCGTGAAATTTAAAACAGGAAGAAATGTTTTGTTTCTGTCACACACATATATATACATACATGTTATATAATCCCTTACGGTCTTACCACTACACACTCAAGGTATATAACCCCTTCTCTTACATATTTTACCATTTTTCACATAACCCCACTTATGAGGTTTGACCACTATACACGTGAATAAAGAACAAACTAAGAAGCAAATTTGTTCAAATGAAATAATCAAATCTAGTGACTAAACTAGAAGTAAAGGTTTGACCACTATACACATGAATAAAGAATAAACTAACGTTGCATCTTCGGCACCTTTGGTGGTTTTGGACACTAGAAGAAAAATGCATTGGGTGAAATGGGAAAAAATAAATCGACCCGTGTCCAACGGGGGTCTCGGTTTAGGGTCGTTAAGAGACATAAACAGTAGCCTTTTAGCAAAGTGGGCATGGAGATATAAAACCGATGTGGGAAGGCTGTGGAGATCGGTCATTTCAAGTATTCATTATAACCCAAAAAATGGTTGCTTTCTACCTTCAAAAAATTGGTTGTCGTGTGTTTGGAACAATATTGTTAAAAGGGAACTCGCCCTTAGGAAAGAAAATATTTTTCTCCACAATCTCATTAAAGGCTCTATTGGTAATCGTACAAACATGATGTTTTGGACAGATTCGTGGGTCTCAAACGAGCCTCTGCAGTGCTTATTTCCTTCGTTGTACTTGCTGGAAAAATTAAAAGGCTGCACTGTTCGGGATCGGGTCCAGAATCTGAGTTCTGGTGCATCCCTTAACTGGTGCTGGTACCGCGAACCAGCCTCACAACAGGAACTCGAAGAACTAGCGGGTATCACAACATTATTAGCACAGGTCCATCTCTCCTCCAACAAAGATACATGGGTGTGGCAAGACGGATTGTCCGGGGACTTTTCGGTTAAAAACATGAGGGGTATCATTGCGTGCGGGTCAGAGAACTTGGCTGAAACCACGTTTAAATGGCACAAGTGGGTACCCAAAAAAGTTAATATTTTCGGGTGGAGATTGGCTCTCGACCGACTACCAACTAGAGTTGCTCTTGACAAAAGACACATCCTACTACCATCGCTTGTGTGCCCTTTGTGCAATAAAGGAGACGAATCTGTTGAACATTTGTTTACTTCATGTTTCGTTTGTTCAGTTGTATGGCAATTGGTCTCTGATTGGGTTGCGATCCCCCCTATATATGCTCACTCTATTGATGATCTTTTACAAATACATAAGCATATGACCGGTTCGGAAGCGAAGAAGAAAAATAGTGCAGGCGATTGTCCTCATAACCTGCTGGAGGATCTGGAAACAACGCAATGAAACAGTTTTCTCAAGCAAACGGGTGGAGATAGCAAAATTAATGGCGGACATCAAGGCAACAAGTTTCCTTTGGGTTAAATACCGTGCAAAAATGTATAGCGTCGAGTGGCCGAGTTGGTGCGCTTTCAATTTTCTGTAATCCCTTGTATTCTTTGGCTCTGGTTTTTTGCCAATGTCGTTTTTCTTTTGGTTAATAATATCTGCCGTTCAAAAAAAAAAAAAACTTAGGGCTTGTTTGGCTAAGCTTATTTAACTCAAAAAGGATTTTTTGTGAAAATGACTTATTGACTTATAACTTTTTGAAAATGAGTTTTTAAAAAAATGTTTGGATAAGCTTATGGGGTGGAAAAAACCAATAAGTTAATAAGTTGTTTTTTTTTTTAAAAAGTGTTTGTCTTAGCTTATTCAAGTAAAATGACTAAGGTTCTGTTTGTTTTTTGGCCAGAAGTACTTCTGGCCACTTATGTCTGCGCCGCGCAGACGCGGGCAGACGTTTGGAGTCCGCAGATTGTTTGTTTTCTCGCAGACCTTTCATTAAAAAAGGTCTGCGAGACCTCTTCTTGGCACAGACATTGACATATGTCTTCTAACCTCTTCTCACCTTCTCCTCTTCTCCCTCCAGACACCACCTCCCCTGCCACCACCTCCACCTCCGCCGCCCACCTCCACTCTGCCACCACCTCCCACCCCTGCTCCGCCACCAAATCGAATAAAACCCCCCAAATCGAAACCCCCAAATCCACAAACTAAAACCCCCAAATCCACAAACTAAAACCCCCAAATCGAATCAATGAACATCATCAGCAACTTACCGGTGAGACTCGAACCCGCTGCTCGCAGAACGGAGATGGAGGTTCACCCTATACCAAACCCCGTACTCGCAGAACGGAGATGGAGGTTCACGGCGACGGTGGTGGCGTCGGGTTGTTCGAGCAGGAGAGAGAGTTCAAAGATGGAGATGGAGGTTCACGGCGTACGGCGGCGGTGGTGCTTGAACCGAAGGCGGTGGAGGTGGTGGTGCTTGAACCGACGAAGATGATGGCGGTGGCGGTGGTTGAAAGACATAGGCGGTGGTGGTGGTTGAACGACGAAGATGATGGCTGTGGTGTGATGGCGGAGGTGGTGCGGTGGTGGTGCTATGGGCGGAGGTGGTGTGATGGCAGATTGTAGAGAGAGAGTAGAGAGAGAGAGTTGAGGCAGAGACTAGAGAAGTGTGTGGTTGTGTTTGTGAGAAGTGATTTTGTAGAAGAAGGGAAAAAAAAACAAACCCCCTTCTCCTTGCAGACTGCAGACATTTGGTCCACCTCTTCTCCTGCAGATGCCTGCAGATGTGGTCCGCAGACTGCAGACCTTTTCTCGCAGAAAAAACAAACACCACCTAAAAGTAAAAAAGCAGCTAAAACCAATAAGTCAATAAGTTGTTTTTTTTTAAGTGTTTGTCTTAGCTTATTCAAGTAAAAACCAATAAGTCAATAGCTTGTCTTAGTTTGACAAACATTTTTTCTCCTTATTAACTTTTTGTAAAAATCAAAAAGTTATAAAGTGGTGTTTTAGCCAAACACCCCTTGTTTGTTTGGGGAAAAAAAAGTTAAAAATGAAACTAAATGGGAAGAAACTTACTCCACGGTGCAACTTTTATATGAACTTTTGAAGTTGAGCGCAAGAATCAAAGCAAAACCCTCATAATATCTCTGTATCTCCCTGGTCCCTCTTTCTGAACATTTTCGAGAAAACTAGAGGAAGAGGAATGGTGAAACCGAAAGGAGACGGAGATGATCGGTCTGGTAACCGGAAGAGAGAAAAGCCCATTGAAGACGTCGATGATTATTTTGTAGACGAGGAGAGCGACTATGGCAAGATAAATAGTAAGCATTCTTCTAATCATCGCCATTGTTTCAATATCTATTACTTCAATTTGTGTTGATGGTTTGATTTAGTGGCTATTGTTGGAATATTAGTTTTTAATTGCATCACTATTAGCTTTGCCTATATCGAGCCATACTCATTTCTCGATTTGCTTCTGGTTTAATTTATTTCACTCTTTGTGTTTTGTTGTATAGTAGTCATGACCGCCAACAGTAAGATAATCTCTCTACAAGTCAAAGGCTTAGACACCATTCGCAGCGTTAAACTCAAAATTGAGGCTCAGGAAGGTATTCCGTATCGCCAGCAAGAACTGATATTCAATGAATTGCTTCTTCAGGACCATGATATTCTTGGTAACTTATGTATCAAGAAGGAATCCACCCTCAAACTTACGCGCAACTCAAACGGCTTCATGAATATTTTCGTTCAGCTCCCCGGCCCCTACCGAGTGACTGTGTCTCTTGAAGTCAAACCCTCGGACACCATCGGCAACGTGAAAGCCAAGATGCTTGGTCATGAAATTGGGGATGTGCTCATGTTCAATGAAATTGTCCTTGACGATAATGACATCCTTGCCGACATGAACATTATCAACGGATCCACTATCATAAGCATTTTTAAATCTGTTGGATCCATGGAAGTATTTGTGAATACATACACCGGAAGGACCTTCTCTTTGTTTGTTGACCCCACACTCACCATCGCCGAGGTGAAATCAGAGATAGAGCATAAGGAAGGTGTTCCTGTTGACGAGCAGGTGTTGATCTTCAACGAAGTGGTTCTTGGGGACAGCGGGACCCTTCTTGATTTCCAGATCACCTGGAAATCAACCCTCACGCTTTTGCATAGACGAAGGAGATCTATGGAATCCGTGCAAATATTCATCAAGACGATCAAAGGAGAGACCATTACTCAGATAGTCAAACCCTCAGACACTGTGGATAGTATAAAATCCAAGATTCAGGATGAGGTGCATATTCCCCCTGACAAGCTGGAGTTAATCTTCAACAAGATGGTTCTCCACGACATTGATACCCTTGCTAGCTATAACATCAACAACAAATCTACACTCACAGTTATGCGTGTATCACAAGGATTCATGCACATATTCATCAAGACTCTCACCGGAAAGACCATTACTCTGGAAGTCAAACCCTTCGACACCATCCAGAATGTGAAATCAGGCAATCAGCGATCTATAATATGGAAGGTATTCCCCACTCCTGGCAGAGACTGATTTATGGCAACAAGCAACCGGAAGATAGCCATACCCTTGCTGACTATGACGTCCACCATGAATCAAACATCCATCTTGTTTTAAGATCATGGGGAGCGATGAGAAGGTGACAAATTAGAGCAGCTTATTTTAATTATGATCTATTACTATGGTTAAAGACGATGCCTTGTGTGTTGATGTAGCTATGTTTTGTAAACTTGTTTTCTACCAGTATTTGAAGGTACCTGGAAGCCTTCACCACATTAAGTATTGAAAATTTTGACTGATTTAAACACCCCAAAGAAAAAAATGTTAAATCCATAAAATATAACCACTAAGAACTAAAATTTAAAAACCTATGCAACATTGACGGCTGCATATTGAATTAACGGGGTTTTGGCCGGGTTTTTTTTGGGTTTGACTCGTTCGAGTACGGGTTTTGACCCGGTAGAGGTGGAACCGGGTCGGCTCCTTTTTCTAAACCTGGGTCTGAAACTGGTATGTACCCTCGGGTCGGGTATGGTAGGAACTTATTCTGGGTCGGGTCCGGAACCGGGTTTTTGTGCATCTCTACTTGTTGATAGCTTTTAAGAAAAGCCCTGAATATATGTGACTGTGACAGTAACTTGTATGGCATTTACATCATAAAGGGATTTTAAGCCTAGCACAAATGGATAGATATATATTTGCTAGTGTGTTGCTCTAACCTCCTTTGAAATCTTTCTAAAATCATTCAACTTATAATACTTTAACATTTCCCCTACCCTGAGTTTTTTAGTGGGTCGGGTAGAATGATAGATCTTAGTTGTTGGTTTGTAATTTCCTTTTGGGTAGTGGTCTACCTTCAAATTTCAATGATCTTATAATTTACCTCTGTTTGCTTGAACAAGTTACAATATCACGCTTAGAACATGTGTAATGATAACACATGTGGGTTGCTCTTTTTTTTTCGTCATGTGTCGTTCACGTCATCCTCACCATTTCACTTGGTGAAAAGGTATAGTGGTTCATCCACCTCCTCAGTGGTTACCTAATGATTGTTTAATTATATTTTTTTATTTTTAAATTAGACATATTAAACATAAAAAATTCAATAAAAAAGCCTACATTTTATAAATATAGAAGGCGGAAAGAAAAAAAAACATACAAGTCCATAACATAGAAGACGGAAAAAGTAATTGTAGATCACTCGCCGGCGTCTTCAAGCCCATATTTGTACTTAATTTGTTGACGCAACTTCAATTGTAGATCACGTTGCGGAGACCGGTATTGGTCTATCTAATATCTTAAGATCTATCGCCATTTGTCTCTCTTTTTTTAATCAGAGACGTTCGTCTTGTTTTAGGCGATTCTCCAAATGTTGTTGTCCGATGTCCGTTAGAGCTTGTAATCTTACATTCATTTATATAAATCGCTCATTATAATTGACAACAAGCCCGTACCCGTTTTCTTTTGTGATGAGCCCCCACTTGTCCTCCCGGTTGGACGTGGGAGTTTTACAGATTCGTGCATATCATCTTCATTGTACTCATCATCCGGCTTGTTCAAGTCAACATTGACTCGACCGTCGGAAGATTGGCTAGCGTTAGGAGTAGCCGAATAAGATTTTGATTTCTTCGACATCCTAGTGTTCATGAGCGGGACCATGTGCCATTTAGAGTTTTACCTCAAAAGATCCCACGGTTTTAGATAAAGAAAAGGCTCTTTCTTTGCTTGGTATTCCACCAAGGCATTTTGTTGCACCATAGCATCGTCTTGCCCACAATCTCTACTATTCCACATGCAGGAATAGATATAGATTGCATTGTGTCGCTTACTTTGGCCCTAATGTCCCTCCACTTGCTCGTAATTTGATCTTTGATACGATAGTCGTCCCCGTTTTTATATGGGCGAAAAACCTTTCATTATTCACACCCAAAATGTATTCTACTTGCTAAAATTAAACAAAAAAATATTACATTTTACATATATTATAATAAATATACCTAAACATAATATATATATATATATATATATATATATATATATAGGGTGGAGTTATTGTAAAAAAGACCAAAAGTGTGAGAAAGGTAAGAAAGAATCTCAACCATTAGATCTAAATTAATTGAAAAGGGTAAGATTGTAAATGCATTAACAAATTCAAATATGGTAACCCTTGATTTAAGGATTTGGAGAGAGAAAAACCTGGATTTTAGGACTTATAACCGTCCATAAATATAACACCATTCAGAGCATGTTCATACATGGTGTTTTAAATATAACACAATTCAGAAAATATAACACCATTCAGCACAAAAATAACACCATTCAGTACAAAAATAACACCCATTCAGCAGTAAATAAAAAAAAAACACCATTCAGTACAAAGAATATAACACCATTCAGTAAAAAATAACACCATTCAGAAAAATAAAATAAACACCATTACTGAAAAGAAAAAAATAACACCATTCGGTACAAAAATAACACCATTCATCAGTAAATAAAAAAAACACTATTCAGTACAAAAGAATATAACACCATTCAGTACAAAAAATAACACTATTCAGCAAACAAAAAAACACCATTCAGTAAACAAAATAACACCATTCAGAAAAAAATAACACCATTCAGAAAATAAAATAAACACCTCTGTATCATCTTCTTCACTTCCGGCACCACCACCACTGCCACTTCCGGCACCACCACTGCCGATCCAGCACCACCACAACCGCTGCCGCTCGAACCACCACCACCGCCGCTGCCGCTCGCATCCGTCATCCGAATCAATAAACATGCAGCCGCTTCCGACACCGGCTTTGAGATTGATGTTTTCAATAAACATGCAACCGCTCGCATCCGTCATCCGAATCAACAACGATCGTCTCAACAACCGCTTCCGACACCGGCTTCCGATTGATGTTTAATCTTCCGATTCGTGGTGGTCTTGGAGTTGATCTTGGACAGAGAAATTCTGAACGTATGATAGAGAGAGATCTGGAGAGAGAGAGAGAAATTGTAGGGATTTTGATTTAGAAAATGGGGATAAAAAGACACAATTGCCCCTAGATATTTCAATTCAGTCCAAATTAATAAAAATATTTTACAATTTGGTCCCTATTATCTCAACCATTAGATCAAAGATCTAATGGCTGAGATTCTTTCTTACATTTCTCACACTTTAGGCCTTTTTTACAGGATCCTCTACCTATATATATATATATAGTGTGAGGTTCATTGGGGAACACTAAAAAAGTGGGGAACAGTGGGGAACCGACTCAAACGAACTCCGATTGGACTCATTCCTGCGGCGTTGGAACCGTCTCGTCGAACCCTAACTATGATCTCTTAACCCTAAACCCTAAATCATAACCCCTAAACCCTAAATATATTAGGGTTTGGCTTTTAGGGTTTAGCCTTAGGGTTTAGCTTTAGGGTTTAGCTTTAGGGTTTAGAGTTTAGCTTTAGGGTTTAGGGTTTAGCTATAGGGTTTAGCTTTAGGTTTAGCCTTTAGGGTTTAGCTTTTAGGGTTTATAGTTTAGATTTTACGGTTTAGCTTAGCTTTTAGCCTTATTTTTTAGCTTTAGGGTTTAGAGTTTAGGAGTTAGGATTTAGGGTTTAGGGTTAAGAGATCTTAGTTAGGGTTTGACGAGCCGGTTCCAACGCCGCTGGAATGAGTCCAATCGGAGTTCGTTTGAGCCGGTTCCCTGCTGTTTCCCACTTTTTTAGTGTTCCCCAATGAACCTTCCCCTATATATATATATATATATAACAAAGATATACTTACCAACTTTTGGTTCCTCTACTATATCGAGCCAAGAACGTGCCAAAGAGAACTCTTCAACCGGAGTCCACGATATATGCGGTCTCCTTATCATCGGCTCCTCCAAATCTTTTTCATTTGAGCTAGAGTTCTTGCGACTTTGTGACAGACGAGCCTTATTGGGTGGCGTCTCGAGCACCACCTCGGCTTGTGCTTCGGGAAAAGTAAAGCCTTGAGGCATTTCCGATTGTTGAAAACCCATAATGTTTTGTTGGTACGCAAACGCGTTCATTGGCATATTAGCCACCATGTTAAATTACATTTGGTTATCATTGTTTTCGTAAAAATCCGGATTCAATCGCATCGGATTCGGGTTTGGGGGATTTGACGAGCTGGACGCATTAGGACGGTTGGTATGTGGGATTAAACGGGCTACCATTTAGAAACATCTTGAATGTATGAAGAAATTGAGAGTGTATTTTGAATAAGTTTGTGTGATTTAGAAATGTGAAATAGGTTAATATATATAAAGTTCTTGAAAATTAAAGTTTTATGTCAATATCTTTTTTTAAGTTCTAATTGCGACGTAAAATACATACCTAATATAATTTATAACATAATATATATTGAAAAAAAATATAATATAATATAGTATAAATGGGTTCAAAGGGTCTAACCGCTAACCCGACTGGGTTGACCCGAACCCGACCCGTTTAACTAAGCGGGTTTATGGGTTCAATCTGAGGCTAACCCAATAACCCAAAACTATAAATTTCGTGTTAGGTGTCATGTTTTTTATCATATCATAATTAAATTCACATCGCTAAGGGGGTAGGGGCGCCCATCACTCATCACTCACTCATCACTCACAACATCCAATCAATTTCCGCCATGTTATCGAGCATTATTCCATCACTAGTGATGGATTTTAGTAGAAGTGCTTATCACTTACCAAACACTGTCAAAATCATTCAAAAAAAAACTGAATTGCATCAAGTTTTCAACGCGTTAAACGTTCAACGCGTTTTAGGATCCACGCGTGGTCATCACCGGCGGCTACGGGTGCCAAGATCGGATTATCCGGTTTTCGGATATCCGAAAATTTCGGATAGTAAATATTGATATCCGAAATTTCGGATTCGGATTCGGATATCCAAACGGATATCCGAATTTACAAAAAAAAAATCAAAAAATTCGTTTCGTGTATAGATTAAAGAGTTAATTGCCAAAATCGTCCCTTAGGTTTGGGCACGTTTGCCATTTTCGTCCAAAATGACACTTTTATACCAAATTACCCCCAACGTTTGCAACTTTTTGCCATTTTCATCCAAACCACTAACTTAGTTTATTTTTTCTGTTAAGTTGAGGATATTTGGATGAAACTAGCAAATATAAAACCACAGGGACGATTTTGGCAATTTAGTCAAATCCTTTTTAATTTCTTTTATTTAATTATTTTTGTTACATATATAATAAAAAAAGAATATATATGGAGTTTTTAGAAGAAAAAAAGTTAATAGTTTTGTCACATAATTTTTATAAATTTTCATCCAAATCACTAACTCAGTTTATTTTTTCTGTTAAGGTGAACGATGTTTTAAATTTTATAAATTAAGACAGAAATTAATTTACAGCTTCTTTATATAAATCAGTTTTATAAAGAGAAAACGTCATTGGTGTGCAACACATAACAATCGATTACAACTTTTAGTATTTATCAGTTGTAGAGATAGAAAAATAATTGTAAAACGTTACATATTTTTTAAGTGTGTTGAGCACCTAGAAAATATGTTGGTAGAAATAAAATATTTATTTAGTTAAGATTATCAGGGTAACTAACTAAATTTATTCTAAGTGGCTTGAGTAAAAAAACTTTTGATTCATAGCACTATAATTACAATTTGGTGGGTAATTTTAAGGTTTGGTAACGATACGTTGTTTGATTGGGAGGGGGCACTGGCTTCTGTTTTTCCTTAGGAGCGAATTTGAAAGAGTAGAAGATGAATTACAAACTTTGTACATATTATAAGATTTTTTTATTTGACCTTTTTCAATAAGGTCACCACCATTTTAGTTTTATAAAATTTAGAGGTTTAAGTAGATTTTATTTTTATAAAACTGATCTATATAAAAAATTAGAAATTAATTTATGTCTTAGTTTATAAACATCATTCGTCTTAATAGAAAAATTAACTTAGTTAGTGGTTTGATGAAAATTTATAAAAATTATGTGACAAAGCTATTATTTTTTTCATATAAAAATTGCATGTATATTTTTTTATTATATATGTAACAAAATTAATTAAATAAAAGAATTTTAAAAGAGTTTGAGTAAATTGCCAAAATCATCCCTGTGGTTTTATATTTGCCAGTTTCATCCAAATATCCTCAACTTAACAGAAAAAATAAACCAAGTTAGTGGTTTGGATGAAAATGGGAAAAAGTTACAAATGTTGGGGGCAATTTGGTAAAAAAGTGTCATTTTGGACGAAAATGACAAACCTGCCCAAACCTCAGGGACGATTTTGGCAATTAACTCTAGATTAAAACTAAACTTATATTCGATTTTCTAAATTTTCAACATTTAAAACTAAAAACAATCATAAATTCACACGAATACAATTATTTACTACTTTTTTACTAATTTTTACAATACTTCAAACTAAATATAATGTTCATATACTATATATGGGTGGAGTTATTGTAAAAAAGACCAAAAGTGTGAGAAAGGTAAGAAAGAATCTCAACCATTAGATCTAAATTAATTGAAAAAGGTATGATTGTAAATGCATTAACAAATTCAAATATGGTAATCCTTGATTTAAGGATTTGGAGAGAGAAAATCCTTGATTTAAGGAATTATAACCGTCCATAACATCATTCATTTTAATTTTTTTTCATCATTCACAGAATCAGAGCATGTTCATGACATGGTGTTTTAAAAAAATTCACAGTTCAATTCATGGTGTTTTTACAAAATAATATAACACCATTCAGTAAACAAAAATATAACACCATTCAGTACACAAAATAACACCATTCAGTACAAGATATAACACCATTCAGTAAACAAAAAATAAACACCATTCAGAAACAAAAATAACACCATTCAGAAACAAAATAACACCATTCAGAAACAAAAAAACCATCCAGTAAACAAAAAATAACATCATTCAGTAAACAAAATAACACCATTCAGTAAATAATATAACATCATTCAGTACAAGAATATAACACCATTCAGTAAATGAATATAACACCATTCAGAAAAAGAAAATAACACCATTCAGAAACAAAATAACACCATTCAGAAAAGAAAATAACACCATTCAGAAAAGAAAAAAAACACCATTCATAAAAGAAAAAAAACACCATTAATGAAAGAATATCACCTCTGTATCATCTTCTCCACTTCCGGCGCCGTTCGAGGTAGATAGAAAGAGATCGCAGGACCACCACCACTGCCACTTCCGGCACCACCACCGCCGCACCACCACTGTCGATCCAGCACCACCACCGCCGCTGCCACTCGCACCAGCACCACCGCCGCTGCCACTCGCACCAGCACCACCGCCGCTGTCGCTCGCACCACCACCACCACCGCCGCCGCTCGCACCACCACCGCCGTCGCTGCCGCTGTCGTGTTTGATTTTCCGATTGGCCGCTGTCCTGTTTCTTCTTCAGATTGATTATGAGAGAGATCTTTGATCGTAGATGGAGATCATCTGGAGAGAGAGATATTTTAGGGATTTTGATTTACAGTTTCTATTTTTGAATGGATATAAAGACTTTATTACCCCTAGAATTTTCAATTCAGTCCAAAAAATAAATCAAATTTTACAATTTGGTCCCTATTAATCTCAACCATTAGATTTGATCTAATGGTGTAAATTCTTTCTTACCCTTCTCACACTTTTAGTCTTTTTTACAGGATCCTAACTCTACTATATATATTTATAAAAAAAATAATTAGTTTTCGGATATTGGATAATCGGATCATCCAAAATTTTTGAACTTCATATCCGAATCCGAAAATTCGGATTATCCGGTTTTCGGATATCCGAAATTTCGGATATTTCGGATACGTATTTTCAGATATTTCGGATTCGGTTTAGGATCCGGATTTTTTTGAACACCCCTACCGGCGGCGGCGATGTTCCATGCTTATAACGCGTGGTCGATCACCCCCATAACGGGGCGCCCCATCCCCCTAACAATACTAGTAGGTTAGTGCTATGAAATGAAGTATGAACTTAGCGCACGAATCAATGTAAAACCCTCAAGAATATTATCTTTGTTTTATATCCCTCTTTCTAATTTCTTAATCGAGAAAAAGTGCAGAAGAATGGCTTCGTCGAAGAACCAAAAAGATTACTTTGAGAGTGATTCCACGGATGATGACGAGATAAATGGTTAGGATTCTTCGTCTTTATGTTGCTTTGTTGTTTTAAAACTAATTTATGTTGATCAGTTCTGTTTAAATATAATGGAAAACATGAATAACATACATGTCACAGTAGACAGGCCAGCAGAGAATCTAGACAGAGATGCAGCCATTGAGTTTGACATACTTGTCAGGATGATCTGGTTCCTCCTTGGGGTGTAATGTTATGATGGTGATGAAACTTTAACAAGGGAAGGATTTGGTTGGGAGAGAGAGCCGATTGATGTTATTAGGATTGTAAAATTGTGTAACCCTTAAACTCTCTAATAATCTCCTTATATATACACCCAAGAGGAAACCTAATTAGTTAATAAGGGTAATATGGTCAATCATCAATTACCAACTAATTATTAATAGGTTATTAATATATTTTGATCTATAAAATATAAATGATTATAATGGCTACAAGATTAAATATTATAACAATTATATATTTAATCTCACATTCTCCCACTTAGCCGAGTAATCATTTATCATGAGTATTAGATGAGCCTGGCCAGGAGTTAACACTCATTTTAGCCTTAAACCAAGAACTGTAGCAGAGAAATACAGCCGTTGAATCATCATTCGACTCAGGACCCCCATTAGTCATACTATAGCCTCAATTTAAAACCTATTGTTACGATCAAAATACGCATAAGCCCTTTAGCGTCTGATTTGTATTTATATTTTTATATGTCATTACACCGGCAGAACATATGTTAGAGACATACAAAATCAAACTAAGGAAATTTTATTAAATTAAAACATGAGCTAGTACAATATGCCATTAAATAAGGTCTTTAGTAAGTCCCATATTCGATACATGTTCTTCGAAAACTTTAGGTGGGAGACCTTTAGTCGTCGGATCCGCAAGCATATCTTTAGTACTAATATACTCAATACAAAGATTATATTCCTCAACTCGTTCATGTACGAACAAATATTTTGCATCGAGATATAAACCAGCTCCAGTCGAACTGTTACTGTTCGAGAAACTAATGGCAGCTGAGTTATCACAGTAAAGCTTCAATGGTCTAGAAATGGAATTAACGATTTTGAATCCAGTGATCAGATTTCTAAGCAACATTCCATGACAGGTTGCGTTGTAAATAGCAATGTATTCTGCCATCATTGTGGAAGTTGTGCTTAACTGTTGTTTATGACTCTTCCATGAGATAGGTCCGCCTGCTAACATAAAGATGTAGCCCGAAGTGGATTTCTTGTCATCTTTTCATTTGGCGAAGTCAGGATCAGAATAACCTACCACTTCTAAGTGATCACTTCTTCTATAAGTCAGTTTATAGTCTTTCGTCCCTTGCAGATATCTAAGGACCTTCTTAGCTGCTTTCCAGTGATCTAGGCCAGGATTAGTCTGATAACGGCCTAGCATTCCAGCAATATAAGCGATATCTGGGCGAGTACAGACTTGAGCATACAACAGGCTCCCGCCTACTGACGCGTAAGGTATCTGGCTCATTTTCTCCTTTTCAACCTCTGTTGTCGGACACTGGAACGAACCGAAAACATCTCTGAAAACATCTCTCTTAACTACTGAAGCGACTGAGGGTTTGCACTGTTGCATGTTGTAACGTATAAGGACACGATCTATGTAAGTCTTCTGAGACAATCCAAAGATCCCTTTATATCTATCTCGGTGAATTTCAATGCCAATGACTTAAGAAGCATCTTCGAGATCCTTCATGTTGAAGTTATTCGAGAGTAACCACTTCGACTGATGCAACATGTCTAAACTATTACTTACCAATACAATATCATCTACGTAAAGGACAAGTATAGTAAAGTTACTCCCATTCATCTTGAGGTAGGTGCATTGATCCACTTGATTCTTCATATAACCTTGTCTCTTCATGACTTCATCAAACTTAAGGTACCATTGATGTGATGCTTGTTTTAATCCGTAAATGGATTTCTTCAACTTACAGACTAGATGCTCCTGACCTTCAGGTTTAAAGCCTTCAGGTTGTTTCATGTAAACATCTTCGTCTAAGTCTCCGTTAAGGAAAACAGTTTTGACGTCCATCTGATGCAGCTCCAAATCAAAATGAGCTACTAGGGCCATAACCATCCTTATTGAATCTTTACGAGAGACAGGTGAAAACCTCTCTTGATAATCAACTCCTCTTTCTGAGTGTAGCCCTTTGTAACCAATCTCGCTTTATAGCGTTCAACGTTCCCATTCGGATCCAGTTTTGTTTTGAACAACCATTTACATCCTACAGGTTTAACACTGTAATGCCCTGCGTTTTCATACTTTCCATATTTAGAAACCATTGCTTGAAATTCTATTTTTGGAAGTCTTGTGTTCTTGTAATCGTTATTTCTTTGTAATCGTTGTAAAATCCGAGACTTGGATCATAAATAAAACTCGTATTTCTTTAATTTCCTATTATATATATACTTTATACATGCTCATACATTTAATTTCGTGAAACAATTGATACTTATTCGTAATTCTTGGAAACTATGTGCTAAACTTGCAAATATGTGAAACTATTGCATAAAACGCCTTTTTATCGTATACGATATTTAAATACGACACTCATACGCTTAATTATACTTGGTTTATGTTCTCCATACTTATTTTGTCCTTAAACTATGCTTATATGGCGAAAATAACCCTTAAAACCTTAAAAATCCTAATTAACAAACTAGAGGGGCCAATCTGTAAATAAGTGAAACTTACCTGGAGGAGAGTCACGGGGCGCGAAGACCCCCTCTAATCTATTCGCGGCCCGCGAACCAATCCCCATATTAGATTCCTTTTTTCAGCTCACGAATTTGAGCGGGATTTCGGTTTAACTTGAGTTTAAACGAGTTTTGGACATTAAATACTCAACTAACACAACCCTAATCCCTTCCCTATATAATCCCAAGCTTCCCCAAGCCATTTTCGCTTTACAAACTCCCTCACAACTCTCTCTAATCAGTCCTAAAGCTGCTGCAAACACAAGTTTGGACAGAAGCATCCTACTTCACTAAAGTGAGCATAACTCACTCGTTTCTTGTCCGATTTATCCATTCTTTTTCCTATGTGCTTGGATTGACCTTGGATTCAATTCCATGGGTTTTTTCACAGTAAATCAATCCCAGGAACGTCGCCAAAAAGGCTCCAAAGTTCACTATTTGTTTCTGTTTTTATTAAATCTTTACTAAACTTTTTCAAACTTGAGTCTAACTCATCTCAAACCTATGTCCTTATGCTTATAACCACTTCTATCGTTAGTTAGGCTTAAAAACAAGGTTGAGACATTCAAAATCAGAGAATTAATCCTCACAAACATTCTGTTTTGTTTAGGTTTTTTAACCCACAAGTGATGTTCAAGCTCAAAGCTTGATGTATGTGTGATTGAGGATTAACTTGGGTTATCCTACATAAAATCCACACATTGCTTGATGATTTCTTATAGATTAGTGTTTAGTATTCTTGTATTACTTGTAGTTCATGACCCTCCTTGTATGTTTATGACATCAAGTGTAGTGGTGAACACTTAGAGGTGCCTAAATGGAAGACTTCTCTTCCTACCTCCTACATGATTTCTAGACACTTAAAGAGGTTCCTAAATGGAGGATTCATCCTCCTACCTCATGCTTGAACTATTGGACTTATTGATATATTACTTTACCTATATAATACTTATATAAACTATCCAAATATTCGAATCTTTGATGATGAATTTGTGTTCATTCGTCAAAGTACTAGATTGCATCATCTAAGACCTAAAACTTGTTATGATTCTAATGGGTGTTCTACCCATGAAAATATTCTAACCCTTGGGGTTTTATAGTGTCAAACAAGTATTATGTGTTAAAAGATGATTACTTTCATATGTTATATTCTTATGCTTTAAATTCCGAATCTCGACTCTAAACATACCTTGAACTTTAACCCTTATACATTCGATCCCATAATCTCATTGCTCGTCAACAATTGGATAATCGGAAAGCATATGCAATTTTGTGAGTACACTTGCCCATTTTCCTTTTAATACACTTTGGGTGCAACATGTTTTACTTGTTAAAAATGCACAATTCACAAACATGCTTTTATTCATTCGATCCGTATACATGCTTTGTTATGTTTAGGTTCATGCTAGAATACATACTACTTGCTAACTCGGCTTAAACAATTATAGCGCTATAGGAGTAGCACACCACCCGACGGGGTTTTGTTAAGTCTTTATTCTATAACGGTCTCGTTGCTTTTGTGACGAGGGATCTAATTACTAGTGGACACTAGAGTTGACATATTGATATGCATGATAGTTTGACCTTGTATACCAAATGCTATGTTGGATTGAAAATACTTTTATACACATGCCACGAGTCTAAAACTAGTGTACTTGCCAATACCTTTGTATTGAACTATGCTTTTAAAACATGTTGCAGGTTTAGCGATGACGTTGGTGATACATGGAATCTAGTAGGACGCTTAGATACACACTTTAAAATTTTGTATTCTTATTGTATTGTATTTCATTATTCCTGTTGTATTTGTTTCAAATCCTTGTAATTGACTCTTTAGAAATGAAATGGAAATTTATTATTTAAATACTTGTCACAATTAGTGTTATGAAGTCTCTTACAATCTGTTTCGTCTCTCTCCGATGTTTCCGCCATCGGTTGGGGTGTGACAAACACCGTTGGGTAATTCTACCAAATCCCAAACGTCATTTTTCTTCATGGACTCAAGCTCATCAATCATCGCTTTGTTCCATTCAGAAGACTGATCACTTCTAATGGTTTCATTATAAGAAGTAGGATCATTGAGTTTTCCAGCATCCATTTCAGTCAGGTAGGTAACATAATCATCCCAATTAGTAGGCCTTCTTTGCCTAGATGACCTCCTGAGTTGATTATCGGGTTCAGCGTTGTCTTGGTTTTGAGCGTTTGATGTGCCTTCATTATGAGGTATAATGGGTTCTGATTGTGGAGATGGAATTTGTGTAGTAGCTTCAGGTGCAGTTGTTGCATTGGGTACAAGAGGAGTAAACGGAGTAATGGTAAGCGACGAGTCTCTCCCCCCGCGTCTTGTACTTCTTGCAATTCTTCGTAAAGGTTGGTACTGCTCCCACTGACCTTAAAATCCTCCAGGAACGCAACACGCTTGGTTTCAACAATACGGGTGACATGGGAAGGAAAATAGAAATGATAACCCCTCGAATGATCAGGATACCCGATAAAGAAACATGTAACTATTTTAGGGTCAACTTTCCTTAGGAAAGGATTATAGAGTTTTGCTTCAGCAATGCAGCCCCACACTTTCATATATTTAAGACTCGGTTTCATTCCTGTCCAAAGTTCATAAGGAGTTTTAGGGACAGACTTAGAAGGAACTCTATTGAGTATATGAATAGCTGCTTTTAACGCTTCAGTCCAGAGGAATAATGGTAAATTAGTGTTGGCTAACATACTGTGCACCATGTTCATAAGGGTACGATTTCTTCGTTCAGCGACATCGTTCTGCTCAGGTGTACCAGGCATGGTGTATTGGTTCACAATCCCATGGCCCTTACAAAACTCATAAAATGGACCAGGTGCTTGACCCACATCAGTATGTCTTCCATAATATTCACCGCCTCTATCTGATCTCACAACTTTAATCTGACGATTTAACTGCTTTTCAACTTCAGCTTTATAGTCTTTAAAAGTTGTAAGAGATTCAGATTTTTCCTTAATGAGATACAAGTACATGTAACGAGAATAATCATCAATAAAAGTGATAAATGAAGTATGTCCTGTTTTGCCAGCGATTTGGTAGGGACCACTAATGTCAGTATGAGTGAGTTCTAATAGATTAGAGCTCCTAGTGGCACCTTTCTTATTCGCTAATGTCATTTTGCCTTTAAGACATTTGACACATGTTCCAAAATTAGTGAAATCGAGAGGAGGTAATACTTCATCCTTTACGAGATGATTTAATCGTTCTCTTGAGATGTTGCCTAAACGTTGATGCCACAAAATGGATGAAGTCTCTAAGTCTCGTTTCTTTTCCATATTTGTGAGTGATTCATTAATATTATATGACAACAAAGACTTGGAAAAATTATCATCTAGTTCTAATCTATAGAGACCACCATCCAGAATGCCAGTACCATAAACAACGGAATCATAGAGAATAGAGAGTTTGCGATGACCATGGGAAACAACAAAACCGTCCATGTCTAACTTTGGTCCTGATACAAGGTTCCGAGTTACCTCAGGAACATATAAGGTATCATAAAGTTTAATACATAAACCAGTTTTCAAAAATAATTGTGATGTCCTATGGCCTTCACTTCTAATTCCCGATCATCCCCAACTTTAAGTGTTCTTTGGTTTCTTCCCAACTTCCGGATTGAAAGGAATCCCTGAGTAGAGTTGGTTACATGAACCATAGAACCAAAATCAAACCACCAAGAATTAGCAGGAACATTTAAATTAAAGGACTCAAGTATCATGAAAACATCGTTACCTTTCTTAGCCAGCCACTCCTTGAAATCAAGGCATTCCTTTTGCTTATGTCATGTTTTCTTACAGAACTTGCAGTAGGGTTTGCCTAAGGAGATCTTAGAGCTGGAAAGTGCACTTGTATTAGGATTTGGCTTTTGGACCTTGTAAGCATCCTTTCTTTGATAATTGTTCTTCCTCTTCTTAGAGCTGGAGGTGGTGAAGTTAGCAACATCAGTAGTGCGATCCATCTTCATAAGCTCTTCCTCTTGTACGCACATAGCGACAAGCTCACTCATCGTCCATTTGCCTTCTGAGTGTTGTAATTGATCTTAAATGCTTCACAGGACGAAGGAAGCGAAGTGATGATGAAGTGAACAAGAAAACCATCACTGATTTCCATCTCTAGCCCTTTCAGCTTATTGGCCATGTCATGCATCATCATGATGTGCTCGCGAATGCCGCTCCTCCCATCATACTTAGTCGTCACCATCTTGAGGATAAGAGTGCTAGCGTGTGCTTTTTATGTGCCTTCACAGAAGCCAGGTAGGTTTTAGGATCTTCAGAATCATGAATAGCTCCTCTAATTGCATTGTGTATGGACTGCTTCATGAACATGAGAGACATGTGGTTACACCTAGTCCATTTTTCATGAATTATCTGCTCAGCAACAGTACTTTGAGGAGTAAGGTCCGCTGGCTTATTCTCTCTTAGAGCATAATCGAAGTCTAGCAATCCAAGTGTAAGCATGAGGGCATCCTTCCATTCACCAAAGTTATCACCAGTCAAAGGTGGAATCCCGCAATTGGGTGCTGATAGTGGAAATAAGATGAGCGAATTATGATACTGATTAAGAAGTCCTAATGTGATCTAAGGGCATGTTATACTAAGGCAGGTACAAATAATGACCATTTTAATTATGAAACTGTGATATTGTCTATTACTAACATCAAAATAATAGACTTAGTTAAAATTCCACTTAAACGAAGACAAATCAGCTTTGGCCAGAATTGTAATCATTTAAGTATGTGTGCAAAGTAATCGTGACAAATCAGCTTTGGCCAGAAATAAGACAATCACTTTAGTTATGCACTTGTCAAGTATGCTATACATAAATGAATTAAATCAACTTTGGCGAGAAATTAAGACATTTCACGTTTGTAATGCATACTCAACATAACTTTTATAATACTTGAACAATAAATAGATGTATTAAATCAGCTTTGGCTAGAAATGATACATCAGAAGCTCATTCAAGTTAAGCTATTTTGGTTTTGTAAAAAGTTATCTGATTCTGATTAGGTAATTAAGTGTTTACAAAACCAAGTATTTAATAGCAAACCACCTGTTAGCGCGGATCGAACTGAATTTTAGTTCACATTAAATAGCGTAAAATAATGAGGTTTCGAGTGAGATCTCGACTCAATTATGAGGTCTCGAGTGAGATCTCGAGTCAAGTCTCGACTCATCTTGTAACATTATGAGGTCTCGACTTATTAAGGTCTCGAGTCGCAACCTCAGTGTCTTGAGTCGTAATCATGGTCTCGACTACTGTGTTTTATGAGATCTCGACTCCATAATGAGGTCTCGAGTCGCAACCACGGTCTCGAGTTGTGAAGATTGAAGCCCTTAGTCGAAACCTCAGTGGTCTCGAGTCGAAACCGTTGTCTCGAGTTGTAAAGATTTGAGAACCCTTATGATTTTGAGTTGAGACCTTGTGGTCTCGAATCGAGATCTTGGTCTCGGGTCATTAAAAATTGATCTCGAAACTCCTGTTAACAGCTGTTGTTGTGAAAATAACTTAAAGCTCAAAATTTTAGGGATTGTGGGATAGTGTTTTCTGTTTTATTGTTGATCTAAACTTATCAAAGATTTCGAAATTATAATCTGATCATCTTTTTTTAAACAGTTTTCGAAAATTTTAATAGATAAAATTCTGATCAAAACAGTAAAAACACCCACTAATCCATATTATATTCCAAAACTTAAGGAATTTTCGAGTTTTCTTAGAACAAGTGATGAACCCTAAAAAAAATAAAACATAATTCTGGGATCCGAAACCTGAATTTTAAGACTTCTGTTAACAGGTTTCGGATATTAATTTACCCATATTGGTTTCGGGAGACATGATTAACCACCCTTTTCTTAAAACACTGATTTCGGCACAATGAAACCCGAAAACAGCCGTGATTTTTATAAACTTTCAAAAATTTTGTTTTCCAGATTTTAATCCCAGAATAATGGATACGAAAACAGAACAAATTTATCAACATATGCTCTGATAGATCATGTTGATCAGTTCTGTTTAAATATAATGGAAAACATGAATAACATACCTGTTACAGCAGACAGACCAGCAGAGAATCCAGTCAGAGATGCAGCCATTGAGTTTGACATACTTGTCAGGATGATCTGGTTCCTCCTTAGGGTGTAATGTTATGATGGTGATGGAACCGAAAGAAGGGAAGGATTCGGTTGGGAGGGAGAGCCGATTGATGTTATTAGGATTGTAAAATTGTGTAACCCTTAAACTCTCTAATAATCTCCTTATATATAAATCTAAGAGGAAACCTAATTAGTTAATAAGGGTAATATGATTCATTAACAATTACCAACTAATTATTAATAGGTTATTAATATATTTTGATCTATATAATATAAATGATTATAATGGCTACAAAATTAAATATTATAACAATTATATATTTAATCTCACAATTTTTTAGATTTTTTGTTAACATTTAGAAGATTAATCGTTAGGGTTTTATAGGATGTGGATGGAAACGTACAACCATTAAGCATAAACTTTGAAGTACAATAGTGCTATGAACTTAGCGAACGAATCAATGCAAAACCCTCAAGATTATTATGTTTGTGTATATCCCTCTTTCTAATTTGGTTTGTAATTTCTTTATCGAGAAAATGCGGACGAAAAATTGCAGAAGAATGGATTCGTCGAAGAAACGGAAAGATTATTTTGAGAGTGATTCTACTGACGAACACGAGATAAAGGGTAAGAATTCTTCATCTTTATTTACATTGCTTTGTTGTTTTAGAACAAATATATAAGATTTTTTCTAAACATTTAGAAGACCAGGTGTTAGGGTTTTATACAATGGGGGGATTTTGCTCTTGGTTTGATTCAGTGGCAGTTTTGTTAATTTACAAGCTTCTTTTTGTTTCATTGCATTGTCATTGTTTGAATATGTACATTTAGAAGATCAGTGGTTAGTGTTTGATTTAGTGGTAGCTTGTTTGTCAATTAACTTGATGTTTTTGTTTCATTGCATTTTAGTTGTAACATCCACTGGTAAAGTCATCCCTCTTCCAGTCAAAGGATCAGATACCATCCGCGAAATAAAACTCAAGATCCAGGCTAAGGAACATATCCGTAATCACCACCCGGAACTCTTCTTCAAAGAAAATGTTTCTAAATACACCAATAATAACCTTGCCAACTTGCCCATTAAGAAGGAGTCTACCCGTGAATCAGCTGGTCTCATGAACATATTCATCAAGAACCTGGAAGGAAAGATCATCTACTTTTTTGAAGTCAAACCTTCAGACACCATCGGCAATGTGAAAGCCAAAATCATGTCTGGTTCTGGGCACGTGCTGATGTTCAATGATGTTGCCCTTGAAGACAACGGTACCCTTGCTGACTTCCACATCGTCACTAGATCCATACTCACATGCATTGATAAAGCAGACAGAAAGATGGAAATATTTGTGAATACCTTCACTAGAAAGACAATCTCTTTGTTAGTCACCCCTACAGACACCATCGAGAACGTGAAGTTGTCGATCTTGTATGAGGAGCGTATTCCTGTTGACGAACAGGTGTTGATCTTTAACGGAATGGCTCTTGAGGACAGCGGGACCCTTTTTGACTTCCACGTCAGTGGGAAATCGACCCTCACACTTATGCGTAGATCAAAGGGATTGATGCAGATATTCATCAAGACCTTCAGTGAAGGGGTAATTACTGTGGAAGTCAACCCCTCATATACCATCGGCAACATAAAATCCAAGATCCAGGATAAGATACATATTCCCCATGACGAGCAGGAGCTGATCTTCAATGAAGTGGTTCTGGACAACATCGACACCATTGCTGACTCTAACATCAACGAGGAATCCACCACACTCACACTTATCCGTAAATCAACAGGGCATATGCATATATTCATCAAGGTCAAAGACGGACAAACCATTAATATGAAACTCAAACCCTCAGACACCGTCTACAATGTGAGATCTAAGATCGCGAATCATGAAGGTGTTCCGCGCCGTCGGCTAATGCTACTCTTTAATGGAAGGGGTATGATTGATGGCCTTACCCTCGCCGACTACCACATCCTCGAGAAGTCAACCATTGATAGTATGATAAGATTTCCGTAATTCTTTTTTTTTTTTTTTTGGGTAAAGAGTTACCCCGGTGATTCAATTTCCGTAATTCTTCTAAAACACGGGTCTTGTGTAATTTGATGAATCAATGTTTTGTAAACTTGTTGCCTACAAGTACTTGAAATAGTTGGAATCACGTAAATGATCAGATCAGTTTGCTTGTTTGAATTGCCTATTTGCAAACTGGGGACCTACTTTCCCATCTTAACATTATACAATGCAGAAAAAGCATTTTAAACAACTTCATTTGTGTGATTTGATTTGTGTAAACACTTGTATGGCTGATCCAGGCTGAGTTAGGAACATAACCCGGCATTAAAGAAGTTCAAGTCACAACATTTCCTTAGACAAAGTATTAAATACCTTGCTTTCCTCCTGGAGCTTTTATACTACTACAATCCAATTGGTGCTGGGCACAGGCTTGTTGATAGAAGACTCCCTAAATATATGGTAACTGTGATGGTCAGTCTTATAGCATTTACATTATTAATAGATACTAAGACTAGTATAAATGGATAGATATATATTTGCAAATGTGTTGCTCAAAACTTCTTTGAAATCTTTCTAAAAGAGTGTGCCTATTGGCACACTAAAGTGCCTATTGGCACACCAAACCCTAGCAAAATTAGGGTTTATCTACGCTGCGTAGAGGTTAACCCTATACGCTGCGTATTGACCTCTACGCAGCGTAGATAAACCATAGATATCAGTGCCTGATAACCAATCATTGCACAGAAAACAAGGTGTATCTACGCTGCGTATAGGTCAATACGCATCGTATAGGGTAAACCCTATACGCTGCGTGCGTATTGACCTATACGCAGCGTATATAAAACATCTGCAAATTTGCGGTCATTTTGGTAGGATTGAAGCAACAATTTTTTGCCAGGTTTATATACGCTGCGTATAGGTCAATACGCAGCGTATATAACCTTCCAGAATTTTATATGTACAACAGAACATGTTAAACTTCCAGAATTTTATAAGTACCACAAAACATGTTAAACTTCCAGAATTTTATATGTACACCATAGTATATAACCTTTCAGAATATGTTAAACCGTTTACACCAAAAGTTTGATATATACAAGAAAAGCTTGTGCATACATAACAAAATGATAAAATACTACCGCTGCTGCTCCTGCTGCTGCTCTTGCTGCTGCTGCTCTTGCTGCTGCTGCTGATGCTGATGCTGATCCCATTCCGCATCCGTAATGAAGGGTAGTGGAGGTAACCCGTCATGTTGTCGCTGCTGCTGCAGCGCCGCAGCCACCCACTCCATCAGATAGTTGTTCCTTTTAGCTAACCGAAGCTGCCGCTGATGTGATAGGTCAGCACCAGGCCAAACATGGCATGGGAACTGAGGCGCCCGTGGTGGTCCACGCGGCGGTGGTGGCTGCGGAATGACGACGGCCGGCTCACGCGGCTCCGGATCGTGCGGGGGATATACCGGAGGGAACTGTTCCGGCAGCTGTGTAAGCTCGTATTGCGTGACGTCCAGTTTCTTTAACTGCTTCCCGCATGGGAAGTCTTTGGTAATTTGCATTCCGTTTACTGTGTTCATCCCCATCCGCTTCGGCTGTGTCGCCGGGCCTACACGGCCGCGGTCATTCTCCGGATTATAGCCCAACGCAAGGGCTATCCTGGTCACGTAGGCACCGCCGAATAGCAGTCCGCGCTCCTGTCGATGATGCGCGGAGGCGAAGTACTGCGCCAACCCGTAGGCGAGAGCGCACGGCCTCTTGTATAAGAGGCAATATAAGAAAAACAAGTCACCACTCGTACACCACTGAAGGGGTATGGTCCCAGATCTCGCGTCAGCACGACCGCGAATGACCATTACCCTCATCAAAAACCTCCAACAGCAATAAACTCACCTGTGTCCGCGTGGGCACACGCGAACACCGCGGTCCAATCTATCCAGTGATGAGAAGACTTACCTTAAGGACGGAAACTAGTGTAACACATAGCGATGCGGCCCCGCACCGCATCCTATGAACATTTTCGTCGCAACAAGGGATCTGGACAACAAGAACAGTCACTCAGCAGGCAATGCGTCATAACACCGCATCCCGCATAAATCATGGATGGAACAACCAACGCGGGAACAACATCAAGGACCGCAAGCAGCGATGCGGCTTGGCACCGCATCCTGCCTACAAAGCAAGTGGGTCTGACACCACAGTGCAAGTGGCACTGGGAACAGTCGCCTACTGACCCACGTGTATACAACAGTCTGACACCACAGCAGGACGTGGCATCACCACAGTATCCGACAGGTCTGACACACCTGCAAATAGCTGTGCGATGTCAGGCTAGCTACTCAACTACCCTCCTCCACTCCTCGGCTATAAATACTGACCCCAAACCAGGTTTGAGGTATCACTTCTCAACTCTCTCAATACTACTACTATCACACTTTGCTTCCCAAGCAAACTACTGATTCTCACGCCGGAGAGTGGTAACAAGGAGCACCCCCCCACCCCATCCTCCTTGTTGCGAGTCACGGTTTGTTTCCTTGTGCAGGAAACCCACCACCAGACGATCCAGCCAGCGATCCTCGGAAAGAAGGGATTAACCCTCTTGACGAGACCAGTGAGTTATCCCACCCGGTTAACCATTGTTTCATCAACCACTCCCGGCTTTTGTTTCGAACATTGATCGAAGTGGAAATCATTTTGTGCAAATACCTGCATAAATGGAAACCAGTCAGTAAATAATAATCAGACGACTTCGACTAAATAATAAAAAAAATATACATGAGAAACGCCCCTATTTCGCAGCCGTAAACCGGCGTTTAAACGGCTGCGAACGCAGCCGCAAACGGCAGCGGAATCGCAGCCGTAAAGGGCGTTTAAACGGCTGCAAACGCAGCCGCAAACGGCTGCGATTTCGCTGCCGTTTGGGGCTGCGTTTGCAGCCGTTTAAACGCCCTTTTACGACGAAATCGCTACCTACGCGCCTTACGGTTCGACTTCGACTAAAAATAAAAAAAAATCCTTTTAAAAAAAAATCTGTTTAAAAAGAAATTATGTTTAAAAAAAATTTCTGTTTAAAAAAAACAGTTTTCTGTTTAAATTATATTTTTTTTATTATTTAGTCCATGTCGAACCGTAAGGCGCGTAGGTCCCTAACGAGCGTCAAAATAAGTTCGTCGTTAAAATATAAAACGACGAACTTAGTTTCGACGCTCGTTAGAGACCTACGCGCCTTACGGTTCGACTTCGACTAAATATTAAAAAAATATATATTTTAACGACGAACTTAGTTTCGACGCTCGTTAGAGACCTACGTGCCTTACGGTTCGACTTCGACAAAATAATAAAAAAAGTATATATTTTAACTACGAACTTAGTTTCGACTCTCGTTAGGCCCGTACGCGTCTTTCGGAGGACGTCGACTAAATAATATTTTTTTATTATTTAGTCCATGTCGAACCGTAAGTCGCGTAGGTCCCTAACGAGCGTCAAAATAAGTTCGTAGGGCTATACGAGGCTGTTTACAAGGGCAAAAAGGTCATTTTCTGACCTTTATATACGCTGCGTAGGGCTCTCTACGAAGCGTATTTAAGGGTCATGAGAATGACCTTTATACCCTTCTGTTGTGCCTATACGAAGCATGGATAGAAGGGTATAAAGGTCATTCTCATGACCTTTATATACGCTTCGTAGAGAGCCATACGCAGCGTATATAAAGGTCCGAAAATGACCTTTTTGCCCTTGTAAACAGCCTCGTATAGCCCTAACAGAAGGGTAAAAAAGTAATTGAGCATATTTATATTTTGAAACTTTGATTTGGGGGGAAAATTGTCCGCCTTTTACATACGCCGCGTATGGATCAATACGCTGCGTATTTATCTTGTCATTTTACCTTTTAACCCTTGTGCTGAGGCTATACGAAGCCAAACACAGGGGCTGTTTTGTCATTTTCTTCTCATATGCTACGTAGGGATCCCAACGCAGCGTATACAAAGCTCAATTTTTTTATTTTTTTTGTGTTTTCCTTTGTTTATTTATAGAAAACAATATTATTTGATAAATAATACAAATATAATTTAGAAAACCTAAAAATAATACAAAAATTATGAATTATAAAAATTAAAAACTCGTTTCTGCTTAATGATACAAACTTTATAAATTAAAAAATTTCTACAATTTACAAAAATACAAGTTTCCGGTTAATCTTCGATAACATTTATACTCGGTTCTCTGTCTTTGTCTGAGTCTGATTTAGGATTGGTTAACTCGTAGTAGTGCTGTAACCGCGGTCTATACATTTCTTCCCACCGTTTCACAGCTATTGATGGATGTGTCGACCACAATGGGGTCGCTAAAGGCATGGGGTAGTCTCCTTCCAACTTAGCATGTATGAAGTGTCCCCCGTCAACATGTACGAGCGTTATCGCTTGAGGTCGTGGATCTAGTGCGGCATCCGTTAATGGGAAGATGGTAGAGCTTCATTCGATGCTTAGCGCGTGGAGGACAATATTATACCTTTGCGCTACGAGAAGCCCTACGTGGGGCATTTCCATCCAGTGACTTGGATCGCACCCTTTCACTGAATGCCATTCGATGCTATTACGTATTCGTTTAAAGTCTCCTTTGTTATATGTTTCGAATACATGCTTCCAACGCGGCTCGTTATGGTCAATCTCCAGTAGTAAATCTCTTCGAATATTGGGCCATGCGTGTTCCGTAAAACCTAACCCGACAGCCACAACAGACCTGTACCCACAATGACCGTCTGGGGTCACATCTTGTATACGCGATATGTAAGAGTGAAACTCTGATGGAATTTGATTCTTAAACCTCTTAATGCTTAACAAGTGCTCGTCCCCCTTCATTAATGGAAAACCCTTATCATCCCGCGTCTCCTTCTTTTTAGAACTCGTTGAACTGTTTCGTTGCATTTTAGGTTTTTCAAACTTTACAACCGAACCAGTTCCACGAGAGCCCTCTGACGGTACGTATGAGCTGTGTCGGGGTAAATCGTACCTATGTTTGGGGAAGCGGTATATACGTTGCTGTCCTCGCCATAGGAGCTGTATCTCGCAGCTTCATCTAACCTCGCAGCTTCATCTAGCCTTTCTTGTACTTTCTTTGATGTAGGCCGACCGCAAGTATTTTGCTGGACGATCGGTGGTTTCTTGGTTGACGATTTCGGGGTGAAGACCGCTTTTATCTTTGAAAGCAAACTCTTTTGCTGAACGGGGGACTGCACCTCTAAATGTTGCCGCACATTATTTAGCTCTGCTACAACATCGACTTCCTCGTCTACCAGTTTACACGGGAGCAAGTCAAGCTTACGCCAGAATACATCTATGTCGTCGAGTTGTATCATACGCCCTGCACAGTTAAGTTAATACGGTGTGAGAAACAGCTAAATCGTACAAAATAACAAAAGGTTTGTAGTTTTAATATTTTTTTACCTGTACGTTTGTAGTTTTCCAGCCTACAAGCACACTGCAATCCACAGCTAAGCCACATATGGCAACCACATGATGCGTTAAGTTTCCGCAACACCTCCATCTTCCTTAATAGCTCTTTTGCCAGCAAATCAAGTGCTTCATGGGAAACCTTTCCACGTAGGTTGTCCAACAGTGGGTGTCTGTGGTGGTTCATCGTTTTTTCGATGCTCTCAGTGAAACTTTTTTGTATTTCATCGTACTGAGTTTCAACTATATCAATGACGCATCTTGCTATTCGCTCCAATGAACTCCCGCGCGTAACATATCTTTTTAAATTTGCGTGCTGGCTCTCAACTCTGTTGGTGGTGCGCTGACCAAAGTTGCGACACTTATCGGTCCACGCATAAACGAACATTTCTTTATAGTCTTTGAGCCAGTTTTCGTAGACGTAATCATAGACACCTTCAAAAATAAAATAATGAAATGTAAAAGCGTGTGTAAAATATAATAGTTTGGGTGAGTCGTTTGTTGAAGGAACACTTACTTTCTTGGTTGGCAACCACGAGTCGGTTATACATTTTCTCCAAGTTGTACTTGTACATGGGCTCTGAAGGAGATTCGCACAATCTCTGCCAGTACGACATAAATTTCCCCCAATCTTCTTTATTGAACCCTTTCTTGCACTCTCTAACTATATTTTGTTGGATGTGAAAGTGGCATAGAAGCCTGGTTGCGTTCGGGAATACTTTAGAACACGCGTTAATTAGGGCAAGCTCCCTATCTGTGACTATCACACGCGGCATCATACATTCATGCAATATTCACTTGATCCGCTCAAGCACCCACACGTAGTTACCCCTTCGTTCTTTACAAATAATGGCATGTGCGATACCAAAAGACTTGTTAGTCGACGTCATACCCACAACCTGGACAAATGGCATGTTGTAGAGGTTTGTTTTGTAGGTCGCGTCGATCAACATCACGTGTGGGAATGCACGCCACATAGTGATTGAATAAGGATGAACAAAGAAAATCTCTGTTACGACATCTGTTTTGGGTTCCTGTCGGGTGTCGTAAATGAATCGGTGGTCATGCAGCAGGCTTTCCAGTGCTTGCATAGGAGTCTTTTCGTCCGTTATTGTCGCTCTAATTTTTTGTACCGCATTTTGTACGTCTTTCTGAACATGCAGGCTGTCGGGGAACTGCTTTCTTAAGGTTTGAAATATGATACGAGGCTCCATGTTTTGAGCAGTTAGCTGATCCACTAGCTTGTATTCGGCTTTAGTAAATCTTCGCACAAAAGCGTGGCCCAACAGACTCGTCGTAGGTTCGTGGTTATGGTTCGGGTTGTCCACTTTTAACTCCCACGTTGTGACAACCGGTAATTAACGGCTTCTAATTACGCGATTAACAAACTTTTAAGGCGATAATAAGTAGTGTGTAAGGCACGCATTAACTTAATTAGGCTCTTGGTATGCCTAGGAACGCTTATCGAACGTTATAGTGCGCATATGAGGAATTTTGGAAAAAATGCGAAACGTTAAACGATAACGAACTGACACCGTACAAAATACTGACAACACCGAAAAATACAAATTTTGTACCTATATTTTATATATAAGGATTTCATTTTGCGAAATTTTGATGCTTTCAAACGACACAAAACGCAAATGTGAACGAAAAACGCGGGAACAATAACGCACCGACAATCAACGACGAAACGAAGCATTGGACTCGAATTCCGTCTCGATATTAATATATTATGATATATTTAGCATCGTTTTTAGATTTTATTACCCGTAGTTGAAAACGGATCGAAAAACGGGTTAGAAACGACATACGGAACATTTTACGCGTTTTAACGCGACGACGATCATACTCGTCTAAATACGATATAATACACAATTTTTAGCGTAGCGGTTTAAAAAAAACTATTTTACGACACTCGGGTGTAGAAACGGGCTTCAGAAATTATATTGGGCCTCTCAAAACACGTTAACGGGCCTTTGGCCCAACCCACTTAAGATAACCTTTGGCCCAACCCACTTAAGATAACCTTATGTATAAATGAGAAGTGCAAACCCTAACATTACCCCCTATTTTTCTTACATCTGCGCACACAACCACAGTGTATGTCCATCTCTGTATTTGCAATCTTGAAAACCCTAATCCACAACACATAACATCAGACACCCCTCTTCTTTCTCTTGTCCGATCACCGGCGACCGGAGCCGGTTACCGGCCAGCCACCGACGCCTTGTTCTCCGCTAAACACACACCCACATCCTTCCTCCATCTTGGATCACCAGATATCACACACAGTTATGTGTGTAGTTAACAGAGGAAAAAAGAAAGAAGACCGGCGGCGCCGACGTCGATTTACCGGCGACCGTCGCTGATGAAGATGGTGATGTTAATGATGATGACGGTGGTGACGGATGATTGCTCGAGGTTGCTGAATAATGATGATGGTGGAGCTTATGCGTGGTTCAGTCTCGTCAACAACTTATCAGGTTCATTCACTTCAGATTCGGTTAGGTTCGAGTTTGTTTTAGGCTCGGTTCAGACTCGGTGGAGTCTCGGCTCAGTTGATTAAGTCGCGGGTTAGAGTCATCCTCGGTTCTGAGTTGTTTGGGTTTGAGTTATGTTCAAGTTTCGGGCTCAGATTCAGTTTTGGTTCGGGTGATGGTTCTGCTCTCGGGTCAGATTTGGGTTTGCGGATCCGTCACGGTTAAGGTCACGGCTTCGGTTCACATGTTCGGTTCAGGTTCAGTTAAGCCATGTTAACAGAAGGTTCGATTTTGGGTTCGAGAGAGTTAGTTCAACTTTGGTTCGGGTTTGCAGGAGATCGGGTTGGAATTCGGTCGGAGTTGGATTTGTTTCGGGTTTCGCGACTCAGTCGGGCTCGAGTCAACTCAGCTGCGTTTCAGGTCAAACCCGGTTGACTCGGTCAACACCCGTGTCAACTCGGGTCAACAGACGGTCAACTGAGGTCAAACTCAGTCAACGTAAGCTCGGTAAAGTTTAAACGTAGCGAATTATTCGTGCGTTATTTTTTAGATTGTTAGAAATACGCGAACCGAGCTCGAACCATCGTTTATTTAGTAATTATATGCGTTTAATTTCTGGCGCACATTGAGGAAAATTATATACTTATATTGTTTGATTGAGGAAGATTGAATTTTGATAAATAAAACGACAACTTGTTTTGTCGGGGGCGTCCAAAAACAGAGGAAATAAATGTATTCATAACACAAAAACGACATCTAACGAGATTGAGGTATTATTATAAAATAAATGTAAGAATATATTTATTTTGACGACGCCTTACGACTTACAAAACGAGTTTATAACATTTCGACAAAGCGATTACAAGATAACAAAACACCGAAACTTATTTCGTATAAACATAATTTCTTATGTTTAATCCAAACGTCTATTATTCGACGATTACTATTCGACGATTGTTTAAAATAAATAATATATTTATTGACAACGTTTACGACTTGAAAGTTTATAAAATAAATATAATTATTTATATTTATTTCAGACGTCAATAATTCAAATACTTTCGATTACTTTTATAAAATAAATGCAAGTGTTTACATTTATCTCAAACGCCGATAATTTCGAATAATTTTATAACATAAATATAACTATTTATATTTATTTTCGAACGCCTAAATGGCATACAATATTTTACCGTAAGATTATAACAAACGGTATTTATCTACGCATTACGAAAACTATGAAGAGTCGTATTACTGTTTCATCTACGCCTTCTATTCGTGACTACTAGCACGACTTCGTAAGTATTTATATTTATATATATAAATATATATCCTAAGTCCTTCTGAAAACTAAGTCGTTTCCATGACTTAGTATTATCCCGATTATGAACGGGATCAAATAACCATAGATTGGTTATTCTAAGGCAAGATAACACTACATTAGGGTCGTTTGGTTAACGACTCGGTAGTGCTCGGACACGTAGTTTAACTACGTCGTTAAACTATAAACTGATAAGTTATTCCCTGTAAGGAATACCAGAGTTGCACGCTAGCTAATGTACGTTTTTGGAACGACACTACGGAATAACGCTAAGCTAGCTTTGCACATGAATGTCAAGGTGAGTTCATAACCCCCACTTTTTACTGTTCTGCATTTTTTTATAAATGTTTTTGGGGGTGGAAAGACATGCAAGTTTTTGCAAAAGTAAATAACTTTTCGATGAACGAAAACTCATATTTCTCAACTATGTTGCGAAGGGATTTCAAGGAAACTCGAATGGTTTACGAACAATTTATACAAACATACCGGTTTTACAAAACGTGCATGATTTTTATGACAAGAGATGAGAATGCCCTAGATACAACGAGACTGGGTTGGCCTGCGTACGAAAAACGAGACAACTCAGTGAGATCATGTCCCCCTTTTCTTTCAACGTTTCGGTTTACAACTTTTGGGGGGAAATACATGTCAAACTTAGGTATGATTAAGTTATGGAATGAACTCTTAGATCATGTGAGCATAGGCTGTAACTGAGGTGCCATTAATCCTTTTGAGGACCAAGGAACAAAGGTTAGATCTAATGGGTACGGGCGAGCCCCACTCACGGTCCATGGGTGACCACTAGAGTGCTGTTGTGTCCATCGTCGAGAGTTCGACACTTAAATTGCCTACGCGGGTTGAGTACCTCCTATGTGGTCGCATATATTAATGTCCTCGCGAAACATTAATGATCAACATTTTCATAGACGCTTTACATACCAACTTACAACACTATAACTTTCATATGTTTTTAATATTCATTTGACGCAAACTCATACTACATGGATTTATAAACTTGGGTAACGTTTTCAACTTACGTACAAGTAAGAGGACGTGTTGGTCCTGCTTACAAAGACTTTTTTTTTGGGCTCGGTCCATTCTCTCTCGTGCAATGCATAAAGATTTTCGTGGGCTAGACTCACAGTTTTCATATGATATATCGAGAAAAATGATTCTATTATGTTTTCTCCACAACTTTTAAACCGGTAATCAAAAAGATTTATTTTAAATCTTTTCAAAACAAACTATGAACTCGCTCAACTTTATGTTGACTTTTTCGCATGTTCTTTCTCAGGTTGCATTTTCAAAACTATGGAACGGTTGGAATAGGAGAACCCATGGGAATTCGAGTACTTAGCGGCGTTCATTTTCTAGAAGTCTTAGCTTAGTTGCTTCCGCTGTGCAATGAAGATACCAGTCCAGTCACGCCATGCTCGGATATTTCGGGGTGTGACACACGTGTCATTCGTCACGTCCCGGATGGCGAGTAATGAAAATGGGCAACCGATTTTTTTGCTACCAGCTTTCCTAACTGTTGCTTTACTACGGTGCTCACCACTACGGTCGCACACAAGTCATACCATCCCAGCTTTACTACGGCGGGTAACAATTACGTAACCATACTCCTTTCCCGTTTCTTGTACCCAATTCTTCAAATCAGTTAGAGACACGAAACGCTAAAAAAAGTTACGTTAATAATAATAATAATAATAATAATAATAATTATAATATTTGTTTTGACTTGCATTGCATTGTAACAATTACCGTATTTGGAATGAAACTTATTTGATCCTACTTGCTTTGTGCTTATACCGACACAAACACGTGAAACAATTGCAAATTTGTTGAATTTTATGCTATTAAACAAGGATTCATAAACTATAAGGGCTTATTTTGACAATATGTGAAACTACTAGTTGAGGGACCTATTTGACATTCTTTAAAACCTGCTTGAAATCTATTACTTTTTGAATTTTTGAAACTTATTTTTATAAAAGAAATAAATATATATTTTTGAAATAAAAGTTTAGGGACCATTTGGTCATTTTATGAAACTCATACTTCAGGGACTAATATGGTCATTATTGAAACTATTTTAACTGAATAGTTTAGCCAGGTTAACTTTCATATAAAGATTTCTTCTTTAAACACTAACTCAGTTAGCATACTTAACTGAACAGTACAGGGACCATTTGTGTCAATTTTCAAAACTTCAGGGACTACTTTTGTAAAAATTGAAACTTCAGGGACCAAAGTGTAAATATATCAAAAATCGATAAAAAGGGGGTCTTCTTTAAAGAACCGGCCCTTGCAAGGATCGAACTCGTGACCTCTCGTTTAGAACCGCAACACCTTAACCAGTTTATCCTCCTACTAGAAGCTGTTAGAATATGAAACTTAATTCCTAATATACACTAGTTAGGATTAATATAGTTATTAATTAAATTCAGAAAACAAAAAGGGTTTTAAACCCAATCGAACCGGACAAGGACGGGACTCGAACCCGCGCCTTCCCGCAAACAAAACACGCGCACAAACCAACTGGGCTACCAGTTGGGATGTGTTATATTCTAAGTTATATTAAATTTATATACACATTAGGAATTTAATATATTAAAGTTCAATAATTATATTGAAATATAGTTTTTAACAATAATAATAATTATTTTAAATCAGTTATATTCAAGTTCAATAATTAAATTGAAATATAGTTTTTAACAATAATAATAATAACAATTATAATTATAGTATTTTAACAATAATAACAACAATAATAATAATTATAATTATAATATTTTTAACAATAATAATAATAATTATAATATTTTTAACAATAATAATAATAATTATTTTAATGTGATACCTCATTTATTTGAAACGGATTGCCCAGGGTAGATTGTTCATAAAGTGATGTGTTACGGGGCTCATAACCATATCCACCATGTTCTTCGTATCCACCGTAGCCTCCGTATCCACCGTATCCACCTTCACCCCCAGATCTATCGTATCCACCTTCACCCCCGTATCCACTGTATCATTCGTATCCACCTTCACCCCCGTATCCCCCGTAACCCGGATACGATTGCTGCGTCGGGTAATATGGTTCATCAACATGTGCATTCTCAGCACCGTATCCACTTTGTTGCACGTACGGAGATTCATATCCGTATCCGAAATCCGGATACACTTGATGCGCCGGGTAATTTGGTTCATCAACAAGTGGAGTGGGAGTCCTGTTCAAGTCTGGCAACTGTGTTTTTTGATCAACAGGGACTTCAGACACAACCTCCTCCTCCTCATTGGCATCATTTGCTCCCCATGTGTCGTTAGAATAGCAATTACCGAAATAATTATCGTTCCAAAATGATGACATGTTAACAAGATTGAACAAAAAATAGAACAAATGATTTTGGTTTGGGGTGTAAATTCTCTACTGAAGAAGAATATGAAACACAGAAGAATAGAAAATAGATGAAAATGATGTTGCTTGTGCGAAGATGAAAAGAAGGCAGAGCTAAATAGACTTTTAAATTTACTTCAATACGCAGCGTATAGCTCTCTACTCCCCGTATTACTTTATTCACGTGCCTAGACAACATCGTATCAGGGTCAAATCAGTCTGACATACGATGCGTATTGATCAATACGCAGCGTATAGGGTTACCAGTATAGGCTGCGTATTGGTCAATACGCAGCATATGTCAGACTGATTTGACATGGTACTAGGTTTGACTGTCTGGTCGTGTACCTGCCCCTTACATACACTGCGTAGAGGTCAATACGCAGCGTATAGGGTTAACGCAATACGTGTAAACCCTAAGTGTGCAGATAGCCTGCCAAGGTGTGCAAATAGTGATAGCCTTCTAAAATTACTCAACTTATAATACTTAACACTTCCCCCACCCTGACCCGAAAAGTAAAGTTTTTTTGTGGGTAGAACGGTAGATTTTAGTTCAATTGGTTTTTAGTTGTCCATCTGAGTAGTGGTCTACCTTTGATGATCTTAAAATGTTACTTCAGTATGGCTAAACAAATTTCAATATTGCAGCTCATTTGATACTCTTTTCTAGAACAAGAAGAATTGATCGATGTAGCTGCTATAGTATTTATTTAATATATTTTTTACAATGGTACGATTCAACAAGAGCCTTTTTCTAAGCGACCCATTTGACCCGAGCCCACTATGACCCGACCCGACCCTTTTGCCAGTCGTTATTTGAACCAGCAACACCAAAGAAAACATGCCAAACCCATAGACCGATCTTGTGAAGCCACAACTTTTAGCATTATTGAGGGGAGTCCTGTATCACCGCATGTGTATTGACCTCGCCTAGCATTAACGCAATTATGCCACGACCAATGCGTACAATCGATAATGCCTAGCATTCCAGGGAATCCGTGTCTTTCTTCATGAATTGACCTCCATTACCGTATTCATATAAAACGTTACGATTTCCTAGGATGAGGATAAAGAAACCATGATTTTGAACAAAAATACAATTAAGTTTTTGTATATTTTTAGAACGTTGGAGGGAATTTGTAAAGAGAGAGTAGAGATCGTGTTAAAATAACAGTGTTGTAAAAATCGTGAGTAGTCGACCGGTCACTAAGTAATTTTTCATTACTTGGTCCATTAATCGATAGTCGGCCCTAATCACCCTAGTCGGACCTAATCGGCTCTAGTCGGCCCTAGCCGGACCTAATCGGTTCATGTCGGCCAACAAAAAATCGACAATTCTGGCCACATTTCAGCCAAAACTTGTAAATTCCGGCCAAAATCTGTGAAATTTGACTAGTTTCTAACCAAACCGTGTAGATTCGGGCGATTAATCTTGTATACTAAAATGGGTCATGGAAGGGCTAGAACAAGTTTACTTAAAACATTTACATGTAAAAATGTGTGTACATATATATAAAACTAAAAATTACTTATAAAATTCTAAATTCGATTAATCGCTAGTAGGTGCCTCACCGACCGATTAGCACCTAGGAATTCTTACAATCATGGAAATTAATACGTGACACGTGAATTTTTTAATACGACTTAATATTTTTTTTTCATTGAGCTTAATGGCTTTTTTTTCAAACCGTGGACTTCGTGACCTGGGCGATATTCACTGGTGGCCACAATGCAACATCACCTTCATAACCCTACTCTATGATCCATATCCATCAGCCTTATCTTAGCTCGCTTTCCTGTGTATATCACTCTTTCTAATTTCTAAATCGAGAAAAGCGGACGAAAAGGTGCAGAAGAATGGCTTTGTCAAAGAATTATAAGGTTTCCCATCTCAACCTTTTTAAATCTTCTGGTTCGATTTCCAACCCATTCCAAGTCTTATAAAAATGATTTAAACATGCCAACACGAATATGACTCTAATAATAAACGCGTTAAAGTGTTAAACAAATAAATAGAAACAATATAGATGATATTTTTAGGGTGTACATATTTAGACACCTTAGTGCCTATTTTGACACCCTTCAGGACGCCTCGTATAGACCTATACGAGGCGTATAGGGTTACTTTTCCGACCAGCTCTGCACCAAAGCACAATGTCAAATCAGTCACATCATACGGGGAGTCTAGGTCTGTACGAGGAGTGGATACGAGGCAATAAGACGCCTCGTATAGGCCTATACGAGGCGTCTTGGGTGACTTAAGGGGGCTGCTTTACTGTTCATTTGACAAGTGACTTAAAGCTATACGAGGGGTCTAGAGCTATACGAGGCGTGGATTGATAAGAGGCGCAACTTTGGTAATCGTACCACAAACAGAGTTGAGAGCCAACACGCCAACTTAAAGAGATACGTTGAAGATAGGAGCTCGCTGGACCGTGTAGTTGGTTGTGTCCATGATATAGTTGAGACACAGTTCGGTGCAATAAGGAAGACTTTTCGAGATAGCATCGAAAAAAGAATGACCCACCACAAACACCCGTTGTTTCAACACTTACTTGGAGAAGTATCCCATACAGCCCTTGACTTGTTGAGGTGCGAGGCAATTAGGAAGGTAGATGTCTTGGAGCGCTTTCATTCATCATGTGGTTGCCAAATGTGGCACAGCTGTGGGTTGCCCTGTGCTTGTAGGATAGAAAAGTACATTCTTGAAGGTAATAATTGTTAAACGTACACCACTTGTGTGATATATTTCCGTTAATCATGTGACTTAAACAATGTTGTTTTTAACCGTGCAGAGCGTCCGATTCAACTCGAAGACGTGGACGTCTTCTGGCGGAAACTTAACTTCCAAAGTTGTAAATTGATAGACGATGACGTGGACGTGGTCGAAGAGCTAAATATTGTTAGACAACAAAAAGCCTGATGTCAAAGATTAAAGCGGTGTTGACTCCAAAGAAATCTACCAAGAAACCACCGGTTGTCCAACAAAATACTCGTGGCCGACTAACAACAAAGGTTGGACGAGGCCTCTCGTATAGATGAAGAATTAAGGAGAAGCTCATTCGGTGATGCAAACACGTGCTTTGAAGGTTCCCGACAAAGTAAGTACGACAAACCTCGTCACAGCTCGTACGTTCCGTCACAGGCCTCTCAACAGTCGGTTATAAGGTCCCAAAAACCCAAAGCGAGCCTAAGCCGTTCAAAGAGTTCTAAGAAGAAAGAGACACGAGATGCTCACGGTTTTCCGTTAATCATTGGGGACGAGTACGTGGGAATCATCGAACAGTTTCAGGATGACATTCCGCTAGTGTTCCATCCGTACGTCTCGTGCATACGAGATGTGATGCCGGACGGTCATTGTGGGTTTCGGTCTGTGGCTGTGGGCTTAGGTATGGAACAGAGTTCATGGGGGCTCATTCGAAGGCACCTTGTCCAAGAAATGGATCAGAACAAATCGATCTGGTTCCCAATATTTGAAGCATGGGATAAAGGTTATTTTTACACGCATCGTCAGGGCCTAATTTGGGATTCAGTGTCCGGTTGTGGGGGGGATCACTGGATGGACTTCCCCTATGCAGGACTTCTTATTGCACAAACGTACGGTATCGGGGTGCACCTGTTAACGACAACCATGGGTGCGAGTTCCACTTTCTTCCCGATACTAAGTCCCCCGGCTAATCAACAACCATTGTTCATAACGCTTACACATGTAAACGAGAACCACTTCATACATGTTAAGCTGGAAGGGGATTATCCAATGCCACCAGCACACGGGCTATGGTTGACCCACCGAACACCCCATACGAAACAATGGGAAGATATGTACTTGCCACGTCTAGAATGGTATACATCGATAATGAATCCTCCGCCAAGATCAAACCCCAGTCTTAATTACATCGATAGTGATACGTAAGAATGATTTTTGTAATTTGAATGTATTTTTTTTATTAATTCCTATAATTTTCTACAATTTCTATAATTTTTTTTATAATTTGTATCATTTTTCAATAATTAAAACAGTTTAATATCATTTTTAAAAAAAAATTAAAAATCTACGACGCGTATAGAGCTATACGCGTCGTATAGGTATGCCCAAAAGACCATTTTGCCCCTGGTATGCCCCCAATCTAGGCTTGTTTCAGGGGCTAAAAGGTCATTTCCTAATCCACAGACGCCTCGTATAGCTCTATACGAGACGTCTATTTGAGCGGGTTTTTGAAATTTTGAATTTTGAAAATTTGGAAATCAAAATTTGGAAATCAAAATTTGAATTTTTTGAATTAGGACGACGCGTATAGAGCTATACGAGTCGTCAACAGTGTCGGCAACAATTCTTTTTTTTTTTAAATTTGAATTTTCAAAATATTTTATGTTAATTACCATTTTGCCCCTGAAAGTCCCCAGTATAGGCCTTTAACAGGGGCTTAAAGGTAATTTTGAAAACCCAGACGCCGCGTATAGAGCTATACGTGTCGTCTTTTTGAGGCGGCAACTTTTTGAGATTTTTTTTTTAATTATTAAAAAAAGTTTATTATATTACCATTTTGCCCCTGTAAAACCCTCAGTATAGGCTTTAGTCAGGGGCAAAATGGTAATTAACCATTCCAGAAATATCTTTTTGGAATGGTTAATTACCATTTTGCCCCTGAATAATGCCTATACTGGGGGCATACCAGGGGCAAAATGGTCATTTAATAAAAAACCAAGACGCCTCGTATAGAGCTATACGAGGCGCCTAGGCCTCGTATAAGGCTGGGGTGTCTAGACGAGGCTGGTTATAGCCCCCAAACAATAAACAAACACACATACGGATAATACACCTTTATACGCCTCGGATACGTATTTCAACCGGATTTTCGAAGATTTGAAGCATCACCGGTACGTATTTCGCCCCGTAGTTTAGTATTTTTGCAACGTTTTTGCCTTTAGACCGTAGGTTTGCCCTGAAATTTGATTTTTGTGGGGTTTGGGGGTTTGAGTGTGAGGTTGAAGATGAATGGGGAAGAACAGGACGCCGAGTATAGCCCTATACGAGGGCTATACGAGGCTCTGTAATTTTTTTTTTCTTATTAATAATTATTATTAGTATTATTATTATTGTTATTATTATTATTATTTATTAATTATTATTATAATTAGTATTATTTATTAATTATTATTATTTATTAATTATTATTGTTAATGTTGTTATTATTATTGTTATTGTTATTAGTATTATTATTATTATTATTTATTAATTATTATTATTATTAGTATTATTTATTAATATTTATTAATTATTATTGTTAATGTTGTTATTATTATTGTTATTAGTATTATTATTATTTATTAATTATTATTATTATTATTTATTAATTATTATTATTTATTAATTATTATTATTTATTAATTAATAATATTTATTAATTATTATTGTTAATGTTGTTATTATTATTGTTATTGTTTTTAGTATTATTATTATTATTATTATTATTATTATTTATTAATTATTATTATTTATTTATTATTGTTTTTATACGTATACGTTATTTACCTGCAGATTGATTATGGAGGGCGACGACATTCAGATAGATCTTGGTGAGCCACTGCCGGTTCAGCCGGTTCAGGAGGGTCCACGACGGAGGCGGCGGCCGGCTCTGGATACGCTTCAGGGTTGTCCGTACCTAGAGTTTCCCGACGGCACCGATGCCGCCCGCAATTGCCAGAAGCTCAGGAGGATGTACATTGGATCGCATGCATCGATCGACTGGGATGCGATGGACCAGCTTGCTGAGACGGATATAGTGCGTCGGTTTATACCTCTCGATTCGCCGTGGCATCGTCTTTTTGATTTGGCGCACACGCCGACCTACAGGGAGCTGTTGATCGAGTTCCTTTCGTCATTCACATTTCACCCTCCTGGGGTCCCAGTGGCGCTTCCGTACCCAGATGCTTCCCCTCCGCCTGAGATTTCTTTCAGGCTCGCTGGCGTTTTGCGTACGATGACGCTAGCAGACTTTGCGGTGCGTTCTGGTTTATACATGCAGGGGGAGATCGAGACTGGGATTTACACAGCGGGGCAAGTGGTGGTTGACAAACCCATTCTTCTAGGGTTTTGGCAGGTGATTGCGGGGCCAAATACTTGGGAGCACGACAAGTCGAAGGGGAGGGTGTCGTTTGTTAGGGACCCACTGTACAGGTACGTACGTTTATTACGGCAATTATTGTGATTATGTGCATTGTTTATTAATCTCTGTTTCTGTATTTCGCTAACACTATCTGCAGGTATCTGCACCATTTGCTCGCTACTTCGATTTCAGCGCGCGGCTACAGCTGTGAGTGGTGTACGACCACAGATCTTTTTTTCCTTTATTGTTTGTTGTATAGGAGGCCGTGCGCGCTAGCACACGGTCTAGCCCAGTACTACGCCTCCGCCCATCACCGACAGGAGCGCGGATTTTTGTATGGCGGGGCGTACGTGACCGTCATTGCCCGTTCATTTGGCCTCGTACTGCACGAGGACCCACATCTACGGACGCCGCCAGTCATGCCGACGCGGATGGGCATGCAGTCGCTGTGGGGGATGAGGGTAATCAGGAGGTTCCTAGTTGGCCCGCGGTTTAAAAACCGCGACGGGGGCATATGGACAGAGGAGGCCCTACCAGAGCATTTCGAGCCCGTTCATCCTCCTGCTGATGTAGTGCCCGTGGAGGAGCCTCCGCAGGATGTAGACGGTGCAGCGATGCCACAGCCACTGCCACCTGCCGGGGCGCATCAGTTTCCACGTCACGCTATTCCAGGTCATGCCCCCGGACCTGCGCCGTTACATCCGGAGGTACGAGCAGAGCTTGACAGGCTCAGCGATTTGATAGGTTGGGTGGTTCGGGAGCTGCAGGATAGACGCGAGAGAGAGGGGTTACCCGCGATACCGCTCCCACCACCTCGAGCACCACATCAGCAGCAGCAGCCGCAGCAGCCAGATTCGGATTCGGATTCGGATGCATAGACCTGTTGTTGTTTTTATTTTTATTATGGATGTACAAACTTATCTTATATATTTTTGTTATGGATGTACAAAGTTATCTTATCTATGTCATATTTATGTTTGTTTTCAATTATTCGGTTACTTAATGATTGTTGTCTAAAATTGAGATAATACGGAAACAAAATATGTTTTGAATATAATGCGGAAACAATATATCCCCTGAATATAATATGGAAACAATATTTGAACGAGATAAAATTTTAATCGGAAGAATTATATTTAAAAAAGTAAATGTAAAAAACATTATAATATTTAATCGATATAATATATTTAAAGAGCCGATTTTTAAAATAGTTCATTTTTAAAAATCAAAAACTTTTTTATAGTGTAAAAAAAAAAACATAACTTTTTTTAAAAACAAAAAAATTTTCAACCAAAAAACACATCTTCAAAAACTATCCAAAAAACCATACCAAAACCCACCAAAACACCCCTCATTTCAGCCAAAAAAAATTCCCAAGTCTAGACGCCTCGTATAGCTCTGTACGAGGCGTCTAGAATCTTTAAACTTTGTGCCAGACACTCTCTCAGACCCCCTTGAATTCAGTGCTTAGACGCCTCGTATAGACCTATACGAGGCGTCTAGGGCACAAAAGGTGTGAAAATAGGCGCGATGGGTGTCCAAATATCTCCAGCCTATTTTTAACGAGCATGCTATACGTAACAATATAAAATTTAATACTTTTTATTTTTGTGAATATTTCGTGCCGCGTATAGAGTTTAGCCTAGTAAATAATCAAATTTGATTACAAAATTAACCAGAAATATGTTGTAGTTTGGTTACATGGAAAAAAACGAAATTAAATGGGAAGAAATTTGCCCCACCCCTTAGTGGTGTGGTGGTAAGGGTTTGGTTTTCCCCAGCAAAGAGCTGGGTTCGAGCCTCATAAGAGGCAAAAAAGGGTTTGATTTTAGGGGGGGTAAGATTTAGCCGTTCAAAAAAAAAAATGGGAAGAAATTTACTCTTACCAAATTCCAAAGGGTGCAACTTTATAACGTAATTGCTCATTTTTGGTGCACTTGTGTCTGTACTTTGTCATGATACAAAACGATGTCTTGTGTTAGTCTGGTTTACATCTTAGGTCTGTTAATATGTGCGTTCGATGTAAGTTTGACCAAGTCAACCATCCTCCTGGTTTGACTTGACCAAACAGTTCACACATTGTTTGTAATATGTCTGTGTCGAAGGATGTGTCATCGAAGGATTGTTTATATCCTTCGATGATGAGCTCGAAAGATAACCTTCGATAGATGTTGATGGACCTCGAAGGATATCATCCTTCGAGGTATATGTGATCTTTCGATGGGTTTCTGGTCGACAGATGATCTTTCGATCACTCTGTCTGATCCTTCGACCAGACGATCTGTGTTGGGTATATATACCCATGTGTTGTGTTCACTTCAGGAGAGAGTGCAGAAAATAGAGAGAACACACACAAGAGAGAGCATTCTGCTGAGAGCACACACACACACGAGTGTTTTAGAGAGTTTGCAAAACACATTTGTAAACATAGCTTTGTAACCGAACCTTTCTTCGTATTAATACAAGTGGTGTTAATCGGTGAAGATTGTGTGTTGTGTTTGTGCTCGTTCTATCTCGGTTTGCATGCTAGCTTGGATTCCGCACTTGCTAGTGTGTTAGACATAACAAGGAATAGGTTTAACCTCAACCTCCGAGGGACCTACAAGTGGTATCAGAGCTAGCATGCAAACCGAGATAGAATCATATCGAAGCATACATCTTTCGATCTACAGGTCTCATTCGAAAGACAAGGATCCTTCGATTGGAGAGTCTTTCGAAATCATTGTTCGAAACTCAACAGTGATCTTTCGAACACTGTTGATCCTTCGAACAAGTTCTGTTCTTTCGATCCTAATCTGTTTAAGCTTAACAGTTTGTGTGTTTCAGGTCTTTCGATCAAGGATCCTTCGGCTGGTTGTTATCTTTCGAAATATTAACATAGTTTGTGAAAATTAAATTTTTAAAGGGTAAACTTGTTTTTCAAATTTTAAATCTATTTTCACTTAATATATTAATTTTTATAAAATGGGAACAAACGGTCAGTGGGATCCAACCGCGTGGACTCTAACATCTTTGACTCCACAATCATCAGCTACGCAATCATCAGCTACGCAATCTGCGTCAGATTTCAACAAAGCATGGATGCAGGCTATTGCCCCACCTCAAGCTGCAATGATAACTGCAAATCAATGGGCATTGGTCACAAATCAAAGCAACAGCATTCAATCTATGATGCAGAACGACAGTGAAACTGGTACAAGCACAAAACCGCCAAAGCTAAATCACATCAATGATTGGGGATGGTGGAAAGAAAGGCTGAGAACTTATGTTCAGGGGCAAGGTCAAGATCTATGGATGTGTTTCTTCACTGCATTTGACCATGATTTGGAAGTTGCAGGATCAAATCCAGAAACTTACAGCACTATGTCTGATGATGATAAGAAGAAATTTGAGTTAGAAAAGAAAGCATTCATGATTCTCACACAAGCTCTTCACAAAGACATTTACCACCAGTTTGTTTACTGCATGACTACTAAAAGCTTGTGGGATATGCTCACGTTACGATGTGAAGGAAATGCTCAATCTAGAAAGATCAAGCAAGAATTACTGAAGAAAGAGTTTGAAGGTTTCACGTGTATGGAGAATGAGACTTTGGCAGAGTTATCTACAAGGTTCCATCACTTGTTGAGCGAGATGTTTGGTTTTAGAGTCACTGCCACTCCACAAGAAATGGTGAAGAGATTCGCTGATAGCTTACCAGCAAAGTGGAGCAGTTATCTTGAAATTCTCAAAGAAAATGGTGTTCTAGACACATTCAATGTTTACGAGTTAATTCAAAAATTGGAGAACAAGGATGTAGAAGAAAAGCTTAAGGCAAAAAGAACACTAACTCCTCAAAATCCAGAGATGTACTTTGGGATTGCAGGAGGTATCAGTGGAGAAAAACCGGCCTCTCAACATGCGAAGCTTCAAACAGCCTTCATCTCAAACACCGGACCTTCAACAACAGATCAGTTTGATCCTTCAGCTTACACGATGTTTTCAAGACCGAATGTGCAACCGACAGCTCAGCAGCAACAACCACTACAGCAAGGGTTTTATGGAAGCTCCTCAAACTTTCAAGCCACCTCCAATCCGAACACAGTCAGATTAGACACTTCCAACTTTTCCAAAGTCAGTGTCGAAGTAGCCAAGGAGCATATGGAGATGTTGAACACCTTGGTTAGTGCTTATTGTGGATTAGTTGCAGGTCAGATTGGGAATATCAATCTAACCAATGAAGATTATCAGCAAGTGGATAAAGAAGAGTTTGAAATGATGGATATCAAATGGGCTCTTGCTAGTGCAATTCGAAGAGCAAAGGAGTTTATGGAAAGGACGGGGAGAACCAACTTGGAAAGCAAGAAAGACACCAAGTATGGGTTCGACAAGCAAGCTGTAACGTGCTTTAACTGTGGTGAACGGGGTCATTTCAAAAGGGAATGCACAAGACCAGCTCAGCATGGAAACCAAAATCCTTTCAGAAATCAAGGCAACCAGCAGAACCAGAACAGGAACAATGTTCGTACGATGATTCCTGTCAACAACCAAAGTCAAGCAGGACCATCTAATGCCAACCAGGCACTTGTGGTTCAAGTAGATGAAGGTTGTGATTGGTCACTTCAGTTGGGAAATGATGCTCCACATGGAACAACATGTTTTGCTGAAGTCGTAAAGGATTTAAAGCACGCCAGTGGTGGAGAATCTTCCGCCAATGGTGGTGACTCTTCTGAGGATGAAGACTCTTCTGGTTTTAGTGGAAGCTCAGATGAAGAATCCTCCACTTCAGGGAATGATCATGTGGATGAGACATCAAGTGTGTCAGTCGATGCAGATATTGATGAGCGTTTGGAAGAAGCTGCAGCAGGAATTGAAAGAAGATCTATTTTGGTGGATCAAGCTGCGTATTCTTCGTCTTCTCTCCATTCAGCCTTTATGGCTAATGTCGACAGTTCATCAAGTCAGGTATGTGTCGATGAACCCATTGCTGTTAGTTGTGATAACTGTGATAGTTTAAATGTTAAATGTGCTGACTTAGAGGCAAACATGTCTGAGTTGCAAGGCAAACATGATGCTTTACAAGCTAGTTTGTTTGACTTGCAAGACAAACATGTTTCGATGAATGATAAGTGTTGTGAATTGCAAAGCAAACACGAGGCTTTGCAAGAGAAATATGAAATCACACACAAACACAATCAAGAATTGATTGTAGATCTTTCTAAAGCAACTGAAGCCAACTTGTTTTTAACCAGAAATGAAAAGGAATTTAAAGCAACAATTGCGTCATTAAGACATGATGTTTCAGAATTACAAAAGGCTGTTTTGCGAAAACAACATGCTAACAATAATCTTATTGACACAATTGAAAAACAAATGGTAGAGTTGGCAACAGCTCGATGTGAATGTGAGACAATTAAGCAGAAACTGGAAAGCTATTCCAATTCCCGCTATGTATTGGATCACATCATTGACGTTCAAAAGAAAAAGAAAAAGGGGGATGCAAAAGGTGTTGGATTCAAATCATGTCCTCCCCCAATGAATCACAATTACTCCAAATTGCCTGATGACGAGGATATGCCCCGTTTTGAACCTACTGTGCCACTCGGTCTAGATGACTTTGCAGCAGGCCTCGGGTTCACAACTAGTGCATCTTCCTCGGGTCAATCAGAATCTGAGAATGAGACAAATTCATCGTGTGTTAAGGAACAGAGTCCTCCCATTGTTGAGGATGCTGATTCTTCGGATGATGAATCTGAAGAAATTGTGAAACAACAGTCTAACTCGGTTACAACAGATATTCCAATTGAGAATCACATCCTGTGTGATCCACCAGTGAAACCGAGTAAGACTGAAATGTCAAAAGCAATGGAGTCCCTTGTTTCTACCAGTGAAGAGAATAACTTGTTGTACACGCTCAAAGGAGATAACAAAATCTACTCTAACAAAGATTTTCCAATTAAAAATGTAAATCAAGATTTAATTGAGCAAATTTTTGAAGGATGCACTGATAAGTTTTTGGGAAACAAAAGTGGTGAAGTTACCGTCACTCAATGTGATCCAATTCCGTGGGAACAAATTAGAAAACAATACGGAAACCAAAAACCATCAGTTGAGCGAAAACAACAAGTCAACTCCGGAAAGGGTAAGGTACAGGGAAAGAAGGCTCAGAGCAAGAATGTTCAAGCACCTAAAGTTCAACAATCAAAGGTTGAGCAACCTAAGGTTCAACAACAAAAGGTGCAAAACAAAAGAGCTCCTGTTAAGAAACGAGAACCGAGAATGAACTTTGTTGGATCCACGGGTTCAGACAAACTTGAAACATTTCAGGATAAATCTAACATTGATTTTATAAAACAAGTTACAATTTTAAAACGAAATGATCAGAATAATTACACCCAACATACCAACGGATGTGATTTAGGTCCAAGCACGTCTAGATCACAGAGTTCATTGTGTGGTTCTCCGTCTGGTCATCAACATGGTTCTCCGAAGTTTGTTGAGCGGAGAACATGTTTTGAATGTGGGACAGTTGGGCATATTGTAAGATATTGCCCACACGTGCAAAAGCTAAAGTCAAAAACGAGTGCTCCCCAAGAAATCGATTACCGAAAACGATCAGTTTCTACGAAACAAGACCCACGTGTCTTGAAAGAAAGGGAAAAGAAGTTAAAGCAAAAGATTCAAAAGGTAATTGAAAAGGCCTTAAAATCAGAGGTCAAAGAAGAAAAACCTGTACAAGCAAAATCTGAAACTGTAAAACCAGTAAATGCTAAAACAATAAATTCAAATACTGGTAAAGGACAAACAGTTTGGAAGCAAAAGCAGGTAATTCAATCAGGGGGAGCACCACAGGTTCTTTTTCCTAATCATCAAGTGATTGAAATCACTTTCCTTGATGATCAAGGACGACCCAAGTCCACAAAGGCTTGGGTCCCCCTTGTTGGTGCACTTGTGTCTGTACTTTGTCTGTATTTAGTCTTGATACAAACCGATGTCTTTGATGTAAGATTGATGTAAGTTTGACCAAGTCAACCATCCTCCGGTTTGACTTGGACAAACAGTTAGACAATGGTTGAAAGATGTTTGGGTCGAAGGATGTGTCATCGAAGGATAGTTTAGATCCTTCGATGAGCTCGAAAGATAACCTTCGAAGGATAAACCACGAAGGATATCATCCTTCGTGGTATATGTGATCCTTCGATGAGTTCCTGATCGACAGATGATCTTTCGGTCAATCTGTCTGATCCTTCGACCAGACGATCTGTGTTGGGTATAAATACCCATGTGTTGTGTTCACTTCCGTAAGTGTGTTAGGCAGAGACAAGAGTTCGAAAGTTAGACATAGAGAGAACACACACACACTTAGAGAGAGTTTACAAAACAGATTTGTAAACATTGAGCTTGTAACAGACCCTTCATACGCATTAATACAAGTGGTGTTAATCGTTGAGTCTTGTGTGTTTATCATTGTGCTTGTTCTATCTCGGTTTTCATGCTAGCTTGGATTCCGCACTCGCTAGTGTGTTAGACATAACAAGGAATAGGTTAAACCTCAACCTCCGAGGGACCTACAAGTGGTATCAGAGCCGTGGCTCTTTTCCTTGTTAAAAACCGGGTTTTTACAAGACTTTGGAGTGTTTGGATAAAACTCACTGTTTTTAGCATCCGTTTTTACTGATTTTCTCGTATTTCTTGTCGTAAAAACGTGTCTAAACTTACCGGGTGTGTTAAAAGACGGGTTGGGTAACTTGGAAACTTGTTTTTAAGTTGTTTGGTCATTTCCGGCCAAAGTTCCGGCATACTCCGGTACCGGTTTCTGGGTTGATCATTCGATTTTTGGTAATATTTGGTAATATTTTATTGGTTCAAAATCTGATTTTGGCAGAAAATCATGGTCTGAAGTCAGAGTACAAAGGCACACTTTGCCAGTTAGAAATCCTGGTCAGCCTTGGATGTTTGAGTACGATGACTTTTTCAATTCGATCAATGTTGAAGCAGTTGAAGAAAATGCTGCAGCAAGGATGTTTTTCGAGAGTGACAATGCAACAGATTCACCGGTGGTTCGTCCAATTATTGTCAATCAAGAACCATCTTCGGTGAACAATAATGCTCTCGACAATGAGGATTTTCACGATGCTACCGAATTGAACGAATCTTCAGAGGATGATGAATTTCTAGATGCAGATCAAGAAGCTCCAACAACAGCAGTTCATGGTATTTCAGAGGGTACTCCTCCAGTGGACGTCCCTAGAACAGCTGAAGCTACTGCGTCATCCTCTTCGTCAATTCCGGGCCTTGAATTAATTGTTGATCTCAATCTCAACAATCTGAGTACAAATATTCCAGTTCAAGATAATCCAGAAACAAGGATTCACAATACCCATCCTCAACAAAACATCATCGGAAATGTACAAAGTGGCGTTCAAACAAGAAACATGTTGCGGAACAACAACAATGCAGGCTTGTATGCAGATATCCGAGAATCTGGTCAACAAAATGATTGGTCTTTCGCGTGTTATGTCTCACAGGAAGAGCCAAGAACTTGGAAAGAAGCTTTGAAAGATAACTCATGGGTTGAAGCGATGCAGGAAGAACTGCAACAATTCCAGAAGCTTGGTGTCTGGAAACTCGTAGATAAACCTGCTGGTTACAAGAAGATTGGTACCCGTTGGGTGTTTAAATGCAAAAAGGATGACCGTGGAGTCGTTATTCGAAACAAAGCAAGGCTAGTCGTTCAAGGTTTTCGTCAGATAGAAGGGATCGTCTACAACGAAGTGTATGCACCTGTTGCACGTCTAGAAGCAACTCGGATTTTTCTGGCTTATGCCTCATTCAAAGGTTTCAAGGTATACCAGATGGACGTGAAAAGTGCATTCTTACATGGTGTGGTAGAAGAAGAGGTGTACGTCGAACAGCCTCCAGGTTTTGAAGATCCTATCCATCCCGATCGGGTTTGGTTGCTCAACAAAGCTCTATATGGTCTACATCAAGCACCGCGAGCTTGGTACGCAACCTTATCTAATTATCTGCTGGAGAATGGTTTTCGCAGAGGTCTTATCGATTGTACTCTTTTCATCAAAGAACAAGATGGAGATCTTCTACTGGTACAGGTATACGTTGATGATATTATATTTGGTTCTACTAATGATGTTTTGTGTAGGGATTTCGAGCGTGTAATGCAGGATAAATTCGAGATGAGTGCTATGGGGGAAATGACTTTCTTTTTGGGCCTACAAGTACAACAAACTGAGTCTGGGATATTCATCCATCAGACTAAATATGTTGGTGACATCTTGAGCCGGTTCCAGATGTCTGATGCAACGCCCATCGGTACCCCATTGCCACAAAATCACGGAATTACTCCAGACTTGAAGGGTGAAGCTGTTAGCCCCTCATACTACCGCGCGATGATCGGATCTCTTATGTACCTCACAGCATCAAGACCAGATATAATGTACCCAACGTGCCTGCTTGCCAGATATCAAGTGAACCCGAAGGCCTCACATCTTGCAGCTGTAAAAAGGATTTTTCGTTATTTGAAGGGTTACCCTGACACCGGTCTATGGTACCCTAGGGATAATAACTTTGACTTGATCGCATTCAGTGATTCTGATTTTGGCGGATGCAAAATCGACGGCAAATCCACAACGGCTGGATGTCAGTTTTTGGGAAATCGCCTAGTCACATGGCAGTGCAAGAAGCAGACGTGCGTCGCTACATCAACATGCGAAGCTGAATACATTGTTGCCTCAAGTTGTTGCTCCCAAGTCCTATGGATCCAACAACAAATGCGTGACTACGGTTTTGAATTCCTAACTACTCCTATTTGCGTTGATAATTCTGCTGCCTTACAGATCACTAAAAATCCTGTGCAGCATTCAAAGACTAAGCACATCGAAATTAAGTATCACTTCATACGTGATTGCTTTGAGAAAAGGCTAATCGATGTTGCTTACGTCCACACCGATGACCAACGTGCCGACCTTTTTACCAAAGCTTTTGACAAATCAAGATTTGACTATTTATTATTGGTAAACGGCATTAAGGTCAAGCAAGAGTAAAACCAACATCGGAAAATCATTTTTGTAAATACCTTTGTGTTTTTAAATTTATCTTAGTTTGTTGATTTTAGGGGGAGTATCCAAAATTTTAAATTTGAAAATCCAAAAACATTGAAAAATTTCAAAAACACAAAAACAATAGAAAAGCAAAAATGAGTTTCCTGGCGAGCAAAAGAGAAAATGATAGTACATCAGTGGTCTATCCAAACCTCTTTAAACTTAAAATGAAAAACGATAAGCAGCTCTATATAAGATGTATCGGTAGGCTCACAATCATTTTAAAGTGTGCAGGGTGATATAAACTTAAATCGACTGAAGATCAGGTGGGAACCACTCATTGGCATATGGTCTTGGTACCGAAATTTCGTTTGAGAGATTGCCGAGGTTCTGAGATATTCGGTCTTTATGCTGCTTATCATCTGGGTATCATGGTTGTATCTTTTTCCGAAAAATAACGGGGACGCAAGTCTAGATCTTCCATGATACTATACATACGTGTACATACTGCATACGACCTCAATAAGTGATCAACAATCACATGTCCCTCAAAATAAGTGATAAAATATCACATTTATCCGGGAGTCAAGTTCGTCTCTTTGCTGTACGAAAGTACTGACCTGTTCACGGACTTGCTCCTGTGCCCTCATGCATCGAAAATCAAGTTCCTCATCAATAAGTGATTCTATCACATAGGGCTTGTTTTCAAATCAAAATAAGTGAGAATCTCACATCATTATACGGTCAAACAGATGATAATCGGTATACTCACCGGTAAGATGAACCCTCGTGCATACCTTGATACGGGAATGTGTCGTGATGTGGATGAACACCGGTCGGTAAGTATAAATCATACCTTAACATATCCCCTCGCCATGATTACATCTGATAAGTTGAGCTTATGTGGACAACAATACCGATAATTGTTATAGGATGCTTATCTTAATGTTAACTAATTGAACAAAGAGAGTGTTTTGACATGACCGTACACTGATATGATTCTCTTACCCTCGAAACTCGCAAAAAGAATGTCTGTAAATATTTATTTACTGCTTTCAGTCTTTACATTTGAAATATTCAAAAATACCAAAAAGATTTTAGGTGTGTTTTAATATAAACTTTATAAAAACCAAAAAGATTTTATTTCTATCTTATTTTCGATCGTACGATGTTGGATCTCGAGTCTTCGTTACCTGAAACCTGATTGAAAACCAAACGACTAAATCTTCATAAACGGTCGAAATTTGCAAAGTTGTTGAAAGTTAAAATTGAAATTGATAAAATTTGTTAAAACTTTCAAACTGTCGGACGGTGTTTGTTTGAACAATGGTCACATGTGTGTCGCTTGCTTATGATATTCCAGGCAGTTGTTCTCATTACGCGTTTAGATTTCTTGCATGTGCAGATTCTAAAGGCAAGGAGAACATGGTCGATGACAAGCTTCGGAATGAAGACACGACGTGAGGGCACTCAAATGATGAAAATGATCGAGTTGCCGCTGACCATCATCAACACCACAAGGATCTCAATTCATAAAGATCAAGACTTTCACGAGCATAACTCAAGGGGGAGCTTATGTTAAGGGGGAGTTTGTCAACACACTTCCTACATGAAACGGGGAGTTTGTTGATACACTTTCTGCCTTCAAGACGTGAAGACTTTAAAGATCCTCCGACATTGAAGAACTTGAAAGGACGTCAAAGACTTGAAGACACAAGGGACTTACAAGATTTAAGATCAAGATCGAGACAAAGATCAAGTTATAAAGATAAAGACAAAGCTACAGCCAAGGGGGAGTTTGTTGGTGCACTTGTGTCTGTACTTTGTCTGTATTTAGTCTTGATACAAACCGATGTCTTTGATGTAAGATTGATGTAAGTTTGACCAAGTCAACCATCCTCCGGTTTGACTTGGACAAACAGTTAGACAATGGTTGAAAGATGTTTGGGTCGAAGGATGTGTCATCGAAGGATAGTTTAGATCCTTCGATGAGCTCGAAAGATAACCTTCGAAGGATAGACCACGAAGGATATCATCCTTCGTGGTATATGTGATCCTTCGATGAGTTCCTGATCGACAGATGATCTTTCGGTCAATCTGTCTGATCCTTCGACCAGACGATCTGTGTTGGGTATAAATACCCATGTGTTGTGTTCACTTCCGTAAGTGTGTTAGGCAGAGACAAGAGTTCGAAAGTTAGACATAGAGAGAACACACACACACTTAGAGAGAGTTTACAAAACAGATTTGTAAACATTGAGCTTGTAACAGACCCTTCATACGCATTAATACAAGTGGTGTTAATCGTTGAGTCTTGTGTGTTTATCATTGTGCTTGTTCTATCTCGGTTTGCATGCTAGCTTGGATTCCGCACTCGCTAGTGTGTTAGACATAACAAGGAATAGGTTAAACCTCAACCTCCGAGGGACCTACACCCCTCTCCAACTAATCTCTGAGTGAGTGTGTAGGATATTCCAGGAGGAACTTTCGATAGTCGTAAGATTGTTGATAGTGGAGCGTCCTTGCACAAGATAAGCGACAGAAGAAATTGTTGCCTTTGATGGAGAGAGGAGAAAAGAAGACAAAAATGTCTGATAAAGGAATGATGGTGAAGGAATGAATGTTGTTGAATGAAGTTGGAAAATTCGACCAGATGAGATATGTGTCAAAATTTGGTTCTTATGGTTTTTGATTGGGTCCTCAGGAAAGATTCCAATGAAAAGTACGCACCTGCAGCACGGTTGAAGTTCAAAATCAACAAGATGAACGTGCAGTGTACTTTTCTTCGCGGTGTGATTGAAGAAAATGTGTTGGTTGATCAAACTACACCGGGTGTGCGGATGCCTTGGCATGGATTGAACAACCGCACACTACTTCTGAACGAGAAAGACAAAGACCTTCGCCGGTGCAATGTGGAAGACCAGCCGGACCCAAAGGTTTCTGATCTTGTTGCTGTCAAGAGATCTCTTAGTAGTTACAAAAATCGACTTTAAAATCCACACCGTGTGGATATCCAGTTTGGGAGAGTACTCAGATTCCTTGCAATGCACGAAGCAGTTGCAGGATACGGTTTTAAAATTCTAATCTCTCTTTTACTTGTCGATTTTTAAACTGCTTTATGAATTAGTATTATCTCGTACAGCACTCTTTGGCCAGACAATGCTGTCATGGTCCGCACCGCTTACCGACATGCCAACTGATTTTTCCAAAATTCGATACATCATTTCTGATTCAAAATTAATTTTGGTAAACGGCATTGAGGTAAAACATGAGTTAATCAACATCGGAAAATCATTTTGTAAATACCTTTGTGTTTTTAAATTTGTCTTAGTTTATTGATTTTAGGGGGAGTAAATCCAAAATTTGAAAATCCAAAAACATCGAAAAATATCAAAAGTTCAAAAACAATAGAAAAACAAAAATGAGTTTCCTGGCGAGCAAAAGAGAATATGATAGTACATCAGTGGTCTGTCTAAACCTCTTTAAACCTTATATGAAAAACGATAAGCAGCTCTATATAAGATGTATCGGTAGGCTCACAATCATTTTAAAGTGTGCAGGGTGATATAAACTTAAATCGACTGAAGATCAGGTGGGAACCACTCATTGGCATATGGTCTTGGTACCAAAATTTCGTTTGAGAGATTGCCGAGGTTCTGAAATATTCGGTCTTTATGCTGCTTATCATCTGGGTATCATGGTTGTATCTTTTACCGAAAAATAACGGGGACGCAAGTCTAGATCTTCCATGATACTATACATACGTGTACATATTGCATTCGACCTCAATAAGTGATCAACAATCACATGTCCACAAATAAGTGATAATATATCACATTTATCCGGGAGTCAAGTTCGTCTCTCTGCTGTACGAAAGTACTGACCTGTTCACGGACTTGCTCCTGTGCCCTCATGCATTGAAAATCAAGTTCCTCATCAATAAGTGATTATATCACATAGGACTTGTTTTCAATTCAAAATAAGTGAGAATCTCACATCATATACGGTCAAACAGATGATAATCGGTATACTCACCGGTAAGATGAACCTTCGTGCATACCTTGATACGGGAATGTGTCGTGATGTGGATGAACACCGGTCGGTAAGTATAAATCATACCTTAACGTATCCCCTCGCCATGATTACATCTGATAAGTTGAGCTTAAGTGGACAACAATACCGATAATTGTTATAGGATGCTTATCTTAATGTTAACTAATTGAACAACAAGAGCGTTTTGGCATGACCGTACACTGATATGATTCTCTTACCCTCGAAACTCACAAAAAGAATGTCTGTATATATTTATTCACTGCTTTCAGTCTTTACTTTTGAAATACTCAAAAATACCAAAAAGGTTTTAGGTGTGTTTTAATATAAACTTTCTAAAAGCCAAAAAGATTTTGTTTCTATTTTATTTTCGATCGTACGATGTTGGATCTCGAGTCTTCGTTACCTGAAAACTGAAAACTGATTGAAAACCGAAACAACTGATTCTTCATAAATGGTCAGAATTTGCAAAGTTTTGAAAGTTGAAAATCTTAAAATTGATAAATTTGTTAAACTTTCAAACTGTCGGACGGTGTTTGATTAAATAATGGTCACACGTGTGTCGTTTGTTTATGTTTACTATATTCCAAGCAGTTGTTCTCATTATGCGTTTAGATTTCTTGCATGTGCAGATTCTAGAGGCAAGGAGAACATGGTCGATGACAAGCTTTGGAATGAAGACACTACGTTAAGGCACTCAAGTGATGAAGATGATCGAGTTGCCGCTGACCATCATCAACACCACAAGGATCTCAACTCATAAAGAACAAGTATTTCATGAGCATAACTCAAGGGGGAGCTTATGTTAAGGGGGAGTTTGTCAACACACTTCCTACATGAAACGGGGAGTTTGTTGGTACACTTTCTGCTTTCAAGACGTGAAGACTTTAAAGATCCTCCGACATTGAAGACTTGAAAAGACGTCAAAGACTTGAAGACACAAGGGACCTACAAGAATTAAGATCGAGACAAAGATCGAGACAAAGTTACAGCCAAGGGGGAGTTTGTTGGTGCACTTGTGTCTGTACTTTGTCTGTACTTTGTCATGATACAAAACGATGTCTTGTGTTAGTCTGGTTTACGTCTTAGGTCTGTTAATATGTGCGTTCGATGTAAGTTTGACCAAGTCAACCATCCTCCTGGTTTGACTTGACCAAACAGTTCACACATTGTTTGTAATATGTCTGTGTCGAAGGATGTGTCATCGAAGGATTGTTTATATCCTTCGATGATGAGCTCGAAAGATAACCTTCGATAGATGTTGATGGACCTCGAAGGATATCATCCTTCGAGGTATATGTGATCTTTCGATGGGTTTCTGGTCGACAGATGATCTTTCGATCACTCTGTCTGATCCTTCGACCAGACGATCTGTGTTGGGTATATATACCCATGTGTTGTGTTCACTTCAGGAGAGAGTGCAGAAAATAGAGAGAACACACACAAGAGAGAGCATTCTGCTGAGAGCACACACACACACGAGTGTTTTAGAGAGTTTGCAAAACACATTTGTAAACATAGCTTTGTAACCGAACCTTTCTTCGTATTAATACAAGTGGTGTTAATCGGTGAAGATTGTGTGTTGTGTTTGTGCTCGTTCTATCTCGGTTTGCATGCTAGCTTGGATTCCGCACTTGCTAGTGTGTTAGACATAACAAGGAATAGGTTTAACCTCAACCTCCGAGGGACCTACACTCATAAACCTTTTGAACTTCTCTATCTCTTTCTTCTACCACTATATATATTAAGCATAATCCTTTGAACTCTCACTCTTTCTTAAAGCAACACCCTCGTCATTTTGGCTCAGAGGAAGACCAATGGCTACGTTGAGGAAACCTAACGGCGATGGAGACGACAGGTCTGGTAACCGGAAGAAGAAAAACCCCAGTGTCGACGCTGATGATTATTTTGAAGCTGCGGATAACGACGAAGGCAACATAAAGGGTAATGGTTTTTCTAATCATTCCCATTGTTTTAATATTTGCAACATTTTGGCTTTCGTCGTATCACTATTAGCTTTGTCTACATTTTGGTTAACTTGAATCTTTGTGTGTGTTCATTGTATGTTAGTGATGACCACCACTGGTAAGATCATCTCTCTTAAGGTCAAAGGCTCAGACAGCATTGCCCACATTAAACACGAGATCGAGGCTGAGGAGGGTATTCCGTGCCGTCAGCAGGAACTGATCTTCAACGACATGATTCTTCAGGACACCGATATCATTGGGAACTTGGGCATCAAGAAGGAGTCCACTACCCTCAAACTTATGCGTAACTCAAAGGGATTCATGAATATATTTATCAGGACCACCGGCTCCTCTCCTAGGCCTTTGTCTATTGAAGTCAAACCCTTAGACACTATTGCCAAAGTGAAGACCAAGATGGTTGATTGCGTTGGGGAAGTGCTCATCTTTAATGACACTGTCCTTGACGATAATAACACACTTGCTGACTTCAACATTATTAACGGATCCACCCTCACTAGCATTGCCAAATCTGTGGACTTGGGATATATGGAAATATTTGTGAGTATCTACACCGGAAAGACCATCAGTTTGTTTGTCAACCCCATATTCACCATCGAGTACGTGAAACGGATGATCCAATCGAAGGAAGATATTTCTTTTGGCGAGCAGGTGTTGATCTTCAACAAAGTGGCTCTTGGGAACAGTGGGACCCTTTTCGACTTCCACATCAACAGGAAATCGACCCTCACACTCATGAGGAAGTCAAGGGGATTACAGGAATCCATGATGATATTCATCAAGATGCTCATCGGAGATACCATTACTCAGATGGTCAAACCCTCAGACACTGTGGACAATTTAAAAGTCAATATCCAGAATAAGGTGCATATTCCCCATCACCAGCAGGAGTTGATCTTCAACCAGGTGGTTCTCTACGGCACTGATACCCTTTCTAGCTATAATATCAAAAACAAATCGACACTCACACTTATGCGTGTATCACCGGGTTTCAAGTGTATATATATCAAGACCCTCACCGGTAAGACCATTACTCTAGATTTTGAATCCTCCGACACCACTGAGATTGTGAAGTTGAAGATCCAAAATCTGGAAGGTATTCCATGCGACCAACAAAGACTGATATTTAACGGAAAGAAACTGGAGGAGGGCAGTACCCTTGCCGACTACGGCGTCCACAAGGATTCAACCATCCATCTCTTATTAAAACTAAGGGCAGGGATGATGAAGGTAATAGATTAGAGCAGCCTATCTTATGATCCATTACTATGGTAAAAGGCGATGTCTTGTGTTCTTTGATAGCTCTATTTTCTAACTTGTCTACAAGGATTTATTTAATATAGTTGGAAGCCTTCACTTCAAAACTGCTGTATTTTAAATGATTTAAAGACACCAAAAAGGAAAGAAGTTAAATTCGTATAAGCAGATTTAAAGACACCAAAAGGAAAAAAAAGTTACATTTGTATAACCAATAAGAGCAAAAAAATAAAATTATATGCAGCATTGATGGTTGTGTATTTTATTATCATAAAAATTTATCAAATGGTTGGCTTTGTAATGCTTTTTAGCGAAACTGTCAAACTTTAACAGTTATGAAAAAAAATGTTTTAGGTGATGTGTAAAATAGTGAATTGTTGGTTCAAGTTTTAGGTTGATAAATTAGGCTTAAGTATGACTACTTGTTTGGTATTTAAGTCACTGCAATGATCTAAACATGACAGTAATGAAATGCTTTTGTTTTAGTAAGAACTCTTAATGCATACCTATTTTGCATTGTTGTGTTATACATTTGACCGTTTTAATTGTTTGTATTTAAACATTAGATATGATGTAATTTTAATGGCAATACTATTTACTAGAGACGGTAATTATTCATGTGGAGTTGTGTTTGACAAGGCATGTTTAACACATTAATCAACTCGAAAATGATACGTTTAACTAATTGTATCATCTCTCCAAGACTAACACAGTTTAGTAAGCTGTTTACATGACACTGTTCTAAATAGTTGAATAATACCAATGACATGACATATTTACGATGATAATTTACCCATTTTGAACTAAAATTGATAAAATAAAAAATTAGGACACATGTCATAATGGGCGATAATGCAATATCAATGGGTGTTCATCTCTGGCTCTGGTTTCTGGTATGGGTGGTTAGGATTGTTTGAGCTTGGAGTAAGCTTCACCAATGGAGAGATAATGAAGGCCCAAAACATTTATTTTAGGTCATTACTATCCTCCCCAAAATTTGTATTTTGTATTACATATCACTGTTTTGGATTCCCTTTATATATGTTTGATTATGGAGTCAACCAGTTTGTGGTTCACATTTGAGTCTGTGTCTGAGCACTTGCTATATGGGCTTAGGGATATTGGGGATTATTCTGTTTTTAGAGGCATAAGGAGATCCTGGGCAGTACTCCTAAACACTTGCTCAAAATGGTTTTTGTAAAAGGTTAGGAGACATAAAGAAGCATTATAGTATTATACAAAATGTTTTTTGATGCTATTTTCCACCTCAAAACAGTTTTTTTTTTTATTGTTTGAACACCCTTCGGTATTAAAGTTAAAATGTGTGTTTATATATCTCATTCAGGCCAACCTAGAGTTTTCTTTATGGATAAGGAGATCAAATGTGTGTTTGGAAAATTTTATTTTTACAGTTGATGAGCAGTAAATGAGATTATTTGGAGTTCTTTTACTCTTAATTTGATCTTGGTTGATAATGATCCTAGCTGCATTATTTCATTATTAACGTTTGAATTTTTTTCATTATATCTTGATTAACACTATTTTAATGGAGGTCGTTTTTTGCAAAGGTGAAAATCTGGGCAATTCTTCGTGGTGGATTGTTAGCACTACTAGAAAACTAGGCAATTGCGACCAAATTTTGCGACTAACATAAGACGGTCGCAAAATTAGCGACCGATTTGTGACTAAAACCAAAACAATCGCAAAATTAAAGACCAATCTAGATTCGATCGCAAAACGGTCGCAAATTTTGTGACCGTATTTTTGTGGTCGGAAAATAGTCGCAAATACGAGAAAAATAAAAAATAGCAAAAGTTACGACCGTTTAAAGCAATCGCAAATAAAAAAAACAACAAAACAAAAGTTGCAACCGTATAAAACGGTCACAAATACGAGAAATATATAAAAAACAAAAGTTGCGACCGTTTAAAGCGGTCGCAGATACAAGAAAAAATAGAAAAAGCAAAAAACTATTCATCAGTGTTTAGTGTTTAGGGTAAAAACTGCAAATAGTCATAAGTTCTGGGTTAAAACTGGCACTAGCCTTAAGTTTAGAAGCTTCAATCAGACGACGGAGTCAAAACAGATCTGCAGATCTGTTAATCTTTCATCAGCGACTCCAGCGATCATCCTCGTCATTCATCGATCTGATACCGTACAATTAGCACCTGGCAGGGATTAAAAAGTTATATATATTTACGGATTCGTCGGTGAACCATCTACCTGCCAAAACGTCTCAACCAACCAACCGGCCATCCGAACTATAAAGCGGACACTTGTCCCGTATCTTATGCAGCGGATACGAAAGTTGTCGCGCCAAAATCCCAATAATTGTCCAATCTTAGATTATATTAGATTTTTTAACCACAGCCTGCATCCTGCAGGATTTTTTTTTTTTTTTTTAAACAGCAATGCTTTATATGTGCTGACTCCTTTGACCTGCAACTTGACCCAAATTATCAGCTCATTAGCAACACTTCAAGCCCAGTTCATTAGCCCACTGTTCAATTTAAATAACTTTAGATTTGAACGTATTTTGGGATTGAACTTCGTATTCAAGTTCAACTATCAAGATTCATGTTTTCTGATTTTATTTGATATGATATGATAAATGTCAGGAGGGTTATTTACATGACTGCCTTTTACTCTTGTGCAATACCTGTATATTAGGTTGACCTTTTTTTTCTTTGCTCTTTTAGAGTATTGTCACTACTTTGTTTTTAGCAAGTAGACTATCTACTTTCAAACTAATATTCCAAAAAAAAAAAAAACGGAAAATATGTAATCTCTCTTCAACCCATTTAGCAAGCTTTTAACTTTATTACATGTTTATAATCTGATAATCCATTACTAAATAGTCTAAATGTATTACAATTGTCAATACTTTTTTTTATCAGTTTGGGTTACATGGCCTTAAGCGTGTTTGAATCAGGGTTATCTTTGACTCATAATTATATCGGCCACGTTTATAGTCCAGCGATGCACTTTTGCTTATTATTATTATTATTATTAACTTATAAAGGGTTATGTAATGAGTTTAATACTTACCACATACAGCAAAGAGGATTATAAAAGGATGAGTTAAACTAAATATACTCTTGTTTAATCAATTAATTCTTATAAATAGGAAACACTCAACACGTCAAAGTCATGCCAATCTCTTTAAAATATAAATAATCCCTTTAAAATTTTCATGTCCCGCTCCTAATTCCCCCAATCGTTCCTCCACATCACCGAAAATTGACTCTCAAAACCAAAAATTGACTCTGCCCACGCCTATTGTCAAAACCCTAGATAGGCGAATGGGCGATTCCCCAATCGTTCCTCCACATCACCGAAGATTCACCAATTGTTCTGCATAATCGTTCTCGATTTCACGTCGTTTCACGGATCTAAGGTATTTGAAGGTTATTGTTGTTAATTTGATTCTAGTTTTGAAGTGTACTTCTGCTATGTGTTGTTTCACGGATCTGAGGTATTTAAGATTTATTTTTTGTAGAATCATGGCACGTAGTACAGCAGATGCCGGTGGTTTTGTGGCAGGAGGGGACAGAGGGCAAGGTGTGGTCTCTTATTCTCCCAATTTCTTGCCCTAATTTCTTCCTATTTTCTGCTCGTAATTACTAAATCACTGTTATATTCTAGGTTTAGGTTAACCTAACTGATTTGTTTATCGATCATGTGTTCGATTTCGATATGATAACTGTTTATATGGATTTACAGTTATTTTATACTGTAGAAACTGTAAACATAGGTTGTTCGAGTGAGGATTTAGGGTTTATGGATGTTATGATTTATGAATTCGTACATAGTGCGAGTAAACGAATTATCGATTATGATTTTCGGTTTGATGATATCTGGATTCAACTTATAGTGCATAAATTTAATTCAACTTTGAGAAAGCTATATATATGGTTTGCTTGGAGAACTGCATGCATGATTGCTGTTTTAACTTATAGTGCTTTATTTGGTTAAAATGTGACTAGAATGCCTGGTTAGATCGTGAACCGGACTCATAGCTGCTTTATTTGGTGTAGATTAAACCATTAAACTAAGAAAGAGGTTGGTGTTGTGGTTATGGATAGTAAAATAAAATAGTCTATCTCTTAAAAATGCCTTACTATTTTATTCTGCTCCTTTCCAAATCAATATACTTTTTCTGTTCTTTTGAATTTTATTTTTCAACTGTAATTTTTACACTTACTTTTTTATTTTTTTGAATTTTATTTTCATTTTTATCTTTAATTTTTACACTTGAATACCAACTAATTACAACTAATTTTGTAATTGTGGGATTTATACACACGTTGCTTTTGTGAGGGACAATTATCATATGGTGAAATTGATAAACTTCACAGATCAATATGGTGGAGGCAGTTTTGCTAAGAAAAAACTGTCTGGAGGCAGTGTTACCAAACTTTCTGTTAGTTTTGTTCCAAAGACCGTCACTAAAGAGGATGTAAGTTTTTCATATTTAAGTTCCTTTTTTATTTGTTTTCTGTTAGTCATCATGCAAATTCTTAATTTTTTATTTGTTTTCTGTTAGATCCGGCATGCTTTTGAAGAACATGGACAAGTTGAGGTTGCCAACACCGAGAACTTGACAAAGAATTGTGGTACCAAGCTTCCGGGGGAAAGAAGAGAGGCAAAGTATATGGGTTAAGCAATGTTAAGAATGATTTTAACGTTCGGCATCACGGCAAACAAGACCAAGAGGTATGTTTATTTTTTTAAGTTGTATGGTTCAAGGCTAATGTTGATTTGAAATTGATCTAATATTTTGCGCAGACATGTTTAAAATCAGTTACTCGGATTGTTCAATAATATAATTAATTTGTTGTGTTTGAAGCCAAAATAGACTACTTTTTTATCAGTTACTCGGATTGTTCAGATTCAAAGCTCTGGTTCAAGTGAACGTGTCGTGCGGGTTGGAAACGGGTAAAAATTATCAGGTTGAAAATGGGTTTGTAAAATGGTCAAAATGGGCTGGTTGACCCACCCACGCTTTTCTGTCCGTTTAAAGAAAAAATTCACTATGAGTTAACAACTTAACGCATATAACATAATTACAGAGAAGATTACTACACACATAATCTAAGTGTTTGACTGAAACGGTCAAGAGAGGGCGTAAAACTTTCTTTGTCGATCCAACTTGGACTAAAAGAGCCTTAATAGGTTACTCAGTTTTCTAAATTTCACTTCAAGATATGTCATATGTCTGTTTATCATGGTTATACATCTTATACATTCTATATAAAAACATAGTAGTTAAAGGCGCACAGGCGCAACACGGCCGTAACGCATTGCATCTATTAAGGCGCACATGCACGAATTCTGCAAAAAAAGAAAAGAAAAACCGTATGAACAAGTCTGAAACATATCAGCTACGCCTTGCTTATCTCAGGCCCTCGTATTTAAGCGCCTTGAGTGCGCCTAGCGCCTTCGACTACTAGGATGTACAACGCCTCTTGTGTATGTGACTACATATTTGTACATTGCATTGGTGATTATCTTACTTTTTCTATTTATTTGTTGCGTGTTTCTTCTTTAATACAGGATTCTAGTAATATTTGAAGGTGAACTGGCACATATTAAAATTCTAACAAGTTCTATAAGCAGCTAATTAGTTTCATAAATTGTGATTATGCTGGTCATTAATATTTCACTTTGCATTGGTTTTATTAGATCGAAAGTTTGAACGTGATTATCCAAGATATAGTGAGAGGAAAAGGAGAAGAAAAAGAAAGGTTGAACGATATTATTGCAGGATTGGTGGTGGAAAAAGAGAAAGATAAGGCAGAGAAAGAGGCTATGAATGAAAGAATGTCAAACATTGAAGCAATGCTAAAAGCGAGGTTTCAAAACGCATAATCGTTGACTTAAGTTTCAAAATGTATAAACACTTTGTTTTGAATATGTATTTTGTTATGAAAACTTTGGTATTTGATGTTTTAAATGGAATGTTTTATATAATTGTGAAAATTAATAATATGTAAATTTTAAAATTGATATCATATGCAGGTTAAAACAGAAAATGGCTATAATTAATAAAAATTGCGACCGCAAAAACGGTCGCAATTTTTCAAAAAGCAAGCAGTTGCAAAACGGTTGCAATTTGTAAAAGGCATGCGGTCGGAAAACGATCGCAGTTTGTAAAAGGCATGTGGTCGGAATACGGTCGCATCAAGGCCGTCGCAACTAAAGTCCCACAAAACCAAGAGCAGTCGCAATATTTGTGACCATTATTAAAGTCGCAAAACCCGGGTCGCAAAAGATAGCAGCAGTCGGAAGTTAGTCGGAGTAGAGCAATTGCGACGGGTGTTTTTCCGATCGCAGTTCTGGTCAGAAAACGGTCGCAACAGGGCAATTGCGACTGGTTTGCGACCAAAATTGCAGTCGGAAAAACCTACTTTTCTAGTAGTGTAGTCAAGTTCTTCTTTTAGATAGACGGGTTCTGTTTATTGGTTGGAAACGAGAGATTAATGTTGGTCCATTTATGTGTGTAGTCGGTTGACTTTGGATTTTGATGGTCGAAACAGGGATATTTTGGGCATAGTACAGCCTCGATTTCACTTTGTTCAAGCGTGGGCTCATGGAGTGGGAGGTATACATCACTGAACTAATTGTGAAGCAAAATCTGGACAATCTGGTTCGCAAAGGCATCTCAGTATGTACTGGGATTTCAACTTCTTGGTTGGGAAATATTCTTGTTGGGCTACCAATGATCTCTTGGTGTGTGTGTGTGTGGGGGGGGGGGGGGGGTTAATACGAACTTGGTGATACTAACTACTAACCCGGTTAGCGAGATCCTACACCGTTCAAAAATATCTATATATTCTTGTTGGGCTTGTGGTCTTTATATAGAGGGAATTGGGCCTTGGTATTAGGCTGATAGTTATGGCTGATTACTGTTTGGGATATTGGGCTAAAACTTTTATGTGTTGTGATGACTGAATGGTCCACTCTTTTTTCTTGCTCAAAATGGCACGTCAAGGGCTAGAGAAAGTCATGTGACTTTCTGGAAAGCTCATTTGAGCTATCAACGATTAAACGTTACAAACAGCTGGGAATAAGCATCTTTAAATGAGTGATATTGTAATCTTTTTCCATCCATGTATGTTAATTCACAACTGTATCTAGTGTAAATATTATGCCATCATCTCTGAATTTGTTGAATTTATCTGCAGAGTTGACATTGTCTACATAACCATGTGATGGCCTATGTGTACAAAAAAGACTTTAATGGAAATGTTGGAAGAAAATCACCCGATTGGCATCAACGAATACACAATATTAGAAATAGGCTATGGTTTGGTTACCCATATGGAAAAAATGAAATTAGTAAATTATAAAAATCGTCTTTTATGTTGACACTATATTGCAAAGTGTGTCATTTGTCTTTAAAAAGTACAAAAAACGTACTCGATGTTTGCAAACCCTTGCAAGTTACTTCCTTTAACCCTAATACACTTATTTTTTTGGTTAAATTAGGGAACACAAGGGTAATTTAGTCTTTTTACCTAACTCTCTCTTGTATATCATCTGCCACCATCACTCTCACCTCAACCACCATGCACCACCACTCCCTCCACTAGCACAACCATTGTCAAATCCTAACCACTGCACCAAATCTATGACTTCTGTGCCCACCACCGCCCATGCACCACCACTTCCATAAACCATCGCCCTAGCACGACCACTCCAAATCCAACAACCACCCAACGAACCCGACAACCACCACTCTAATTCGTAAGAACCCTAACACTAGAACGAAGATTGGGTGATTCAGTTACCTGGAACGAATGACGGCGACTTCTGTGGAACGAACGAACGGAGCGATATGTTGAATGATGGCGAAGCTATGGCGGTGGTGAACGGTGCTATGGTAAGCTGCTGGTATAGTGGTTGACGCTGGATCTATGGTGAACGGTGCTATGGTGGTGGTTCTATGGGCGGTGGTAGCTTAGATTGTATGTGTGTATATATATATAGGGGATGGTTTAAATGAGAACGCTAAATATCGCGAGAACCATGAGAACGAATGAAAAAACCACGAGAACTTAGTCAAAAACAATTCAAATTCAAAATTTCTTTTTACACTTATCATTATTATGCGAACACAATGTTAGAAATTAAATTTACACATTTAAATTTACATGAGTTCGTAAATAAAGAAAATTTACACATGTGTAAGTTTGTTATTTACACATGTGTAAATTTGTTATATTTACACATGCGTAAAAAACTAATAAAAGTGATTATGAGAGGAGAAATGAGTTATTTGATGTTGTAAATTCTTTTTTTGATGTTGTATTTTAATTTCAATGAGATTTGTATTAAAAAAATGGTTTTGATTGGTGTTCTCATTCGTTCTCACGGTTCTCGCAATATTTAGCGTTCTCAAGATAACCCTCCCATATATATATATATATAGAGAGAGAGAGAGAGAGACAGATGAGGAGTTGGGTAGAAAGTGGGTTTTTCCTAGAAAGTCTAGGAAGCAATAAGAATGTGACACGTGGCATGGAGGGATTTTCACTAAAATGGCACTTGTGTAATTTGACATTTTATTATATTTTTGGAATTTTATCTCTCATTAACTAAAATGCCTAAAATTATGGAAACTGTTTCTCCAAGATTTTTTGTATTTCGCAACCTTCTCCTTCTTCGTCTTCGTCATCATCAAACACTTCTCCATCTCCACCATCTCCGAGTTCATCATCACCATTAAAATATTGTTCGTATCATCTCCATTTTCTTGACGATGTGTTTTAACATCAAGCAAATTAATACAGTTGTGTTTTAGCAGCAAGCAGATTCATACAGTTGTGTTTTAGCATTCAGATTCATACAGTTGTCTTTAAACAGCAAGCAGATTCATACAGTTGTGTTTTAGCATTCAGATTCATACAGTTGTGTTTTAACAGCAAGCAGATTCATACAGTTGTGTTTTAACAGCAAGCAGATTCATACAGTTCTGTTTTAACAGCAAGCAGATTCATACAGTTGTGTTTTAGCATTCAGATTCAAACAGTTGTGTTTTAACAGCAAGCAGATTCATACAGTTGTGTTTTAGCATTCAGATTCATACAGTTGTGTTTTAACAGCAAGCAGATTCATACGCTGTGTTTTACCATCCATGCTGGTAATGCTGGAGGATTTCTTGACGCTGTGTTTTAACAGCAAGCAGATTAATACGATGTGTTTTCTTGATGTGTTTCTTCATGAAGGATAGAAGGAAGAGAGAGAGAGAGAGAGAGAGAAAAAAAAATCGCATGAATTGTGGGGTGGTTATGGAATGACAATTATTTCTATATTTAAAACAAGCTAAATGACATATCTACCCCTGATTAATTAAATAATCCTATTTTTAATAAACACATATTACCAAAATGCCACCAAGATGATCTCAACCATTAAACACACCCATTGGATGGCCCAGATCTCTTCCTAGACTTTCTAGGAACAACACACTTTCCGTAGGATCCCCACTCTATATATATATATATATATATATATAGAGGCCGGTTATCATACAAATACTCTAATCGTACATTATGTACGCTACATTCTAGTCCGTCAGATCATCTCATTTAATCAGCGTGTTTTATCAATTTAAAATTAATAAAAAGAAACCGCCAAGGTTAAAATCGTCAAATGCGAGATCAAAACCCCTAACAATCAGCACAATAACTCCCCAAAACATACCGTAAACCGCAAAATCAACATTGCATTCTCCTTCAACAAAGTTCCCTGCTACTCTCCGTTGCGATTCAAGTTAGATTCATGAGTTTTGAGAAACGAAGCAAAGCAAACAACGACAGACCACAATCGAAGAAGATGAATCCAGGTATCGATTTAAATTTGCGATTTTATAGTATAAATATACATGGACTTTAATGTCAAATGCGATTTTGTTTGTTTATTAATCTTTTAACTGAAACATATAGTTTTATAAAATACATATTGGTCACAACTGCAATTTTGCTAGGGTTTATGACTGGTATGTTTATTTATTAGGTTTGGCATGATTATGCAGTTTTCATAATTATACATGATATATGTGCGATATCATATAAGGTTTTGTGAGGGTTTTGTATGACAAATGCGATTTCATAAGATAAAATACTGTTTGTTGAAGGTTTTGGTAATGCTTAACTAACACATGCGAATTGATAATTAAAGGCATGCGAATTATAAAGATTGACTATTTTTGTTAATATATTAGTGTTTTTAATTTCGCAAATTTGACAATGAATTATTAATATTTGCAATGAATTATTAAAATTTGCGAATTGATAACTAATTCATGCGATTTTATCACTTATTGACTTAATGTACATGATTAACTGATAAATGCGATTTTGTAAAGTTTCTTGACTATAGCATGCGATTTTGTAGAAATAGAATCAGATGATGACTTTGAAGGGCCAATATCAAGACTGATAAAAGTTGACAAGAATAGAAAGAGAAGGATAGTTGTAGAAAGTTCTGAAGAGGATGACTTTGTTAAGCCACTCCCAAAAAAGAAAAAAGATGAGAAGAAATCAAAGATACAGACAAAAAAACATTCAAAAAAGGTGGAACAACCTAAAACAGAACATAGGGAATTCTTCAAATACAGCAATGAAGCAATACTGCTGAGATGCCAACCTAACTCATACATGGATACTGTGAGTAGATTTTCAGAAAAACAACTTGAAGAAGTAAGGAATATGGGATTTGGTGCTATACTAAATATCAACATCAACCATATTTCGACACGATTAGCATATTAGCTAGCAAGAAACTTTGACGAGAATTCCGATGAGCTAAACTTGGGAAAACACAAAATAAAAATAACATCGGACACAGTTTTTGAGGTATTTGGAATACCAAGAGGGCCAAAGAAGGTTGAGATAATAGCCGATAAGAGGAAAGTTAAAAAGCAAATGAAACTTGAAAAAAGTAAAGAACCAGGAAATGCTGTGAGGGATACATTCATCCACCAGTGGGAGGAAAACAGGAGAATTACCCATGGCTTAATTGCAGATACAATGGAAAATCAAAGAGACGGAGGGAGCCTGTTTAAATTAAACTTCCTAGTATACTGGATGACGTTCTTTGCGGAGATTACAAAGGCAACACTTGCAAATGATAGATGTTTGCTTGGTGTAGAAGATGTTGAGGAAATAAAGAATCTAGATTGGTGCTCATTTCTACTCGACACCTTGCGTCGTACACGAGCAGGCTGGAAGAACTACAAAATACAGTTTGTGGGACCTGTTGCCTTTCTTACGGTATACATTACTACATTTAATAACACATTTAGAATACTAGTTTGTTTTGTTATATAATTAAATGATCTTGCGATTTATACAGCTTCTGTACACGCATGAGTACAACAAGAGGCTTAACCTGTTTGAGAAAGCTGTGGAAATACCGGTTATTCGTTATATCACATCATCGGAGATTGATATAGTCGAAGATAATATTTCGGATAACGGACCTCAATGGATATCAAGTGAGAGTGAAGAAGAAGAAGAAAATGAAGAAGAAAATGATGAAGAAAATGAAGAAGAAGAGGGTCCTTCAACGGAAGATTATACACTAAGACCACCGGTTGACACCACAATAAGCTACAAAAGAAGAACTGCGCATGGAGTACAAAACAAAGAAACCGGGGGAGAGCCAAAAGATAACGAGAACATTGATAATTTCATGGATTTCAGTTTTGAAATCCATGAAATGTCTCAGTTGAACCTTGAGATGGGAGTTGGAACACAGACACAGAAAATGATTGATTATTGCGCCACTCCTGTTCAACTTTCACCATCCATATTCTATGACACAGCCCAGGAACAAGAACGAGAGGCTTCAAGAACCCACAAAAAGGTAAGTGCAAAAAAAAATTAATTTCAATTAATCCATTCATATTTAACATTTCAATTAATAGTATATTAACTCAAAAATATTTACAGAACATGTTAAAGAAAATGAAAGCAAATGTCAAAAAGTACATTAAAATGGTTCAAGATGTTCATGAGATGAACAACTTAGTTTCAGAAGCAAGAACTAAATGTTTTTGGGATCCGGAGATTATGGCGGCCTGTAAGCAATGGGATGAGACGCTTCGGAATAATCCCATTTGTGTGCCGCCTGCTTCGGATCAAGAGCATGAAACTGCAACCTCTCCTGTTCATCAAGATCCTGAAAATCCAGCTTCAGAAGTTCATCAAGAAGTTACTACAACCGAAGAAGGTAGAAATGATGATGAAGCTCAAAAAGTAATATCCAGTGTTTTGGTAGAAATGGCATCAACAGGTAAAACATGCGAACTCAAATATTAACACATGCGAAATTATTTAAAAAAAATACTATTTTTATGCATATGCGAAACCAATAAAAACACATGCGATTTAGGTCAACAACACTTCAAATTTGATTTCGCACGCGATGCAATGTATACCCTGCGATTTTGATTATAATGTATTAACATTAAATAATTTGTATCTACAAGTGTACTGCAACCAGATGATGGAGGAGTCACAGACACCCTTCTTGCAAACATTCAAACTGTGGAACCGGGTGTATACACATACCAACAACCTGCCAAAGGTAAAAAAACACTTTATATTATGAAAAAAATTAAAAAGCACAAATTATTGTATTTCTTAAATTACTCTGGCCTGCAGAAATTGGTGAAAACGAAACTGTTATCGAAGAAACAGTTAACCTTTCAGAATCTACCGAAGACATTCAACAAAAAGTTCAAGAAAAAGTGACAGAAATGGAAGCAGATTCTTTAATAGAAACAACACAAAAAGAACCTCCACATACCGATACGGGAGTAGAAGTTGAGAAGGAACCGGAAGTTGAATGCCCTCAGGTAACGGCTGAGGAATTGAATTAAGTTGAGTTGCTTTTGAGCCTGGGTCCCACCATGGAAGAAAACAAACAAAAAAAAAAAAAAACAACTAAGGGGAGAAAAAACACAAACCCAAAGCCAGTTCCAAAACAAACCATACCAAAAGGGTTAAACGAACTGCTTTATAAGACAATAGAACAAGCCAAAATTCGAGCTGAGAAAAGATGTAAAGTGCTTGGAGAAAAATTTTGTTCCCCTTATTGCAACAGGGTGGTAAACTTGCACGAAGCACTATTGACTCAAGAATTGAGTGTGATTCGGTATACATTTGCAACATTTGAAGGCTTACAGTAAGTAAAATACTTATATCAAATAACAAACATCTAAAAATATATACACACAACAAAAAACTAATTATATATTTTATGACTGGCAGAGAAGAATTTTACCGATCAAAAACTGAAGTTGCAACATTCAAAGCTGTATTTGAAAGCTTCTATAGGGAACAATACATAACATCGAACGGAATAGATGCATTTGTAGATATTCTAAACCTTGAAGAGAAGAAGAGGGATAAGAAATCATCACCATACAGACTCTTCTTGTTTAGCACAATGATGGTATGTTTTCATATACATTTTGTCATTTGAAAAATTCTAAAAGTAAATGCCTATTAAATGATTTCGCACACTGATTATAACTAAAATCGCATGTATTATAGAAGAAATTTCCCTGTGAAACATTTCTCATACTGATTTAATTTCGCATTTGTTATATGTACTATTCGCATGTGAAAAAAAATCCTTTGTTTGCATTCTCATACTGTTATAATTTCGCATGTGTTATATACACTATTCGCATGTTAAAATTAAAATACATTGTTTGCATAACATTGATTCTATTTACATAACATACAGCCGGATATCTTTTACGACGAGGAGAAATACACAGACAACCGACGACTAACCATATTTGCCTCAAATTTTGAAGACATCATACAAAAATATGAGGTTAAAAAACTTGATTCGGTTGACTTGGTGTTTATTCCGGTACTTCAAGGTGACCACTTCTATGTCTTGTGCTTCCACTTGAAAACCGGCAAAATTGAGCTGATTGACAATTCAGCAGCTGAACAAGAGTTTAAGGAAAGATACAAGGGCCTTCCAGACACACTGGTAATACAAAAACTTATACATATACATGTTATATATTATGTAAAAGCTACTAACACAATATTGCTATGTTACAGAGAAGGGTATTGGTTTTATACCTACGAAAGGCTTTAAAACCAACACCGGCTATCGAAGAACTTGCAACCTCGGTTATCGAAAGAAAAGTTATGGATTGGAGGACAAAGAATAACGGCGTCGACTGTGGAGTGTTTACGATGCGTCACATGGAAACATACAAAGGAGACACAATACCATGGATGACCGGATTTGTGAAAGAAGATGAAGTAAACAACAGACAGCAAGCACAACTACATCTCCTAAGGCACAGATATCTCAGCAAAATCATTCTATCCGAACACAATATCCACTGTCAAAAAATAATTAAAAAGGCAAATGCTTTCGATAAAAGGCCAGACAAACAAAGATATATGAAAGATTTGGATAAGATAATCCCAGAAAGGATGAGTGTGTATTTTGGGAAGGAAACAAAGTAAACTTCTTTGGTGATGGATTTATGTTGAATATTTAAACTTGTTAGTGTTTTTTAATTTCGCAAATATCAGTATTTTTAATTTCGCAGTTGTATTTTAATTTCGCATTTGACAATGAGTTATTGAAATTTGAAGTAAATATGTGGCAATTAAAATGCGAATACAATTCCATTATACAACACAAAATGCGAATTTATTTAAACATGAACCAAAAAAAAACACAAAATTCATTCAAAAGATGAAAGAAACTCCATTTTCATCTTCATCGAGCATCTTAAGACAGTTATTGCATCAGCCAACTCTTTCAACTGTTTCTCATCCCTCTCACCCAAATCCACCATAAACATAACAACAATTTCTTTAAGACTACTCACTTGCATCTGAGATAGCAAGTCCAGAATTTCTTGTCTTCTCTTCATGTTTTCTGTTACACGAGAAATGTTGGCCTCCAACATCTCTTGACATGATCGATCCTCTTGAATTTGTTGCTCAATCCTTTTCCTCAAATCCTGCTTGATACTAGGTTCAGAAGAAGATGATGTTGGTATATCTGCCATTCTTAATAGGATGTTTGAAAAGAGTGTTAAAAATATAAAATATATGATAAAAATTATTGATATGAATTATTGAACTCAATTATTGAACTGAATTATTTGATTTCAATTATTGAGCTGAAATATGAAACACACTGTGCGAAAATAAAAATAATTATTATTAAAACTTGCGAAATTAAAAGCTATATTTGATAAATACTTTAAGATTTGCGAAATCACAGACTTAAAACATGAGAAATTACAAAAATATTAAATTTCATTGTTTGCGAAATGTCTAATTTAAAACTTGCGAAGTTATACAAAAGATCCATTCTTAACTACCGGTATTATGTTAACACAATACATGCGATATAACCAAACAACACATGCGATATGGTAACCAAACAAAGAAAACCATAAACAACTTATCTTCAACCTCGTTACAATCTAAAAAAATGAAAAAAAGCCTTCAGATCAAATAAAACCCAAAACTCAAACATAATTAAACTATTGACGAATCCTAAATGACGAAACCAGTTTCAATCAAGAATCAAATCAAAAACCCTACAAATCGAATTGATACAAACAATAATTAATTGGACGGTTACGAAACGAAATCCATATATGCTTCCTAATTGCCGGAATTCCCCTAAGATGATCGAATGAAATGTCTGATATACCCTTACTTAATTAAATTGAATCCGGACACGTGTATGGCTGTGGGTATCGCGTACATAATGTACGATAAGGAGATTTGTACGCTACACTTTACCTATATATATATATACCTATATATATATATATATATATATAGGGAGGAGATCATGCGAGAACCGCGAGAACCAATGTGAACACAACCTAAAATAGCTAAAAAAAAAACCTAACCCCCACCCCCCCCCCCCCCACAAAAAAACCTAAACCCCCCCCCCCCTCCCAAAAAAAACCTAACCCCCCCCCCCCCCCTCCAAGCTAAATGCTAAAAACTAAAACCCCCAAAAAACCTAAAAAAAACCTAACCCCCCCCCCCCCCCAAGCTAAAATGCTAAAAACTAAACCCCTAAAAAACCTAAAAAAAATCTAAAAAATTTTTTTTTAATATTTTTTATGCTCAAATCGCTACTTTTAGTGGCAAAAAAAAAAAATTATTATTATTTTTTTTTGCTTCGAAAAGTAGCGATTTTTACATAAAAAATATTAAAAAAAAAATTTTTTATGTGATTTTTAGCTATTTTTAGGCATTTTTGGTTGTGTTCACATTGGTTCTCGCAATAAGAGGTGGTTCTCGCATGATCTTCTCCCTATATATATATATATATATTGGGCGGTTTCACGGTTTGAAACCAGACCGTGAACACCCCTATCACCTACATAGCAATATTTTTTTCTCACCCAACCCCCTAACTTTCCGTAGGATTCATACAGTTGTGTTTTAGCATTCAGATTCATACAGTTGTCTTTAAACAGCAAGCAGATTCATACGGTTGTGTTTTAGCATTCAGATTCATACAGTTGTGTTTTAACAGCAAGCAGATTCATACAGTTGTGTTTTAACAGCAAGCAGATTCATACAGTTGTGTTTTAGCATTCAGATTCAAACAGTTGTGTTTTAACAGCAAGCAGATTCATACAGTTGTGTTTTAGCATTCAGATTCATACATTTGTGTTTTAACAGCAAGCAGATTCATACGCTGTTTTTACCATCCATGCTGGTAATGCTGGAGGATTTCTTGACGCTGTGTTTTAACAGCAAGCAGATAAACACGATGTGTTTTCTTGATGTGTTTCTTCATGAAGGATAGAAGGAAGAGAGAGAGAGAGAGAGAAAGGGAGATAGAGAGAGAAAAAAAATCGCATGAATTGTGGGGTGGTTATGGAATGACAATTATTTCTATATTTAAAACAAGCTAAATGACATATCTACCCCTGATTAATTAAATAATCCTATTTTTAAGAAACACATATTACCAAAATGTCACCAAGATGATCTCAACCATTAAACACACCCATTGGATGGCCAAGATCACTTCCTAGACTTTCTAGGAAAAACACACTTTCCGTAGGATCCACACTCTCTCTCTCTCTATATATATATATATATATATATTGGGCGGTTTCACGGTTTGAAACCAGACCGTGAACACCCCTATCACCTACATAGCAATATTTTTTTCTCACCCAACCCCCCAACCAAACCACCATAAGGGTGAACGGTGTGGAGTCGGCAAACTCCTTCGGCACCGATCGGTGACCACTGCCAACATGTTTACCGAACAAGCTTTACCGAAATGGGGGGCGAAATCGGTGAAGGTTCACCGGGGAGAGGGAGGGAAGAGGAGAAAGAGGGGTGTGTGTGGTGGGGTCCATGCCTTCTCAACCAATCAAAATTTTCTTTTTTTTAAATAGTTTACGTAAACCCCACTAGACAAACCATCGCCAATGTTTTTTAGCATTAGATAAACAATTGACATAACCCTATATAATTAGGTGATTTAAGAATTTACCTATTCTAAATGTTTAACCACTCCCTTCATCCTAACACACCTCGTAATAACTCAAAAAAAAAGTTAAAAGCAATCCCGTACACGCACATAAAACCCTTTTGAACTTTTGAGCGCAAGAATCAAAGCAAAACCCTCGTAATTTTCTCCTTATCTCCCTCCTTTCTAAGGCCATCCGTAGTCATAAGGCCCTTTTGGGGGCGTTATGCGACATGTGGCATGCCACGTCACCAAGGGGCTTTATGGGGCGTTATGCAACTTGAGGCCGTAGTCATAAAGCCCCTTTGTCATCATTACTCGATTAATTTAATTTTCATTTTTTTAATTAATTTCTAAGTTTTATAAAATTAAAAATCATTGCATTAAATAAAAAACAATACATTAAAATAAAAATAAAAACGTTAACGAAAAAAAAAAAAACATTACACCTAAAAAAATATATTTATTCTTCGGCTTCATTTTCGTTTTCTCATTCTTCCTCTTCGTTTTCTCCGGCATCCAAACCTACGTCTTCAAAGTTCCCGTCTTCGAATTCCTCAACCTCTTCTTCCTCGGAATCTTCTTCGTCGTCACTGTTGTATCGAATTGGGCGAATCGCCCAAGCATGCTCAACCAAATCCGCCTTCAACGTGTTATGTATTTCCTTAGATCGCAATAGTTGAGCATTTGCGAGTCTCTCTTCCATTGTTGCTTGGGTTCCTTTGACTAAATCCTCTGGAATATAGTTTTGGCATATCGCTCTTCCATCATCCTCAATGATCATATTATACAAAATGATGCAAGCATACATGGTCATTCGTATTCTATCCTTATGCCACATGCGACAAGGATTTCTGATAAAATGCCATCGTTGCTGTAGAACCCCAAAACACCTCTCGATGATCATATTATGCAAAATGATGCAAACATACATGGAAGAGTTGGGAGTTATTTATAGTGTGAAAATAAAAAAATTGAATTTTTTTTAAAGAATATGACCGTTTATTAACGGTCAAAAATTAAAAATACCAATTCATCACGCCGCTAAATTAATCGCGCCACACCCCCTTTTTCGTTTGATAGCGCCCCACGTTATGGTGTGCCCGGCGTTTTGCCGGCGCCATGACCGGGCATACCGCCCCACTACGCAAGTCCTAAAACATTTTTGAGAAAACCAGTGGACTGTGGAAGAGGAATGGCTTCGTTGAACGGTGACGGAGACGGAGACCATCAGTCTGGTAACCGGAAGAGGAAAACCCCAAGTGACGACGTCGACGGTTATTTTGAACCCGAGGAGAACGATGAAGGCAAGATAAAGGGTAAGCATTCTTCTAATCATCATCTTCAATATTTTGTTTGCTTTAGGGCTAATCTGCGTATGATTTATCAGATTTATTTTGTAAACACTTATTTAGAGGATGAATTTTTGTATCACTTTTAGCTCTCTCTAGGTCTAACCGTGCCTCTTTTAATTTAGTGCTTGGTTTTTAATTTACTTCAATCTTTGTATGTGTTTAATTGTATCTTAGTGATGACCCCTACCGGTAATATCATCTCGCTTAATGTTAAAGGCTTAGACACCATTGGCGACATTAAAATTAAAATAGAGGCTGTGGAACGTATCCGATGCCGCCAGCAGGAACTGATCTTCAAGGAAATGATTCTTCAAGACAATGGTATCCTTGGGAACTTGTGCATCAAGAAGGAATCCACACTCAAACTAATGCGCAAATCAAATAGATTCATGAAGATATTCATCAACACCCTAGGCCCTCACCCAAGGACTTTGTCTCTTGAAGTCGAACCCTCAGACACCATCGGCAACGTGAAAGCCAAGATGCTTAATTATAGCATTCAGGGCGTATTGATCTTTAAGGAAATTGTCCTCAACGATAAGGACACCCTTGCGGAGTTGAACATTATCAACGGATCCACCCTCACAAGCATGGTTAAGTATGTGAAAGCTATGCAAATATTTGTGAATTTTTATGCCGGAAAGACCATCTCTTTGTTAGTCAACCCTGCAGACACCATCGCCGACGTGAAATGGGAGATCGAAACAAAGGAACTTGTTCCTATTGAGGATCTGGTGTTGATCTTCAACAAACTTGTTCTTGGCGACAGGGGTGCCCTTTTCGACTTCCACATCCATAGGAAATCGACCCTCACACTTATGCGTAGATCAAGGGGATTAACGGAATCCATGAAGATATTCATCAAGATGCAAACTGGAGAGACGATTACTCAGACTGTCAAACCCTCGGACACAGTCGACAACTTAAAAGCCAATATCTCGGATAAGGTGCATATTCCTCATCACGAGCAGGAGTTGATCTTCAACGAGGTGGTTCTCCACGGCATCGATACGCTTTCTAGCTATAACATCAACAACGAATCAACACTCACAGTTATGCGTGTATCGCCGGGATTCATGCGTATATTCATCATGAAACTGAGTGGAAAGACCATTACTCTCGAAGTTGAATCCTCCAACACCATCTGAGAATGTGAAGTCCAAGATTGAAGATCTGGAAGGTATAACCGACTACCAGCAGAAACTGTTGTTTGGCAGAAAGCAACTGGAGGATGGCCTTACTCTTGCTTACTACGACATCCACAAGGACTCAACTTTGCATCTTATTCCAATATTAAGGGGAGGGATGATGAAGGTAAGTGATCAGAGAACCCTATCTTATGATCCATTACTATTGTAAAAGACGATGTCCTGTGTCTTTTGATGTAGCTCTCTTTTGTAAACTTATTCTCTACAACTCTACAAGCATTTGAAATAGTTTGAACTTCAAAGCTTCATTACAACAATGTTGTAAATTTTGACTGATTTACACACACCTATAGAAAATCCTTAATAATAACAGCCAAAAGTTAAAATTATATGCAACATTTAGCCAATAACAGCCCTTGCTGAAAACTGTTTTTTTTTAAAGCATAGGAGACATAAGGAAGCATTATACAAAATGTTTTTTGATGCTATTTTCCACCTCAAAATCATTTTAAATTTTTTAACACCCTTTGGTATAAAACCCGTGGCTATATCTCATTCGGGTCAGCCTTTGCTCTTTATAACCTAGAGTTTTGTTTATGGATGATAAGGAGAATTTATCTTTACAGTTAATGAGCAGTAAATGTGATTATTACCAGAGTTCTTTTGCTTTAAATTTGATCTTGGCTGGATAATGATCTTAGCTGCTTTTTTTTTCGTTAATATTTTTCATTCTTATCTTGATTAACACTATTTTAGTGGTCATTTTTAGCAAGGGTCAAAATCTGTGCAATTCTTATTTCTTCGTGGCGGATTGTTAGTCAACCTCCGTTTTTAGATAGACAGTCCTTGTTTATTGGTTGGAACGGGCATTGTGTTGGCGCTATAAGGAAAGGGGAGATTAATGTACTTGGTCCATTTATGTTTAGTCAGTTGATTTTGGATTTCGATGATTGAAGCATGGGTATTATGGGCAGGGTACAACCTCGATTGCACTTTTTAGAAGCGAGGGCTCATGGACTGAGAGGTATACATCACCGAACTAATTGTGAAGCCCAAACTGGACAATCCGGTTCGCAAGGTATCTCAATATGTACTGAGATTTCAGTTTCTTGGTTGGGAACTCGGGTATTAGGCTAATAGTTTTGGCTGATTATTGTTTGGGCTCATGGGCTAAAGTTTATATGTGCTGGAATGATTACATTATGACACTAAGGAGTAAGGAGTATGGACCAATTTAACGTGTGGGCAAAATGGGGTCGCCTTTTAAGGGCAACACTTTAAAGGGGATGGGGTTCCTTAGTATGACGGACTTTACAGTTGTCAGAAAGATGTACTTGAAAGAAACACAAGCGTATGATCATGATGGTTATAGCAGCTGGAATGGTTGGAGCTGGAATGATCATGTGGGCATGATCCGTGTATGATTGAATTGACCAATGGGGTGACTCCTTCACATGGCTTTGGATTCACGATCATTATTTATGGACGGTCTAGATACATTTGCAACTTGCATATTGTGTTTAGCTCATTTGGGCATGATCCGTGTAAGATTGAATTGACCAATGGGGTGCCTCCACATGGCTTTGGATTCACGATCATTATTTATGGACGGTCTAGGTACATTTGCAACTCGCATATTGTGTTTAGCTCATTTGGGCATGATCCGTGTTAGATTGAATTGGCCAATGGGGTGCCTCCTTCACATGGCTTTGTATTCACGATCATTATTTATGGACGGTCTAGATACATTTGCAACTTGCATATTGTGTTTAGCTCATTTTAGTATAGACCTTGCTATTCTCTTCATCTTGGCTTTATGTTTGGCCCAAAAATATAGGTAGCTTTTTTGGTATTATGTTGTGGGCTTATGTTGGCTCATTGGTTTTGGATTTTGGGTTAGCTTAGAAATCAAAATGGATGCTATTACGAGGAAATAAACACACCGTTTGACCCAAAACAACCATTGGGTAACCAAAACACTAGGACTAGGAAAACGAACAAACAATCCTAACCACAATTCCTAAATTTACGTCTCACATGACTAAAACTATTACGAGGAAACAGATACAAGTGAGAGTATGGAGAGAGACTACAAAATTAAGCATGTGCCCAAAGCCAATCCAAAGTAAATTGCAAACTCCATTGGACCAGCAATAAGAAGTGAAATCAAAGCAATAAATGTGGGCAAATTCAACCTCTTAAAAAGCATGCAACCAGTTTTCAACACATCACTAGCTATTCTCTTCGTCTTCTTCCGACCGCAGGTGGTTCAACGGAGTAGGAATTTCTGTGTTAGCGTGCGAGGTCGCCTTCTCTTGGCTTGACCTTTCTTTCTAATAGTGATTTTAATATTATAATAATATATAGTTTTTTTAGTACTTTTATTATTTTAATATTATAATAATAGTTATTTTGTTTACTTTTTAACTTTAATCTTTTTTAATATCTGGGGTTGGGATAAGCTTGGTGTCAACCGGTATCGAACCAGTACTGGTATTGAAAATACCGGGATGGTCCTGTTTCGTATTAGTATATGAAGGTAAAAATCGGCACTAATACAGAAAACGCCAAAAGTTGGTGCCGAATTGATATTGGAAATCTTTTGTTTCGGGAAATTCAGTGCTGCTACCCGGTACCATTTGCTCATCCCTGATCACGGTTACCGTACGAACAACGGTATCGTACAACTTTTTTTTGTTGATTTTCTTCAACTTTTAATTTTTTTTCTTTTTTTAGTTTCAGGGGTAGGGATGAGCTCGGTTACAGCCGTTACAGAATCGGTACTGATACCGAAAATACCGGGTTACTTTACCGGTATATGAAGATAAAAAACGGTAGTGAACCGGTACCAGGAACGCTAAAAGTCGGTACCGAATTGGTACTTAAGATCTTTTGGTTCGGCAAATTTGGTACCGGTACCCAGAACAATTTCCTCATCTCTAACCACGGGTTTCATACGAACAACATCGTTACCTTACAACTATTTTGGTTGATTTTCTTCCAGTTATCTTTTAGTATTTTTTTTTTCTACATTTTCTTTTTATTCTTGGCAGCAGTTCCGTTCGCAACACGCTTATAGTGATTTCAAAACACATATAAACACAGACTAATTAACAAAAAAATTTCGCCACAACGTGGCGAACTTCTTTAAACCTAGTTATAGGTAATGTAAGGAAATTAACTCTTAAGGGTGAGAGGGGTGCTCCCCTTATGAGATGGGATAAACTTTCCACCCAGTCAACTATTTATGGCCATGTCAATTCCCCTGTCTAACTCTCATCTTGCCCAAAAAATAAACATAAAGGGTGGTTAACCTAAATAATTTTTTCTTAAAAATCGGAAAAAGAAAAGAAAAAAACTATGATTGGTTGAAGGAGAAGGGACCCACCAGATATCCCCTCTTTCTCCTCTTCCCTCAAGCGGTGAGTACTCACCGCGAGGCAACTTTGGCGACAACGACAGTATTACCGATCGGCAAACAGTGTCACCGAACAGTTTGCCGCACCCACCCCTTTTACCCTTAAGAAAAACTTTCAACAAAAATAAATACCCCATTGAAAAGGTAATGTAAGGAAATTAATTTATATAACCTTAAATTAAAAGGTCGGTGATCACAATTCTATTTTTGACAAAATTCATCCCAACTTTTCTAAATTGTTAAAAGTTACCCCTTAAATTTATAACTTGATAAAAACCAACTTTCTAGCTTGACAAAAATGACCCTCCACCTTTCTAACTTTTCATAAAAGACTCTTATACTTTCAAACTTATTTACTCTTAAACTTTTGACATGTAAACTATTCTAACCCTCTAACTTTATAAATATCACTTTGACCACATCAAGTTTCGAACTTACACTGAAACTAATTTCTACGTTTTTATCAAAGGTAACCCTCTAACTTTATAAATATCACTTTGACCCCCATCAAGTTTCTAAAGTTTTGAACTTACCCTAAAACTGATTTCTACGTTTTTATTTTTATAAAAGTCGGTGGTTTTTACACCACCAATACTCTAACTTTCGGACATTGTCACAACTACCCCTTCTACTTTGAATTTTCACAACCACATTCAAATCTTTCAAAGTTCACCATAATAACCCCTCTACTTTACTTTTTCATCATCACCCCCTCAACTTTTACACACTTACGTCACTACACCATTGTTTTTACATTTCCATCACCACCCCCTCATCTTTTACACATTTCCGCTACCACCACTCTACTTTTACACTTTGCCTTTTTTACCCATCCCCTAACGCTTTTCCCCCACCCCCCTCAACTTTTACACATTTCCGCCACCACCCATCTACTTTTATACTTTCCATTTTTTACCCTACTACTATTTTCCCTAAAGTTTTAGACTTTGCATTTTTTTCCCTGCACTATCGCTCCATTTTTACACCCATTACAAGTTTTGTCCTTTATGTTTACACCAAATTGCAGGCGCTGTCCTTTAACGCAAAGTTGACAAGTTTTGTACTTAATGTTCCAAAATCTTGCACGTTATGTCCTTTAGACCTAACTCAGTTAGATTTTTCAGTTAAGTTTGATCATACGGACCCCATATAAGGGCACTGTTGTCTTTTTAAATCTTAATATAATAAATAAACCTTTTTTCTAGAAAATATATAATAACCCCTTTCCACTCACACTATCCATTCTCTCTCTCTCTCTCTAAAACGCAGACATCCCATTCTCTCTAAAAACCCACCATTAACACCACCAATTGAACACACAAACACATTGAACAAATAAACACAGTGAGTAATTGAACATGAACTCCGTTCAATTGCTTCAATTTTCGCACAACATATACAAATCAACTGAACAAGCAAACACACCTTCAATCATTTCAGATTTATGCACAAATTATACAAACAAATACTCAGTTTAAATCATTCATTATACACACAATCAATCGAACAAACAAACTCAAACACGATGAGTAACGGCTGGGGTTGCAGGGGAGGCAGTCAGGCAGGGTGGTAGTGATGGTGGGTACGGTGGTGATGGTTGGTGCAGTAAGGTTGGGTTGGTCGGTAGGTGGGGGTAGAGGGGGTGAAGGCTAAGGTGGGGTGGGTGGTGGCGGTGAAGGTTGTGGGGTGGTAGTAGTAGTGGGTTGAGAGAGATTAGGTTGTGATGGTGGGTTCAGAAAAGAGAAAGAGAAAGAGTTTATATATTTTTTTGTCAGTTTTGTAGATATAGGCCCTCAATAATAAGTGTTTACAAAATAACCCCTGGGAAGGTGAAATGACAAGTATGCCCTCATGTGCAAGGTACATGACTATACATAACCAAAAAATATGACTGAATTAGGGCTAAAGGACATAACGTGCAGGATTTTGAAACATTAAGTACAAAACTTGTCAACTTTTGCACTAAAGGACAGCACCTGCAATTTGGTGTAAACATAAAGGACAAAACTTGTAATTTACTCAAAATTATAATTGTAACCCATAGACTTCTACTCCTGCTTTTGCAAATGTCAATATATTATGTTTCACACTTTTTTGTGATTGTCTTTTACGCATTGTATTTCACATTCATTTTTTATAATTATCTTTTATGCATTGTGTTTTACACTATTTTTGTAATTGGCTTTTACACATCACGTTTTACGAATTGTTTGTTGTTTTACTATGTGTCGCAACCCCTGATCCCTTATCTGTCCCGGGAACGGGCGGACGCGAGCTCAGATTTTCGGTGGTATCAGCTATTCAATCTTGCAGCGGAAATTACATGAGGACCGTAGTTAGGAAATGTTTATCAGAGTAAAACCACCATATTTGATATTAATAATAACATGGGCAAAACCCAAGTTTCTTATTATAATACATTTATAGGGACCAACCCTATTTTATTGAATTTAAAACATCGTTTATTAGGTAACTTTTATAGCCACATTTTTCCCAAGCCTTCAGTGCTCTCCAGCTGGCTTTTCACTAATTGGCTGTCACATTGTGTTACCTGTAACGCGTTTTAAAAACATTTGTCAATCGGAAATACTGGTGAGTGAATCCTAGTTTAATCAAGAAACATTTTATCAATTAAAACAGTATTGAGAGCGATCACATTGTTTATTTCTACACAATTACTCATTCAGTATTTGCCACTCGACCGGATCTATGGCTATGGTCAAGTTACACATTGGCTAACTCGTTGTCCAATTGTAACGTACTGACTTACTACTCGCAAGTAGTATAAATTTTGTATACAAAACCCAAATATACTGGCAGTAATTGAAGAACTACAAAGACTCAATCACCGCTTAATCACATTGTAAAACAATTAAGGTTTTTTTGTAAAACATTCCCAAAAAGGTTAACGAAAAGAGGATAAACTCACATTGCTATCTTAGACTTCACGTAATGGTTTCCTGGATATAATCTATAATTTATACAAATGTACATTGGTTAGTATCATAACCCTTTGAAAATATTAACGATACCCTTCCCCGAGACGGCATTCCAACAACTACGTCGGGCAGAACCACGACAGTTGTTACGGAATCCTAAATCAATCGGGCAGCGTAACTATTACGAAACTGGGGTTATAATACTTACAACGGAGCAGAACCTCGCTAATTAGGGGTATAATACCCGACTATAATGCTTATAACTTCAGAAATTCGTTTAGAAAGAAAGATGTGAGCGACGGAAAGTGAAACCCGATGGTCTGTTTATATAGTTGCAAAACCTGACCCTCACGCGGCCCGCGTAAAGGTAAGCTAAGGCTTACGTGGCCCGCGTCAAAGCTGGGTCAACGCGTAGCTTAGCTGATTCGATGTGTAGGTCCGCCATGATGTCGACACGTGTCGGCCTAGGACGTCTCCGTGTTTAATGATCTCTAGCGGCCCGTGTAAGAGTTAAGGTGAGCTTACGCGGCCCGCCTGAACTAAAGAAATCAGCGGAGTCAGGTTCTAACCCTTATACCGCTCGCGTGAATGGTTGGGGTGGGTCTACGCTGCCCGCCTCAGCTTAATATTTATTGTTTTTATTTTATATTATATGTTATAACATATTTTGGGCTCGGTTTTCACATACTGGGTGTATATAAAGACATATCAGGGTATTTTTAAAATATACTAGAGTGTCGGAAATATTTATGAGGGTGTTGGTTTTACCGAGGGTTGTTACATTCTCCCACCTTGTTTTAGAGCTCGTCCTCGAGATCTACTGAAACAAATGCGGATATTTGTTTTGCATTTCAGATTCAAGCTCCCATGTGTACTCAGGTCCTCTTTTGGAATCCCACTTCACTTTGACTAGAACTAGCCTTTTATGCTTGAGATTCTTGACTTTCCTTATGCTTGAGATTCTTGACTTTCCTGTCTTCAATTTGTATAGGCCTTTCTACAAACTTGAGTTGTTCATTTACCTCTATATCCTTAAGAGGCACTATTAGTGATTCATCAGCTAAACACTTTTTGAGATTTGATACATGAAATACATCATGTATTCCTGTCATTTCCTCTGGCAGTTGTAGCTGATAGGCTACAGATCCTATTCTTCTAATAATCTCAAAAGGTCCAACATACCTGGGACTTAGCTTTCCCCGTTTTATGAATCTTACTATTCCTTTCCAAGGAGAGACTTTTAACAAGACTTTATCTCCTACTAGAAATTCCAATGGTTTTCGCCTGTTATCAGCATAACTTTTCTGTCGATCACGTGCTGTTTTTAGTCATTCCTTGACTTGAATAATCTTATCAGTTGTTTCTTGTACTATCTCAGGTCCAGATAGTTTCTTTTCCCCAATTTCTGCCCAACAGACTGGGGTTCGACACTTTCGTCCATAAAGTGCTTCGAATGGTACAACATTGATACTTGTGTGATAACTATTATTATATGAAAATTCTATTAAAGGTAAGTGATCGTCCTAATTACCTCCGAAATCGATTACACAAGCTCTAAGCATGTCTTCCATTGTCTGAATTGTCCTTTCGCTTTGACCGTCCGTTTGAGGATGATAAGCTGTACTTAGTTTTAATTTAGTTCCCATTGCCTTTTGGAAACTTGACCAAAAATGAGAGGTAAATCGGCTATCCCTATCAGAAACAATTGATAGAGGAATGCCATGTAAAGAAACAATTTCATTTACATATAATTTAGCTAATTGTTCCATACTAAAAGTTTCTTTCATTGGTAGGAAATGAGCTGACTTGGTTAGCCTATCTACAATCACCCAGATTGTATCATTTCCTTTCTTTGTTTTGGGTAATTTAGTAACAAAATCCATTGTTATTAATTCCCATTTCCAAACTGGCATTTCTAATTGCTGTAGAAATCCTGAGGGTTTCTGGTGTTCAGCTTTAACTTGTGAACATGTTAAACATTTAGAAACATAGGCTGCTATGTCCTTTTTCATTCCTATCCACCAGAAATTCTTCTTTAAATCCTGGTACATTTTATCATTTCCTGGATGCATCGTATATTTAGACTTATGGGCTTCTTCTAATATATGATAACGCAGGTTTCCTAATTTAGGTATCCACATTCTCTTTTTATGGAATCTCCAAATTCCATCTATTCCTTGTTCCAATTCTTTTAGCATACCTTTTAATTTTTCAGAATCATCCTTGATTACTGATTCTTGTGCTTCTCTTATCTGATCATTTAAATCTACTTGTAGATTTAATTTAAGAGAACGTACCCTTTTTGGCTTTTCGTGATACTTTCGACTTAAAGCATCTGCCACTACATTTGCTTTTCCTTCATGATACTGGATATCACAATCATAATCACTAAGCATCTCCATCCAGCGTCTTTGTCTCATATTCAATTCTTTTTGCTTGAAGATATACCTTAAACTCTTATGATCAGTGAATATGGTAAACTTACTACCATAAAGGTAATGTCTCCAAATCTTAAGAGCAAAAATTATAGCTCCTAATTCTAGATCATGTGTTGAATAATTCTCTTCATGATTCTTAAGTTGTCTAGATGCGTAAGCTATAACCTTTTGTTGTTGCATTAATACACATCCATAACCTAATTTAGAAGCATCATAATAGACTACAAAGTCTTCAGCTCCTTCTGGTAATGCTAATATGGGTGTATGGGTTAATCTTTGCTTAAGAATTCTAAAGGCTTCTTCTTGTTTTAATCCCCATTCAAACTTAACAAATTTACAGGTTAGTTTAGTTAAGGGAATGGCTATTCTAGAGAAATCTCGAATAAATCTTCTATAATAACCGGCCAATCCTAAGAAACTTCTAACCTCGGTTGGTGACTCAGGGGTTTTCCATTTAGTGATTGCCTCGATTTTTGTTGGATCTACATGAATTCCTTCATGATTAACTAAATGTCCAAGGAATTGTACCTGTTCTAACCAAAATTCGCACTTTGAAAATTTAGCATAAAGCTTTTCCTTTCTTAATAAACTTAAAAGTGCGTGCAAATGTTTTGCATGATCCTCTTTATTCTTATAGTAAATGAGAATATCATCTATGAAAACAATTATGAATTTATCCAAATAAGGCTTACATATTCGGTTCATCATGTCCATAAATGCAGCTGGGGCATTGGTTAAACCAAATGGCATGATAGTAAATTCATAATGACCATACCTCGTTCTAAATGCGGTCTTAGGAATGTCCTCTTCCTGTTCCTTTAATTGATGATATCCTGACCTTAAATCGATTTTAGAGAAAAATCGAGCTCCTTGTAGTTGATCAAACAGATCATCGATTCTTGGTAATGGGTACCGATTCTTAATCGTGACGTTGTTTAATTCACGGTAGTCAATGCAAATACGCATTGATCCGTCTTTCTTTTTAACGAACAGTATCGGCGCTCCCCATGGCGACGAACTTGGCTGTATAAATCCTTTCTCCAACAATTCATCTAATTGTTTCTTTAATTCTTGCATTTCTGCAGGTGCCAAACGGTAAGGTGCTTTGGCAATCGGTGTCGTTCCTGTTATCAATGGATTCTGAATTCAACTTCTCTATCTGGAGGTTGCCCTGGCAATGCTTCTGGAAATACATCTGAAAACTGAGATACTACTGGAATATCTTTTAAATTCTTTCCTTTAGTGTTAGTGATTATGGAAATCAAATACACTATACGTCCTTTTCTTATATAACTTGCAGTTTTCATCATAGAGATGAATTTAGTGGACTTGGAGGGTTTATCTCCTTTTATTGTGATCATTTTACCTTTTGGTGAATTTACTTGAATTAACTTTTGATCACATAAAATACTGGGTTTATTGGCTATTAACCAATCCATTCCTAAAACAACATCGAATCCTGCCTAATTCATGGGATAAAGATTTGCAATAAACTTTTGATTTAAAATTTCTATACTTGCTCCCTGCAAGATTTCAGAAATCCTAACGGTTTCTCCATTGGCTGTCTCTACTAAGCATTCTTGTGGTAGTTTAGTTAATGACTGATTTAGAATTTTGCAAAATGATGTATTAATAAAACTTTGGTTTGCACCAGAGTCAAATAATACTTTAGCAAAGATATCATTAACTAAAAACGTACCAGCTATGACATCTGGAATCATCTTGGCTTCATCTGCAGTCAGAACAAATGCTCTAGCATTTCTATTATTCTTGTTGTCTGGAGCTGGAGCTAATTTCGGGCAGTTAGGCTTGATATGACCTTGTTCTCCGCAGTTGTAACATATCCGGATGTTAGCCTTCTTCCTGCAATTTTCTTCCTTGTGTCCCGATATTTTGCAAAAGTTACAGTACATGGAGCATCTTCCTGAATGCTTTCGTTTGCAATACCTACAGTAGGGTGCAGAGGTAGAACCTATATTTTTCCCACAATTAAAATTTCCAGAACGAAATTCTTGTGTGAGCTTCTGGGTTAGGTTCCTTCTTTGATCTTCTTCTCGGGTACGTACTAATTCATCTGTCAAGGTATTTGCTAGTTCTACAGCTTCTTCTATGGTTTGAGGTCTAGCTGCCTTGACTACGTGTCTTATCTCCCCAATTAATCCCCAAATATAACGGGAAATTAACACTGGTTCTGGTGAAGCAAGAGTTGGCACTATTCTAGCATATTCAAAGAATATTTTAGTGTATCCCTTACTATCCACACCAGACATCCTAAGGTTTAGGAATTTGTTTGCTATCTGTTCCTTCTCATTGGGTGGGCAAAATTTCCTTTCTACCTTGTTCTTAAATTCTTCCCATTCAATATTGTAGGTTTTATCACTTCCTCTTGATTGGAGGATAGTGTTCCACCATTCTAGTGCTGAATTCTTAAATAGATTAGAGGCAAACAGTATCTTATCTTCTTCAGCACATTTGCTTATCCTTAAGACTGCCTCAGTCTTCTATATCTAGCGTAAGGTTGCAATGGCCCCTTCGTTGCCTGAGAATTCCATTGGTTTACAAGACCAGAATTCTTTATAAGAACAACCATAAGACACGGTTCTTCTTCTTTTGGGAATAGGCATTTGAAGTCTAGGTCCATTGTTCACGCTGTTTTCGGGTTCAATTGGTCGCTTACTGCTATGTTTACTTTTATTATCAGCATCCTTAACAGTTTGAAGAATAAATGGCATTGAATCTATAATTCCCTGTGCCACTATGTGTTGGATAGCACTATTATCCACTTGGTTTCCATTGTTATTGATGCTCGGATTCTCATTAACCACGTTAATGTTACTCTGGTTATCGTTATTCAGATTTCCTTCGTCGGCCATCTGAATTTTAAACATTTATCCCATATTAATATCACAAATAATATCTTAATATAATTAATCACATGACACTCAATCTAGCTAAAAACGTAGATCATTGCTACTTTTACTCTATTCATATACTATTATGCATCTATTACACACTAGTACTGAAATAAAATTACAATACCAACAGAAATAGAATCACAATAATAGTAATATGCATCCGTACACACATATTTTATTTTATTTATTTATTTTTTTATATTATTACTACTACCGTCTCCTGCCATCGCATCACGGATATGGATTTATCCAAAAATCCATATTGCGCTCATCGTATTTCCATACGAGACGCTCTCCCACCTGACGCATTCTCTCACTGCTCTCTAAAATTTCCTCCCCAAAAGTCCTAAGTTCTTGGACATTTTCTGCACTCATTGGGGGTGCAGGTTCTCGGACTGGGTTTGGAATCTGGGGTGCGGGTTCCTGATATGGGGGTGAAAGTGCCTGAAATCATTAAGGATCTTCTAAAATTTCCCTAATATATTCATCGTGGTAATAGGGATCTAAAGGGTCCATACCTGGATAGGCTCCTAGGTTCTGTATGGGTGTGTCTTCATGGATAGGGTAACGTTGCACAAAGTCCCTATTATCATCCCACCAGGGGTCGTAATTTGGTTCTAGGGGGTTTGGTGCAGGTATCCTAGGGATTTCTTCTGGGTTAAAGTCATGCATCTCCACTTGGTTTTCCGGATTTTCTATCTCCATGGGTTGTTCTGGGATTTGTGGTTGTGGGGCTACTAATTGTTCCAGACTTGGGTCAGCAGCAGTTGTAGATAGGATATGGAAATTGGCTAGGCTTCTATTAAGCATATCCTGTGTATGGTCATCTGTTTTTCGCTTAGCAGCTGCTAGAACTCTTTGTTGTTGCAACTTTCGCATTCTCTTCCTACGAGCAAAGGCTTCCTTACCGAACCATCCTCATTTCTTATGAGGGAATGGCTCTTTTGACTGAGCTTTAAAAGCAAACACCCCTTCTTCCTGATCAGCAGAATACCCAGAAAGGGCAGTCTGTGAAGAAGTACCTTCACTCTTAGGTGAATCAGATAACTGATGACTCATGTCTGAGGGTCCTTGATCACTCATACTGTAAACTAACAAATAGTCAAATAACACATAACAAATAAATACAGTTATGCACGTATTTCCGTAATTTATTTCCTAACACAACTTTTAGAATTTAAGTGTCAGCAGAACACTTCTTTGGCTCAGACCAGTGGCTAGGCTCTGATACCACCTTCTGTCGCAACCCCTGATCCCTTATCTGTCCCGGGAACGGGCGGACGCGAGCTCAGATTTTCGGTGGTATCAGCTATTCAATCTTGCAGCGGAAATTTCATCAGGACCGTAGTTAGGAAATGTTTATCAGAGTAAAACCACCATATTCGATATTAATAATAATATGGGCAAAACCCAAGTTTCTTATTACAATACATTTATAGGGACCAACCCTATTTTATTGAATTTAAAACATCATTTATTAGGTAACTTTTATAGCCACATTTTTCCCAAGCCTTCAGTGCTCTCCAGCTTACTTTTCACTAATTGGCTGTCACATTGTGTTACCTGTAACGCGTTTTAAAAACATTTGTCAGTCGGAAATACTGGTGAGTGAATCCCAGTTTAATCAAGAAACATTTTATCAATTAAAACAGTATTGAGAGCGATCACATTGTTTATTTCTACACAATTACTCATTCAGTATTTCCCACTCGACCGGATCTATGGCTATGGTTAAGTAACACATTGGCTAACTCGTTGTCCAATTGTAACGTACTGTCGTACCGACTTACTACTCGCAAGTAGTATAAATTTTGTATACAAAACCCAAATATACTGGCAGTAATTGAAGAACTACAAAGACTCAATCACCGCTTAATCACATTGTAAAACAATTAAGGTTTTTTTTGTAAAACATTCCCAAAAAGGTTAACGAAAAGAGGATAAACTCACATTGCTATTTTAGACTTCACGTAATGGTTTCCTAGATATAATCTATAATTTATACAAATGTACATTGGTTAGTATCATAACCCTTTGAAAATATTAATGATACCCTTCCCCGAGACGACATTCCAACAACTACGTCGGGCAGAACCACGACAGTTGTTACGGAACCCTAAATCAATCGGGCAGCGTAACTATTACGAAACTGGGGTTATAATACTTACAACGGAGCAGAACCTCGCTAATTAGGGGTATAATACCCGACTATAATGCTTATAACTTCAGAAATTCGTTTAGAAAGAAAGATGTGAGCGACGGAAAGTGAAACGCGATGGTCTGTTCATATAGTTGCAAAACCTAACCCTCACGCGGCCCACGTAAAGGTAAGCTAAGGCTTACGCGGCCCGCACTGGGTCAACGCGTAGCTTAGCTGATTCGATGTGTAGGTCCGCCACTATGTCGACACGTGTCGGCCTAGGACGTCTCCGCGTTTAATGATCTCTAGCGGCCCGCCTGAACTAAAGAAATCAGCGGAGTCAGGTTCCAGCCCTTATACCGCCCGCGTGAATGGTTGGGGTGGGTCTACGCGGCCCGCCTCCGCTTAATATTTATTGTTTTTATTTTATATTGTATGTTATAACATATTTCGGGCTCCGTTTTCACATACTGGGTGTATATAAAGACATATCAGGGTATTTTTAAAATATACTAGAGTGTCGGAAATATTTATGAGGGTGTTGGTTTTACCGAGGGTTGTTACACTATACGTTTCCACCCTCCGCGTATCGCCACAACGCGTGACGTGAAAATAATACTAGTTAACTCTTAAGAAAAACTTTCAACAAAAATAAATACCCTATTAAAAAAAAATTAAACCTCCCGCAAACGTTCAAGTTTTAACTATGATGGACGAAGTACGTGTACTTGAAACTTAAATAAAACTAGGACTGCGACCAGCCGTAATACGGCGGGGATTCTTTAGTTATAACTAAGTGGATTTAGGACCCGCACGTTATATTAAACTTGTCAAACGAGGAAAAAATAGACGATGTAAAAACGTTCACCCACACACGCACGTTGCGTCGTGTTAACTCGCAAAATTTTGAACGAAACGTAAAAACGTTAAACCAAAGACGCACGTTGCGATATGTTAAGTCACAAAATTTAAAACCAAGCATAATGTAAGGACCTTCAAAATTGTCCATAAATGACCCGTAAGTAAAAACCCGGACCCCTGAAACCCTAACATACATAAAAAACTAAGAAAACAAGATTTTTGGGTTTCACACGGGCCGCGTTAGTGTAAGCCTAGGCTTACGCGGGCCGCGACAACTCATAAAATCTCCGGATAAGTGAACAGGCCACGTGTCGTACACGTGGCAGGCCTAGGTGTGATACGCTAGCCCTAGTCTACGATTAGATGGCCCTCGCGGGCCGCGTAAGTTTAAGAAAAGGTTTACGCGGTCCGCGTCAACCCCATTTTTCAGCTATAAATTGCTAGGCCATGAGCAGTTCATCTGTGCCCGAGATTTCAGTCAAAAACAAAGTTCCACTGCTCAAAATCATAAATTCCATTAGGGAGACGCTGCTACGATACATGGTATTAACTCGATCGCTACTACGATTCAATGTCCGATCGATTGAAACCAATCTGATGGATATTTAAGTGCTGCCTAAATTAGGGCTATACTTTGTCATTCGTCGTGAATTCGATGGATGTTTAAGTATTGCACTTTGTCATTCGTTGTGAGGGTTTAATCTCATGAGTTATCGTAAATGTTGTATTAAGTTACTGACCTAGTTCGTATGCATTATCATTTAATTTAGGTTACAAGGCTTATCAGTAGGCTAAACTCTGCCCGTTTAAACTTGCAAAGTGAGTCATTCTCTTTTATCAAAAGTGTTTTACAATACTCCAATTATTTTCAAACGTTATAATTACAGGGATTAAGTCGTGGTTATCTTGAATCACTGGCTAGTGGGGTATTGTGCACATTACTAATCTCTCACGGTTAGGTTCATAAACCTAACAGTGATAATCATCATTACTTGGGTGAAAGGACCCAATAGTGGTATGACCATCGTCACCAGGAGGTGACACGACGCCAGATAAAAATAAGATTGAAGCCATTGTAATCGCTCTTATGCTGTAATTTATAACTCATGTGTCGTTTTGTTTAACTTGAGTGACTCGCCAGTATTTCCCCGCTGATAAAATATTTTTAAACATGTTTCAGGCGACCTGTTGTGAATCAAGGAAAACGTGCTACGGAGCACTAACAAGCTTGAAGTGGTGGCTCAGTTAAATAAATAAACATGTTTTGTAAACTAGGGAATTTCCTTGTGAAATTCCTCTATTGTAAATTACGGGGTTTATCCCAAAATTATGAAATAAAATAATCGGGCATTTTCAAGTTCTCAAAGATCCTGTTAAACTTCCGCTGTCAACTCAAATAATAAATACCACGGGTTTCTGTCCCGCGGCTCTTGGACCGGGTAAAACCGGGACGGGGGCCGTGACAGAAAAAAGGTGGTATCAGAGCCATGCCACTGATTCAAGCCAAGAAGTGTTCTGCTGACACGTAAGTTTTATATTCTGTGTTAGGAAATAATTTATGTAAGTATGTGCTTTATGTTACAGTATGGGTAAGCAAAGAATTTCGGACATCTATCGTCAATTAGATAGTTCACCAAAAGATAAGGGAACCTCATTTCAACCAAATTCCTCAGGATACTCAGCAGATACTCAGGAAGGAATATTTATTCGTAAGGCACAGTCTGAGAAACCATTTACCTCTAAGAAAAGAAGTTGGATTATTAGAAAAAGCTGAGAAAAATTAAGGAAGTCACAACCAAAAGGAGTGATAATTAATAAGGAGACTCACGAAACAGGTAATAACCCACCATGGGAAGATGAATTAGACGAACAATGGGAAAATCTCTACATGCTAGCCACTACAGCAGTAAATGTTAATTTATAGTTGAATCGCCAAACCAGTACCAGCACCTATGCCACCTACAAGCCAGAAACTTAAAAGAACTTCATCCATAAGATAACAGCCTAGTAGAAGAAAGAGACAGAATAAACTTTACATAAACGCATGTTGAGCATAATACTCCTATAACCTAGCTAGACTAAAATAATTTACGGATGCATAACCACTAGTATATTTCGAATTTCAGTTGTAATTTGTAATAGATATATATATATAAAAATCGCAATATTTCGTTTTAAATCAATCTGTTTGTATAATTATATTAGATATTTGTAATTAATACTTAATTTTTCTAATTGCCATTCTGTGATTCTGTGAGAATTTAATTTACCAAATTTTAACTTAGAATTTTGTATGTTTCTTCGTGTATGTTAACAGCATGAATGAACTATAGAAGCACTCCAAAAATTTTCTATCCATAGTTCAGATATGGATATCACCAGTACCTTTATTGACCACCAGGCTGACACTGAAGAGCCAATGGTATTCGAAGCCCAACCTCAGAAAAAACCTAAACCGAAGAAAAGAAGAAGACTTGTAGGCTGGAGGCGTGTGCGTAGGAAGAAGCCAGCAACACAAAAAGTTATAAAGACTGAGGATCCTAAAGATAAGGGCAAAGGAATAGAGATTGGGGAGAGTTCAGGGCAAACTCAAGAAATGCCACCCTGGGAAGAGCTAGATCGCCAACTAGCAAATAGCGACCTCATCGGACCTGCCGATGAGACTCTTTTCAATTACCCAGCTGAAGCCCAACTTCCAGTCAAGATCCCCTGGTTAACCCCCGACCTCTAGGAGAGCTGGAGTAATGGTGGACAACTGACTGGCAGTTTCAAAATCTCCTGAATAACCCTAATACCTTTTCCCCCAATTTGATACGGAGCCTCCACTATACCCACCTATGAGCTCCGAGAATATGGCTGAACTCCGCCATTATGGCTAGGAGCTGATTGATGCAGGGAACCGAATTAGGGATGTGGGAGAAAGGATATCCTGGAAGAACGACGAGAGAGAACGTCGTTTCTGAAATGCCAGCTAACAGGGATCGTATGTGGTTGTGGGAACGTATGTTTAATAATAATATAATAGAAAAAATATAATTATGTGAAATAACTTAAAAATAAAAATTTTGTAAGATAACTGGTGTGTACGGATGCCTATTATAATATATAAAATATCGAACGTCGAAAAATCGACACTTTTGGCTATACGTGTTGATGTGATTATGTGCGATTGTTTTGTTATGTTTGATTGTTAATTATTTTCTGCTAATCACTTATATATATTAAATAACAGATGGAACACGTTGTTAATGAACCAGTTAATGAAGTTAATCAATCGGAACACAATAACGAGGACCACTTTCTAAACCGGCAAGATATAGAAAACATTGTCGCTCAGGGAATAGCCAATGCTATCCCGGCAATCTCTCGCTGTAGTTAAAAGTCTTGTTGAGCCTTCACAAGCTCACCCTAGTAAACGCACGCGCGACGATAATTTCAGTAATAGTGTTAACGGAGGTGGCAATAACGACAACTTAATTCAGGCCCCAATTCTCAAAAGAATGAAAGCTGCAATGCCTGGTTGCACTTACAAGGAATTTCTTGCTTGTAAAACGGCTGAATTTGCAGGCAACGAAGGGGCGACTGCTGCACTGCGTTGGTTAGAGAAAACCGAAGCAGTAATTAAAATAAGTAAATGTGCCGAGGAAGACAAGGTCATGTACCCGTCGCATCTTTTTAAAGAAGGGGCACTAGAATGGTGGAATACGGTACTACAAGCTAAGGGAAGCAATGTGGCTTATGCCATGAATTGGGAAGAGTTTAAGCATTTGGTGGAAAGGAAATTCTGCCCTGAATATGAAAAAGAGCAAATGGCGAATAAGTTCCTGAACCACCGAATGGTGGATGTTGACTGCCGCGGGTATACTTCAACATTCTTCGAGTATGCTAGAGTTGTACCAACCCTGGCTTCGCCAGAACCGGTACTTTTTTCTCGCTATATTTGGGGTTTGATTGGCGAAATCCGTCTTATCGTTAAAGCTGCGAGACCTCACACAATTGACGATGCAGTGGAATTAGCCAACACTTTGACAGACGGACTGGTGCGTACGCGAGAAGAAAATATAAAGAAGGAAGTAGCCCAAAAGATTACCCAAGGATTCCGTGTGGGTAATAAAAGCAACTTCAAGAAAAAAGGGAACCGGGCAATCTCCCACTGCTCCATTCTGCGGTACCTGTAAAAGGAAGCATTTTGGAAGATGCAAAGGGTATTGCAATTTCTGCAAGATTGCAGGGCATCAAGAAGAAGATTGCAGAAGGAAGAAGTCAACAATCTGCTACAATTGTGGAGAAGCTGGACATTTTAGGCCAGACTGCCCGAAACTGGTCAAACCAGCTGATAACAAAGCTAGACCTGCAGAAGGAACTACCAAGAAAAACGCAAGAGCTTTCCAACTGACTACCCAGGAAGCAGAACTAATCCCTGATGTGATAGCTGGTACGTTCCTAGTTCATGACGTCTATGCAAAAGTATTATTTGACTCTGGTGCAAACCAAGGTTTTATAAATACTTCATTCTGCCAAGCTCTTAATCTACCCTTAACCAACCTTAGACAAATTTTTACGGTAGAAACGGCAGATGGGAATTCTATTAACATAGATAAGATTTTGCAAGAAGGAAAAATAGAACTTTTAGGCCATAAATTTTCTGCGAACCTGTTACCTATGAATTTAGCTGGATTCGATGTCGTGTTAGGAATGGATTGGTTGGTAGCCAACCATACTCGAATCCTATGTGATAAGAATTCCATAGAAATACATACAACCACAGGAGAAGTAGTGGTGATTACAGGAGATAAGCCACGTAAGCCAATGAAATTTATTTCAGTAATGAAAGTGGCCAGTTATTCAAGAAAACAAGGAATAGTGTATATGATTTCAATCATTAACACTAAGGGTAAGGAACTTGAGAAAATTTAGGTAGTATCAGAATACCCAGATGTATTTGCAGAAGAACTACCTGGATTACCACCCGATAGGGAGGTAGAATTTAGAATTCATTTGATTCCTAGAACTACATCAATAGCTAAAGCACCTTATCGGTTAGCACCCACTAAAATGTTAGAACTGAAGAAGCAATTAGATGAGTTGCTAGGTAAAGGATTCATACAACCTAGTTCATCCCCGTGGGGAGCTCCAGTGTTGTTTGTGAAAAAGAAGGATGGTTCGATGCGAATGTGTATCGATTATAGAGAATTAAATAAGGTTACAATCAAGAATCGATACCCATTACCTAGGATTGATGATCTTTTCGATCAACTTCAGGGAGCTAGATATTTTTCTAAGATTGATTTACGCTCCGGATACCATCAGTTAAAGGTACAAGAAGAAGACATACCTAAAACTGCTTTCAGAACTAGGTATGGTCATTACGAGTTTACAGTCATGCCCTTTGGACTAACAAATGCCCCTGCAGCATTTATGGACATGATGAATAGGATCTGTAAACCGTACTTGGATAAATTCGTAATTGTCTTCATCGACGATATACTTATTTATTCCAAAAGCCATGAGGAACATTGTGAGCACCTGCATGTACTCTTAACTTTGTTAAGAAAAGAAAAGCTTTACGCCAAATTCTCGAAGTGTGAATTCTGGCTGCAAGAGGTACAATTTTTAGGACACCTGGTGAATCACGAAGGTATTCACGTAGATCCCTCCAAAATAGAAGCGATCACCAATTGGAAGGTCCCACAATCAGCTATGGAAATTAGAAGTTTCCTAGGGTTAGCTGGATACTATAGACGATTCATTAAAGATTTTTCCAAATTAGTTGTGCCATTAACCAAGCTAACCTATAACACCCTTGTTATTATTTTACGTTTTTCGTATAATTTAAGTCCATAATCATGTAATTACAGTCACAATTACAATGAAAATACGGGTTTGTTAAAACTTTTACAATTTAAAGTGATACAACATAATGTGATTTAAATTAGCCGTTTTAGAATAACGACGAAACAACATTGCGGAAGCTTCGTTTAACGTGTGTTCGGTTCTTGCTCGATGCTTGATCTTCATTCGGGACCCTCGACATTCACCTGTGATCAAAACCAACTTAAAAGTCAGTTTTGATAATTAAATAACTAGTACAACAAGGAAGATTGGGTCGAATAATCGAATTAAACAAGGAATTCAGGAAATTCCAACATTGATATCTTGGTCTCAGAAACAAAGTCTTGAAACTGACCTCCACCGTAACTTACGGTGGGCACCGTAAGTTACGGTGGCCCCTGGTATAAAGTTACCCCCACCGTAAGGCAGGAGGTAACTGCCGTAATGTTTTCAGCCCCCACTGTAACTTACGGTGCCCACCGTAAGTTACGGTGGCCCCTGTATCAGACCCTCCCATTTTGCCGTTTTTGACACGAAAACTTTCGTATCTTTCAATCCGCTTGTTTGTTTGACCTACCGTTTATTCCTACATGATTGTAATTTGGTCCTCCATCAAATGGAGTTAAAATCCAACACCCTACATAATAAATTTTGAGGCTTCTAACCTTCGACTCCTTGCTGTATTACCGAATTTTAACCCGTTTATGTATTTTATCAAACAAACATATTTGTTTAATCCTTATTTCACATGCACCTCTTCAAATTAATGTTATCTACCATGTTAGGTTCTAATCACAGGTTTCTCACACAATTTAAATACGTTTTCGCTCGTATGCTTATTTTGACCCGTTAAGGTTAATTAAGCACTTTAGAACTTAACTCGCTTTCATACATTTCTAGCATCTTATTCCTACATTACTTATCAAGTAATCTTATTTAATCATAAAACTCGTTTTCGAACCTCTTGCAAGGGTCGTTCATTCGAATTAGCTTACAAGGGCAATTTGGTCAATTTTCGTCCTTCTTTTACTACAAAGGAACTTTTAAATACTTGTTTGACCCAAAATCTGACCTTTTGACTATAATCTTGTTTATAACCCATGTGCTTCTAAAACACCATAATTAAACTCAATTTATTCAGTTTACCTAAAAGATAACCGAATAACTATATTTTAACCTTGTCTAACTCTTATGGAATCTCAAGTCCTACATGATGAGTTGAATCATTATACATACCCGGCTCGGATCAATATATTGACCCGTTTCAATACCTTGCCTTAGTAGCCGCTAAACAATAGCGATGTGCGTATCCATTTGATATTTATTCCTATAAACATGTAGCTCGACAAACCATTAGTCGATATTGTCAAAGGGTGATAATTTCACCTTTTGACCCGTTTATTTACCTAGTGATCTTCGTCAGTTCAACTAAATGCAATTATCATGTATTATGCTAATTTAAAGTCTACTAGCGAAAATAAGAAATCAAGCATAACGTATCGGAATCGTGGTTACGTACCTTTTAAGCATCCTTTTCAAACACGTATTTCCACCGGCTTGTCCACTTGACGATCCGGATTCCTCGCCTAAAGAGTTCAATTCACAATCCGTTTAGAACCCTTTTTATAAGTCTTAACGCGCAATTTGCCATATCCATCAAACATGCGTTTTTGTCCGATTTTCAACATTTATCTTTCATTTAGGCATTTTAACGAACACCTAATGGGTATAATTTTACATATTTAAAACCAAGTTCATAACTTGATTTTTTTTTTTTGCCCAATATAAACATACATATCGATTCCATTATGTCAAGCATGCATACTAATCTCAGAATCATTTCATAGTAATCAAGTAACACCACTTTTGGTAGTCATGATTCTTGTGTTCATCTTAATTTCACAAAACCCATTTAACTTATCAATGGATTATCATGAATTTCATAGATTATCCCCTAATCCAACATGTTATTGACTAGGGTTTACTCCTAGACATCATATTACTTCAAGATTTATCCATGCATGACATATTTAAGCTCAATTTCAGTTTCTCACAATTAACCTAGAATTCAAGATGAATCAAAACATCACAATTTTACATACCTTATGATCCTTTCAACTAGGTGATCATGAATTTGTGCTTGGAATTCGATTTAGACTTGTTTAGAGGCTTCAATTTGTGAATTTTGTGAGGATTTTAGGGTTTGAAGAAAACCCCTGTCGCCCTCTCTTGTTCTGTTCGACCAGACACTCACGCATGTGGGTGTTTGGTGTGTAAATTTCTTATTTTAATATTTAACTTTCAATCTTTGCAAGTTTGGTCCCTTAGCTTTGTTTAATTTTGTAATCTAAGTGCTTTAACCAATTTCTTTATTACTACAAGACTTGTAACTAACTAGGTTATTTATTCCTAGTTATTCTATCTTGTTCATAACCTGTTTTATTTTAAGTCCCGTTAACTCAGGCCTTTTATATACTTTGTTTTCTCAAAGTATTTATCCTCCTTAAATCTTTTATTCACTTTTTATTTAATATTAGGATTATTTATTTAAATCATAATATTTACCGGGTTACTTTTACCGCTAACGGTATTTTACCCGTCATCTAGTACTAATGTGGTTTGATTACCAAACCCGTTTTCGGGGTATTACAAGTCTACCCCCCTTAAAGAGGTTTCTTCCTCGAAACCTTGTTTACATAGTTCCTTTAATTTGGATTAAACGAATTTAGTTTCGTTTTTCAAGGCATTCATTCATTCCTTTCGATCTAACATTTCCATTTATATTGACGTGTAAGTCTTTCGTGTGTAAGGCCTCGCAGGCCGTTACTTTTCTGCTTGTATCCATTATCTTTATTGTTTATTCATTTTGGCGGTTAGACTTGTTAGTCACCGGTTACTTCATACCCCGTTACCCGGGTATGCTATTTGCCATCTCCGGCCTTATGTGTGTTTAAAATTCTCTAAGTCACCCCGTACTACTTATGTTTTGTTAAAACGTTACTTTTTTTTACTAGAAACTAAATTCTTAGTTTACGTTTCCTCTTTGTCGTACATCTTTCTCCCATTTCTAGGAATGTTACTTCCGAGAATCTAGTCCTTTCCGTTATTATTTAATGCGGGGAATTATAACAATTTCCCAAGCTTAACCCCTATGACCCGTAGGTTCTTTCCCTTAGCCTCGTAGGCTATTTATTTAGATTTTCACCTTTTTATCCTTTCTAAGGTGAGACCTTTACAATTCGTTTCTTTCTATTTGTGACCCGAAGGTCTTTTTGGTCCCGTAGACTTTAACACTATTTATGATCCCGTAGGTTAGGATGATCCCGTAGATCGTCTTTTATCCATGTCTATATTCAAATGTATATATACATATATAGCTTCAAAGCATCTTTTATTATGTTTGGAATTGTTTATTTTCATTTTTGAACTTTAGTTGGCCTTGACCATAGTTTAAAGCTTCGTTCGTTTACTCTTGGGCTAATCTTCCGACTTTATGACTCTTTACGTCATTTACACGTCGGTTTGTTCTACGCTCACCGTTTCCCCGGTTCATAATTATACTTGTCTACGACCCGTTACCCGGGTTCTTTATTATTTCGTGCTTCCATTATTCGATTTGCGCTTACTTGCACTACCGAGCTTTTTATATTTTATTTATCTCGTTTGATTTAATCGCGTGAGATTTCATTACTCACGAACGTCACACTTCATTCTTTATTCGACCCGTTCAACTTTAGAATAGTTGAACATAGTTATCAAAGTTTCTGTTTGCAAATTCTCATCGTCTTTTAGTCATGACTCTTAATCCGAGTCCTTTGACTTTCTATTTCGCGTACCCGTCTCTTGGTTTACGCATGCTTTCAAAATCCTACCCATCTATCGGGTATCTTTACCAAAGTCATCATCAAGTAACCATTCTTATATGGTTTTAGACATCATCTTAATTTATTTGATCATCTTAGCGAAATCCATTGCTTTTATTTAGTCAAGTCTTTTATTCTTTTATTCTACCCCTTTGAATTGTCTGTGTGAATTTTCATCACTTATGACTGTCAAATTTTATCTTTATGCCTTAGCATTTTCATTAGTTGGTCTGTATTTCCTCTTACTTTGATCCTTGTCCCTTCTCTCGGGCTCTTTACTCAAACGTAATACGCTTCTGTCATACGACTTGAGTCTACGTTTATTATCAAACGTCTTGCTTATTTGGTTTATTTGGGTACCTTTTAAGTTAGTCCCATTCATCCCGCCCTTACTACATCGGACGTAAATGTGTCTGCTACAAGAAGTTCATGGTATCATATGCCACTACTTACTTGGCCAGAGTAAGCGATCAGCACATGACACACATGACCTTTTTATAGCTTTCACATCACCCCCCTTATGTAAGTAATGCCTCTATTTATTTCATACTTCTAATTTCATTTAGTAAAACTTTATTTAATTGCAAAACAACAATCATTAGTTTTACTAGTTTTACATTCAACCATATAAAATGTTTTTCTTTTCTATCAAACTATTATATAATCACATTCGTTAATGTGATCGCTACTTTTCTCAATAGCGTTATATTGAGAGTTTCCCACTTGGATAACTACCTCCCGTCCAAGTTTTTCCATATGAACTAATCCTATCATTTCTTTGTTATTCATCATCGTGAATAACACATGTTTCTATTAAACTTTTCTTAGAAACATCATCCTGAATAGATATCCTATTCAGGTTTTATCAGATATATGCAACCGTTATCCCCTACGTGTTTGTTGCATATTACTACTTGTGCGATTTATTTAAAAACGTGCACCTGGTAATGCTTGTCCTAACGGGCTTCCCTTGCTGCTAACTTTGTTCGCGATCGTCACGCGATTTTGTTCCTCAATAAGTATGCTCTGCTTGTCATACCTCGGGCCGTTCCACCGTCATATCCCTAATTCGTTCAACACTCGTCATCTTCAAATGCGATTGTCCTTCAACTAAACATTTACAAAAGTTAGTAATTTCGACATTAATAGACGCCCGTATTGTAATACAAGGTTTTTACTATATGTGTCAACGCACGTAATTTCATTAACTGTATCTATCATTTATCGATTTGACTGGGGTAACGTGTATTACGCGATAACCCTGTAAGTTGATCTCAACACTTTAATCATTCTAAATCATTGACATACTTGTACTTACTGGATTTGCGATCAAGCCTTGAACCGAACACCAATCTTTATCAAGAGCATAAGGTTTAAGTCCAAGCATAGTTTTCCCACCATAATTGAATCTCTTAAACCAAGGCTCTGATACCAACTTATAACACCCTTGTTATTATTTTACGTTTTTCGTATAATTTAAGTCCATAATCATGTAATTACAGTCACAATTACATTGAAAATACGGGTTTGTTAAAACTTTTACAATTTAAAGTGATACAACATAATGTGATTTAAATTAGCCGTTTTAGAATAACGACGAAACAACATTGCGGAAGCTTCGTTTAACGTGTGTTCGGTTCTTGCTCGATGCTTGATCTTCATCCGGGACTCTCGACATTCACCTGTGATCAAAACCAACTTAAAAGTCAGTTTTGATAATTAAATAACTAGTACAACAAGGAAGATTGGGTCGAATAATCGAATTAAACAAGGAATTTAGGAAATTCCAACATTGATATCTTGGTCTCAGAAACAAAGTCTTGAAACTGACCTCCACCGTAACTTACGGTGGGCATCGTAAGTTACAGTGGCCCCTGGTATAAAGTTACCCCCACCGTAAGGCAGGAGGTAACTGCCGTAATGTTTTCAGCCCCCACCGTAACTTACGGTGCCCACCGTAAGTTACGGTGGCCCCTGTATCAGACCCTCCCATTTTGCCGTTTTTGACACGAAAACTTTCGTATCTTTCAATCCGCTTGTCCGTTTGACCTACCGTTTCTTCCTACATGATTGTAATTTGGTCCTCCATCAAATGGAGTTAAAATCCAACACCCTACATAATAAATTTTGAGGCTTCTAACCTTCGACTCCTTGCCGTTTTACCGAATTTTAACCCGTTTATGTATTTTATCAAACAAACATATTTGTTTAATCCTTATTTCACATGCACCTCTTCAAATTAATGTTATCTACCATGTTAGGTTCTAATCACAGGTTTCTCACACAATTTAAATACGTTTTCACTCGTATGCTTATTTTGACCCGTTAAGGATAATTAAGCTCTTTAGAACTTAACTCGCTTTCATACATTTCTAGCATCTTATTCCTACATTACTTATCCAGTAATCTTATTTAATCATAAAACTCATTTTCGAACCTCTTGCAAGGGTCGTTCATTCGAATTAGCTTACAAGGGCAATTTGGTCAATTTTCATCCTTCTTTTACTACAAAGGAACTTTTAAATACTTGTTGGACCCAAAATCTGACCTTTTGACTATAATCTTGTTTATAACCCATGTGCTTCTAAAACACCATAATTATAACTCAATTTATTCAGTTTACCTAAAAGATAACCGAATAACTATATTTTAACCTTGTCTAACTCTTATGGAATCTCAAGTCCTACATGATGAGTTGAATCATTATACATACCTGGCTCGGATCAATATATTGACCCGTTTCAATACCTTGCCTTAGTAGCCGCTAAACAATAGCGATGTGCGTATGCATTTGATATTTATTCCTATAAACATGTAGCTCGACAAACCATTAGTCGATATTGTCAAAGGGTGATAATTTCACCTTTTGACCCATTTATTTACCCAGTGATCTTCGTCACTTCAACTAAATGCAATTATCATGTATTATGCTAATTTAAAGTCTGCTAGCGAAAATACGAAATCAAGCATAACGTAACGGAATCGTGGTTACGTACCTTTTAAGCATCCTTTTCAACACGTATTTCCACCAGCTTGTCAACTTGACGATCCGGATTCCTCGCCTAAAGAGTTCAATTCACAATCCGTTTAGAACCCTTTTTATAAGTCTTAATGCGTAATTTGCCATATCCATCAAACATGCGTTTTGTCCGATTTTCAATATTTATCTTTCATTTAGGCATTTTAACGAACACCTAACGGGTATAATTTTACATATTTAAAACCAAGTTCATAACTTGATTTTTTTTTTGCCCAATATAAACATACATATCGATTCCATTATGTCAAGCATGCATACTAATCTCAGAATCATTTCATAGTAATCAAGTAACACCACTTTTGGTAGTCATGATTCTTGTGTTCATCTTAATTTCACAAAACCCATTTAACTTATCAATGGATTATCATGAATTTCATAGATTATCCCCTAATCCAACATGTTATTGACTAGGGTTTACTCCTAGACATCATATTACTTCAAGATTTATCCATGCATGACATATTTAAGCTCAATTTCAGTTTCTCACAATTAACCTAGAATTCAAGATGAATCAAAACATCACAATTTTACATACCTTATGATCCTTTCAACTAGGTGATCATGAATTTGTGCTTGGAATTCGATTTAGACTTGTTTAGAGGCTTCAATTTGTGAAATTTGTGAGGATTTTAGGGTTTGAAGAAAACCCCTGTCGCCCTCTCTTGTTCTGTTCGACCAGACACTCACGCATGTGGGTGTTTGGTGTGTAAATTTCTTATTTTAATATTTAACTTTCAATCTTTGCAAGTTTGGTCCCTTAGCTTTGTTTAATTTTGTAATCTAAGTGCTTTAACCAATTTCTTTATTACTACAAGACTTGTAACTAACTAGGTTATTTATTCCTAGTTATTCTACGCTCACCATTTCCCCGGTTCATAATTATACTTGTCTACGACCCGTTACCCGGGTTCTTTATTATTTCGTGCTTCCATTATTCGATTTGCGCTTACTTGCACTACCGAGCTTTTTATATTTTATTTATCTCGTTTGATTTAATCGCGTGAGATTTCATTACTCACGAACGTCACACTTCATTCTTTATTCGACCCGTTCCACTTTAGAATAGTTGAACATAGTTATCAAAATTTCTGTTTGCAAATTCTCATCGTCTTTTAGTCATGACTCTTAATCCGAGTCCTTTGACTTTCTATTTCGCGTACCCGTCTCTTGGTTTATGCATGCTTTCAAAATCCTACCCATCTATCGGGTATCTTTACCAAAGTCATCATCAAGTAACCATTCTTATATTGTTTTAGACATCATCTTAATTTATTTGATCATCTTAGCGAAATCCATTGCTTTTATTTAGTCAAGTCTTTTATTCTTTTATTCTACCCCTTTGAATTGTTTGTGTGAATTTTCATCACTTATGACTGTCAAATTTTATCTTTATGCCTTAGCATTCTCATTAGTTGGTCTGTATTTCCTCTTACTTTGATCCTTGTCCCTTCTCTCGGGCTCTTTACTCAAACGTAATACGCTTCTGTCATCCGACTTGAGTCTACGTTTATTATCAAACGTCTTGCTTATTTGGTTTATTTGGGTACCTTTTAAGTTAGTCCCTGTTAGTGCATTACATCTGTCGACTTTGTCTTGTATCGAGTCTTAGTTTTAGATTGTTAGATCAGGGCACGTTTTACGAGAAAATAGGATAGCGTATAGTTCTAAACTGACAGGTCCGCTTATATGGACATAGGAGGTCTGCTTATTTGTCAGGTTAGCTTATATGGACATAGGAGGTTAGCTTTTGTGTTAGGTCCGCTTATTTGTCAGGTCCGCTTATGTGTCAGGTCCGCTTATTCGGACATGTCCTTTGAAGGGAACCTCATCACCTATAAATAGGTGCACATAAGCGAACCATAGGGACCAGACCTTGTAACTCGTACCGAAGTGCTGCCGGATCGAGATTTGGATGTAAACTGTTATAAATCAATACAGAAAGGTGTTTAAAGAGATTTGCTAGCTGTTTCTACGTTGATTACTTGTTTTCCGCACCTGTAATTGACGAAAACTCCTCTGAACGACTCGTTCGGGTCGAAACACGATCCTACAAGTGGTATCAGAGCTTCAGGAGGAGGAGTTGCTGGATTTCATCTAAAATTCTTACTTCTACACCTTCTTTCTTCATCAGAATGAGATTTAACGGTCGGAATCCGCTCAAAATTTCACAGATTGTAGTTAATTGATCATAGATAAACCCTTGAAAATTTCAGGCTTAAAATCGGATTAAAAGTGACCTAAAACTGCTTGTGAATAGGTCTCGCTTTTATGAACATCACATAGGTTCGCTTGTTAGGTCCGCTTTTAATAGATGTTGTCGGCAAGACACTCACGCATGTGGGTGTTTGGTGTGTAAATTTCTTATTTTAATATTTAACTTTCAATCTTTGCAAGTTTGGTCCCTTAGCTTTGTTTAATTTTGTAATCTAAGTGCTTTAACCAATTTCTTTATTACTACAAGACTTGTAACTAACTAGGTTATTTATTCCTAGTTATTCTATCTTGTTCATAACCTGTTTTATTTTAAGTCCCGTTAACTCAGGCCTTTTATATACTTTGTTTTCTCAAAGTATTTATCCTCCTTAAATCTTTTATTCACTTTTTATTTAATATTAGGATTATTTATTTAAATCCTAATATTTACCGGGTTACTTTTACCGCTAACGGTATTTTACCCATCATCTAGTACTAATGTGGTTTGATTACCAAACCCGTTTTCGGGGTGTTACATAACCTGTAAAGCAGTTAAGTTTGAATGGGGACCTAGGCAAGAAGAGGCTTTTAAGATTTTAAAGGAAAGATTAACAAACGCCCCAATTCTTGCCTTACCAGAAGGAACAGAAGATTTTGAAGTATATTGTGATGCTTCTAAGCTAGGATTAGGATGTGTGTTAATGCAACGCAAGAAGGTAATTGCGTATGCGTCAAGGCAATTGAAGAAGCACGAGGAAAACTATACGACTCATGACTTAGAATTAGGAGCTATAATTTTTTCCCTTAAGATCTGGAGACACTATCTGTATGGAAGTAAATTTACTGTCTATACAGATCATAAGAGCTTAAGATACATATTTGGGCAAAAAGAGTTAAACATGAGACAAAGAAGATGGATGGAAATTCTAAGTGACTACGACTGTGATATTCAATAGCACGAAGGAAAAGCAAACGTAGTTGCAGATGCCTTAAGTCGTAAGTATCATGAAAAGCAAAAGCGAGTTCGTGCTCTTAGATTAAATCTATAGTTAGATTTAACGGAACAACTGAAAAATATTCAAGAAACAGCAATAAAGGATGATGTTGAAGGAATGAAAGGAAGAATAAAGGAATTAGAGCAAGGAAGTGATGGAATTTGGAGATTCCACAAGAAAAGAATTTGGATACCTAAACAGGGAGAGCTAAGAAATAAGACTTTAGAGGAAGCCCATAAATCTAGGTATACCATGCATCCTGGTAATAATAAGATGTACCAAGATTTAAGAAATAATTTCTGGTGGATAGGAAGGAAAAAGGATATAGCTAGATATGTTTCTAAGTGTCTAACTTGTTCACAAGTTAAAGCAGAACACCAGAAACCTTCAGGGTTACTCCAACAATTAGAAATGCCTGTTTGGAAATGGGAACTCATAGCAATGGACTTTGTTACTAAGTTACCCAAAACCAGAAAAGGTAACGACGCTATTTGGGTAATTGTGGATCGATTAACCAAATCAGCTCATTTTCTACCTATGAAAGAAACCTTTAGCATAGAAAGGTTAGCAGAATTTTACGTAGAAGAGGTAGTATCCTTACATGGGGTCCCACTCTCCATTGTATCGGATAGAGATAATCGTTTCACTTCCCGCTTCTGGACAAGTTTCCAGGAAGCAATGGGAACCCGACTAAATTTAAGCACTGCATACCATCCTCAAACAGATGGACAAAGTGAAAGGACGATCCAAACCCTGGAAGACATGCTTAGGGCATGTGTGATAGATTTTGGTGGAAACTGGGATGACCACCTACCCTTAATCGAATTCTCCTATAACAATAGTTACCATTCAAGCATTGAAGTTGCCCCATTCGAAGCACTGTATGGACGAAAATGCAGAACTCCAGTTTGCTGGGCAGAAATAGGAGAAAGCCAATTATCAGGTCCTGAAATTGTACAAGAAACTACCGACAAGATCACTCAAATCAAGGAACGACTAAAGACGGCTAGAGATCGCCAGAAGAGTTATGCAGATAATCGACGCAAGCCGTTAGAATTTCAAGTTGGAGACAAGGTACTTTTGAAAGTTTCTCCTTGGAAGGGAGTAGTTCGGTTCGGTAAGAAATGAAAGCTAAGTCCAAGATACATAGGACCATTTCCAGTAATCCAGCGAACAGGAACAGTCGCCTATCGCTTACAACTACCAGAAGAGCTAGCAGGGGTACATGACGTATTTCATGTATCTAACCTCAAGAAATGTCTATCGGACGAATCGCTAGTAGTCCCTCTTCAAGATATAGAGGTAAATGAAAAGTTAAAATTTGTTGAGAAGCCACTGCAGATAGAAGACAGAAAGGTCAAATTCCTCAAACACAAAAGATTGGTACTTGTAAAGATCAAGTGGGAATCAAAAAGAGGACCCAAATACACCTGGGAGCTGGAATCGGAGATGAAGCGAAAATATCCTCACTTATTTCAGTAAATCTCAAGGACGAGATTTTTAAATAAGGTGGGGAGGATGTAAGGACCTTCAAAATTGTCCATAAATGACCCGTAAGTAAAAACCCGGACCCCTGAAACCCTAACATACATAAAAAACTAAGAAAACAAGATTTTTGAATTTCACGCGGGCCGCGTAAGAGTCAGCCTAGGCTTACGCGGGCTGCGACAACTCATAAAATCTCTGGATAAGTGAACAGGCCACGTGTCGTACACGTGGCAGGCCTAGGTGTGACACGCTAGCCCTAGTCTACGATTAGATGGCCCTCGCGGGCCGCGTAAGTTTAAGAAAGGGTTTACGTGGGCCGCGTAAACCCCATTTTTTAGCTATAAATTGCTAGGCCATGAGCAGTTCATCTGTGCTCGAGATTTCAGTCAAAAACGAAGTTCCACTGCTCAAAATCATAAATTCCATTAGGGAGACGCTGCTACGATACAGGGTATTAACTCGATCGCTGCTACGAATGAATGTCCGATCGATTGAAACCAATCCGATGGATGTTTAAGTGCTGCCTAAATTAGGGCTATACTTTGTCATTCGTTGTGAATTCGATGGATGTTTAAGTATTGCACTTTGTCATTCGTCGTGAGGGTTTAATCTCGTGAGTTATCGTAAATGTTGTATTAAGTTACTGACCTAGTTCGTATGCATTGTCATTTAATTTAGGTTACAAGGCTTATCAGTAGGCTAAACTCTGCCCGTTTAAACTTGCAAAGTGACCTAGTTCGTATACATTGTCATTTAATTTAGATTAAGTCGTGGTTATCTTGAATCACTGGCTAGTGGGGTATTGTGCACATTACTAATCTCTCACGGTTAGGTTCATCAACCTAACAGTGATAATCATCACTACTTGGGTGAAAGGACCCAATAGTGGTATGACCATCGTCACCAGGAGGTGACATGGCGCCAGATAAAAATAAGATAGAAGCCATTGTAATCACTCTTATGCTGTAATTTATAACTCATGTGTCATTTTGTTTAACTTGAGTGACTCGCCAGTATTTCCCCGCTGATAAAATATTTTTAAACATGTTTCAGGCGACCTGTTGTGAATCAAGGAAAACGTGCTACGGAGCACTAACAGGCTTGAAGTGGTGGCTCAGTTAAAGAAATAAACATGTTTTGTAAACCAGGGAATTTCCTCGTGAAATTCCTCTATTGTAAATTACGGGGTTTATCCCAAAATTATGAAATAAAATAATCGGGCATTTTCAAGTTCTCAAAGATCCTGTTAAACTTCCGCTGTCAACTCAAATAATAAATACCACGGGTTTCTGTCCCGCGGCTCCTGGACCGGGTAAAACCGGGACTGGGGCCGTGACACATAAAGCGAAAAATTTGTGGAGAATGAAAACTATAAAGGACCAAAGTTGAAAGTAAAAAAAAGTTATGATGATAGATTGCAAAAGATTTTTGGGTTAAAAGTAAAAAAACAAATAGTTTTGGGTTAAAATTAGTTTATGAAATACTTATGGGTTAAAAGTGAAAAAAAAAACATTTTTTTTGGAAAACCCCCAAAGCCAACGTTACAACAACCATATGCATAACCATTTTTTTTAAAAACCCCCAAAGCACACCCCACGTTGCGACGGGGCGTAAAACAGTGTCAAATAGTACTAATGTCACACAACCGTCATCGACCACCAGCACTGTCTCGACCTAGGATATGCGTGTTGCGAGAACCTGTCAAACATGGAAAAATAGTGGTAAAAACGTTGAACCACGCATGAACGTTGCGTCGTATTAACTCGAAAAATTTAGAACTATACGTAAAACGAAAATTTACGAAAGATGAAAAGTATAAATGACAAAAACTGTGAAGTTAAATTACAAATAATGAAAAGTTTTGGGTTAAAGTTAAAAAAACAAATTATGTAAGGTTAAAATTGAAAAAGGTAAAAACCTTTGGATTAAAAGTAAAAAATCAATTTTTTTTAAAAGCTCAAAGCAACAATGTTATGCATATTATATAACTTGCTAATTTATGTATGTATGGAATAATTCACCACATAACTAATTCACAACCCCCCCCCCCCCTCCTCTCTCTCTCTCTCTCTGAAAACTAACTAGAAAGCCAAAGAGAATGGCTGACAGTTCTTCGTTGAAGAAACCAAACGCAGACGGAGACAGAGATGATAGGCCTGGTAACCGGAAGAGGAAAAACCCCATTGATGATGTCGACGATTATTCTGAAGCCGAGGAGGGCGAGGATGGCAAGCTGATAAAGGGTAAGCATTCTTCTCATCACTTAAACATTTGCTATGTTTTATTAGATATGCCGTTGTTTGAATATTTGTTATTCATAACATCACTATTGTTTCGATCTATGTTGATGGTTTGATTTAGTGGCTATTTATTTACTTCAATCTTTGTGGGTGTTTTATTGTATCTTAGTGATGACCGCCACCGGTAAGATCATCTTGTTAGAGAAAAATATTTATTTATTTATTAAATAATTTATAGTGCCCTTATTGATCATTTATTTAATAACCAGATCAATTTACCTTAATATCCCTATAAAATTAACTGGGCTTTATTTGATGGACGTAAAGGCCCGTACTAGTTAATTAGGGTTTCCCCTTGGGTGAAGCATATAAATACAGGTTATTGGGGAACCCTAAAGATACACCGTAAAGTTTACGGCCCCCTCACTGCAATAACCTAATTCGTATCAACTCCTTCCTAACTGCTCACCCTAAACGGGAACCGATCAAGATGGCTTCTTCTTCATCTCTAACCACTACTGTATTGTCAGGTATATCATGATCCCTAAAGTGTTTTTCATAGACATTAAAAGAACTGATTAACATGTGGTATCAGAGCGATGTTACTCAGTTCTTAAAATTCCCTTATGATCTGGAATTGAAATCGGAATGATTGTTTGAACTTTTATTACATATTTTTTTTAATATATTGAAACAAGAAAAGAAAAGAAAATTGTGGTTCTCAACGATGAACAGTTTTGATTTTATTTTTAAACAAATCATATAAAGGTAAACCACAAACCTAAATTGATTTATATTACGACATTAACAGCACCTTTTTCCAGCGCCACAATAATACCTTATAATTACCGTAATATAAAACTAATTAAACAACGAATGAATTGTCAGTTGTGTGTAGTGATTGCTGCAAGTATTATGGTCAATTTTTTTTTCTTTTTATTGTTCATCTTCATATTTAGGATGATCCCATCATTTTTTTTTATTGGTTTTTCATATTCATGATTGGGTCATTAACTGTATGTAATGTGTATGAATATATATAGAGAAAGTGTGCTGATAACCTACTCGACTAATGTCCAACTCGAGATAAAGTTACTCTACGCGAGTTCTTATGCCCAATTCGAGTTCTAATGATCAAACTCGAGATCTGAATGTCCAACTCGATTAGCGCAACAGCTGAGTTTATTATTAAATACTTTTGTTTATAAAACCTTACTCTATTATGTTTTATAAAGCTAACTTTTAAATAATCATTCAACTAATTTTTTTATTGATTTAAAATTTGCTTAACTAAAATAACATTTTTTCAAGTTCTCACTTCTGCCCAAAGGTGATGTGTTTACTTGTGGCGTTATTTAGTGAACTTAAGCATAGTCACTTAGGTGTATATCCTTATTATATGAACAAGCATAGTGTAACACTTTCCTTATTACATTTGTTCATATGATATACACATGACTTCTGCCTAAGATGCATGAGTGTTTCATTTTCTGCCCAAAGGTGATGTGTTAGATTCATGTCTCGCAAACTTTGACTTGTGCCTAAAAGTATGGTGTTTCAACTTCTGCCCAAAGGTGATGTGTTACACCTAATCTGCACAGTCTGACTGTTCATAATACTTGTATGATTGGTCCTAGCCAAAGCAAAAACCGTTATTCAAGTAGAACCTTATTTAAAATTGGTGTGTATAAATAACGTTATCACAGCTTCCTTAGTATAATGGTCTTAATTTCTGCCTGTCTTAGTTTTAGGTTACCCATAAGTCACTCTAATTTCTTCTTTCGCAATGTATCTTATTCTTCTCATTTTAATCCGCTATCAGCTCCTGCTATAGCTATTGATACTTTGACTGGTGCGAACTATGCTTCGTGGAAGGATTCCCTTAACCTTACTCTCGCACTCATGGAGTTTGACTGTGCGCTAACTGAAAACGCTCCTCCTGCTCTTACTGATAAGAGTACTGTAACAACCCTCGGTAAAACCAACACCCTCATAAATATTTCTGACACTCTAGTATATTTTAAAAATACCCTGATATGTCTTTATATACACCCAGTATGTGAAAACCGAGCCCGAAATATGTTATAACATATAATATAAAATAAAAACAATAAATATTAAGCTGAGGCGGGCCGTGTAGACCCACCCCAACCATTCACGCGGGCGGTATAAGGGCTGGAACCTGACTCCGCTGATTTCTTTAGTTCAGGCGGGCCGCGTAAGATCACCTTAACTCTTACGCGGGCAGCTATAGATCATTAAACGCAGAGACGTCCTAGGCCGACACGTGTCGACATAGTGGCGGACCTACACATCGAATCAGCTAAGCAACGCGTTGACCCAGCTTTGACGCGGGCCGCGTAAGCCTTAGCTTACCTTTACGCGGGTCGCGTGAGGGTTAGATTTTGCAACTATATAAACAGACCATCGGGTTTCACTTTCCGTCGCTCACATCTTTCTTTCTAAACGAATTTCTGAAGTTATAAGCATTATAGTCGGGTATTATACCCCTAATTAGCGAGGTTCTGCTCCGTTGTAAGTATTATAACCCCAGTTTCGTAATAGTTACGCTGCCCGATTGATTTAGGGTTCCGTAACAACTGTCGTGGTTCTGCCCGACGTAGTTGTTGGAATGCCGTCTCGGGGAAGGGTATCCTTAATATTTTCAAAGGGTTATGATACTAACCAATGTACATTTGTATAAATTATAGATTATATCCAGGAAACCATTACGTGAAGTCTAAGATAGCAATGTGAGTTTATCCTCTTTTCGTTAACCTTTTTGGGAATGTTTTACAAAAACCTTAATTGTTTTACAATGTGATTAAGCGGTGATTGAGTATTTGTAGTTCTTCAATTACTGCCAGTATATTGGGGTTTTGTATACAAAATTTATACTACTTGCGAGTAGTAAGTCGGTACGACAGTACGTTACAATTGGACAACGAGTTAGCCAATGTGTAACTTGACCATAGCCATAGATCCGGTCGAGTGGCAAATACTGAATGAGTAATTGTGTAGAAATAAACAATGTGATCGCTCTCAATACTGTTTTAATTGATAAAATGTTTCTTGATTAAACTGGGATTCACTCACCAGTATTTCCGACTGACAAATGTTTTTATAATGCGTTACAGGTAACACAATGTGACAGCCAATTAGTGAAAAGCCAGCTGGAGAGCACTGAAGGCTTGGGAAAAATGTGGCTATAAAAGTTACCTAATGAACGATGTTTTAAATATGGTGTTTTAAATAAATGTATTGTAATAAGAAACTTGGGTTTTGCCCATGTTATTATTAATATCAAATATGGTGGTTTTACTCTGATAAACATTTCCTAACTACGGTCCTGATGAAATTTCCGCTGCAAGATTGAATAGCTGATACCACCGAAAATCTGAGCTCGCGTACGCCCGTTCCCGGGACAGATAAGGGATCAGGGGTTGCGACAGAAGGTGGTATCAGAGCCTAGCCACTAGTCTGAGCCAAAGAAGTGTTCTGCTGACACTTAAATTCTAAAATTTGTGTTAGGAAATAAATTACGAAAATACGTGCATAACTGTATTTATTTGTTATGTGTTATTTGACTATTTGTTAGTTTACAGTATGAGTGATCAAGGACCCTCAGACATGAGTCATCAGTTATCTGATTCACCTAAGAGTGAAGGTACTTCTTCACAGCCTGTCCTTTCTGGGTATTCTGCCGATCAAGAAGAAGGAGTGTTTGCTTTTAAAGCTCAGTCAGAAGAGCCATTCTCTCATAAGAAACGAGGATGGTTCAGTAAGGAAGCCTTTGCTCGTAGGAAGAGAATGCGAAAGTTGCAACAGCAAAGAGTTCTAGCAGCTGCTAAGCGAAAAACAGATGCCCATACACAGGATATGCTTAATAGAAGCCTAGCCAATTTCCATATCCTAGCTACAACTGCTGCTGACCCAAGTCTGGAACAATTAGTAGCCCCACAACCACAAATCCCAGAACAACCCATGGAGATAGAAAATCCGGAAAACCAAGTGGAGATGCATGACTTTAACCCAGAAGAAATCCCTAGGATATCTGCACCAAACCCCCTAGACCCAAATTACGACCCCTTGTGGGATGATAATAGGGACTTTGTGCAACGTTACCCTATCCATGAAGACACACCCATACAGAACCTAGGAGCCTATCCAGGTATGGACCCTCTAGATCCCTATTACCACGATGAATATATTAGGGAAATTTTAGAAGATCCTTACCGATTTCAGGCACTTTCACCCCCATATCAGGAACCCGCACCCCAGATTCCAAACCCAGTCCGATAACCTGCACCCCCAATGAGTGCAGAAAACGTCCAAGAACTTAGGACTTTTGGGGAGGAAATTTTAGAGAGCAGTGAGAGAATGCGTCAGGTGGGAGAGCGTCTCGTATGGAAATACGATGAGCGCAATATGGATTTTTGGATAAATCCATATCCGTGATGAGATGGCAGGAGACGGTAGTAGTAATAATATAAAAAAATAAATAAATAAATAAAATAAAACATGTGTGTACGGATGCATATTACTATTATTGTGATTCTATTTCTGTTGGTATTGTAATTTTATTTCAGTACTAGTGTGTAATAGATGCATAATAGTATATGAATAGAGTAAAAGTAGCAATGATCAATGTTTTTGGCTAGATTGAGTGTCATGTGATTAACTATATTAAGATATTATTTGTGATATTAATATGGGATAAATGTTTAAAATTCAGATGGCCGACGAAGGAAATCAAGGAAATCTGAATAACGATAACCAGAGTAACATTAACGTGGTTAATGAGAATCCGAGCATCAATAACAATGGAAACCAAGTGGATAATAGTGCTATCCAACACATAGTGGCACAGGGAATTATAGATGCAATGCCATTTATTCTTCAAACTGGTAAGGATGCTGATAATAAAAGTAAACATAGCAGTAAGCGACCAATTGAACCCGAAAACAGCGTGAACAATGGACCTATACTTCAAATGCCTATTCCCAAAAGAAGAAGAACCGTGTGTTATGGTTGTTCTTATAAAGGATTCGGGTCTTGTAAACCAATGAAATTCTCGGGCAACGAAGGGGCCATTGCAACCTTACGCTGGATAGAGAGGACTGAGGCAGTCTTAAGGATAAGCAAATGTGCTGAAGAAGATAAGACACTGTTTGCCTCTAATCTATTTAAGAATTCAGCACTAGAATGGTGGAACACTATCCTCCAATCAAGAGGAAGTGATAAAACCTACAATATGGAATGGGAAGAATTTAAGAACAAGGTAGAAAGGAAATTTTGCCCACCCAATGAGAAGGAACAGATAGCAAACAAATTCCTAAACCTTAGGATGACTGGTGTGGATAGTAAGGGATACACTAAAATATTCTTTGAATATGCTAGAATAGTGCCAACTCTTGCTTCACCAGAACCAGTGTTAATTTCCCGTTATATTTGGGGATTAATTGGGGAGATAAGACACGTAGTCAAGGCATCTAGACCTCAAACCATAGAAGAAGCTGTAGAACTAGCAAATACCTTGACAGATGAATTAGTACGTACCCGAGAAGAAGATCAAAGAAGGAACCTAACCCAGAAGCTCACATAAGAATTTCGTTCTGAAAATTTTAATCGTGGGAAAAATATAGGTTCTACCTCTGCACCCTACTGTAGGTATTGCAAAAGAAAGCATTCGGGAAGATGCTCCATGTACTGTAACTTTTGCAAAATATCAGGACACAGGGAAGAAAATTGCAGGAAGAAGGCTAACATCCGGATACGTTACAACTGCGGAGAACAAGGTCATATCAAGCCTAATTGCCTGAAATTAGCTCCAGTTCCAGACAACAAGAATAATAGAAATGCTAGAGCATTTGTTCTGACTGCAGATGAAGCCAAGATGATTCCAGATGTCATAGCTGGTACGTTTTTAGTTAATGATATCTTTGCTAAAGTATTATTTGACTCTGGTGCAAACCAAAGTTTTATTAATACATCATTTTGCAAAATTCTAAATCAGTCATTAACTAAACTACCACAAGAATGCTTAGTAGAGACAGCCAATGGAGAAACCGTTAGGATTTCTGAAATCTTGCAGGGAGCAAGTATATAGAAATTTTAAATCAAAAGTTTATCGCAAATCTTTATCCCATGAATTTGGCAGGATTCAATGTTGTTTTAGGAATGGATTGGTTAATAGCTAATAAAGCCAGTATTTTATGTGATCAAAAGTTAATTAAAGTAAATTCACCAAAAGGTAAAATGATCACAATAAAAGGAGATAAACCCTCCAAGTCCACTAAATTCATCTCTGTGATGAAAACTGTAAGTTATATAAGAAAAGGATCTATAGTGTATTTGATTTCCATAATCACTAACACTAAAGGAAAGAATTTAAAAGATATTCCAGTAGTATCTCAGTTTTCATATGTATTTCCAGAAGAATTGCCAGGGCAACCTCCAGATAGAGAAGTTGAATTCAGAATCCATCTGATACCAGGAACGGCACCGATTGCCAAAGCACCTTACCGTTTGGCACCTGCAGAAATGCAAGAATTAAAGAAACAATTAGATGAATTGTTGGAGAAAGGATTTATACAGCCAAGTTCGTCGCCATGGGGAGCGCCGATACTATTCGTTAAAAAGGACGGATCAATGCGTATGTGCATTGACTACCGTGAGTTAAACAAGGTCACGATTAAGAATCGGTACCCATTACCAAGAATCGATGATCTGTTTGATCAACTACAAGGAGCTCGATTTTTCTCTAAAATCGATTTAAGGTCAGGATATCATCAATTAAAGGTACAGGAAGAGGACATTCCTAAGACCGCATTTAGAACGAGGTATGGTCATTATGAATTTACTGTCATGCCATTTGGTTTAACCAATGCCCCAGCTGCATTTATGGACATGATGAACCGAATATGTAAGCCATATTTGGATAAATTCATAATTGTTTTCATAGATGATATTCTCATTTACTCTAAGAATAAAGAGGATCATGCAAAACATTTGCACGCACTTTTAAGTTTATTAAGAAAGGAAAAGCTTTATGCTAAATTTTCAAAGTGCGAATTTTGGTTAGAACAGGTACAATTCCTTGGACATTTAGTTAATCATGAAGGAATTCATGTAGATCCAACAAAAATCGAGGCAATCACTAAATGGAAAACCCCTGAGTCACCAACCGAGGTTAGAAGTTTCTTAGGATTGGCCGGTTATTATAGAAGATTTATTCGAGATTTCTCTAGAATAACCATTCCCTTAACTAATCTAACCTGTAAATCTGTTAAGTTTGAATGGGGATTAAAACAAGAAGAAGCCTTTAGAATTCTTAAGCAAAGATTAACCCATACACCCATATTAGCATTACCAGAAGGAGCTGAAGACTTTGTAGTCTATTGTGATGCTTCTAAATTAGGTTATGGATATGTATTGATGCAACGACAAAAGGTTATAGCTTACGCATCTAGACAACTTAAGAATCATGAAGAGAATTATTCAACACATGATCTAGAATTAAGAGCTATAATTTTTGCTCTTAAGATTTGGAGACATTACCTTTATGGTAGTAAGTTTACCATATTCATTGATCATAAGAGTTTAAGGTATATCTTCAAGCAAAAAGAATTGAATATGAGACAAAGACGCTGGATGGAGATGCTTAGTGATTATGATTGTGATATCCAGTATCATGAAGGAAAAGCAAATGTAGTGGCAGATGCTTTAAGTCGAAAGTATCACGAAAAGCCAAAAAGGGTACGTTCTCTGAAATTAAATCTACAAGTAGATTTAAATGATCAGATAGGAGAAGCACAAGAATCAGTAATCAAGGATGATTCTGAAAAATTAAAAGGTATGCTAAAAGAATTGGAACAAGGAATAGATGGAATTTGGAGATTCCATAAAAAGAGAATGTGGATACCTAAATTAGGAAACCTGCGTCATCATATATTAGAAGAAGCCCATAAGTCTAAATATACGATGCATCCAGGAAATGATAAAATGTACCAGGATTTAAAGAAGAATTTCTGGTGGATAGGAATGAAAAAGGACATAGCAGCCTATGTTTCTAAATGTTTAACCTGTTCACAAGTTAAAGCTAAACACCAGAAACCCTCAGGATTTCTACAGCAATTAGAAATGCCAGTTTGGAAATGGGAATTCATAACAATGGATTTTGTTACTACATTACCCAAAACAAAGAAAGGAAATGATACAATCTGGGTGATTGTAGATAGGCTAACCAAGTCAGCTCATTTCCTACCAATGAAAGAAACTTTTAGTATGGAACAATTAGCTAAATTATATGTAAATGAAATTGTTTCTTTACATGGCATTCCTCTATCAATTGTTTCTGATAGGGATAGCCGATTTACCTCTCATTTTTGGTCAAGTTTCCAAAAGGCAATGGGAACTAAATTAAAACTAAGTACAGCTTATCATCCTCAAACGGACGGTGAAAGCGAAAGGACAATTCAGACAATGGAAGACATGCTTAGAGCTTGTGTAATCGATTTCGGAGGTAATTGGGACGATCACTTACCTTTAATAGAATTTTCATATAATAATAGTTATCACACAAGTATCAATGCTGCACCATTCGAAGCACTTTATGGACGAAAGTGTCGAACCCCAGTCTGTTGGGCAGAAATTGGGGAAAAGCAACTATCTGGACCTGAGATAGTACAAGAAACAACTGATAAGATTATTCAAGTCAAGGAACGACTAAAAACAGCACGTGATCGACAGAAAAGTTATGATGATAACAGGCGAAAACCATTGGAATTTCTAGTAGGAGATAAAGTCTTGTTAAAAGTCTCTCCTTGGAAAGGAATAGTAAGATTCATAAAACGGGGAAAGCTAAGTCCCAGGTATGTTGGACCTTTTGAGATTATTAGAAGAATGGGATCTGTAGCCTATCAGATACAACTGCCAGAGGAAATGACAGGAATACATGATGTATTTCATGTATCAAATCTCAAAAAGTGTTTAGCCGATGAATCACTAATAGTGCCTCTTAAGGATATAGAGGTAAATGAACAACTCAAGTTTGTAGAAAGGCCTCTACAAATTGAAGACAGGAAAGTCAAGAATCTCAAGCATAAAAGGCTAGTTCTAGTCAAAGTGAAGTGGGATTCCAAAAGAGGACCTGAGTACACATGGGAGCTTGAATCTGAAATGCAAAAAAAATATCCGCATTTGTTTCAGTAGATCTCGAGGACGAGCTCTAAAACAAGGTGGAGAGAATGTAACAACCGTCGGTAAAACCAACACCCTCATAAATATTTCCGACACTCTAGTATATTTTAAAAATACCCTGATATGTCTTTATATACACCCAGTATGTGAAAACCGAGCCCGAAATATGTTATAACATATAATATAAAATAAAAACAATAAATATTAAGCTAAGGCGGGCCGCGTAGACCTACCCCAACCATTCACGCGGGCGGTATAAGGGCTGGAACCTGACTCCGCTGATTTCTTTAGTTCAGGCGGGCCGCGTAAGCTTACCTTAACTCTTACGCGGGCCGCTAGAGATCATTAAACGCAGAGACGTCCTAGGCCGACACGTGTCGACATAGTGGCAGACCTACACATCGAATCAGCTAAGCTACGCGTTGACCCAGCTTTGACGTGGGCCGCGTAAGCCTTAGCTTACCTTTACGCGGGCCGCGTGAGGGTCAGGTTTTGCAACTATATAAACAGACCATCGGGTTTCACTTTCCGTCGCTCACATCTTTCTTTCTAAACGAATTTCTGAAGTTATAAGCATTATAGTCGGGTATTATACCCCTAATTAGCGAGGTTCTGCTCCGTTGTAAGTATTATAACCCCAGTTTCGTAATAGTTACGCTGCCCGATTGATTTAGGGTTCCGTAACAACTGTCGTGGTTCTGCCCGACGTAGTTGTTGGAATGCCGTCTCGGGGAAGGGTATCGTTAATATTTTGAAAGGGTTATGATACTAACCAATGTACATTTGTATAAATTATAGATTATATCCAGGAAACCATTATGTGAAGTCTAAGATAGCAATGTGAGTTTATCCTCTTTTCGTTAACCTTTTTGGGAATGTTTTACAAAAACCTTAATTGTTTTACAATGTGATTAAGCGGTGATTGGGTCTTTGTAGTTCTTCAATTACTGTCAGTATATTGGGGTTTTGTATACAAAATTTATACTACTTGCGAGTAGTAAGTCGGTACGACAGTACGTTACAATTGGACAACGAGTTAGCCTATGTGTAACTTGACCATAGCCATAGATCCGGTCGAGTGGCAAATACTGAATGAGTAATTGTGTAGAAATAAACAATGTGATCGCTCTCAATACTGTTTTAATTGATAAAATGTTTCTTGATTAAACTGGGATTCACTCACCAGTATTTCCGACTGACAAATGTTTTTAAAACGCGTTACAGGTAACACAATGTGACAGCCAATTAGTGAAAAGCCAGCTGGAGAGCACTGAAGGCTTGGGAAAAATGTGGCTATAAAAGTTACCTAATAAACGATGTTTTAAATTTAATAAAATAGGGTTGGTCCCTATAAATGTATTGTAATAAGAAACTTGGGTTTTACCCATGTTATTATTAATATCAAATATGGTGGTTTTACTCTGATAAACATTTCCTAACTACGGTCCTGATGAAATTTCCGCTGCAAGATTGAATAGCTGATACCACCGAAAATCTGAGCTCGCGTTCGCCCGTTCCCGGGACAGATAAGGGATCAGGGGTTGCGACAAGTACTGAAGCTGAAAAACTACTCTATCAAAAGTGGGAGAGAGCTAATCGCTTGTCTCTTATCTTCATGAAAAACTCGTTAAGTCCTGCTATCAAGGGAGCCATTCCTGACGCTGCTACAGCTAAGGAATATCTGACTAATGTGGAGGCTCAATTCCAAGGGACATCTAAGGCGCAAGCCAGCACCCTCATTCTGAAATTGGTGACTACAAAGTATGATGAGATTAGCGGTATTCGTGAGCACATCCTGAAAATGAACGACATGGCCCAAAAGCTCAAGGGATTAAGCATGGAGATTAGTGATGGCTTTCTGGTGCATTTTATCATGACGTCTCTGTCCGCATCTTATGAAGCATTCAAAGTTAACTATAACCTTTAGAAGGACCAATGGAAGATGAACAAGTTGATTGCTATATGCGTGCAATAAGAAGAACGTCTGAAACTGGAGAAAGCCGATGTTGCTTACCTGATGACTACAGACTCAAGGAAAAGGAAGGGAAACTACAATAAGAAGCCTAATGTAAAGGTCCAAAAGCGGGATGCAGGTGCAAGTGCTTCTGGCTCTAATGACTCCAAAGGGAAGATTCACTGAAAGTTCTGCCGTAAGGTGGGACATAAGCAGAAGGACTGCCCGAACTTTAAGGAGTGGCTAGCCAAGAAAGGTGATAATCTTTTCGTGATACTTGAGTCCTTTAATTTAAATGTTCCATCTAATTCTTGGTGGTTTGATTCTGGTTCTATGGTTCATGTAACCAATTCCTTACAGGGATTCCATACAATCCGGAAGCTGGAAAGAAACCAAAGAACGCTTAAGTTGGGAAATGGAAAGCCGCTAGTAGTCGAGGCCGGGCTGTTGGATCTGAGTTTGTTTCTAATTGTATTTTGTGTTTGTAATTAAATGAAAATGGATGAGTGTGCAGTGGAATTATGAAGAAAACAAACTTTGCATACAATCAAACGAGAGTAATACTTTGATCAAACATCTTTTCACAATGAATCGGAAGATTGAATTTATTTCAATAACGATTACAATGATTGATGAATAAATGCAAACTCCCCCTCAGCCAGAGCTCAGTTGTTTGTTCGTGCAAAGAAGACGATGATGGAAAAGAGCTAATAGAACAGTACAAATTACTGAACTATTTATAGGCACTTGCAAACCACTGAGCATCTTAGCTGACGTCACCATGAAAGTGACATCTAACCTCCTAACAAACTCTAACCTCTGATCTATACAGACACTGCTATACAAACTGCTGATATTACATTTTATTGCATAAAGACAATTATACTACTGCTGCAACCTTCCACTGCTGTGAACCCAGCAGTGCTTGTTCGGATCAGCAGTACTTGACTCAAGGCAGTAGATTAAATCAGCAGAGCCTTGGTCTTTCATCAGGTCTTTACTTGAGCAGCAGTTGTAGGTCAGTACTTTGCAAGATCAGCAGATAGGAGGTCAGCAGATATGAAATCACTTTCAAGGGGAGAGATTTGTATGTAAACATCTGCTTATTCTAGATCCACTGCTCTGATCCAGTTTTGGCTTTAATTATCTGTTCCTCTGATAGGATTCAATCCCAACAATCTCCCCCTGGAACAGATAATGCCAAAACTCTTCATTATTGTGGAAATCTTTATTGCCTCATCAACAGTTCCCTTATCTGACCTTTGAATTGTAGTTCAAAATCTAGGGCATCTGTATCTTCATCATCCCTGCTAAGTGGAAGATCAAGGAGATCCTGCAAATCTTCAAGACTCAGGCCTAGAGCTTGTTCCCTTGATATTTTCTCCACTTCTCCACCAGACCTGAGGAAAGTCAATACGCAGGTCTGTTTGTCAGTTTCCCACTTTAGTATTTTTGAGTCTGGTGGGTTTCTTGGGAGATGTTTATTTGTAGAGGTATTTGGTGAGGCTGGCCTATTCATAACTAGCTGAGCAGTATTTGCAGTTTGATCCAAACCAAGAGTTTCTATGATCATTTTCTTTATGCCTTCTTTTACAAGTTCATCTCCTTTTATCATCTCTTGGATGGTTTCACCTCCCAACTGTTTGTGTGTCCTTCTTTTGTAGATGGCAGCACCAGTTGGAGTAGTGGCACTCCTGATTTGCAGCTTTGTTGGTCTTTTTGAAACCTCTGCTTCAGGACAGTCAGGCTTTTGAGGAACTTTTGTGTGACACCCCAGGAAAACCAGTAAACTACACAATACAACTAGCTTCCTCAGTAACCACGTGCTAAATTTCGGGACGAAATTTCTTTCAAGTTGGGGATAATGTGACAACCCGAGTTTCTGAGATTCCATCTTCGTATTATTGCATGATTAATTGTATAGATCGTTTGTTTGACACAATTGTTTGTTCACAACTGAACACGTGTGTATTATGACAAATCGTATTTTAATTTATATGATGAGTATGATTTATATGGTGTGTGGATTATATGTGTTTGTAGGGTATGTTAATGAGGGGTCTTATGTTAATTGGTATCTTATAACTAAATATGGATTTTTGGCTGAAAACCCCACCCACGAAATCACCCCCCAATCTGATACTTTAGTCGAAAACACTTGTGGTGAAAACACCCTAGTGTTTTCGTCCACTAGCTGATCAACAAAAACATGGAATGGGCTTTGGCCCAGTATCGATGGAATATAAGATTTGTTTAGATCTGTGCGCACGATTTTGATAACTGGCAAACCCTAATCATCTTTCGACTTTTCTCTCTCGAAGACCCTTGTGATCTTCAGATCTGTGCGCACGATTTTGTTCCCCTCGGTTAGTATATTATTACCACTGTTTGATTCGAGTTCCTTTGATAAATGAAACTGGATGAGTACATGATGCTATGTTTGTATATGTGAATGAAATTGTAATAAATATTAGTTTTGAATCTTAGAATTTGATGTGATGGATCAATCAATACTGAACATATGAACGTGATTTGATAAGTATTATAAATTGATCAACATGTGATCTACTGACAAGCTATTGAAATATGTGTAGAGTATAAAGAGACAACATGAAATATTGACTGATAATAGCAAGTGGTAATAATTATGAACAGATGTTTGGAATTGATGGTATGATAAGACCTCAAAATTGTCGGTCATAATTCTTACATAGTCATGTGCTTGTTTATGTATTTTATATATTGATAGATCGATCTCAGTGCATGTTAAACTTGTCATATGAATTATTATGACAGAATGATTAAGTTGATGTCGACATGATTAATTGATGAGCACTAGGGTTTTCTGTAATTGGTTGTTCAATTCGACGTAACTGATGCTTTGACGAAACACATTGGGCGAAACAAAAGTGTTTCGCCAAGACCATTACGACGAATCAAATGGGACGAAACAGAAGTGTTTCGCCGAAGGGGTTTATGGCGAAACAGGGGTGTTTCGCCAAATGGGTAATCCGCACAGTAACTTGACTATTTCTGTTAATACTTAACTGAGTTAACTAATTATCGTTAGATGTTATCTATGACTTGTATGATCATGAATATGTGCAATGTGCTACTTGGTAATTATTGATGCGCTGTCCACTATGATTATACTTACGTGCCAACTTCGTAATTACAAACTAATTATGTATACGTGCGTACTTTAGGACGTGATTGATTAACTGTGAGCACATTTAGCATACCGAGCAAACCAAGGTGAGTTCACACAGCCAAGGCATGGGGTTCCCAGGGTGGGAATGGGTTTGGATTATTTACTTGTACTTACCTAGCTTATGGAACTTAGTTATATGGTCCTCGGGTGAGGAAGGGTTATTGATAAGATACGACTAGACTAGTGATACTAATAGAACTGATCTTCGCACACACGCCGGGGTTGGCCGCGATAATATGACTGATCTTCGCACACATGCCAGGGTTGGCTGCGATAATATGACTAATCTTCGCACACATGCCTAGGAAGGCCGCGAACTATACACTAAACTTCGCACACATGCCGGGTGGCCGCGATACAAATATACCTAGTCTAGAATACTCGGGAAACATTCCCTAATCTTCGCACACATGCCTAGAGGGCCGCGATACGAACTAACACGATACATGACTTAATGAACGAACACAAGGCTTACTATACTATTACAATTACTGAACTATTAACTGTGAACTCGCTCAACTAGTTGTTGACTCTCTGCTGCATGCCTTGCAGGACCATAGGTACTTATGGAGCTTGCACAGGGAGGAGCAGGTCGTTGTGGGACATGGATCGAGGATGCCATGTTAAATATTTAAACATTTGAACTTATGATTTACATTGGGTTTACATACTTATGCTTCCGCTACTCAGATTATGTTTTGATGGAACACCAATTGTATTGTGATGGATTACATTTATTTTTACTTATTACTTGTATGTTCAATATGATTGGTGGCTTGATCCTGGTCAGTCACACCTCCAAGCGGTGGTACTCCGCTTGTGGATTTTGGCGGTGTGACAGATTGGTATCAGAGCCATTGGTTATAGAGAACTTGGTTTTAATATGGGAAAACGTTTTTATTAAAACCAGACTATAACCAGAACAGTGCTCAACGATCCACAACGACGCCTCGCTCCACGTGCAAGACTCAACATCCTAGGTAATATGGTACATGTTTTATTGCCTACTTGCTAGAATTGCATAGAACTTTGCTCAGGGTATGCTTAGATTAATGTAACACTACTGCATGAGAACACTTGTGTGCTTACTCTCTTCTGTCATCGCACTACTCGTGAACCTCTCTCACTTATGTCATATTTGCTATGAAGATCATGGTTGGACGCATTAACATGACACAAGCCCAGTTGACGGCTCTCATCAACGAATAAGTTGCTGCGGCAGTTGCAGCCGCTCAAGCAGGAGGTATACCATGCAGTTGTAACTCACACTAGGATCTTTAGATCCTACACTCCTAAAACCAGCTCTTGTGTTTAACTTTGTCCTGATTCTTTTACACAACAGGTCAACCACCTGTTTGCACCTTCAAGACTTTCATGGACTGTCGTCCTAGCACATTCAGTGGCACGGAAGGAGCAGTTGGACTCCTCCACTGGTTTGAAAAGCTTGAGTCAGTATTCGAAATGTGTGAATGCCCTGAGGCACGCAGGGTGAAGTATGCTACCGGTACTCTCGAGGGTTTAGCCCTCACATGGTGGAAAGCTCAGGTCCAAATGCTGGGGTTGGTTGCTGCTAACGCCACCCCATGGAACAATTTTAAGGAGATGATCAAGGAGGAATACTGCAGTCGTGACGACATTCATAAGCTGGAGGTCGAGTTCTTCAACCTCAAGATGACGGGGTCAGAAATTGAGGTGTTTACAAAGAGATCAAATGAGCTTGCATTACTGTGTCCTACTATGGTGGACCCTCCAGTTAAGCGTATCGAACTTTATCTTAAGGGTCTAGTGCCGGAGATCCAAAGTCATGTGACTTTAGCAAACCTTGCCACCTACCAGCAGGTTGTTCAGTTGGCTCACCGTCTCACTGATCAGGTGGTGGAGCAGAACAGGTTGCCTAAATGTGTTAGTGCTACTACTACCGTTACCACTTCAGCTACTCCTGCTACTCTCAGTGACAACAAGCGGAAATGGGAGGGGGATTCCAGCAGGGGTTCAACTACCGTTCAGTCACAAGCACAGCAGCAGCGCAAGACCAATGATTACCAGAGTCCGAGTCAGCAGTCGTCTGGTGGGCAGGGACAGGGTGGATATCGGGGAATTCACCCACTATGTAATAGGTGCAACAGACATCACAGTGGACGGTGTCGCAAGGAACGTTGTCAGAGATGTCTCAAGTTAGGGCATGAAGCTAAAGACTGCAGGAGTGCGCGACCTGCAAATCAGAATCAGCAACTCCCACTACTAGCTCCACAGAATCAGCAACATCAGCCACAGCGAGGAAACCGGGGGTGTTTCCAGTGTGGGGCTAAAGGTCATTTCAAACATGATTGCCCCCAGTTAAACCAGAATCAGAATAACAACAACAATAATCAGGGCAATGGGAATAACCATGGGGGAAACAACAACAACAATGGTGCTAGGGGTCGTGCATTTGTGATTGGTCAGGGTGATGCAAGGAATGATCCTAATGTGGTTATGGGTAAGTTTCTTCTCGACGACTTTTATGTTACTGTATTATTTGATTCGGGTGCGGATACCAGTTATATGTCTCTGAAAGTTAGTCAAATGCTTAAACGCGCACCAACACTTTTGAACACCAAACATGTCGTAGAGTTAGCTAACGGTAAAAGTCTAGAAGCCACACACATAGTTCAGGGTTGTAATCTTATCCTCGCTGGTCAGACTTTCTCTATCGATCTCATTCCTATAACTCTGGGTAGTTTCGATATCGTCATTGGTATGGATTGGTTATCCCAACAACAAGCAGAGATCTTATGCAAGGAGAAAGTCATTCGTATTCCTCGTTCTGGCAAAGAACCTCTCGAAGTTCAAGGCGACAAGAGTGGTGTCGTGAGTGGCATCATCTCGTTCTTGAAGGCTCAGAAGTGTTTGCGAAAGGGCCACACAGCTGTTTTAGCACTCGTTACTGATACATCGAAGAAGGAGAAAAAGATTGAGGATATTCCTGTAGTACGCGATTTTCCTCAAGTGTTTCCTGAAGAGTTACCTGGGTTACCGCCACATCGCCAGGTCGAATTTCAGATCGAGCTAGCTCCAGGAGCAGCACCCATAGCACGAGCACCTTATCGCTTAGCTCCAACGGAACTGGAAGAGCTGTCTAAGCAATTACAAGAACTATTGGAAAAGGGTTTCATTCGCCCTAGCTCATCGCCCTGGGGAGCTCCAGTACTATTTGTAAAGAAGAAGGACGGTACCTTCCGCATGTGTATAGACTACCGCGAACTGAACAAGGTGACTGTGAAGAATCGCTATCCTCTTCCACGCATCGACGACCTATTCGACCAGTTGCAAGGGTCGAGCTATTACTCGAAGATTGATCTGAGGTCAGGCTATCACCAACTGAGAGTCCGGGATGAGGACGTCTCCAAAACAGCGTTCAGAACACGCTACGGCCACTACGAGTTTCTAGTCATGCCATTCGGATTAACGAACGCGCCTGCGGTTTTCATGGACCTTATGAACCGGGTATGCAAACCTTATCTTGACAAGTTTGTGATTGTTTTCATTGATGACATCCTGATATACTCGAAGAGTCGGGAGGAACACGAGCAGCACTTACGACTTATTTTGGAACTCCTTCGAACGGAATAGCTGTACGCTAAGTTTTCAAAATGCGACTTCTGGCTTCGTGAAGTCCACTTCCTAGGCCATGTGGTAAACAAGGATGGGATTCATGTTGATCCATCCAAGGTAGATTCGATCAAGAACTGGCCTGCACCTCGCACACCGACAGAAATACGTCAATTCTTGGGTTTGGCGGGTTATTACAGACGGTTCATCAAAGATTTCTCAAGGATTTCACAGCCGCTCACATTACTGACACAGAAAGGTGTTGTTTATCGTTGGGGTAATACACAGGAAACAACATTTCAGCACTTAAAGGATAGACTTTGTAGCGCACCTATCCTCTCATTGCCTGAAGGCACGGACGATTTTGTAGTCTACTGTGACGCGTCTATCCAGGGTCTTGGATGTGTGTTGATGCAGCGGCATAAAGTCATTGCTTATGCTTCGCGCCAACTTAAGATTCACGAACGGAATTACACTACGCACGATTTAGAGCTGGGAGCTGTTGTTTTTGCGCTCAAGATATGGCGACATTACCTGTATGGCACTAAATGCACCATCTACACCGATCACATGAGTCTCGAGCATATTTTCAAGCAGAAAGAATTGAACATGCGACAACGTAGATGGGTCGAGCTACTGAACGATTACGAGTGTGCCATAAAGTACCATCCGGGCAAAGCCAATGTGGTGGCCGACGCCCTCAGTCGAAAGGATACTACACCTAGGCGTGTACGAGCGTTGCAACTTACTATTCAGTCTAGTCTTCCTTCACAGATACGAGATGCTCAAGTAGAAGCATTGAAACCAGAAAACGTCAGGGCTGAAGCCCTACGCGGCTCAAGGCAACGGTTAGAACAAAAGGCAGATGGAGCCTACTATGTAACAGGACGCATCTGGGTCCCACTCTACGGCAACTTACGCGAGCTTGTAATGGATGAAGCTCATAAGTCTCGTTACTCGGTACATCCTGGTTCGGATAAAATGTACCACGATATCAAAACTACATATTGGTGGCCTAGCATGAAAGCTCACATAGCCACTTACGTTAGCAAGTGCTTGACTTGTGCGAGAGTTAAAGCGGAATATCAGAAACCATCAGGCCCACTCCAACAACCTGAGATACCACAATGGAAATGGGAACAAATTTCCATGGATTTTGTTACTGGCCTACCTAGATCTCAGCGCGGAAATGATACTATTTGGGTGATCGTGGATCGACTCACAAAGTCTGCTCACTTCTTGGCTATCAAGGAAACGGATAAGTTCTCCACTCTAGCAGACGTATACCTTAGGGAAGTTGTCTCGAGGCACGGGGTGCCCACCTCTATTATCTCTGATCGTGATGCACGTTTTACTTCAGAACTGTGGCAAGCAATGCACAAATCTTTTGGCTCTCGTTTAGACATGAGCACAGCTTATCATCCTCAGACAGATGGGCAGTCTGAGCGCACTATTCAAACTCTAGAAGACATGCTTCGGGCGTGCGTAATTGACTTTGGTAATGGCTGGGAAAAACATCTGCCACTTGTGGAATTTTCGTACAATAACAGCTACCACACCAGCATTAAAGCTGCTCCATTTGAGGCATTGTACGGGCGTAAATGCCGATCACCTCTTTGTTGGGCAGAGGTGGGTGACAGTCAGATCACAGGTCCAGAAATGGTAGTTGATACTACTGAAAAGATTGCTCAAATACGACAACGCATGGCGGCAGCTCGTGACCGTCAGAAAGCATACGCAGATAAAGACAGGAAGCTACTCGAGTTCCAGGTTGGGGATCGAGTGCTACTCAAAGTTTCACCCTGGAAGGGTGTTGTTCGTTTTGGCAAACGAGGCAAGCTCAATCCGCGAAACGTCGGACCTTTCGAAGTCATAGAGAAAATAGGCAAAGTGGCCTACAGACTGAACTTACCAGCTGAACTCAGTGCAGTTCACAACGTCGTTCACGTGTCGAATCTGAAGAAGTGTCTGTCAGATGAGACCCTCAAAGTTCCTTTGAAGGAGCTCACTATCGACGAACAGTTGCATTTCGTCGAGGAACCTGTTGAAATCACGGACCGGGATGTTAAGGTCCTCAAAAACACGAGAATCCCTCTTGTACGAGTTCGTTGGAACTCCCGTCGCGGCCCAGAGTTCACCTGGGAGCGTGAAGATCAAATGAAACTCAAGTATCCCCAGTTATTCGGAACCAATGCAACCACTACTGAGGCTGAAGCTACTACAAAATTTCGGGACGAAATTCCAAATCAACGGGGGGATGATGTGACACCCCAGGAAAACCAGTAAACTACACAATACAACTAGCTTCCTCAGTAACCACGTGCTAAATTTCGGGACAAAATTTCTTTCAAGTTGGGGATAATGTGACAACCCGAGTTTCTGAGATTCCATCTTCGTATTATTGCACGATTAATTGTATAGATCGTTTGTTTGACACAATTGTTTGTTCACAACTGAACACGTGTGTATTATGACAAATCGTATTTTAATTTATATGATGAGTATGATTTATATGGTGTGTGGATTATATGTGTTTGTAGGGTATGTTAATGAGGGGTCTTATGTTAATTGGTATCTTATAACTAAATATGGATTTTTGGCTGAAAACCCCACCCACGAAATCACCCCCCAATCTGATACTTTAGTCGAAAACACTTGTGGTGAAAACACCCTAGTGTTTTCGTCCACTAGCTGATCAACAAAAACATGGAATGGGCTTTGGCCCAGTATCGATGGAATATAAGATTTGTTTAGATCTGTGCGAACGATTTTGATAACTGGCAAACCCTAATCATCTTTCGACTTTTCTCTCTCGAAGACCCTTGTGATCTTCAGATCTGTGCGCACGATTATGTTCCCCTCGGTTAGTATATTATTACCACTGTTTGATTCGAGTTCCTTTGATAAATGAAACTGGATGAGTACATGATGCTATGTTTGTATATGTGAATGAAATTGTAATAAATATTAGTTTTGAATCTTAGAATTTGATGTGATGGATCAATCAATACTGAACATATGAACGTGATTTGATAAGTATTATAAATTGATCAACATGTGATCTACTGACAAGCTATTGAAATATGTGTAGAGTATAAAGAGACAACATGAAATATTGACTGATAATAGCAAGTGGTAATAATTATGAACAGATGTTTGGAATTGATGGTATGATAAGACCTCAAAATTGTCGGTCATAATTCTTACATAGTCATGTGCTTGTTTATGTATTTTATATATTGATAGATCGATCTCAGTGCATGTTAAACTTGTCATATGAATTATTATGACAGAATGATTAAGTTGATGTCGACATGATTAATTGATGAGCACTAGGGTTTTCTGTAATTGGTTGTTCAATTCGACGTAACTGATGCTTTGACGAAACACATTGGGCGAAACAAAAGTGTTTCGCCGAGACCATTACGACGAATCAAATGGGACGAAACAGAAGTGTTTCGCCGAAGGGGTTTATGGCGAAACAGGGGTGTTTCGCCAAATGGGTAATCCGCACAGTAACTTGACTATTTCTGTTAATACTTAACTGAGTTAACTAATTATCGTTAGATGTTATCTATGACTTGTATGATCATGAATATGTGCAATGTGCTACTTGGTAATTATTGATGCGCTGTCCACTATGATTATACTTACGTGCCAACTTCGTAATTACAAACTGATTATGTATACGTGCGTACTTTAGGACGTGATTGATTAACTGTGAGCACATTTAGCATACCGAGCAAACCAAGGTGAGTTCACACAGCCAAGGCATGGGGTTCCCAGGGTGGGAATGGGTTTGGATTATTTACTTGTACTTACCTAGCTTATGGAACTTAGTTATATGGTCCTCGGGTGAGGAAGGGTTATTGATAAGATACGACTAGACTAGTGATACTAATAGAACTGATCTTCGCACACACGCCGGGGTTGTCCGCGATAATATGACTGATCTTCGCACACATGCCAGGGTTGGCTGCGATAATATGACTAATCTTCGCACACATGCCTAGGAAGGCCGCGAACTATACACTAAACTTCGCACACATGCCGGGTGGCCGCGATACAAATATACCTAGTCTAGAATACTCGGGAAACATTCCCTAATCTTCGCACACATGCCTAGAGGGCCGCGATACGAACTAACACGATACATGACTTAATGAACGAACACAAGACTTACTATACTATTACAATTACTGAACTATTAACTGTGAACTCGCTCAACTAGTTGTTGACTCTCTGCTGCATGCCTTGCAGGACCATAGGTACTTATGGAGCTTGCACAGGGAGGAGCAGGTCGTTGTGGGACATGGATCGAGGATGCCATGTTAAATATTTAAACATTTGAACTTATGATTTACATTGGGTTTACATACTTATGCTTCCGCTACTCAGATTATGTTTTGATGGAACACCAATTGTATTGTGATGGATTACATTTATTTTTACTTATTACTTGTATGTTCAATATGATTGGTGGCTTGATCCTGGTCAGTCACGCCTCCAAGCGGTGGTACTCCGCGTGTGGATTTTGGGGGTGTGACATTTTGGATCTTTCTTTCTTAGTTCCTCCAACCTTTTGTAGGTGGCCCTGACCACATCTTCTTTCCATCTAGCAATTTGTCTTTTGTTTCCATATTCAGCAGCAACCAGTTCCTCTTTCATTCTTTTCAGTTCTACCTGTTTGTCAGGTACATTCTTTCTAAACTTTGCCCAGTCAGGAGGAGTGTGAGTGACCTTCCTTTTGATCATATCTTGAATTCTTGCAGCTTCATCTTCAAGTTCAGGAACAGTCCACTCTTTGTACATGTATCTCTCTCCTTTGTACTTCTTGTGATCTATGATGCTTTCAATGTAGTCTTTCTTCAAAGTTTCAGCTGCTCTTTCTGAAATTTGTTGACTGACATTTTTTGCAAATTGTTTTAGGGATCTGACTTGTGTGAGCAGATATTGATAGTTTCTTGAAATTTCTTTGTCAGATTTCCCTTGTGTGTTTCTTTTTGAGATATCCTCTGCTTGCTTGGCCTTGATTTTCAAATATTCATCAACATTTTTAGGCCAGGGATATCCTTTTATTGATGGGAAACTCCTTTTGGCAGGGTCATCCTCATAGTAAAAGGATTTTATTTCTTCTCTAACAGCTGCTAGTTCAAGAGGAAATTGAACACCTGCAGGAGGTAAGGGCTTGTACAATTGAACTGAAGAGAGAGGAACAGGTTTTGGTATTGTGACAAGAGCTAAAGATTTTGAAGATGTTTGTGGTGGTGAAGTGTCATCATCTTTGAGAATTAGCCTTCTCCTCTTTGTTTGAGGAGAGGCTGATGATGTTTTGGATGGAATAGTGGTGGTTGATGTAGTGGCAGTGGTTTGTGATTGACTAACAGTTGTTGAAACAACTGGTGTTCCAACCACTGTTGTCATTACAGCAGATGTTGTAACAACTACTGTCTTCTGCCTTTTGGCAGGAGGTGATTTTGTTTTTGGTGGTAATGGTGGTAAAGCAGTGGATTTGGTGTATGGTGAAGTGGTGTGTGTTGAAGTGGGAGCAGATGTTGAAACCACTTAAGTACCAACAGTTGTTGATACAACAGGAGTTACAACAGCTGTTTTAGGTGGTGGCTTTGGAGCAGACTTTGAACGTCTGGTTGGAATGGATTTGGGTAGCCTTACTCTTCTTGTAGGCTTCTTCTTTTCATCAACAAGATGTTTATCATCTTTTGACCCTGAAGTACCCTGATCTGGATAATCCACCCTGGCTTTCCTTTTGGCCTCTCTATCCCTTTTTACACTTGCAACTACTTCTGCCAGTGCATTTGTGGTCACATCAATTTTCTTGCTTCCATCTGGCAGAGGGATTTGTTTGGTCATGTTTGCATTTTCTGGTTCAATGTAGAGACCATCCTCTATTCCCTTCTTTTTCCACTCCTGAATTTTCTCCCCCTTTTTGGCATTATCTGGGGGAAGTTGATCAATGAAGAGAACTGTTGGAGGAGCAGTGCCAGTGGTGTGCAAGATCTGAGTTTTGAGAGCCTTTAGATCAGCCTGAGTGTTTTTTAATCTTGACTCCATTGCATTTCTCAGCTGTTAGACATGTTTTTCATATTGCTGATCTGCTAGTTGTGCTTGATGATAGAGAAAAGGTTGAAAGAAGTTCCAGAGCTCATTTGTAGCAGGTGCCTGTTGTGGAGCAGGTGCTTGAGGTGGAACAACAGTTGATTGTACCTTTTGTACTTGTAACAACTGTTGTAGCATATCTTTGAGTTCTGTAACAGAGTTATCAAGCTTTTCAACACGATCCGTCAATTTCTGGTACTTTAAACCATCACCCAATTTAATGGGATCATCTGATTTCCCACTAACAGTGGTTTTATCAGTGGTAGAAGTAGGGAGTACGCTCCAAACATTAACCACTGATGCCCCTTTTTCTTGGTACTGGGGTCTTCTCCCTTCAACACTTGACAACCTTTTGATGTTGCCAGTAGGATAAATAAATCCACTGGTGGTTGGCAGAGGTGCTATAAAAGGAATTGCCTCCAAGGAAGTCTTATTGATGTAACCACTGTCCAACTGTAAACCAGTGGGTTCAACAGTTGTAGTGGCTGCTTCACTTGGATTACCACCAAGAGTTACTTGTAACTCAAGGGGTGTAACCTCCTCAGGTTGTGTTGGTGGGTTAGCAAGGAATGATACATCAGGCTCAGTCAGTTGTTGAGGCATATTCTCATTAACAGGTGATTGAGAAGGACAGTTTAGTGCCTGGTTCAAATCAATTGCATCCAACAGCAGTTTAGTTGGGGATGGAATTTTGGATGTGAGGTGTGGTGTAGAAAGTGGATTTGCCCCGGGTATTGAGTTGTGGATGATAGAAACAAGTGTTTCCAGAGCATCATGATGTGGAGACCCTATTTGTACAACCCGTTCTTTTTGTGAAGAAGCATGAGGAGGTTCGGTTATGGGTTGAGATATTTGTACCAACTGTTGTGAGGAAGAAGCAGCAGTGGTTTCTTGTGACTTTTGTGTTGTCACAGGCATTTGCTCTGGTATCTCATCCTCCAGAGTTGCCTTTTTGATTGGTTTTGGGGGTTTTTGAGTTTTTCTTTTTGTTGGCTTTTTGGTTATTGTAGGTGTGGGTTTCAAAACAGTTGGTCTGCTGCTTTGATCACCTTGAGCAGTGGGCTCAGCAGCAGATACCTGAGGAGCAGTTGTAACTGCTAAAATCTGCTCAGGCACCTCTGCTTGTGTTTTACAAGGTGTTAACATTCTTGAAAAAGTTTCAGTTGTTAAACTGTTTATTTGAGTAGAATCACCTTGGTTTATTACAGCTAAATCATCCTTACTGAATTTCTTTGCAAAATAGTAACTTAAAAACCTTGGAAACAGTAAGAATGATTTTGTTTCAACATTATTAACCAAATATTTAAAGATTTCCCGAGAATAGTTAAAATTTTCTTCTTGAAGAATTGCGTATCCCAGATTTTGAATCTTTAAAGGGATTTCATTGAAAGAAGTGGTTTTGTTTGAAACACATAGTAGGAGGGTATGAAATAAAAATCTGGTTGCAGAAGGAAAATAACCTTTTTGTAAGGTAAGTTTCTTCATCATTGTGGCTTCATACCCTCTCTCAATGATGTCAGTTTGTAACTCGTTTTTAGTGAAAGAAATTTTACCTTCCTGATCACCGAGTTGAAAGACCTCTGAAATGGATTGTGGCGTGATTTGGACATCTTTACCCTTTATAGATGAGTGTATGGTGGTTGCAGTGTCCCCTTGTTTTTCAAGGGTTGCATTCATCCAGAACTCTCTTTGGGTCGCCAAATAGATTGGTGCGTCGGCGGTGAACAAAGTTTTGTACTTTGATTTGGCCATGGTGTCAATGATGGAATTGAAAACATTGGTGGTTCCTGGTTTTGTGAGAAGACCCGGGAGATTGTGAGATGTTTTATATGGAATTTCAGTGGAGATTTCCTTTTGAGAGGCTGTTTTCGATGAAGATTTGGATGAGGGTTTTGAAGATGACTTCGATTTTGTCATTTTGAAGATGATGATCGAAGAAATTTGTGGAGAAATGAGATGAAAAACTGTTTTGAGAAGAGAATTTTTAAGAATTCAATTCGACAGTAAAACCCTGTTTTGGTGGTGAGTGAGGGATTTTATAGGGAAGAAAGTGAATGCTGACGTGGCAGCCGTTACAAAAGGTCTGACCACTATGTACTGCCCACGTGACAACCCCTGGTGAAAGTGAAGGACAATACTTTTATGAAAGTGACTGATGAAGGCAGTGGTATGAAAGCAGTGGATGATTTTCACTATCAGTAGATAGCATATCAGTGGATAAGACACTGCTTTTGAACAACAGAGTTTATCAAAGAAATGAGAGAGCAGTGGTTGACTTTCAGCAGTGGACAGATTTTGAAGTAGAGCAGACTTTTGAACAATCAGTGGTAATGGCAGACTTTTAAGGATTTTAATGAAAATTTCATTTTTGGCTATTTTTAAGGATGGATTTTGATTTTCTGAAAACATTTTGTTGCTTTTATTCATAGAAAAACAAGATGTTGCTTGTTATTCCATGTTTAGCATCCCAATCCTAGAGACCAAGCTTTCAAAGGTGGCTGTATCAAGTGCTTTTGTGAGCACATCTGCCAACTGGTCTTTAGTTGGGACATGATGCAGAGAAATCAAACCTTTTTCATAGCAATCCCTCACAAAGTGATGTCTGATGTCGATGTGTTTGGTGGTTGAATGGGAAACTGGATTTTTGATGATATTTTCTACTGCCTGGCTATCCAGCATGAGTGGTGTCTTTAAGGCAGTGATACCAAAATCCAGCAACTGATTTTGAAGCCACAGGAGTTGGGCTATATAGCTTGCAGCAGCAATGTATTCAGCTTCAGCAGTGGATGTTGAAACAGCTGCTTGCTTTTTGCTTTGCCATGAAACTAAGCAATCACCTAGAAACTGGCACCCTCCTGATGTGGACTTCCTTGTGGTGTGACATCCAGCAAAGTCACTGTCTGAAAAACCTGAAAGCTTGATGTTCCCATTACCTGGATACCAGATACCAAGTGTGGGAGCACCTTTTATGTATCTGAAGATCCTTTTTACAGCAATGAGATTTGATTTTCTGGTCTAGATGCAGTTAGGTACAATAAAGACCCAATCATGCTTCTATAAAGTGTTTGGTCAATCAGCTCATCCTTTTCATCAGACATGACCAGCTTATTTGTTGCCATGGGTGTGCTGCATGGTTTACAATCATTCATATCAAATTTGGTTAAAAGTTCTTTAGCATATTTGCTTTGATGAATGAAAGTTCCATTTTGCATTTGCTGAACTTGGAGACCAAGAAAGCATTGCAGCTCACCCATTGCACTCATTTCAAACTCAGCTGTTATGAGTTCTCTAAACTCTTCACACATTGTGTTACATGTGCTTCCAAAAATAATGTCATCCACATAAATTTGGACGATCATTAAATCCTTCCCTCTCCATTTTAGAAACAGTGTTTTATCAATGGTACCTCTTTTGAAACCATTTGAGAGTAGGAAGTTGGAAAGAGTTTCATACCAGGCCCTTGGTGCTTGTTTCAGGCCATACAAGGCTTTGTTTAGCCTGTAGACATGATCTGGATAAAATGGATCCTCAAAACCTGGAGGTTGACAAACATACACCTCTTCTTGAATTGTACCATAGAGGAAAGCACTTTTGATATCCATTTGAAACACCTTCATATTGTGGTTGACAGCAAAGGCCAGGAACAGTCTAATGGCTTCCAATCTTGCAACAGGGGCAAATGTTTCATCATAATCAATCCCCTCTTCCTGTCTGTAACCTTGAACCACAAGCCTGGCTTTATTCTTGACAACAATACCCCTTTCATCAGTTTTGTTCTTAAAGACCCACTTTGTGCCAATAGGACTAACCTCTTCTGGCAGTGGTACAAGCTCCCATACTTGTTGTCTTTTAAACTGTTGGAGCTCCTCTTGCATGGCTTCTACCCAGCTGTTGTCTTTCAGTGCCTCTTGGTACTTGACTGGCTGATGGAGTGATAGAAAACCAGCAAAAAGACAAATGTTTTGGGTTTGGCTTCTTGTGAGCACCCCTTTATTTATGTTGCCAATGATTTGATCAGGCGGATGAGATCTCAAGAAGATTAAATCTCCTTGGTATGGTATGATGGCATTTGTTGGTGAAGGCTGCAAATGTGTATCATCTGAGCTAACCACTGCTGGTGACTTTGATGACCCAGCAGTGGCTTCAAAAGGTGGTGGAATAGGAGGTAATGAAGTGGACATCTGCTGACTTTTATCCACTATTTGGGGACTTTTGTCAGCAGTGTTTGAGGATGTGGAAGCAGTGGTTGATGGGCTACTTTGGTCAACAACTGTTGAGGTAGCAGTGGTTGAGCTTTGACAACTGTTTTGAACAGCTGATGCTTTTCCCTTTGTGGCAGACCTTTGAGGGATGATGATTTCATACCCATAGTCTGGTGTTGTATCCTCTGATGGACCTGCACTGTTAGTCTTGACAGCAGTATTTTCAAAAGTAAATTTTTCAAGATCAAACAGATCTGCAGGGTTTGCTGGGATTTTCATTGATGAAAGTTCATTGAACTTAACATTCAAAGTCTCCTCCACTGCCTTGGTCCGTGTATTGAACACTTTGTAGGCCTTGGCAGTGGTTGAGTATCCCAGATGATAACCACAATTAATTTTGGCTGCAAATCTTGAAATGGAATCTTTTAAGTTCAAAATAAAGCATGGGCAGCCAAACACTTTGAAGTATGAGATCAGTGGTTTAATTTTATACAGAATTTCATAAGCAGTCTTTTTGTGCCTGGGGTTTATTAAAACTCTGTTCTAGACATAGCAAGCAGTGTTTACTGCCTATGCCCAGAAAGTTAATGGCAAACCTGAATCAGCAAGCATAGTTCTGGCAGCCTCAATCAAAGTTCTGTTCTTCCTTTCCACTACCCCATTCTGCTCTGGTGTTCTAGGGATACGGTACTGCCTTACAATCCCTTTTTTCACACAGAAGGCATCCAACTCCTTATTTTTGAATTCTGTGCCATTGTCACTCCTGAAGCTTTTCACTGGAAGGTCAAATTGCTTTTCAACCTGTGTCACAAAGTCTTGCAAAATGCCTGCAGTTTCATCTTTTGAGTGCAGAAAGAAAGTCCATGTAAACCTAGAAAAGTCATCAATAATAACCAAACAATATCTTTTCTTTTTGAGGCTCATGACTTGAACTGGGCCAAACAAGTCCATGTGTAGCATCTGCAAACACTGGGTTGTTTTGGACTCTTCAATGGACTTGTAAGAACTTTTATGCTGTTTTCCTTTTAAACAGGAAATGCAATGTTCAGAACATGAAAACAATTTTTGTGGTAGGCCTCTCACCAAACCATTTTTTGAAATTTCAGTGATTGTCTTAAGATTTGTGTGCCCCAGCCTTCTGTGCCAAAGTTCTGTCTCTTTGTTAGAGGCGGCTGAGAACAGACAGGCATCAGCTCTGGGACACTCTTTTGACATATCAACAACATAAACATTGCCACTTCTTTGAGCAACAAGTTTTGTTTGACCAGTTTTGATTATTGCTTCAATCTTTTTGACCATTTCTGGTCCAACAATCCTACAACAGTCTTTTGTGAAGAATGACCCAAATCCATTGTCACTTATTTGGGACACACTCAGAAGGTTGAATTTTAGATTGTCTATCAAATTGACATTTTCAAATTTTACTTTTCCAGACTGCACTGTACCAGACCCCAGAACTTTCCCTTTACTATTATTCCCAAAGGATATATCACCCCCTCCATGGATTTTAAAGTCTTTGAGGAGGGCTTTACATCCTGTCATGTGCTTGGAGCCTCCACTATCTACATACCAAAGACTATCAAAGCATGCAGAAGCTCCCTGCACATGAAGTAAAAGGATTAGTTCATTAAGGTCTCCAAAGCCAACAAGGCTTTGGATGGGGTCTCAACAGTGTCTGGGATGGATGCAGAATGATGAACAGTGGTTAGGTCAGGGGTTTGGACTGTTTTAGGACAGTGTTTCTCTAACCACTGTTGTGGGTCCTGACCAATCACCTGCTGGTAACCAAAAGGATGCCTGTTCACTCTGGGTGTAGAGGGCCTTTTGTAGGCCTCATAAACGTGTGGAATCCTTTGGTAAGACTGTTTTTCTTTGCCTTTTCTGAACTGATTGGCAGGGGGTGCATCAGTAACCTGAACATCTCTTTTGACAGATGTTTGGTTCAGCTGTTTTGTGACAGCTGTTTCAACTGGCACAAACAGTGGTTGTTTCTTGGTGAATTTGACAGATGTTGATGATGATGATGGACTCAAGGATGTTTTAGCAATGTACTCATTCTTTTTCACATCAAAGTTTTTGAGATACACACATGCTTGAGTTTTGTAGTTTGTTTTACCACAAACAATGCAACTCTCAGCTGAAACAATGACACTTGTTCTGTTTAAATCATAAGCTTTTAAGTGGAAACAATCTTTTGTTAGATGATTCCTTTTCTCACAGAATTCACAAAACAAGTTATCAATTTTTTCTTTCTTCTTTTTCTTTTCAGACTCCTTTGCAGCAGAGGTTTTAACCACTGCTGGGATGTCCTTGAGAGGTATGACTTTAGCTTTTGGAGCTTTAACACCATCAGTTGATGTAAAGTCCATTGGCTTGAAATTTTTAAGAATATCACACTCATCAGACCATTTTGGTTTAAACTGATGATCTTCAAGCTCCTTGAAAGTGGAGGATCCCATTGGTCTGTTAAGTGTGATTTTGTTACCAAGTTTGTCAGTGATTTTCACTTCTTGGCCATTCTTGTTTGTGGGGATGAGCTCAGTGGCAACATCAGTGGTTTGGACAGATTTTTCAAAAGCAATATGTTCATCATCATATTTTCTATAACCAACCCCAAATTTCACATTGCTTTCAATCTGTTTAGCAAGCATCACCTCATATCCTCTGCAGGATTCCACCCATCTTTCACAAGTAATCTGGGTGGATTCCAACTCCTTTTTGCAAACTTGGTATTTTTCTACCATAGTTTGAAGTTGGGTTTTGGTTATGCTTTGCTCTTCGTTTAGACAGCTGATCTCTTTTTCCTTTTCAGTCAATTTGTTTTTAAGTTCTTTTAAAGACTTTTCAAATTTAACTTCATCAGTTAAGATTTTATCCCGAAGGTTTTCATTCACCTCTTTGATGTTAGCAAAAGCAATTATGCAATTGTCAGAACACAGTTTTTCAAGAACTTGAGGAGATACCTTGGCAGCTGCCATCATTGCACAATCACATTGATGATCTTCTTCATCATCAGTTTTCACCTTCTTTTCACCAGCCTTTTCTTCCTTTTCTTCTTCTTTGTCCTCTTCGGACCATGGATCTGTCATTGGTTCAATCAGGGTACCTGAACTTTCTCCCAACAGTAGTTCACCAGCCACAGCAGTAACCACTGCTTCAGTCACCTCATCCACTGTTTCAATACTCAGCTGTTCCTCTTCAGTTTCATCCCCCTCCTGTATTGACTCTAATACCATCAAACAAAATTCATTATGAGAAGAATCATTAGAAGCATAGAGTGCAAAATTTTCATCACTAAGGTCTTCAGGCATACTGCTCCAGTCAACAAACCCTTGAGTGAAAAAACTTTGTTGATCTGGTTGTACTGCTGCTGGAGCAGTGGTTTGAGGTGCAACAGGTTGCACTTGTACCTGTGGAGCAGGGGTTTGAACATATTGGATCAGTGGAACTATAGTTTGGACATAGTGCACTGGCACAGGGGCAGCAGCATAGTGAGCAGTGTTCACTTGAGCTGCTGGGGCATACTGGGCATAGTGCACAGTGCTTTGGTTTTGAGGTCTAGGATTTGAGCTAGGGTGAGTGATTATGGGACCAGTAGTTTGACTCCTACATTCCCTAGCAAAGTGTCCCAACCTATTACACTTGTAGCACTTGATTTTCGATTTATCCAACCCAACCCTCAAATTCCCATGAAGTCCTGGGAATTTTCTCCCTGTTCTTTTATAGAATTTGCTAGTTCTAACACTTAGCAAAGCCAATTGGTGCAGGATATCCATCTCTTCTAAGTCAGTGGGATCAAAATGTTGTAAATCATTGAGTTCAAAGCTTAGATTATCTCACATCTGGTTTTCGTTTGCAGTGAATGCATAACTTGCAGAGTGAGGATCAGGGTTGTTAAAATTTGCTCCAGCAGTTATGTCAATGAAGTGATCATAACCCTGATCCTTACCACTGCTCCCAGATTCTTCTTGACCCAGAAGAGCAGTGTTACCGAATATATAATCATCAATGGCTTTTCCTGACTCTTGTAACTTCCTTTTCTGGTTCAACTCCCTTTCGTAGGTCAGGAGTCGACCATGGAGTTGGGTCAAGGTCAGATCCTTGAACTCAGGTGAGTTTCGGGTGACAAAAGCTATGGTGTCCCATTTTTCCGGCAGTGATCTGAGGAACCTGCTATTTTGAGTTGAGTTTGTAAAAGTGGTGTTAACAAGCCTCTGTTCACTGATGAGACAACTGAAACGCTCAAATTGTTGCGTCAGTGATTCACCTCTAACATGACAAAATGTTTCGTACTGTTGGTTCAGGATTTCCCTATTGTTTTCTATGACTTCTTCAGTCCCCCCAAACTGTTCCTTAAGTGCGTCCCATAACTCTTTGGCACTGTTACAGTGTAACAGTGCAGCATATATCTCATTGGGCAGCGCTGATGCTATGATGCTAAACGCTTTAGCATCTAGTTCGATTTTTTGAAAGTCGGTTTCGGTATAATTTTCAACTGGTTTTGGAACGAACTTTTTAGCATCTTCAGCGCTTGGTACTGAGGGAACATGGGGACCAAAGATGACAGACCTCCAACAACCTGTGCTTTCTTGAGCAAGGATGTGACCCATCCTTCTCTGCCAGATGTTGTACTCATTTCTTTTTAGCATAGGTGGTTTAAAAAGCGAGCCGATGTTGTTTTTATCATCCTGAGATTGTGACGTCATTCTTGTTGTTTTACAGACACTGAGAAATCAACTTTAATGGTGATTAATCCTTGCTCTGTTTTTCAACAAACGAACAAACGATCAGTATCAACTGTTATGAGCCGAACTATTTACGTCAAAATGATTGTTAAATCAAATTTGACTGTCCAGGCTCTGATACCAATTGTTGGATCTGAGTTTGTTTCTGATTGTATTTTGTGTTTGTAATTAAATGAAAATGGATGAGTGTGCAGCGGAATTATGAAGAAAATAAACTTTGCATACAATCAAACGAGAGTAATACTTTGATCAAACATCTTTTCACAATGAATCGGAAGATTGAATTTATTTCAATAACGATTACAATGATTGATGAATGAATGCAAACTCCCCCTCAGCCAGAGCTCAGTTGTTTGTTCGTGCAAAGAAGACGATGATGGAAAAGAGCTAATAGAACAGTACAAAGTACTGAACTATTTATAGGCACTTGCAAACCACTGAGCATCTTAGCTGACGTCACCATGAAAGTGACATCTAACCTCCTAACAAACTCTAACCTCTGATCTATACATACACTGCTATACAAACTGCTGATATTACATTTTATTGCATAAAGACAATTATACTACTGCTGCAACCTTCCACTACTGTGAACCCAGCAGTGCTTGTCCGGATCAGCAGTACTTGACTCAAGGCAGTAGATTGAATCAGCAGAGCCTTGGTCTTTCATCAGGTCTTTACTTGAGCAGCAGTTGTAGGTCAGTACTTTGCAAGATCAGCAGATAGGAGGTCAGCAGATATGAAATCACTTTCAAGGGGAGAGATTTGTATGTAAACATCTGCTTATTCTAGATCCACTGCTATGATCCAGTTTTGGCTTTAATTATCTGTTCCTCTGATAGGGTTCAATCCCAACACGGGCGAACATTAGATTTAGTTATGAAAACTGGTTTAACTATTAGACTTTATGATACCTTATATATTCCTGAGATTACTCGGAATCTTGTATCAGGACCAAAGTTAGACGTAGACGGTTTTCTTGTTTCTCATGGTCATGGCAAACTTACTATCAGTTTTAATTCTCAAATATTTGGTTATGGCTTCTTGGATGGTGGTCTCTATTGATTAGAACTAGATGATAATTTTTCCAAGTCTTTTTTATCATATAATATTAATGAGAACTTAACAAAGAGCAAACGCAAACGAGACTTAGAAACTTCATCCATGTTGTGGCATCAACGTTTAGGCCACATTTCACGAGAATGCTTAACTCGACTCGTGAAGGATGAGGTCTTACCACCTCTCGATTTCAATGATTTCGGAACATGTGTCAAATGCCTTAAAGGTAAAATGACATCAGCGAATAAGAAAGGTGCCACTAGGAGCTCTAATTTATTAGAACTCATTCATACTGATATTAGTGGCACTTATAACATCGCTGGCATAACTGGACACACTTCATTTATCACGTTTATTGATGATTATTCATGTTATTTGCACTTGTATCTCATTAAAGAAAAATCTGAATCTCTCACAACTTTTAAAGACTATAAAGCTGAAGTTGAAAAACAATTAGATCGTCAAATAAAAGTTGTTAGATCAGATAGAGGGGGCGAATATTATGGTCGACATACTGACGTGGGTCAGGCTCCTGGTCCATTTTATGAGTTTTGTAAGGGCCAGGGGATCGTGAACCAATATACTATGCCCGGTAATCCTCAGTAGAACGGTGTTGCTGAGAGAAGAAATAGAACCCTAATGGACATGGTACGCAGTATGTTAGCCAACTCAGGTTTGCCATTATTCCTCTGGACCGAGGCCTTAAAAGCAGCTGTTCATATACTTAATAGAGTTCCTTTGAAGTCTGTCCCTAAACCTCCTTATGAACTTTGGACAGGAAGGAAACCGACTCTTAGATATATGAAAGTATGGGGTTGCCTTGCCGAAGCTAAACTTGATAACCCTTTCTTAAAGAAACCGGATATGAAAACAACAAGTTGTTTCTTTATTGGATATCCGGATCACTCAAAGGGTTATAGATTCTATTGTCCCTCCCATGTCACTCGTATTGTAGAAACCAAGCGTGCCGCGTTTCTTGAGGACTTTAAGGTCAGTGGGAGCAGTGAAAATCCTTACAATGATTTACAAGAAGTATAAGACGCGGGGGGGAGACACTCGTCCATTTAATTACCTTCTATTACTACTCCTCTTGTACTCGATGATGAACCGCATGTCACTGCATCACCTCCAACTCATTCAGAATTAAATGTTGCTCCGCATGTACCTGAGAATGAAGGACCCTCAAATGTCGAAGTTGAGAATCAACCTAGGAGGTCATCTAGGGCGAGAAGGCCTACTAATTTTGATGATTATGAAACCTACCTAGCTGAAGCCGTGTCAGATGATGGAAAGTCTACCGATCCTACCTCTTACAATGAAGCCATTAATAGTGATCAGTCTTCTGAATGGAACAAAGCTATGATTGACGAGCTTGATTCCATGAAGAAAAATGACGTTTGGGATTTGGTTGAATTACCCGACGGTGTTAAACCCGTAGGATGTAAATGGGTCTTCAAAACAAAACTAAATCCGAATGGAAGCGTTGAACGATATAAAGCAAGATTGGTTGCAAAGGGCTACACTCAGAAAGAGGGAATCGATTATCAAGAGACTTTTTCACCTGTCTCTCGAAAAGATTCCTTAAGGATCGTCTTGGCCCTAGTAGCTCATTTTGATTTAGAGTTGCATCAAATGGATGTCAAGACTGCTTTCCTCAACAGAGACTTGTATGAAGACGTGTTCATGAAGCAAACTGAAGCGTTCAAACCTGAAGGTCAAGAACATCTTGTCTGCAAGCTGAAAAAATACATATACGGTTTAAAGTAAGCATCACGTCAATGGTATCTTAAGTTTGATGAAGTCATGAAGACGCATGGCTTTATGAAGAACCAAGTGGATCAATGCACCTACCTCAAGATGAGTGGGAGCAATTTTGCTATACTTGTCCTTTACGTAGATGATATTCTATTGGCAAGTAATAGCTTAGATATGTTGCATGAATCGAAGCGCTTACTCTCGCATAACTTTGACATGAAAGATCTCGGAGAGGCTTCTTACGTTATTGGCATCGAAATACACCGAGATAGAAGAAATGGAATTTTGGGCTTATCACAAAAGGCTTACATTGATCGTGTCCTAAGTCGATATAACATGCAACACAGCTCTCCCTCTGTAGCTCCAGTAGTTAAAGGAGATGTTTTCGGTTCTTTTCAATGTCCGAAAACCGAGGATGAAAAGGCGCAAATGAGAATGATACCTTATGCCTCAGTAGTTGGGAGCCTCATGTATGCTCAAGTCTGCACTCGTCCAGATATCGCTTATGTTACAGAGATGCTAGGCCATTATCTGTCTAATCCTGGCCTTGATCACTGGAAAGCGGCGAAGAAAGTACTTCGATATCTTCAGGGGACGAAAGACTATAAACTGACTTATAGAAGAAGTGACATTTTGGAAGTGGTTGGTTATTCTGATTCGGACTTTGCTAAATGCAAAGATGACAAGAAATCCACTTCAGGGTATATCTTTATGTTAGCCAGCGGACCTATTTCGTGGAGGAGTCATAAACAACAGCTAACTTCAACATCCACTATGATGGCAGAATACATTGTTGTATATAATGCTACCTGTCATGGAATGTTGCTAAAGAATCTGATTACTGGACTCAAAGTTGTTAATTCCATATCTAGACCATTGAAGCTGTACTGTGATAACTCAGCTGCCGTTAACTTCTCGAACAGTAACAGTTCGACCGGAGCTGGATTATATCTTGATACAAAGTATTTGTTCGTACGTGAACGTGTTGAGGAAAATAAGCTTTGTATTGAGTATATAAGTACGAAAAATATGCTTGCGGATCCGATGACTAAAGGTCTCCCACCTAAAGTATTCGAAGAACATGTTTCGAAAATGGGCTTTTGTAAAGACCTTATTTAAACGCATATTGTACTTACTTACGTTTAATGATATAATTTCCTCCTTTGATTTGTTTGTCTCTAACTACGTTTCGCTAGCCTAATGACGTAAAGACTATTATTATACAAATCATCGTTTAAGGGCTTACTTGTAAATTGATCCTTATTTTGCTTAGGTTTTAAATTTGGGATTGTAGTATGATTAATGGGGGTCCTGAGTTGAATAACTGACTCAACGACTGTATTTTCCTGCTGCAATTTTGGTTTAAAACTAAAATGAGTAGTAACTCCTGATCAGGCTTATCTAATACTCATAATAAATGATCACTCGGCCAAGTGGGAGAATGTTAGAGAAAATTATTTATTTATTTATTAAATAATTTATGGTGCTCTTATTGATCATTTATCTAATAACCAGATCAATTTACCTTAATATCCCTATAAAATTAACTGGGCTTTATTTGATGGACGTAAAGGCCCGTACTAGTTAATTAGGGTTTCCCCTTGGGTGAAGCATATAAATACAGGTTATTGGGGAACCCTAAAGATACACCATAAAGTTTACGGCCCCCTCACTGCAATAACCTAATTCGTATCAACTCCATCCTAACTGCTCACCCTAAACGGGAACCGATCAAGATGGCTTCTTCTTCATCTCTAACCACTACTGGATTGTCAGGTATATCATGATCCCTAAAGTGTTTTTCATAGATATTAAAAGAACTGATTAACACATCTCTCTTCAAGTTAAAGAACTAGACACCATTCGCACCATTAAACTCCAGTTTGAGGCTAAGGAAGGTATTCCGTGTCGCCAGCAGGAACTGATCTCAAATGAAATGCTTCTTCAAGACACCGTCACCATTGGAGACTTGCGCATCGAGAAGGGATCTACCCTCAAACTTATGCGCAACTCAAAGATGAGTATATTTGTGCAGACTCCTAGCCCCTACCATTTGATTTTTCCTCTTGAAGTCAAACTCTCAGATACCATTGGCAACGTGAAAGCAAAGCTGCTTAGTCAATACGGTTATGGGGATGTGCTGATATTCAATGAAATGCTCCTTGACGATGATAATGACACACTTGCTGACTTCAATATTACCAACGGATCCACCCTCACATGCATTGGTAAATCTGTGAAATTGATGGAAATATTTGTGAATTCTTGCACAAGAAAGACCATATTTTTGTTTGTCTACCCCACAGACACCATCATTAAAGTAAAATCGAAGATCGAGCGTATGGAAGGTATTCCTGTTGACGAGCAGGTGTTGATCTTCAACAAAGTGGTTCTTGAGGACAGCGGGACCGTTCTCAACCTCCAGATCAAGGAGAAATCAACCCTCACGCTTTTGCAAAGATCAAGGGGCCGATTAAAGGGATTCATGAAGATATTCATCAAGACCCTCACCGGAGATCAAACCATTACTTTGGAAGTCAAACCCTCATACACCATCCACGACATAAAAGCTAAGATCCAGGATGAGGTGCATATTCCCCTCGACGATCAGGAGTTGATCTTCAACAAGATGGTTCTCCACAAGTCCACAACACTGATACCCTTGCTAGCTATAACATCAACAATAAATCCATACTTACAGTTATGCGCATATCATGGGGATTCATGCGCAAATTTATCAAGACCCTCTCTGGAAAGACCATTACTCTGGAAGTCAAACCCTTTGACACCATCCAGAATGTTAAATCAACGATCTATAATTTGGAAGGTATTCCCTACTGCCAGCAGAGACTGATTTATGGCAAAAAGCAACTGGAGGATAGCCATACCCTTGCCGACTATAACGTCCACCGTGAATCAACAGTTCATCTTGTTGTAAGATCATCGGGAGCGATTATGAAGGCAACAAATAAGAGTAGCTTAATTTAATTAAGATCTATTACTATGGTTAAAGATGATGCCTTGTTAGTTTTGATGTAGCTATGTTTTGTAAACTTATTTTCTACAAGTATTTGAAGTAGTTGGAAACCTTCACTTTTGACTGATTTAAACACCACAAAAGATAAAATGTTAAATCCATATAGCCGGTAAGAACTAAAAGTTAAAATTATATGCAATATTGATGGCTGCATATTATGATTTATCAAATGGTTGGTTTAATAATGCTTTGATTCTATGTGTATAAACATTAAATATGATGTAATTATAATGGAAATACTAAGTTGTGAGATTGACAAGAAACATTAACATTTATAAGGCGTTTTTCTTAAAAATCGACTTCGAGAAAGCGTATGACAATGTTAGCTGGGAGTTTGTTGTGAGTATTCTCCAACAAATGGGTTTTCATAATAAATGGTGTTCTTGGATTAAGGGGGTTCTCAAATCGGCAAATTCTTCGGTTTTGGTTAATGGTTCGCCTACTTTCACATTTAGATGTGAGAAAGGTATGAGACAAGGCGATCCTCTATCGCCGTTTTTATTCTTGGTTGTCATGGAGGTTTTGTCAAATATGATTTGCATTGCTAAAGAAGCCGAAGTTATAAAAGGGATTCCTACCCCTAATAATGGGCCAGTTTTGACTCATCTCCTTTATGCGGACGACGCTATTGTGATGGGAGAATGGTCTAGAGCTGAATTAAATAACATAGTGAGAATTTTGCGTGTTTTTTATCTCTGCTCAGGTCTTAAAATTAATCTTGAAAAGTCAAATATATATGGTATTGGAGTTGGAATGGAAGAAACTGGGGAACTGGCTAATGTGGTTGGATGTAAGCCGGACAGTTTGCCTTTCAAATATCTTGGTCTTAAAGTCGGAGCTAATATGAATCGGATTTTTAATTGGCAACCGGTGTTAGAGATCTTTCGAGTGCGTTTGTCTAAATGGAAGTCACATCTTCTTTCTATTGGAGGAAGGGTGGTCCTTATTAAGTCTGTGTTGGAGAGCCTTCCGACGTATTACTTTTCCCTATATAAAGCTCCTAAGAAGATTGTCTCAGATTTGGAATCGATGATAAAAAGATTTTTGTGGGGAGGGTCTTCGGAAAAAAAAAAAAAGATGCATTGGGTCGCATGGGATACGGTAACTCGTCATATAAAAGATGGAGGTTTGGGTTTAAATAAGCTTGAAGTGGTGAATACGGCCCTTTTGACTAAATGGGGATGGAGATTCAAATCGGAAGGTGATAACCTTTGGAAAAAAGTCATAGGAGCGATTCACTTTAATAGGAAGGGATGGGAATGCATTCCTTTTAAAAAATCTCTATCCGGAGTTTGGAATAACATAGCAAAGATTTTTGTCAACACCAAGGTGGCTGCTCAGCCGATAAGAAACTATTTGAAAGGAAATGTTGGTAACGGTGAAGATACAGCCTTCTGGCTCGACTGCTGGTTGATGAACGAACCGCTTAAAACTGTGTTTCCGGATCTCTTTAGATATGAAGCTGATAAGAGATGTTATGTTGCAGACAGAATCAAAGTGTTTCAGGGCGAAAACTCGTTTAATTGGAGCTGGAACTCAGATCTTTCAGCGGAAGGTTTGGATAACAGCTTTAATATGCTGTTAGACGCGATCTCAGGTATTCAGATCACAATCGGTAAGGATGTTTGGAAGTGGACTGCTGAAACGGATGGATGTTTTTCGGTGAAAAGCGTTAAAAGGCTGCTGAAGATGGATATCGCTGCGAATAGTCGGCATGTTGTGAAATGGAGTAAATGGCTTCCTTCCAAAGTTAATATCCATGTTTGGAGGATGGAATTGAATAAAGTTCCTATGGCTGAGGCACTGATGATCTGTAATATTGCTGTAAATGACCCGTTATGTCCGCTTTGCAGATCAGAAGAAGAGACCGCGGACCACTTGTTCATCGCGTGTTTTATCACGTCTACGGTATGGAATGGAGTTAGTTTGTGGTGTAAGATTCCACAAATTTTCGCGTTTTCTCTCCAAGATCTCCTTAATATTTATTCCGGTTTGGATGTGTCGGAGAAAAAGAAGGAGGCGGTTCAAGGTATTATTATGGTTACATGCTGGAGTCTGTGGCGAGCCAGGAATAAATTCAAGTTTTCGAATGTCCCGGTCAAGATAGATGCTATTTTAAGTGAAATAAAGGCTTTAAGTTTTTTATGGTTTTCTAAAATATCGAAATATGAAGGGACAGAATGGAAGGATTGGTGCTCCTTTGTAAATATGTGATTTGCTTGTAGTTGTTTTGTTTCGTCGGCCCGGCTTGGGTCGTCGTTGTTGTGAATGAAATTTTACCTTTCAAAAAAAAAAACAAGAAACATTTAACACGAACACGACACATTTAACTACTCCAACACTAGCAAATACATGTTTAATAAGCAGTTAGCCCGACACAATTAAATATAGCCACTTCAATAACACCATGACAAGACACATTTAACAAGATAATTGACACAATGTGTAGCACTAAAAAATAATAATGAGAAAGGTCAGATAAACTAAAGACAGTAGTTAAAAATAACCCATTTGCCTCAATACCCTTCTCAAGCATTGCACTAAACAACCCAAATGAATCTGCATTGTGAGTTTCCAATGCTTGTGTCATCCTCAAATCCATATTTCAAGACGTACCCATGAGTCCATGGACATGCTTTCCCACCTTAACATCATACAATGCAGAACAGGAGTTTAAAACAACTTCATTTGTGTAATTTGTGGGATACTATCCATTTCCCAACATGGCTGATTCAGCCTGTGATCAGGAACATAACCCGACATTAAAGAAGTCCAAGTCACAACATTCTTTGCTGGACAATGTGGTAACAGTCGAGGAAAAGTCACTATGGTCCGCTCTTTCTTCTTGCTCAAAATGTCACTTCAAGGACTAGAGGAAATCCTTTGACATTCTGGAAAGCTCATTTGAGCTATCAGTGATTCAAGGTTACAGACATCCTGAACTACTTCTTTATCTTTTACTTGATATACATGAGTATATAGCCTTCTTTCAGCTATTAAAAATATGTACTGGCTGGATGGATAGACCGACAGACAATAATACCAGGTGTTAGTAATTGATCATTCATAAAAAAAGACATTTGGGAATTAGTAGCTTTGAACTAGGGAAATAATTATTATGCCATTATCTCTGAGTTTGTTGACTTCTGCTGCAGAGTTGGCTTTGTCTCCATAACCATGTGATTGATGTGAATCTGACTTAACAATTGGATGGTTTAGCAAAGCAAATAAGACCATGGGGTGTGGGGGTCGTCCCCACCCCGTCTCAGCTCGTCCCCCACGTCGCACACCGCCCCCTTGGGGCTCGTCACGTCGCCAACGGAGGAAGGAAGACGGAGGCGACGATGCTTTCTGATTGGCTGATGCTGATGGTGGGGACCACATAGAGAGAGATAGAGTTTTTTTTTTTTAATTATTTATTATATATTAGTTTTTTATTAACTTTGGGTAGTCCCCACACCCTTGGATGGTCCTTTATCGAACGTAACGTGGCACCTACGTGACGATAGTCCCCAAAGAGACTATCCAAACCACACCCAATGGTCTAAGACCATGGGGTATGGTGGGCTTGGGTTGGGGCATGGGTTGACACGTGTAATGGGAAAAAAAAACCCTCGCCTATGGGGTATGGTGGGGCTTGGGTTGGGGGCATGAGTTGACACATGGGGGCATGTGAAATGGCTAGTTTGGTTTGGCCATTGAGAGCCCGCCATGTCACCTTGCTAGCCCGCCCCACGCCCGACTTCAAACCCACGCCAAAGGGGCCACGCCCAAACCCAAGCCCCTGGGGTGGTGGCTTGGGCGTTTTCAGCCAACCCACGCCCCAACCCAAGCCCCATACCCCACAGTCTAAGTTGCTTGATGGATTGGAGAAAATATAAACCCTGACCTCAGTCAAAAGAAAATGAGTCGACTAAGAAGAGCATACTGACGAGGGCGGGGCAAGGAAAAACCTGAATGAGTGTTCACTTTTTGATATCTCCCGTTGTGACATGTCTCATTATTTCTTTATTATTTTTAGTTCCACCTGTTGTGTGTCTTGTCATTGTTGTTATTGAACAACTTATATATAATCGTGTCATGTAAACCGCTAATTAAACATGTATGTGTGTTAGTGTTGGAATAATGATACGTATCATGCATGTTTGGGTTGAATAATGTGTTAAACATGTCTTGTGAAACACAAGTCATTTAACACAACATGTCACGTGTCACCGGCTCTAGTAAATAGCATTTGCCATTAAAATTACATCATATTTAATGTTTAAATACATCCAATCTAACCGGTCAATAGTATAAAACAACTGTGCAAAATAGTGGATAAATTACACTTTTCGTCCTTTATGTTTGTATCAGTTTGCAATGGATAGCCTTTAACTTCAATAATTACAGTCACAGTCATTTATTTTTAAACCCATTACACCCTAGGTCCTTTAGCCCTAACCAGGTTAAAATTTTCAGTTAAGTTTGACATGTGCCTTGCACATAAAGGTAAGTTAGTAATTTCACCTATTATATTTAAAATATGTATTATTTTCTTTCATCTTCACAGCCAAACAACCAAAACCCTTATCCCCTTTCTTTTTCTTCTCTCTCACGTCCCTCTCTCTCTATGAAATGGCCGGCTGCCACCCTTGGTGGCGGAGCCACGGCGGCAAGGCCGACTACCACCGTCACCCTAACCCCCGGCGCCCACCTGCGAACCCACTTCCTTTGGTCCACCCTCCGGCGCCACCTGCAAGTCAGCACCGACAAATCCTACGGTTTTTCTTGTGATCAGCTTTAATAACGATCTGTTCACAGGTGTGGGCCATTTCTGCGTATGAAGTGATAGAATAGCTTCCCGATCGTTAACTGACGGGAGTGAAAAGTAAATTTCTCGATCGAATCTCCCGGGCCGCCTTAAAGCTGGATCGATAGCATTGGGTCGATTTGTTGCACCGATCACTATAACGGAGCCACGCGACTTTAGACCATCGAGTAGAGCAAATAAAGTTTAGACAACTTAATTATGTGTCTCTTGTTGTCTAGTGCGTGAAGGAGCCAAACCATCGATCTGATCAAACAATATGATCGACGGTTGAGATTTCTCAGCAACTTGAAATTGAAGTATGAGCTGGCTCGTGGCTCTGCCACCAAGGTGGCAGCCGGCCATTTCCTAGAGAGGGAGGGACATGAGAAAGAAGAGAAAAGAAAGAGGATAAGGGTTTTGGTTGTTTGACTGTAAAGAACTGAAGATGAAAGGAAAAATAACACACATTTTAAATACAATTGGTGAAATTACTAACCTACCCTCATGTGCAAGGCACATGCCAAATTTAACTAAAATTTTTAACATGGTTAGGGCTAAAGGACCTAGGGTGTAATGAATTTTACAAATAAAGGACTGTGACTGTAATTATTGAAGTTAAAGGCTATTTATTGCAATCTGTTACAAACATAAAGGACGAAAAGTGTAATTTAACCTAGTTCTGGACAAAGAAGAGTTCTTACTGAAACATAAGCATTTCAAATTTCATAACTGTTAGATTTAGATCAATGTTGTGACAAATACCAAACGAGTAGTCGTACATAAGCCTAATTTATGAACATAGAATTTGTTCCAACAATAACATTATTTTTTCGCAACTGTTATATTTTGGTCATTTCGTTAGCAACGCACTCACGGCTCTTTTTTTTAATCAAAACAATACAATTTAGAAAGCAAATAAACCCTATTTATACTAAACATAAGTACTTGATCACCAAGCTAACAAACCTATCTATATAAATATACCATGACACCTAATTATATAATAACTCAAATACACATAATCCATAAATTATGTAACTCTAACCAACTAGATAAACATTAATAAAAACCAAACAAATCAAGTAATCCTAACATAGTAAAGGCTTCCAACTATGCCAAACACTTGTGAACAACAAGTTTATAAAACAGAGCTACATCAAAAAGAGACACATCGTGCTTCACTACAATATATAATGGTTCATAAGATAAGTTGCTCCAATCTAACACCTTCATAATACCCCCCAACCCCCAATGTTGGTGCAAGATGTCTATCGCCTACGTCAACAGTCTAGGTCATGTCAGTAGCTTGTAATAGGGTTAAATATGTCAAAATGTAAAGTTATAAGTGTTTGTAAGTCATTTCGCACGAAATGGTGTTTGACCATTTCGTACGAAATGAAACTTTGTCATTTCATACGAAATAGAATGTCACCATTTCGTGCGAAATCAGTTTCCCTATAAATAGGGATGTTTGGTTTTTCATTTGGTACGAAATAGAGAAGTGTGTAACGAAGTGCTGCCAGTTTCTCTCCGTGTATTGACGTTGAATATCAATGAAAAACCTGTTTTAAGTATAAATCTCTGTTTCTACTCCATTCTATCACCGATTCTCAGTTGTTAGACTCTTTCCGCCTCTCTAACAGCTTAGATTTGACTCTGAACGACTCATTCAGGTCGTATATCGTTCCTACAACTGGTATCAGAGCTCAGGATGAGTCAAATCGGATGAATCAGTGCTTAGAACTCTCTACTTCTACTCATTTTTGGATTGTTGAACGATTCAACGGACAAAATGGACTGATCTTTTGATATAACGTGTAAAACATCATTTTAATCAATCCTTGAAAGTTTCAGACCTAAATTCGGACTAAAATTGATAAAAATGGGCCTAAAACTTCATTTCGTGTGAACGAGCAGCATTTCGTTTGAAAAATTGAGTTCATTCCGTACGAAATGAACTATTTCGTGTGAAAGTTTATCATTTCGCTTGAAACATTTGTTCATTTCGCACGAAATGGACCATTTCGTTTGAAAATTCATTCTGTTTAATCATTTCGCACGAAAAGGATTTGTTTTACTGATTTCGTAGGAAATGACACTTTATTTCGTTTGAAAGTGTGATTTCGCTTGAAAGTTGATTTCGCTTGAAACCTGTTTTCGCTTGAAAGTCCATTTCGTTTGGGAGTCCATTTCGTTTGAAAATCCATTTCGTGTAGAAGCTCATTTCGTTTGAAAAGTGATTTTTTTCAAAAACTTGGAAAATTTTTCAAAGTGTAAAAATGGATAACCAAGAATTTTATAACATGTTTTCCGGAGGGGGAATGACAGCAGTTCAAACTCCAGCAAGTATTATTCAAAACGCAAACATGGAAAACGAGCTCGGTACAATGCAAAAGCCACCAAAGTTAGTGAACATTGATGAGTATTCAGGGTGGTCAGAGAGGTTTAAAACCTGGGTCCAGGCAAATCATTTTGAGTGCTGGATGAAAATTGAGTTAGGGTATGAACCTCCGAAGACTGGAGCGGGTATTGAGAAAGTACTTCATCAGTTTACCCCACTTGAACAAGATAGCTTTAAAGCTGAAAAGAAAATGATGAGTATCTTGTAGCAAGCGATCAAAGAAGATATTTTAGTTTTGTTACAGCATCAAGGTGACTCACAGTCTGTCTGGAATGCACTAAAAGTAAAGTTTCTTGGAAGTGTTTCGATGATAAAGAGCAAAACGGCATTAATGAAAAAGGAATTTGATATTTTTACGGGTATCAAGGGTGAATCAACAAAACAGTTGATCGAGAGATATTGTCATCTGGTTGTAGAGATGAAGCGTTTAAGCATTGAAAAAACAAATGAAGAATGGGTTGACAAGCTGGCAGATACTTTACCATATGATGAGTGGGGAACATATTTGTTGGTTTTGAAAAATAAATCGGAGTATGTTGGGATGAATCTTAGCACGTTTATCGAGAAAATTGAATCGCATGAGCTTGAACTTACAAAGATTAGAAAAATGAAAGCTTCTAGTGTACAACAAGATGTTTCATTGTACTACAAAGGAAGCTCATCAGCAACATCTAATCTAAGTCCAAAAATTCAGACAGTATTTAGTGCTGAACCTACATCTGGAGTTTCTCAAGGCACACCAAGCAACAGTCACTCACCATTTGCAAGTTATGAACCAAATCCTAAGGTTCAAGAACAAGTGTCTCCTCAAAGTTCATCAAGTTCAAATAATCAAAGTCACGGTCAAGGAATTTTGTGCAATATAGCTGTGAACATCAAGAATGGTCAAGAGTTTACAGAATCAGCAGCAAAACAACATATATCACTACTTGCTTCAGTACTTGAGTCCTATGAAAGTCTTGTTGCAGGGAAAATTGGAAATCCTGACATGACAAAAGAAGACTACGATCAGATCGTTCCAGAAGAGCTGGAACTCATAGATATCAAGTGGGGTATGGCAAGCTTAGTGAGGAGAGCACAAAGATTTATGGAAATAACCGGACGAAACAGTCTCTTAGGACCTGATCAAAAGCTTGGATTTGATAAAGCGAAAGTTACATGTTTCAAATGCAAAGAAAAAGGGCATTTCAAACGCGAGTGTCCAAACTGGGAAGTAAACAATCATCAGAATCCGTTCACAAATGACTACTACCGACAAGCAATTTATCACAAAACTAGTCAGCAACCATTCAACCAAAGACCTCAAATTGAAAACAAACCTGAAAAGGCTCTTTTGGTCAATCAGGATGATGAGAAAGTTGCGGAAGGGTTTAGTTGGGATAAATATATTCCTGGTGAGGGTTTGGCTATGATGGCAGAGATTATTGAAGAGCCAGAATGTGTTGTTGAAACTGAGGAAGTCGGTGAAGTGATGAGTGAAGAGAGTCTGGCAGAGCTTGAAGAGGCAGCAGCAATAGTTTATTATTATCAATCTGAACAGGAGATTATTGCAAATTCTTTTAAATCCATAATGCCTCCTAACATGTTTGATTATTTTGCAGGATTCTTTAGCGAGCCAACTACAGGTTTTTGTCCACAATATGACGAAGAAAAAGCTCCGATTGATGAAATCATAGATGTTTCTAAAGAAATGAATGAAGAAACTCTGAAAGAGATAGCTGACAAGGCGTTGATGGTCAAGCTGAAAGAGGTAGACAAAACTCAAGAGTCAGTGTCTGTCGAAACGGAGTCTGTGGAAACGGAGTGTGTCAAAACGGAGTCTGTCGAAACAGAGTCAATCGAAAAGGAGTCAGTCGAAACGGAGTCCGAGTTCAAATCAGAAAATCTGGATAACAAATCAGGAGAAAAATCAGAGTCTGAGTCTGACGGGTTTGATAAACCAAAAATTAAAACTGATCAAGAAGAAAAGGTTTTTGAAAAGATTGATTCAATTCCTGAAACACCATGTGAAAACTGTTTAAAATCCTGCATGGATTGTCTTAAAAAAGATAAACAGTTTCAAGAATTGAAGAAATACACTGACGAAGTAAAGTATGATCTTAATGATGTGAAAGAAGGTTATGACACTTTGTCACGCTCAATCAAAATAATTCAAAAAGAAAGTATAGAAAATGGTAAAACCACTAATTTGTTCAAAGAGACTGTTATGGAAAAGCAGATGGAAATTAATATTCATCTGGACACAATTGCATCTTTAAAAATGGAACTTGAATTGATGCGTATTGAAAAGGAAAGAGTTGAAAAGAAATTGATCAGTTATATTGCTTCATCTTATGTGATTGATCAAATTGTTCCTAAATTACCTAATGATAAACCTGTTTTCAAAAATGTTCCACCCCCAATATGGAATCATTATACACAAAAATATCCAGATGGGGTAGAAGCAGCTTTGAATCTCAAGTTGAGAACTGTAGAGAATGAGTTACCAGAAAACATTGATGTTACATTCTCTCCATCTGACACTGAAAACGAGTCACAAGTTATTAAAACTATTGTTGACCAAGTGTTGGATGAAGAAAGTGATAACTCAGATTTCGGTACAGCTAAAACTCATTTGGAGAATTCCAATTCTGATTCTGAAGATGACGGGAACTTTTTGGATAAATTCATTCCAAAATCAGATAAAGTTGTGGATGATGATTCGATCATTGTGGTTTACACAATGACCGGAACTGACAAACTCTATTAAGATGCTGAGTATCCAATTCAAAATGCAAAATTGGAAAATGTTGAAAAGGTTTATAAGCTTGTGGAAATTGACATTTCAGAGATTAACAACAATGTGTTTCTAACAAAACCGAGAAAATCTTTTGTGAAACAACCAAACAACCCAGGAAAGAAAGAATGGATGTGTAACAATGAAAGAAAGAATGGATGTGTAACAATCGTCAGAACAAAAGGCATGGTAACAATTTCAAAAGGAAAGGTGTCGGTTTTGAGAAGAAAATGGATAAAAAGGAGGTTAAGACAAAAGAAAATTTTTGTGATGTGTTTATGGTGGGTAAGAATACTGTAGATGAAAAAGATTATATCTTCAGTCAGAAAGCAATTGACGATTTCAATGCAGCCCAAAAGTTGAAAAATGAGACCAACAGATCCACTTTTGTCGAATATGACAAAAGAATCTGTTATCGCTGCAATGAAATTGGTCACATGGCCAAACAGTGTGTTAAGAGGATTGAAAAACCAGTTTTCCAAAAACCAAAACAAAAAATTTCAAAGGATAAGGAAAAACACCGATGGTTTCCCCCGTGCGTATTCTGAAACGCGGTGAATCTTTGAAGTCTGAGGACAAGCCATGAAGGGGTGTGGTCCCAGATCTCGCGTCAGCACGACCGCGAGTGACCATTACCCTTATCAAAAACCCCCACCAGTAGGAACTTACCTGTGTCCGTGCGGGCACGCGCATGCACAGCGGTCCAATCTGTCCAGTGATGAGAAGACTTACCTTAAGTACGGAAACAAATGTTACGCATAGCGATGCGGCCTGGCACCGCATCCTATGAACATTTTCATCACGACAAGGGATCTGGACAACAGTAACAGTAACCAAGTGCCGATGCGGCATGGCACCGCATCCTGCAAAGCATCTTGGCCAAAACAAAGAACGCGGGAACAACATCAGTTACCGTAAGCAGCGATGCGGCCTCGCACCGCATCCTGCCTACAAGGCAAGTGGGTCTGACACCACAGTGCAAGTGGCACTGTCAACAGTCGCCTATCAACCCACATGTGTGCAACAGTCTGACACCACAGCAGGACGTGGCATCACCACCGTAACCGACAGGTCTGACACACCTGGAAGAGACTGTGCGATGTCAGACTAGCTACTCAACTACCCTCCTTCACTCCTCGGCTATAAATACCCATCCCAAACCAGGTTTGAGGTATCACTTCTCAACTCTCTTACTACTACTACTATCACACTTTGCTTCCCAAGCAAACTACTGATTCTCACGCCGGAGAGTGGTAACAAGGAGCACCCCCCACCCCATCCTCCTTGTTACGAGTCACGGCTTGTTTCCTTGTGCAGGAAACCAACCAGCGGACGATCTAGCCAGAGATCCTCGGAAAGAAGGGATTAACCCTACTTGACGAGACTAGTGAGTTAACCCCACCCGGTTAACCATTGTTTCATCATTGGCGCCCACCGCTACTCTTAACACTTTTTTCCACCATCCCTCTCTCCAAAGATTATGTCTGATCGTCTAAACAACACTACCGGGGATAACCTAAACCCCGCAAACCAAGGGCCTACGGGGACCATTCCCCTAGCCCCAAATGCTGAACATATTGGCACATCAACGCAAGGGGGCGCTTCCCTTACGTTCGGACACGATCTATCACAGTACGCTTCTGTGATACCTCCAGGCATGAACCTTCATACCTGGTACGATCAACAACAAGCTCTGCTGGCCGCAACGTACAACAGAGCTTGTGCAGAAGCACAAGTACCTACGGGGCCTACCCCGGCACCGCACACACCTGCGGGTCGTATTTTACAATACGACAGCAGAGCTCCCACACATCCAGCCTCCCGGAGCAGGCATGAAGACCGCGGCTCCTCTTACTGTGAGGTCCGCACGATTAATGAGGATGATTCCTCATACGGGTCCCGAACCAGGGGCCCAGTACAAAGCCGCTTGGGCCCTCATGGCGAGAACAGGCGGCAATCCACAGCCCATCGCGGCCCCGGCATTCATAGCCGGCTGGGACCCCAGTCCCACCATGAAAGGCAGGACCGTACCGACCCGGACGACGGTACATATTACGGGGAGTCTCATGCTACTAGCAGTAGACCGGGAGGACGCAATTATGCTCCTCCCACTCAACCCCGCACCACATACCTCCGCGCTGCAAAACGCCACCAGAGCCAACCCTACAGGCCGAAATCTACGGCCGAAAACTCCAAGTTTGTCCCAGAGATTGCCAACGCCGATGTCACCACCACCAAATTCCCATTAAACATTGGGAAATACAACGGTTCGGCCGACCCAGATGACCACATGAACATCTTCGTCGGCGCCGGGTGCAACGGCAGGTGGGATGAGCCGACTTGGTGTCAATTTTTCCCGCAGACCCTAACAGGTCTGGCCAGGGCATGGTTCGATTCTTTACTAGTGGGGTTACTGACCTCATTCGAGGACTTGCAAGCAAAATTCCTCGCGTATTTTTGCCAGCAGCGACGTCATGAACGTGATTCTATGGACGTCATGAACATCTGGCGCAGAGACAACGAATCGCTTGAGGCGTTCATTGTCCGTTACAATAAAGAGTGCCCGGAGATAGGCGATGTTGCAGATCAAATGGCACGTAACCATTTCATTGTTGCCGTTAAAGACGAACAAATGGTTATGACTATCTCCGGCAAGGAAGGCTTGCCGAAAAAATGGGAAGATGTCATGGCTGCGGTCAAGACATATGCCCAGACTCAGCGGTCCCTCAAACCGCACGTCTCAAAGGCACAGCCCCAAACGGAAGGCCAGTCCTCCCACCAAGAGCATAAGCGCAACAACAAGCACAACCGGGACACATGGAATCGCGGCAGCGATCTCAGACCATATGTCCCGCGTAAAACCAGCCCGACGCAAGGGCTACAATCAACGCCCAGCGTGAAAAACGGGCGTCGAAGAAGGAGTCTCGGGACCGTAACTGGACCGAGATCAACCAGTCACCAAGCGACGTCCTCCTTACGGACGCGCAATTCCTGCGACTGGCCCAACCGATGAAGTCCAAGAAGAACCAGGATCCCGCACTCTATTGCGAGTATCACAAGGACTCGGGCCACACAACAAACAACTGCATCAGTCTCCGACTGGAGATTGAGCGAGCCCTAAAAGAGGGGAAACTGCAACACCTGTTTCCAGGCGCACAAAAACCTACCAAGCGCATCACTCCCCACAACGAGGGCACCTCCACGGGTAAGAGGACCATGTACGTGGCCTTTACCCACATGATCAATGGAGGACGAGGAAGGCCGCGTAAAGCGGCAAGAAGATCGGACAATGACTGGAAAGACGAGCAGGCCTTCTTTCCAAAAGTCCGTGGCGGACCGCGTGACAGGCGCGCCGTGGTTATCACAGGTCACCTGGCTCACTACTGCACCGAGCGATTATTCATCGACCTTGGTAGTACATCCGATATTATATACGAGCAGTGCTTCAACCAATTTGATCAAGAAGACAAGGATCGGTTGCAGCCGGTAGAATACCCGTTGGCCGGGTTTGCGGGGGAAACCGTATTCCCCCTGGGCCAGATTACTTTTCCTATGCGCCTCACCAACTGAAGGCACACAAGAACGGAGGAGGTAAACTTCATGGTTTTACCTCACACCTCCAAGTACGACGTACTTCTCGGGAGGGAGTCCTAGGGCGACTTCAACATGATCACATTCGTCCCCCACTCTGCCATCGGTTTCCCAACCGAGACGGGGATCGCGATAATATGCGCCCAAAGAGAAGTTATGTCTACGGACGAGCGGCGTCCGGCCAAGGTAGCAAGGCCTACCCTCAACACTCAACCAGAAAAATGGGTTCTTAACGCAAGACACCCAGAGCAAACAGTTACGTTGGGCCACGCCTTGTCCCCTACTATCAAAGCGCACCTGAAGCAGCTCCTCTTCAGGAACCAGGATATTTTTGCGTGGACACCCGCAGATATGACAGGGGTACCACGTGAAATCGCGCAGCACTTCTTGAATACCATGCCAGGTATCAAGCCGGTGATCCAAGGCCAACGCCACCATGGATCAGCAAAGAACCAGGCGATGCATGAGCAGGTCCAAGAGCTGCTCTCCGCAGGCATCCTGCGGGAAGTCAAATACCAGACTTGGTTGTCAAACCCAGTCATGGTAGAAAAACCATCCGGGGGCTGGCGCATGTGCGTCGATTATAAAGATCTCAACAAAGCCTGCCCCAAGGATTGTTACGCACTTCCGTAGATCGACGAAAAGGTCGATAACCTCGCACCATTTCGATGGAAGTGTTTCCTCGATTGTTACAAAGGCTACCACCTGGTGCAGATGGCAATCGAGGACGAAGATAAAACGGCATTCCGCATTCCTACCGGGAACTACTGCTACACAAAAATGTCGTTCGGTTGCGCAACGCGGGCGCAACCTATCAAAAGTTGATGAACGACACTTTCTGCGGTCAAATCAGCAAAAGTGTCGAAATCTATATGGACGACCTGGTCGTCATGAGCATGGAGGAAAACACCATGCTCAACGATATTGAAAGAACATTCCAAACTCTGCGAAGCGTCAACATGAAGCTCAACCCAGGGAAATGCTCGTTTGGAATGGAAGAAGGCAAGTTCCTTGGATTCATCATAACTAAAGATGGATTCAAGGTGAACCCGGAAAAAGTTCAGGCGATCGAGCACATGCCATCCCCTTCTACGATGAAAGAAATGCAACGACTAGCCGGCAGGCTAGCCGCACTGAATAGGTTCTTGGCCAACCATGCAGCTAAGTCTTACCCTTTCATCAAGACCCTGCGGAGCTGCTTAAAAAATGAACAATTCCAATGGACCGCAGAGGCCGAGAAAGCGTTCCGGGAGATGAAAGAGTGTTTGATTCAACTCCCAACTCTAACCGCACCATGCAAGGATGAGCCACTTATCTTGTACTTATCTGCCACGGACAATGCGGTAGGCGCGGTACTCATAGTGGAGTGAGAAGGAGTTCAAACACCCATCTACTATATCAGCAAAATGCTCAACGACCCAGAGACGAGATACTCCATTATGGAGAAGTTGGTATTGGCACTAGTACACGCGTCAAGACGGTTGTGACGATACTTTGCAAACCACGTCATCACCGTGCTAACTAACTACAGGATCGGCCCGATCCTATCAAAACCCGACATCTCTGGTAGATTAGCAAAATGGGCAATTGAGCTGGGCGCACTTTCACTGAACTATAAGCCGCGCCCAGCGATCAAAGGCCAGGTCTTGGCTGATTTCGTTGCTGTAGTACCAGCAAATCACATTCAAGAATGCGAAGAAGAGCAAAACCCTGCATCGCCACCATCCTCCGCAGAAATCTGGGCACTATATACAGATGGTGCGTCCAACGAAGATGGTGCAGGTGCGGGTCTGCGACTCGTCAGCCCCGATGGCCAAGAGCTTACATATGCAATCCGCCTCGATTTCAAAAGCACAAATAACGAGGCAGAGTATGAGGCTCTACTGGCAGGGCTGTGTCTGGCAGTCAAACTCGGCGTCCAACATTTGGAAGCACACGTCGACTCACTATTGGTTGCAGGCCAGATACGCGGCGATTATACCGCAAAAGGGGATATCATGATCCTCTACCTCGAACAGGCTTTGCAACTGAAATCAAAGTTCACTTCCTTCAATATCCGCCATATCAACAGGAGTGATAACAAACCCGCGGATGCACTGTCAAAGCTTGCATCCACCAGTTTTCAACACTTGGCAAAAGAGGTACATATCGAGATTCTGCAAAATCCCTCAGTACCCCTGCGCCTAGTCAATGTCATCCAGTACAGTACAACATCCTGGATGACACCAATAATTGCATACTTGTAATCAGGTGTTACTCCCGAAAGCAAGGCAGAGGCACGTAAGTTGCAATACAAAGCGTGTCATTACCAAATGGGAGACGGTATCTAATACCGTAAATCATACCGGGGGCCACTCCTACGATGCGTCGACCCCCAAGATGCCACATACCTTATCAGAGAAATACATGAGGGAATATGTGACATACACGCAGGCCCACGCATGGTGGTGGCCAAAATCATGAACGCCGGGTACTACTGGCCCGGCATGCACCTGGATACGGTCAAAGTCTTGCGCAAGTGTTTCAATTATCAGCGGCATGCTCCCAAGACCTTGCGCCCCAAGAATAACCTGATCCCCGTCACCACCGCGTGGCCATTTCAAAAATGGGCAATCGATGTGGTGGGACCATTTCCAGACGCACCAGGTGCAGTGAAGTTTATCATAGTGGCTGTTGATTACTTTACAAAATGGGTAGAGGCAAAACCGCTCGCCTCAACCACCGCTATGATAACAAGGAAGTTCGTCTGGGAACATATCATCTGCCGTTTCGGTCTACCAATGTGCACCGTTACAGACAACGGTACCAACTTCGTTGCCGATGACTTTCAAAAATGGCTACAAGAGCTAAACATTGAACACATATTCTCCTCAGTGGCGCATCCGCAAGGTAATGGCCAAGTCGAGAGTATCAATAAAAGTTTAGTCAAAGGCATCAAAGCACGGTGGGGAACAGCCAGACGCGGCTGGGCTGATGAACTCCCAAGTATCTTATGGGCACACAGGACAAGCCCAAAGACAAGTAACGGTGAGACACCCTTCAGCTTGGTCTATGGCACTGAAGCGGTGATCCCCGCAGAAGTAGGCCTCCCCTCACCTAGAATGTTGGCTATCAACAAGATAGACAACAATGAGGAACGCAGGGTTGACTTGGACCTCCTGGAAAAAAGGCGTGAAAACGCTGCCATCAATGAGGCCAAGTACAAAACCAAACTTGAAAAGTACTACAATGCACGCGTCCGCATTTGTACCTTCAACCCGGGAGACTACGTCTTTTGTGATAATGAAGCATCTAATGCGGAACGCCCAGGAAAACTTGCCCCCAAGTGGGAAGGACCCTACCTCATCCAAGAGGTCCTGGGCAAAGGCGCGTATAAACTGCAAACATTTGAGGGCGAAACTATCGCACGCACATGGAATGCGCAACAGCTTCGACGCTGTTACATGTAAGCCATGTTTTTTACATTCACCATGTAACCTATCGGGCCGCAGGCCATTTGCAAATAAATAAATGAACGATTCAATGCAATATTGTTTATTTACCTCTATTACAAATGCGTGTTCCACTCTGCGGTATCTACAAAAACAGATTGGCAAAATCTTCATTCACGATACCCACAAAGAGTGGTGACCACACACAACTATTGTAATAGGCCAGCAAAGGCAAAACATCAATTGTTTATCAGGCTGGATATGCAAACACGGTTTTCACAAAGCCTACACAATTCCTAAACCCTAACGGGATAAAAACAGGAATTGACTAATACTCATACGACAAAGGTATAGAGTATACTTAACCGCGCTTACAGCAGATAGAGTTTCTTCATATACAAGTTCAAACATGCAAGTAATAAAAACACTTGTACAACTTGAACAAAACGGTTCTTTATATTCAAAAAATTTCTACACCTACGCGGTGCCAAAGAAATTTACATAGAGTTCCTAAGATTTACAATAAGGAAACAAAAAAGGGCACGCAGGCCATCCTAGTCTTTCTTTGTACCGCTAGACTCCGCACCACCCTTACTATCGTCAGCAGTTTCTTCTTCCTCATCTTCCTCTTCAGCATATAACACCCGCAAGCGGTCTACATAGTCTTCCGCATCCAGGCATTTCTCAAGTTCCTCAAGAGCGGCAATGGACGTGTCGTTGTAGGCCGCAAGAGCGGCAGCAAGAAGTGATTCAGTGTCCACACCATGGAACCCAGACCTTTCATCAGTATATTTGCCCTGGGCCAAAACATTCATATGAGAAATGCAACGGTTGTAGCCAGCTTTAAAACCAGCATCCCAGGCGCGCAGCCTAATCTCATTAACACCTGCCACATTCTCTGGTGCGTCAAGGATGGACGTAACAATCTGCGAAACAAAAATAGTACGGTTATCAAAGGCAAACCTAAAAGAGATAGCAAAGCCAACGGATACTTACATGCCCGATACCGTGCATAAGCAATCCATTCGCGATCGTCCTTGAGCAGATAGAGTGAAGAAGCAAGGCTATCTCTAGCCTCTGCAACCTCCCTCGCCCGCGCTTCAGCATCGGCAGCACGGGCACTGACCTCCTCAATAGCGGCTACCCGGCTCCGCACTTCAGCCTTTTAACAAGGAAAACACAAGAACACAAAAATAATCAACATACTTGTGGGATATATATACAAATTCAAGAGCAAAAGAAATTCATACCTGAAGGCCCTGAACAGTTTTGTCTAAATTGGCGCGGTCAGCATTTTCCCTTTCAAGAGCCTTGGCAGCACGGGCCTCCGCCCCCTTGGCCTCTTCAAGAGATTTGGCAAGGAGAGCTTCTGCCTCCTTGGCCTCTTTGGCAACCGCATCAGCTGCGGCTTTCTCCTTAACCAAAGCAGCATTCGCTGCCTTGGTGTTGGTAAGCTCCTGACGAACACGAAAGAGAGTTTCATTCTGTTTGGCCCAAGATTCTTTCCAAGTCTTGCGCTCATCAGAAAGTGTCTTGCACTCATTAGAAAGAGATTCTTTCCAACTCTTGCGCTCATCAGAAAGCAGTTTTGCAAGGGTACGAACATGTTTAAGCTCAGCAATTACAGCCCACTCCTCAGTCTGCTTATGCTTTTCAAAGGCAGCCTTATCCTTTTCAAGCTGCTCTGCACCCTCACGAGCAGCCTTAACCAACTCTTCAGCTTCAGCCCGCAAGCAAGCATTTTCCTCCTCCTTGCGCCCAAGCACCTTGTAGTTGTCCATAATGGCATTTGCCATTACGGAACTCCCCACAAGCATGGAGGAGAGTTGATTAATCTGGACCTCACTTGGCAAAGAACGGGCCCGATTGACTTCAAATGGGGTGCCCAAACCACCCAAAATCTCCCTACACGCGGAGGGGTCAGCAGAAATATCATCCCCTTGCATTACATTCCATGGGGGGCGGTGATAGGTCATGGCCCGGTCTTCAGTATAGGTGCGGTAATAGAACTCCAATTCAGACTCTTCAGGCTGAATAGGAGTCCCTTTAAAACCCGCACCCCCAGAAGTGGAACCAGAAGCTTTCTCAGCAGCGGGAGATTTCTTCCTCTCAGTATAAGCAAACTTCAAGTTCAGATCATCAGTGTCCTGTGGGGAGATTAGATTATCATGGGAGTCCACCATGTCATAGATCTGAGCCGCAGGCCCCTTCCCAGTATCCTCCGCCCGCACAGAGGGCTCAGGAACCACTTCAATCGAAGGGCTTCTGGTAAATTCTTTATTAACCCCCGCATCAGCAGCTGTGTCATGCGGGGGAGAAGGAGGAGCATCAAACATAGAAAACCCTTCATCTTGCGGTTCTGTAAACAATGCAAAACACTGTAACTACAAGTACAAACACAAAATACTTGTAAAAAGTTATGAATCACTTACCAGAAGCAACCACATGTTTCACAACAGCTGTCCGTTTGGTCTGTATTTTCGGACGCTTCTTCTCAACGGCATCAACAGCCTTCTCTGCTTTTCTCTTCTTCTTCTCATTAGCAGAGGTCCCACCTGCAGCCGCACCACCACCTGGAACACCCAAACCCTCAAGGGTGTCAGATACTACCACGTAATCGGTATATCTGCGGAAATGAGAACGAGAGACACCTGCCGCCTGCGGCACCAAAGGCGGAACAACAGGAGCCTCAGGTTTTTTCTTGCCGCGACCCCGCATGATTTTCTCCACATGCTTCTTCTCCGCATGCTTCTTGGGAGCACCCTTCAACTCAAATTTACCCAGGACCCCAAGAGTACCTGTTTTTAGATCATCAAACAAGAAGATCAGCAAGGTGAAGATTATAAGGCAAATAAGAAGGTTATGGATTATACCTTTGCCTTGCGGCAGGGGTGCGTTCAGTGCCTCGCGTTTAGGAACGCGGAAGTTGTTGACAATGGTCAAGTTAAAACCTTCACCTTTCGCACACTTAACAATATCAACCTTGCCTGTAAAGGTCGGATCAAATATCTTCCACAGCTCAGCAACTTCTGATAGTACACTTACAAATCAGTAACAAGCAAGGGGATAAAGAAACCGCACAAGAGTAAGAACACTTACCACCATTTTTTTCCCGCACAACGGGCCTTGCATGCCTATCAGGCCTGGTCAACATCAACCACAGCACCCACAACTGATTGTTGTCTAGCTGCTTATGCTCAATAGTCCTCAACATTGGGAACCACTCCACAGTCTCTGCACTAGGAAGAGCAATATCCTCCACCGGGATGGTCTCATTAACATTCCGCAAGGTCATGTTAGCAACAACCGCGGCAGCCTTAATATAGAAGAACTTGAATTTCCACTTTGAAATACACTTCGGAGGGGTCATCAGCTTGGTGCTCCCATACCGTTGGCCAAAAGAAAAGAACCCGGTGTTCACCGTCAACTGGTAGAACCGCCGGAATTATCAACGGTAACCGGCAAACCAAGAGCACAAAAAGTGTACTCAAAGTTTCTAATACGAAACATCCCAAACGGACTCATCTGGGAGATATGGAGTTTGTAATAATCCAAAACCTCATAAACAAAAACAGTTAACGGTAAACGAAGGTTACCGTCAATAAAAGAATCAGCCCACATGGTGACATAACCGGCCGGAGCATCGGCACCGGTGTCACCCTCCTTGGGATAAACAGCCCCAAACTCCTGGGGCATCTGGATGCTGGTCATCAGTTGGTTAAACAACACCTTTGACCACTTCAATGGTGGTAGGCCACCGCCGGGGGCACTACCACCGTCTTCCTCCTCTTCAGCCACCATCGGTGAAGAATGCTCAGGATTTTCACCCTCAGTAGTGTGTGGATTGGATGGTTCAGCCATCATGAAGTGTAGTAAAAAAGAAAGAATAATGAGTTCACAAGAAAACTCAGAAACTTGACCGGACTTTCAGAAGTTTATTGGAGAAGACAAAGAGAGCACACTCTTTCACTGAAAAAATTTTGAAAATTTTGAACAAGTGAGGAAACCACAAACGGTTTCCCCTTATATACTCATCGCAATTAATGCGATGCAGTAAACCGACTCATCACGTTCAAAATGGGCCAATTACGTGTCGCCACGTGTTCAGTGATGGTTCCGCTGATGGTTACCACGCGCGCGTGGCCGTCCATGCACCTGACAAAAGAGACTTTTACACTACTTGCTACCGTGCATTTATGACCTCGGGCAGTGCAAACGTCCTTTCGGATCAGCACATGACAGAATCCTACCAACTTTCACCAACCCACACGTGCGTTTAGCCACGTATGCAGCGCAAAAGCGACAACATTATCCAAACATAAGCGGCATGCGGTTTCTCTAGTTTACCGCACCATAACCCATACCGCATGTCGTTTTTTACATACCCCTCAAAAAAGGCAAAAATAAATATCTCTACATTATGTAAAGGGGTATAACCAATAACCGCATATACCCACGAGCACACATGGAATATGCGGAGATGACACACACGAACCCGCACGGGTGTGTCAGATACTCAGAACCAGTGTTGTTCTTTAGACTGCAAATACCGCTTCTTAGAATGCGGCAAACCGCATTCCATACAACCTTCTTCAAGGTTCAAATCCCTCGTGTCCGGTTCACAACCATGGAGGAAACGCAAACAGCTTCTCCTTAGGATGATGGACAGGTACGTTGAGCAACCGCACATCAGCAACCCTGTCTCCTGATCCTTCAAGAGCCACATCCAAGCTTCAAACTCTCTAGAAGCGAGTTCTTTGATGCAAACCGCAGACACTCACGAGTAGCTGTGGCGGAATGTAATTACCCTAACGGTAGCTACGGAAGAGCCACGACTAAACCACCACGCGGTTTATCAAAGCTACTTCTAGGAAAACTGCTTTTCAACCAAGCTTGAAGGAAAGTAGTTACAGAACGAATGCGAAAGAGTTTCACCCAACTTCCCAAGTATCTAAGGTGATCTCCTCCGGCAACACTACTTAAAGGAAAACTACTTTCCACCAAAGCGTGAAGGAAAGTATCTCCAGAACAGTGGTAACAAGTCTGCTTATGACTGGTTGCCCAACTATGGATCGCATAGAATAAACAATGGTGGGCACAACCATGCCTATGACAATTTTTATTTGCCCATAGTCCAGATTCAAATTGTTCGACCAAACACGGCCAACAATGACGCAAGTACCTCACGAGGCTCGACTACACATGGCCATCAAGGTGCAGCAACGAGGTAACCGCAAAGGACGTGCGGTTACTTGAGAGCTAAACCTCAAAGGACATGCGGTTACTTGAGAGCTAAACCGCAGAGGACGTGCGGTTACTAGAAAGCTAAACTGGAGAACACGAACACCCCCACAAAGCAGGGATCATCGTTGAATGTCCAGTTGAACATAGAGCTTGAGCAAAGTACTTACAAACATTGCATCAGCTGACGCAGAGGTTACAACTAAAGTTGCGGTAACGGACATCTTCCGTCACCATCTCAAAGGTTGGTTCGAACCCTGCTAACACCTCCAGTCACCGTTACAAAGGTTGGTTCGAAACACCAACAGGTGGCTGATGACATCAGAAAAAGGTAGATCACATCACCGGTTCAAATCCTTGGCTGAGAATTCCGCATCAGACGGAACTTGCTCACCGGTATGGAAGAAACAATCCACTCGAATGACCTACCAACCGAACGGTTAGCAGCTTGATTTACTTAAAGTAGGAGCCATCCGCATGGCCCATATTCTACCTTCTAGACACCATAGTCCAGTATCCCTCCCACATGCAACTTGCATAAGGAAGGAACACTATACTGGGGGGACTTGAAGGGGTATGGTCCCAGATCTCGCGTCAGCACGACCGCGATGGACCATTACCCTTATCAAAAACCCCCACCAGCAGGAACTTACCTGTGTCCGTGTGGGCACGCGCGTGCACAGCGGTCCAATCTGTCCAGTGATGAGAAGAGTTACCTTAAGTACGGAAACAAATGTTACGCATAGCGATGCGGCCTGGCACCGCATCCTATGAACATTTTCGTCACGACAAGGGATCTGGACAACAGTAACAGTCACCAAGTGGCGATGCGGCATGGCACCGCATCCCGCAAAGCATCTTGGCTAGAACAAAGAACGCGGGAACAACATCAGTTACCGCAAGCAGCGATGCGGCCTGGCACCGCATCCTGCCTACAAGGCAAGTGGGTCTGACACCACAGTGCAAGTGGCACTGTCAACAGTCGCCTATCAACCCACATGTGTGCAATAGTCTGACACCACAGCAGGACGTGGCATCACCACCGTAACCGACAGGTCTGACACACCTGCAAGAGACTGTGCGATGTCAGACTAGCTACTCAACTACCCTCCTTCACTCCTCGGCTATAAATACCCATCCCAAACCAGGTTTGAGGTATCACTTCTCAACTCTCTTAGTACTACTACTACTATCACACTTTGCTTCCCAAGCAAACTACTGATTCTCACGCCGGAGAGTGGTAACAAGGAGTACCCCCCCACCCCATCTTCCTTGTTACGAGTCACGACTTGTTTCCTTATGCAGGAAACCAACCAGCGGACGATCCAGCCAGCGATCCTCGGAAAGAAGGGATTAACCCTACTTGACGAGACCAGTGAGTTAACCCCACCCGGTTAACCATTGTTTCATCAAGCCAAAATCAACCTTTGAGATTGGTGAATCTTCAAAATCTCCAAAGACTTCAAAGGTTTATCCTAAAATGAAGATTTTTCCAAATCAATCATGGGTGGAGAAACCTAAACAATCGTTTGAAGAAAAGAAAATGGAAAATGTTTTAAAATCTGAGCCAAAGGTTGTTGAAACTAAAAATGAAAAATTTGAGTTTGAATTGGACAAATTGATTGAGGAATTCCCACCAATCAAGGAGGGAGATCTAAAGTCAAAAACAAAACCCGTTGTCCCAAATGTTGTTTTCAACATTCCGAAAGTTGATGTAGTTTGTGATCTTGTGTTTGGTAGTGTTCCAAATGTGAAGAAATCTTGGGCATCATTGTTTGAGTGAATGTCTTTGAGGTGTGCAGGGGCTTCCACGTTCTATAATCTCCAAGTGGATCATGGATAGCGGCGCCTTGAGGCATATGACTGGGATGTTAGCATTGCTCTATGATGCCAAATCAATCAACGGAGGATATGTTGGATTTGCGGGAAATCAGAGAGGAAGAATCGTTGGTGAAGGAACTCTTACCAATGGAGTTGTATCTTTTGATAAAGTGAACTACATCATTGAACTTGAAAACAATATGTTGAGTATATCACAGATTTGTGACAAGTCATTCACAGTTCATTTCATAAAAAATGAGTGTTTGATCATTAAACCTGGTTTTAAAATTCCAGAAGATTTGGTGTTGATGCGAGCTCCTCATGAAAATGATCTATATGTCCTAGACATGAGCGTCACAACAACAACAGACAAAAAGAAACAATGTTTTGTAACTAAAACAAAAGCAACTGAAAAAGAATCAAGGATGTGGCATCGTAAGATGGGTCACATTCATGTGAGAAAAATGAATTTCTTGGTTCACAATGATCTTGTTGAAGGTGTTAATCTGAAAAATTTCCATCTAAATGATGATTGTGTAGAATGTAAGAAGGGTAAGCAAACGAAGAAGTCACACCCAAAGAAGCTCTTGAACTCCATCAGAGTACCGCTAGAAAGACTCCACATGGACCTTTTTGGACCGGTAAATATGAAGAGTGTAAGTGGAGATCTGTATTGTCTTGTGGTCACTGACGACTTTACAAGATTTTCATGGGTAATGTGTATTGAAAGAAAAGATCAAACGTTTGATTCGTTGATGATTTTGTTCAAAAAGTTGGAAACACTGTACAAACTGTCGATCAGAAGAATTCGAAGCGACAATGGAACAGAGTTCAAAAACAACCGTATGGAAGAATTCTGCAATGACAAAGGAATTCTTCATGAATTCAGCGCACCATATACTCCACAGCAAAATGGTGTCGCGGAACGAAGGAATCGCACGCTGATCAAAACAGCTCGAACTATGCTAGCTGATTCCAAATTGCCAATATACTTTTGGAGTGAAGCGGTTACTACAGCGTGTTACACATTAAATCGTGTTTTGACAGTAAAGAAGTACAAGAAAACCTGCTTTGAATTACTTCATCGCTATAAACCAAATCTGAAATTCTTAGAACCTTTTGGATCACCTTGCACATTTATTGATCCAGATGGTAAATTTGGTGCAAAAGTTAATGAAGGTTTCTTTGTAGGTTATGTGAGTCCGCTGAAGAGAGTATTTGTTCCATGCTTGGGAAAGATTATTCAAGTTCAGCATGTTGATTGTCAGAAGTTTACTGCTCCGGCACAACTTCCCGGAAAAAGATTGTTGTTTGACTACGACAAACTCTGGGAGTCATTCCAATTGTTGACTGAGCCAAGTGAGGAGGAACTAGCATTATTATACCAATATCAGCAATCTATGTCACAAGAACAAGTGCCAAGACCGTTGGTAGTTTCTCAGCCCAATGTGGGTACAAATGATCGCAAGGCCGGTCCAAGTGGAACTGTACAAGAACCCCCAGAAGAACCAGCTCCAACATTTGATCATTCTGACGACTCAGAATCGGAATCCGATCCGATTTTTGACGAGGAACTAAATGTTGCAACTTCAGAAGTTGTGGATCACACGGGTGATCAGGACATTACAAATTTGCAATCGGAAGTGAGCGTACCTGACACAGTCATGCCTAGAACTTTATCTTATCATCCATCGGAACAAATCATCGGAGATCTTCACAATGGAATGAAAACGCGAGATCAAATCAACAACGCTCTTACATGCTTTTATTCTTCTGTAGCTCCTTTACAGGAAGAATTCTCATTGAAATGTTTTATCTCGCAGGTTGAGCCAAAGACATATAAAGAAGCTTTGACTGAGGAAAGCTGGGTAAATGCAATGCAGGAGGAGCTACTGCAGTTTGAGAAACTTGGAGTGTGGAGATTGGTTGATTTATCGGAAAATCAAAAGCTGATAAAGACCAAGTGGGTCTTCAAGTGTAAGCGGGATGATAGAGGGGTCATTGTTAGAAACAAAGCACGTTTGGTAGTACAAGGTTTCAGTCAGCAAGAAGGCATCGATTTCACCGAAGTGTATGCTCCAGTTGCTAGACTCGAGGCAATTAGAATCTTCCTGGCATTTGTGTCTTGGAAAGGATTCAAAGTCTACCAATTAGATGTTAAATCTGCATTCCTTTACGAAAAAATCAAAGAAGAAGTGTACGTCGGACAACCACCGGGGTTTACCAATCCAGTGCACAAAGACAAGGTCTATCTTCTCGACAAAGCGCTTTACGGATTACACCAGGCCCCGAGAGCCTGGTACGAGACGCTTTTCCAACATCTGCTGGCCAACGGGTTCACCAGAGGGACGGTTGATAGTACTTTGTTTACAAAAGAGGTTGCAGGGCATCTACTCATCGTGCAGATTTACGTTGATGACATAATCTTTGGATCAACGAACGACGAATTGTGCAAAGAATTTGATAAAGTTATGAAGAAGAAGTTTGAAATGAGTTCGATGGGGGAGATGACGTTCTTTCTAGGGCTTAAGGTTGAGCAAATGCCCGATGGAATCTTCATTCATCAAACAAAATATGTGAATGATGTGTTGGATAAATTCAACATGTCTGAATCATCTCCAATCTCAACCCCCCTAGCTCAAAATCATGGGATTTGTCCGGATGAAAGCGGAGAAAAGGTGGATGAGACGCACTATCGGTCGATCATTGGATCCTTAATGTATCTGACTGCGTCAAGACCGGACATCATCTATCCAACTTGTCTATGCGCCCGATATCAGTCTAGCCCGAGACAGTCACACATGATGATTGTGAAGAGAATTTTATGGTATCTTAAAAGTTGCCCAAGCACCGGCTTGTGGTATCCTAAATCTGGTGACTTTTCTCTTACTGGATATGCTGATTATGATTTCGGAAGCTGTAAGCAAAATGCAAAGTCCACAACTGCTGGGTGCCAGTTCTTCGAAACTCGGCTTGTCACCTGGCAGTGCAAGAAACAAACCACAGTCGCTCTCTCGACCTGTGAAGCTGAATACGTTTCGGCCTCCAGCTGCTGCTCTCAGATCCTCTGGATCCAGCAGCAGATGAGGGACTATGGTTTGCAATTCTTGGATACACCAATTTTTGTGGACAATGAGGCAGCTATAAACATCACTAAAATTCCGGTTCATCACTCTAAAACAAAACATATTGAGATTCGACATCATTTCATCCGTGATTGCTACGAGAAGAAATTGATTAGAATTGATCATATACACACCGATGATCAGAGAGCTGATTTTTACACAAAACCTTTTGATAAAAAGAGATTTAACTATCTTTTGAAATTAAACGGGTTGAAAATTTTGTTTTCTGGGAGGTTTGTTGAGTGTGAAGCCGAGGAGGACGACGATCAGAAGTGATCCACGTCTTGTTGTCAAGTTTCTGTACAGTTTATTTTCTGCTTTTGATAAAACCAAAAACACAAAAATATGTTTTTGATTTTAGGGGGAGAAAATTTTTAGAAAATACAAAAACATGATAAAATTTCAAAATCCAAAAACAGTAAAAAAGTCAAAAAGAGTTAAAAAGGGGAAATGATAGTACATCAGCTAGACTGTTGCAGTACGCTAAAGAAATGTAAAGTTAAAATGTGTTAAGCAGTCTTGCAGATGATATGCCGATAGGTTTTTACACATTTAGTAAGTTTGTTCGGGATATAAACATAAATCATTACTTGCTTTTATGTGGGGAACATCTCTCGGATATATAGGTGACCCCTGAAATCCTGTTTGAAAGGCTCTATTTTTGACATACTAGGTCTTTGTACGTCTTGATATCTGGGGTATTATACCAGGACTTCTGATTTTGCGGGAGCAATAGCCTAGTCCTCGTATAATACTTTGCATTGCTTTATTCAAAAAGCCTCCCCTCAGCATAAAAAATGATGAATCATTGAAAAATGCTAAATCATGTGCTGTTGTAAAGAAGATCCCCAATGGGGACCCACCTTAAAGTCGAGCCATCATCTCTCTGATTTTGCAGAAGCAATAGCCTGAGCTCTCATGGCCTCGCACTTAACCCAATTACAGATATCATTAGTGTACACTCACCTGTAAGACTGAATATAGTGGTCTGGATACGGGAGTATATTCTGATGTGGTACCCGCGTATTAGTTAAGCCTTAAAACACTAATTCGTATCCTGAACAGATTGAAATTTGTGTGAAAATTTAAGTGGATCAGTATATCGGCAATCACTGTGAATTGTTTATGCTTAGTATGAAATCAAAGCTTAATGGTATTTGTAGCTTGTCGGCAGCTGATATGATACCCTAACACGCTCACCAAAAATATGTGTGTACAGTTTACTGTGTCTTAAATCCAAAATTTCAAAAAGATGTTCTGTTTGTTTAGCAAAATGTTATAAAATCCAAAAAGATTTGATTTTTCATCTTATTTTCGACAACGGACTTTGGGGATCTGATGATCAAAGTCTCAAAGTGCTAAACAAGTTTGGATCATGAGGGTTGGATAAGCAAAAGTTTGTGAAAAAGTGTTGGTAATTGCTTGGAAAGTTTAAAAGTTCATTAATTTGAACTTAACTTTGTTTCAAAAAGTCAGCAAACTTCATAAATTGGTCAGCCAAGGTCATTAACTTGGACTTGGCAGGCTAAACAGTTGACCAGGGTCATTAACTTGGACTTGGTTAACTGGGTGTGATGGTAAAAAAATCAAAAAGTTAAAAAGTTGAAAAAATTTGAAAAATTGTTATTTCAAACGAAATGACTATTTCGCACGAAATAGCCATTTCGTGTCAACTGACCATTTCGCTTGAACTGCCTCATTACTCATTTCGTACGAAATGAGCTGGTCTATAAATAAGGGCCGTATTTCGCATGAATCATTCACTTCCATCATTTCGCTTCAAAACCCACTGTCAAAGGCGATTTCACGCGAAACGATATTTTCATCGATTGCAAGCCGATTTCTTGCTTGTTTGTTGTTCGTAATCAAGATTTAAGTTGGTTTACTCAACTTAGATCATGGGAAAGGTGAGAAATCATGTTGATTTAACCCAGATTGGTCTGTTTTCGTTTGAACGTCGAAGAACAGGACATAGATCTTAGATCTAGGGTTTAGTTGTGAATAAAAATGAACGATAATCACACCCATGAACTCGGGATGTGTTGTAGATCATTTTTAAGGTTTAAATTATAGGTTTGAGATACTGATTGTTGTTAATTTGAACGAAATTGCTTCAACTCCGATGAACAGACTTATGAACTTAGATCTAGGGTTTGCTTGTGGACCAAAATAAATGAAAAACATACCCATGTACTCGGAATATGTTTTAGAACATGTCTTAGGGTTCAATTTCATCATCAAAACAAGTTTTAAACATCTGAAAATACATTGTTCATGAACTTGAGTTTCAAACGAAATGACGATGCATTTCGTACGAAATAACCATTTCGCTTTAAACGGGCATTTCGTTTTAAACAAGCATTTCGTTTTAAACAGGCATTTCGTTTTAAACAGGAATTTCGTTTCAAACGGCCATTTCATTTCAAAACATCATTTCGCTTGAACTGACCATTCTGTTTGTACTGGTCATTCCGTTTGAAGATGTCATTTCGTATGAAAGGCATACCGCTTGAAGATGTCTTTTAGTTTATAATGTCATTTCGTATGAATGAAGCATGTTTGTTTTGAAAACTATTCAAAGTGTTTAACATTGTGTTTTTGTTAAATATTTCAGGCTTCGAATGTTCAGTTTGATCCGTTACACAACATCTGTTGTGTTTACGATGAAAAGCTTCCGAAGATGGCGGTATTCAAAGAGATTCTGGAATTCATGAAGAGGTTACCTATTCAGAAGGCCTTAACGGATCAACATCTTGTTTTTCAGTCTCACATTGAGCGTTTCTGGAAGAATGCAAAGTATGACGAAGAAAGCAAAACAATAAATTCGATTGTAAGCTTGAATGGCAAAGATAAACCGATCATCATTTCAGAACAACTTGTTCGAGAAGTGTTGAACTTCCGGACGATGAAAATTCTCCGACAAAGTTTCCTGAAAGAATGCTGAAGGGATGTATGCTAAGGATGGGGTATAGTGGTCCACTGAACAAGGCAAACTATTTAAAAGCAAATTTCTCAAGGCCTTACAAGTTTTTCATTCATTCAATTCTTCAAGCTCTCAGTCACAGGAAGGGTGGTTATGACGTGATGCGAGATTATCAGATGAACATGGTGACGGCACTTGTGTTGAACAAGAAGTATAATTTTTTGAAAATCATTTTCCATTACATGAAGGAGAACATTACATCAAAAAGCAAAACATGGATCTATCCAAGATTTGTACAGATGATACTTGATCATGCCTATCCAGATTTAGAAGAAGATGAAAACAATGATTTGTTGGCATTATACCACATGGATAATGAGACGCTGAAAGTATTGTCCAGATATCACAAAAATCATCCAGATTCAAAGACAAAGACATAATTCTTTGGATTTATCAAGGATAAAAACTATCAAGATCCAGATCCAGTTGATCATCTCAAATGGAGGAATGATGAAGAGATGAAGGAAAAAAGTGCAGCAGATGAATTGAAAACATTAGCAGATTTCAAAAACACAAGAAGTGAATGGTTCTTGAAGGAAGAAAAAGAAAAGAAGAAAAGAGGAAGCAAGAGAACTCCAAAAGTTCAAGCAGAAGAAGGATCATCTTCACAACCAAAACAAAAACGTCAAAAGAAAAGTGTTGAGACATTACTGGTCGATGAACCAGAGGAAGAAGATCCAGAAACTGTTGCTGAAAAAGAACAAGATCCAGTATCTCCTGATATTGAACAAGTGTTGGAAAATATTGATTATGGGTTGGAAACAGAGAAGGCAGCTGGTGAAGAAGGTGACAAAGAAGATAAAAGTTCATCAAGCTCATCTGAATCAGAGATTGATGAAACTGAACGTTTGAAAAGAATTCAGGCTGATATTGAAAAAGAAAAACAGTAAAAGAGAAAAAGGAGAGAGGAAAAAGATGATGATTTGTACATTCCATCTCCGGAACATGTTCAAGAGATTCAAACAGCACCGTCTGAGGGTAGAAAAAAGTCAAATGCAAGAAAACAGACTAAAACCCCTACAGCTCGAAGGTTGAAAATCTTGCTGAAGAATAAACCAATCCAGGAACCAAGCAAACCACCATCACCACCACCATCACCACCACCACAACAATCTCCACCACAATCACCACCACAACAATCACCTATCCTTGAACAACCTCAAATTACTTCACAACATATCTTACAAACACCACCAACTTCACAACCACAAATTCAAACCACTCCTGGATCTTCTGGTTTCAAATATTTTCCTCACATACCAGAGAATATTCCTCTTGAAGACATTGGAGATTTTAATTTTGTGACTGATGATGTTGTGAAAAAGTTATAAAAGAAAGTGGATGAAGTGTTAGTGGAAAATAAGAAGTTGAAGAAGGATGTCAAATCTGTAAAAGCTGAAAATTCATCTTTGCTAAAGAAAGTTGAAGCCGATCAAATGAGCTAGAAGAAGAAAAGGCTCGCAGAGATGAACAGAACAAGTACTTTGAGTTAAAAAAACAAAGAAATGGAGGCAAATAATGCTAGAAGGGAACATGAGGATTATATATTGAGAAAAGTAATAGAAGATTTACTTGGCAAACCAGTTGAACAGAGGTTTAAGGAGATACAGCTTGAGGAAGTTAGAGCGAAAAGAAAAGCTGAAATGGAAGCTGACATGAAAAACAAGGGCAAAGGTCTTGAAGGTGAAAAAGTTGTTGACGTGTCAGAAAGGGCAATGGTTATGTCTGAGCCTATAGAAGATCCAATATCATCTGTTCTGCCTATATCTTCAGTGTCTGGTGTAAATGATGAAGATGATGAAGATGACGAAGATGATGATGATGCTTTAATAGATGATGCAGATGATGTATATTCTGTAAGTAGTAGTGATGATGATGATGGAAACGATGACGATCAAGGTACTTCAGGTATTAAAGTTACTGAAGCATCTCAAGAAGAAAATGTTGATGATTATCTTCGAGATGATGCAAATGAAGAGCCTGAAAATGCTGAAGGTGAGGGGGAGCATGTTGATGATAAAGATGTTGATGAAAGTGAAAAATTGATTCTACGTCTTGAACCTGATGTAGAAGAAGGTGAATACAGGCGCTCTTATACTTTGGCTGATATCATCAAGATGACGCACATTGAAGATGTTAACTTCAAGTTTGATTTTGAAGAAGAACTGAATCAGTTTGATATCAATCAGCAGCCCGATTATCAGTATAAGTATGTTGAAGAAGCTGATAATTATGACAAGGTTGAAGTTGAGGATTGCAGTGATGAAGAATTTTCTGAGAATGTTGATACTTCAAACTTTCCAACGCTTGTTGAATTCTTCAGTCAAGCGAACATAGATGAGTTGAGAAGGAAAGTTGAAGAATGTTTAAAGAATAAAAACTTTGATGGGACGTCGAAAGATGAACGGCGCGAAGAACGCAAGAAGTGGTTTAGAAAAGACACTGAAAGAAAATTCAAGAGACCGTTGAAGTTTTACAAAAGAGACAGAGAAGTTTCTCTTGGTGACATAATTAGTTGGGGATATCTGCCGCAGGTGAATGCATATGCAATTAGAAGAGAGTATGGCGTTCAGTATTTTGAATACATTCAGGATATCATGTCTTTACCATGGTGAGACGTTGAAGAACTTCCAAAAGTCAGAACGTTGAATTATCCTGTCAGAGAACGTGATATGCCAACCTGGGGTCTGATGAAATTCGAAGCTTTCAAAGATTTCAAACACTGGAAGCCTCACTATCCGAAGAAAGTGAAGAGGATAGATCCAGTAACAGGTGTTGAAGAGATGATCTTGCACATCAAAAAGCCCAGGGCGATAAAGAATATTCCGTTGCCAAAAATGGAGCAAGATTTTTACAAAGGGTTTGTATGTTGGGTATATAGTTGCATATCAACGGAAGTTGTGATCACATACAAAGTAGAGAATGAAGTCAGACACATCTACTTGTATGATCCGTTGTGGATTGTGAACTGTTCTGCAAAAGATATAGAATGTTTGTTCGTGAACAAGATTGGATACAGGAAGGAAGATAAAGATCAAGCCTTACAATTTCAGAAGGTTGTGACGATATGTTTCCAGAAAGGCATTAATTCGGAGAATGCACGGTTGACTAAGTGGAGAAAGATTGAGAAAGAAGAAGCTTTGAAAGCTGAGAAAGAAAGAAAAGCTCGTGAAGAAAAATATAAGATGTTAAGGCATATTGTTGTGCAAAGGAATATTGTTGTGCAAAGGATGGCTGCAGAGGAAAAGCGAGTGGTTGAAGAGAATGAAAAGCTTAGGAAGTTGTTACAGAGGAAGCCTAAGCCAAGGGAGGAAAAGTTTAAGTCTCTATAAAGAAAGTACTGAAGAAAACCTGACTGAAGACTCCTGCAATATCCAAGGGGGAGTTTGTTGGTGCAAGATGTCTATCGCCTACGTCAACAGTCTAGGTCATGTCGGTAGCTTGTAATAGGGTTAAATATGTCAAAATGTAAAGTTATAAGTGTTTGTAAGTCATTTCGCACGAAATGGTGTTTGACCATTTCGTACGAAATGAAACTTTGTCATTTCGTACGAAATAGAATGTCACCATTTCATGCGAAATCAGTTTCCCTATAAATAGGGATGTTTGGTTTTTCATTTGGTACGAAATAGAGAAGTGTGTAATGAAGTGCTGCCAGTTTCTCTCCGTGTATTGACGTTGAATATCAATGAAAAACCTGTTTTAAGTATAAATCTCTGTTTCTACTCCATTCTATCACCGATTCTCAGTTGTTAGACTACTTCCGCCTCTCTAACAGCTTAGATTTGACTCTGAAAGACTCATTCAGGTCGTATATCGATCCTACACCCAACTTACTCAGAAGATAAGATGGAAAATTGCTTCGGATGTGGAAGTCTCAAAACAAGAGCGATGGTTGAGTCCTTGTGGACGTCATAGTCAGTAAGGGTATGGCTATCCTCCAACTGCTTTGCGTTAAATATCAGTCTTTGCTGGCAGGGGGGACTACCTTCCATATTTTGGATCTTGAATTTCACATTCTGTACTGTGTCAGAGGATTTGACTTTCAGAGTAATGATACGTCCCGTGGAGGTCTGAATGAATATACGCATTAATCCCCCTGATGTACGAGTAAATGTGAGTGTGGATTTGCTGCTGATGTTATAGCTAGCAAGGGTATCAATGTCGTGGAGGTACATTTCATTGAAGATCAACTCCTGCTCATCATGAGGAATATTTACCTCGTCCTGGATCTTGGCTTTTATGTTGTGGATGGTGTCTGAGGGTTTGACTTGCAGGGTAATGGTCTCTCCGTTGAGCATCTTGATGAATATCTGCATGGATTCTGTAAATCCCCTTGACTTCCTCACGAGAGTGATGGTCAATTTTCTATTGATGTGGAATTCGGAAAGGGTCCCGTTGTCGGCAAGAACCATTTCGTTGAAGATCAACACCTGCTCATCAACAGGAACCTTTTCCTCATACTTGATCTGCGATTTCACCTCTTTGATGGTGTATGTGGGGTTGACTAACAACGAGATGGTCTTTCCCGTGCAAGAATTCACAAATATCTCCATGGATATCACAAATTTAACAATGCCTGTGAGGGTGGATCCACTGACAACGTTTAAGTCAGCAAGCGTGTCATTATCGTCGTCGAGGACAATTTCATTGAACATGGGCACATCCACAATATGATGACCAAGCATCTTGGCTTTCACGTTGCCGATGGTGTCCGAGGGTTTGACTTGAAGAGACGAAGTCACTCGGTAGGGCCCAGGGGTCTGGACATATATATACATGAATTTCTTTGAGTTGCTCACAAGTTTGAGGGTAGATTCCTTGTTGATGCATAAGTTCTCAAGGATATCGTTGTCCTGAAGAAGCTTTTCATTGAATATGAGTTCCTGCTTGCGGCACAGAATACCTTCCTCAGCCTCAATCTTGAGTTGAATGTTGTGAATGGTGTCTAAGCCTTTGACTTGAAGAGATATAATTTTACCATTGGCAGTCATGACTAAGATACAATAAAACATAAAAATTGAACGCTAAATCAAACCATCAACAAAAATCGAAGTAATAGTGACGCAATGAATAACAAATCTGATAAAGCACATGCAGATAAGCCCTAAAACATGGCAAATTATTAAACAATGGCGATGATGAGAAGAATCCTTACCCTTTATCTCGCCATCGTCGCTCTCGTCGGCTTCGAAATAATTGTCATCACTGGGGTTTTTTCTCTTCCACTTACCAGGTCTATCGTCTCCGTCTCCGTTTGGTTTTCTCATCGAAGCCATTCCTTTCCCTCTGGTTTTCTCGAAAATGTTTTAGAAGAAGGTGGATGCATAAAAGAGTGAGCCAAAATTATGATATGAGGGTTTTACTTGGATTAGTGTGCTGAAGTTCAAAAAGAGGGTTTTGCTTGGATTAGTGTGCTCAACTTCAAAAAGAGGGTTTGGATTAGTGTGTAGAAGTTCAAAATGTTTATACTTAGCCGGAGGTTGTGGGTAGGGGTGCTCAAAAAAATCCGTATCCGAAACCGAATCCGAAACATCTGAAAATCCGTATCCGAAATATTCGAAAATTCGGATATCCGAAAACCGGATAATCCGATTTTTCGGATTCGGATTCCGATATGAATTTCAAAAAATTCGGATAATCCGATATCCGAAAACTAATTTTTTTAATAAATATATATAGTATATGAGCATTATATTTAATTTGAAATATAGTAAAAATAGTAAATAATCGGATTCGGAAGTGGATTTATGAATGTTTTTAGTTGCAGCGTTGGAAATTTGGAAAATCGAATATAAGTTTAGTTTTAATATATGCATAAAACATATTCTTTTTTATTTTTTTATAAATTCGGATATCCGTTTGGATATCCGAATCCGTATCCAAAATTTCGGATATCCGAAAACCGGATATCCGAAATTTCGGATACGGATTCGGATATCAATATTCACTATCCGAAATTTCCGGATATCCGGTTTTCGGATATCCGAAAACCGGATAATCCGATCTTGAACACCCCTAGTTGTGGGGCGCCACCCAGGCCAGATCATTATTTTTAGCGCCCCTATGCGATGTACCTCCACATCGATCGAGTTAAGAGGAGGCGCTATAGCAAGGGCTCCATGGTGATAACGGGAGGAAATTGAGGGGATCGAGGTGTGTTGATCAAATTTGACTATTTGGCAACGTTCGATTAAAAAAAACTTTTTTAATTCAAATATAAATATAAACCTATCCCAAACTAAATAACACACCAATCACAACTAAAACTCACACCAATCACAACTAAAACACACACCAATCACAACTAAAAAATGTCATTCGATTCTTCGAGTTCTTCATCCGACGGTGTTCTTGATGATATGGTTATCGCAATTACGCAGGAGGTAATTAATTATTTGCGAGAAGAAGCCCAATCCTCTACATCGCGTACCAGACAACTGCCTCTTGAACGGGATCGGTTAGGTGCTCATGAACGTCTAGTGCAAGATTATTTTTGTGAAAATCCGTTGTACGATGATGGTCAGTTTAAGCGTAGGTTTCGTATGAGCCGACGTCTATTCGTTAAAATTTCTAATGATCTTGCGGGCGAATTCCCTTTTTTTCACGCAAAGAGAAAGTGCAAGTCACAAAGTTGGTTTCTCTGGAATACAAAAGTGTACAGCAGCAATTAGGCAACTAGCGTACGGCACAACGAGTGATGCGTGTGATGAATATTTAAGGATGTCGTCAAGAATGTGTCGTGATTCTCTTGAAAATTTCTGTGAAGGTAATTTTTATTAACACTATTATTTTTTCCTATTGTTATTATTTTTATTTACATCATTATTATTTTTTTATTAACAATATTGTTTATTTTTATTGTTATTATTTTTATTTACATTGTTATTATTTTTTTATTAACACTATTTTATTAGGTGTTATCCCTCTGTACGGGAGACGATATTTGAGGATGCCAACCGTCACCGATGTTCCACTTCTATACGAGGCCCATCAGCACATACACGTGTTTCCTGGGATGTTGGGTAGTCTTGATTGCACGCACTGGGATTGGGCGGCATGTCCAACCGCTTGGAAATGGCAACATCATCGTGGTGACCACGATGGTTCTACACTAATATTACAAGCGGTCGCTTCTCAAGATTTATGGATTTGGCATGCGTACTTTGGCATGGCTGGTGCGAACAATGACATCACAGTTTTAATGTCCTCGAATCTTTTCGACGATGTCATAGACGGTGTTGCACCAAATACTTCATTCTATGCAAACGACGTGGAGTATAAATATGAGTACTACCTCACAGATGGTATTTATCCCGAGTGGGCGACATTGGTAAAAACTCTTCCGTGTCCAGATGACGAAAAAAGATTGTATTTCAAGAAAACACAAGAGTCGGCAAGAAAAGATATCGAGCGGCTTTCGGTGTGTTAAAAAAGAGATGGTCTATCATCGCCCAGCCGTCGATGATACTTGAAAAAAGTAAAATGAGAAACATCATGTATACGTGCATCATTTTGCATAACATGATATTGGAGGACTCGGGTAGAGCGTTTTGTGGAGAAAGTTATGATGAAAGTAACCAACCGACGAACCCAATACTAACATACGCTGAAAAAGAAGCTATCCGAGCGAAGGTACGAGCCAGGAACACACACCATAACCCTCGAGCCGATCTGACCGAGCACCTATGGTTTTCTCGTGAACAAGGAGGAGTCTACGAAAACGACGAGTGACTTTGTATTTTTTTTATTTTAATTATGACATTGTATTTTTTTTATTTTAACTATGACATTGTATTTATATTATTTCAGTTATGGCATTTTATTTATATTATTTAAATTATGAGTTATAAATTAATATATCTAAATTAAATAATTTTTAAATTAAAAAAAATAATTAGGTAATGATGACGGGGCTCCATCCCACACCCTTCAAGTTAAAGGGGGCGTGATAAAGCCTCCTGGCTGACGTGGATCCTAAGTGGCGCTGACGTGCCCTGATAAAGCCCCTAGGGGCTCCATCCCACACCCTCCAGCCTTAGTAGTGGTAAAATTTTGGCGTTTTTCTCCCCCAAACACGCCCAACCATGACCAAGCCCCACCCCTTGGCGTTTTAGGGCGTTTTTTTTTCAAAAAATCCTTCAAGGCGTGCTTCAATCAATGCCTCTCTTCGATATGCTTGGCCAATGAGATCATTCCAACTCAAATACCATTAATTTTAAATTAAAAAAAAACAAGAAAATAATAATTTGGTAATCATTGATGGGGCATTATCCACTACGCCCATTTGTGAAAAACGCCCATAATGCCCTTTTGCTGACTGGGGTGACACGTGTCGCACAATGCTCATGGGTGGGTGCATTATTCATGTGTACCACTACACATGGTCTTAGGTGTTGTTTGTTTTTTCAGAAGTAAAACGTCTGCAGTCTGCGGACCACATCTGCAGACATCTGCAGCTGTAGAGGTGGACCAAACCTCTGCAGTCTGCAAGAAGAAAACTGTTTGTTTTTTAACTTCTATAAGCTGCAGAAATAAACTGAAATATAAATAGATTGATTTTATTTAACTTAAAAGAGTTTTTTAACATTCAAACATAAATAATAGTTATACAATACTGAAATAATATTTACTAGGTAAGTAGCCCGTGTATTACACGGGTTGAACAGTAAAAACCATAAAATTCATAAAATTGTAACACGGGTTGAATGTTTAAAACTTGATTTTGCAATTGTATTGATAGATTTCAATCAAGTATAACCCCTAAATAGCAATTCACACACAAAAAAAAAAAAAAAAAAAAAAAAAAAAAAAACTAAGAAATCTATCGTGAAGTATATTGGTGAAAATGATCAGGAAATGCAAATCACAACCAAATTGATTTTAATTTCTAATATCAACTTCGACACTAAGAATCAATAGCAATTAATTCAAAATATAACAGCAGGAAAAAAGTAAGAAAATTTAAACACTCAGCAATCCAAATACAATCAACGTTATCTAAAAGCATTGAACTGTAAGTGAGAAAAAATAATAAAAATTAGAGTAAACTTCAATTTTCGTCCCTGTGGTTTGCTAATTTTAACACTTCCAATCCAATAGTTTAAACATTGCATTTATCATCCATTAGTTTGCTGATTTTAACCGTTTCAGTCCATTAGTTTCTTGATTTTAACAATTTCAGTTCACACCACTAACACTGGTGTGGACTGAAACTGTTAAAATCAGGAAACTAATGGACTGAAACTGTTAAAATCAGGAAACTAATGGATGATAAATGTAATTCATAAACTATTGGACTGAAAGTGTTAAAATCAGGAAACCACAGGGACGAAAATTGAGGTTTACTCTAAAAATTAATATTGAGATCAAATAAAACATACCAAAAGCTCAGACGTACTAATAACAAAAGTATTAACCAACCATTATCATTTTTTAAAGAAGATTCAAAATAAATATATACTTTCATTTTATTTGGACAATGTATGATGGCCTATTGTATTTTAACTTTGACCTTTGAAGTAGCTAAAATTGCTATTGTTGTTAGTCACAAATTACCAAAACAGTAGAATTGGACTTTTTATATTTCATATCGACTTCAATAAACGACTCTATCCCAATAATATGCAAACCCCACAAAAAATTCAAATAACAGCATTAGGTTATTATCAAATTAACTATATCATCAAGCTTTAAAACCCAACCTCTAACAATGAAAAGAGGCACATATATGGTTCGTGATAAAGTGATAACCACATAACTCAAACAATCTTATAATCATACATCACATATTTATACTGTTTACGTAATGAATAAAGAACACCATTCATTAAAACACATAACATTCTGATAATTTGTAGAGTCCTTTCTTCACATTAATAAAAGGAAGGTTACAAGAGTTTATATAGAAGATAATATTACACTTTGGTACCTTAAAGTAATAAATAATATTAACTTTATCTTATCTAATATCCCCCCGCAAGCTGAACGGTGGAGGACCAATCCTTAGCATATCTCGAAAGGCGTTGAACTGAGATGTCGAAAGACTCTTGGTGAAAATGTCAGCCACCTGAAGCTTGGTTGGAACATATTTGGTGAACAACTTTCCAGCAGCGACAAGTTCTCTCAAAAAATGATAATCAAGATCAATATGTTTTGTTCGTTTTTGTGAGACAGGATTCTGAGTGAGGAAGATGGCACTTTGATTGTCACACAGAATAGTAGGACGTTCCACCGGTAAAGCATGAAGTTCTTGAAGAAGATGCGTTAACCAAACAATCTCTGCAGCAGTATTAGCCATAGCCCTGTATTCAGATTCACAACTCGATCGAGCAACAGTTGGTTGCTTTTTGGCACTCCAGGAGATAAGATTTCCTCCCAAGAATATAGAGTACCCATAGGTAGATCGTCTTGTTTCTAAGCAACGAGCCCAATCAGCATCTGAGTAACCAATGAGAGCAGCGGTAGTAGGTCTACTGTAATGTAAGCCAAAAGCAATAGTTCCTTTAAGGTAGCGCAAAATCCGTTTGACCTCTTGAAAATGAGCAATGGTGGGAGCATTCAAAAACTGGCTGACTTGATTCACAGCATAAGAAATGTCAGGTCTCGTGATCGTCAAATACTGGAGAGCACCTACGATGGACCGATAGTGAGTAGCATCCAGAAAAGGATCTCCTGTAGAAACAAAAGAAACATTTGTGCTTAAAGGTGTTGGAGCAGGTTTTGCATCCAACATCTTAGCACGAGTCAAAATGTCTAAAGTGTATTTAGATTGATTTAAGAAAAGACCATGTTGTGTGTAGGTAACCTCCAATCCCAAAAAGTAGTTGAGTTTCCCAAGATCTTTGATAGCAAATTCTTTGTTGAGACAAGAAATGAAGGATGTGATAATGGAAGTATCATTCCCCGTTAAGATTAAATCATCAACATAGACCAAAAGATACATAATACAAGAGTCACGTTTGAAGATGAACAACGAAGGATCCGCACGACTATTAGAAAAACCATTGTTTGTAAGAAAGGCACACAAGCGATGAAACCACGCCCTGGGAGCTTGTTTCAGGCCGTATATAGCTTTGTTTAACTTGCAAACATGGTTCGGAAATTGATGATCAACATAGCCCAAAGGTTGTTCCATAAAAACTTGTTCAGTAAGATGTCCATGCAAGAATGCATTGTTAACATCTAATTGATGTAAATTCCAGCCGTTAATAACGGCTAAAGCAAGAACAGTACGCACAGTGGCAGCCTTAACAACTGGGCTAAATGTATGAGAGTAGTCAAGACCAGGTACTTGAGTAAATCCTTGGGCAACAAGTCTGGCCTTGTGACGTTCAATTGATCCATCTGAGTTAAATTTGGTTCGAAACAACCATTTTGATCCAACAACATTAGCATTAATAGGACGCGGAACAAGAGACCAAGTGTTGTTCTTATAAAGAGCTTGAATTTCATCATCCATCGCTTTAATCCATTTCGAATCCTTTGATGCAACATTGTATGATTTAGGATCCGTAACAGCAAATAATGCACGATGTAAAGGAAATTGAGTAGTATGAGCCAAATCAACACGATGGCGAGGCTTAAAAATCCCAGATTTAGCACGCGTGATCATGGGATGAGAAGGAGGTGGAGGTGGTATGGGTATAGGAGACGACCCGAATGAGTCGGGAGAGGAAGGAGGAGTGTGGGAAGGGGCGGCAGAGGAAGTGGTAGGGGGTGAGGCTGGACTGGGTGGCATAGCGTAGGTTTGGGGAACTTGTATTGGGTTGGGCGATGATGGCTGACTTGAGCTGGAACTATTTGGGTTGCTGACGGACTGGTTCTGTTGCAAGTTTAAAGTGGGAGTTGGGTTTGGGTTGGGAGAATTTTGTGAGTCAAGTATATCATCATTTGAAGTGGAAGTAGGCTGTATTGGTGAAAAAGGAACAGTGATAACGGTAGGAGTTGTGAGGTTTTCATTTTTAGTATCAGGGGTCAAAGTATCCGAATCAGTCTCTAAAAAGATTGTGACTTCAAGGTTGTTAATAGGAGTGGCCATGGTGGTTTGATCAAGTGGAAAATGCGACTCGTCAAAACGAGCATGACGAGTGATATACACACGAGAGGTGCACGGGTCAAGACACCTATATCCTTTGTATTTTGAGCAATATCCAAGAAAGATACATGGGAGACTTCGTGGAAACATTTTATTTGGAGAATAGTCCCGAAGGTATGGAAACACCCGACAACCAAAGGTTCTAAAAATAGAATAATTTGGTTTTTCATGAAATAAAAGCTCAAAGGGTGATTTTCCATTAAGTATTGTTGTAGGTAAACGATTTATGATAAATGTGGCGGATGAAAAGGCATCGACCCAATATTGTGCGGGTAATTTGGCATGAAACAACATCGCTAAACCGGTTTCAACAATGTGCCTATGTTTCCTTTCCACCCGACCATTTTGTTGAGGCGTATAAGGGCACGACATCCTATGAAATGTGCCATTATGTTCAAACAGTGTTCGGACACGATTATTCGTGAATTCCGTGCCGCCATCACTCTGAAAAATTTTTATTTTTGTGGAAAATTGAGTTTGAACAAAGGGTACAAAGATAGATAAAGCCTCAAAAAAATCTGATTTTGCACGCAATGGGTATAACCATGTGAAGCGTGAATAGTCATCAACAAATGCCACGTAATAAGAAAAGTTGTCTACCGATTTAAACGGGGATGGGCCCCATAAGTCACAATGAATAAGATCAAGTGGTGCAGAAGCACGCTTATTATTAAGAGAAAAAGGTTGTCGTTTCGATTTGGCAAGTTCACATGGAGAACAAAGACCCGGTTTTGGTAAAACCGATGTAAACAATAAACAACCATTATTTTTTAATAAAGTAACCATATCAAAATTGACATGCCCAAGACGGGAATGCCATATTTCAAATGAAGCTTTGGGACATGACTGTGTTGACACTAAAGCTTCATATTTATTGCGAAGAACATAAAGGCCGTCTTCACGGCATCCCCTGGCTAGAATTTGCTTGGTTTTCCGATCCTGAATATGAAAATAAGGGTGAGAAAAAACAACATCAACATCATTATCTTCGGTAAGTTTGCCAATGGAAAGAAGGTTTTTGGTGATATTAGGCACCACCAGAACGTTATTAAGAGCAAGTTTGCCAAAAAGTGTGGTATGGCCAACATGGGTAACAGGAAGAGACTGACCGTTACCAAAATAAACACGCTCATTACCTTGAGTTGGTGTGGAATTTTGAAGTGTAGCATTTGTTGGAAGCATGTGAGTAGAGGCACCCGTATCAGAAGTCCAATCAGGAACATTGCTATTTAGGTAGCATTGGGCATGAAAGGCTTGAGCGAGTTGGTCATCGGTCGGTGTAGCCGAAGTCGCAAAAGAAGCAAGGTGATAGCATTGTGATGCGTAATGCCCCGGCTTGCGACAAAGTTGACAAGTTGGGGGCCGATACGGATGAGTCATGGTTCCAAAGTGTGGTCTTTGACCTCGATAATTCTGATTTGACCCACGATAATTCTGAGTATGCTGCCCACGGTTGGGCCTGAAATAACCTGACCTGGGCCTGGAATGGTGAGCCTGAAAGTTTGACCCATAAGTATTATTTGAAACTGAATTAGAAGGCCGGATATTACCTTGTTGTTGCACTGAGAAAGCCACGGCTGGAACCATATTGGGAGGTTCTTGGCACAAATTTTTTATGAACAATTCGTGGCTTTCGGCACTCGCTAATAGATTGACAAAACTAGGAATAGGCCTAGCTGACCGGACCGTGGTGGAGAAGCTTTCAAACGCGGTTCCGAGACCGCATAGAAACCAGTGAAGTTGGTCCATTTCGTCCACGGGATGGCCGATAGCGTGTAGTTGATCACAAATAGCCTTAAAGGCCCGACCATAATCCACAACACTTTTATCTCCTTTTTTTAGAGCATGAAGATTATCCCGTAGATTCTGAACACGTTCAATAGAAGCGTTACAAAAGGCCGATTCAAGTGCTATCCAAATGTCACGAGCAGTTGAAAGACCAACAGTAACTGAAAGAGCTTCCTCAGTCAACGAAGCATTCAGAGTAATAATTGCTTGTTGGTCTTCTTGAACCCATTTAAGATAATCAGGATTCTCAATTTCTTTGTCATTGTTTCGAATAAACGGTGCTGGGGCTGTTGCGGAACCATCGATATGGTGAAGAAGATGCTGATGCGATAATATTGGTTTCATTTGGGTTCGCCAATATATGAAATTTGTTGATGATAATTTGATGGTGATCATAGGAGCCAATCCTGGCATATGAATTGTAGTTTGTGATGAAGGAGATGCCATAGATTTCAAACAGAAGAAAAAGAAAATAATTTGTGATGAAGAAAAGAAAGATATGAAAGATTTGCTGGAAGGAACAGAAAGAGAAGAAGGAACGGACAGAAGCAGAAATAGAGATGGAAGATGATCAGAGGAGATTAAAGAAGGGAAACTCAACCACCATAAGAAGAATGGCTGATACCATGATAATTTGTAGAGTCCTTTCTTCACATTAATAAAAGGAAGGTTACAAGAGTTTATATAGAAGATAATATTACACTTTGGTACCTTAAAGTAATAAATAATATTAACTTTATCTTATCTAATACATTCTTTGATTAAAACATGGTCATTAACTAAAACAGAAGAACTGAAAGCTGATACTCGCAAACGATACAAAATCGAGATGAATTAAAGTGTTTAGCGAACGGGTTTTGATCGATATGTAATTGAGAAGGAATTAACGTTATATGCGGAAGGTTCGATCGATAGGAATTGAAAAAGAATTGAAAATTGAGTGATTTCAGGGATTCAGTTTGACCATTTAGGTTTATGATTGAATAGTGGAAAAAGGAACAGCAATTGCGGAAGCTGCAACTTAAATTCTACTTAGTTAATCTATCTTATCTAATAAATGGGGATTAAGGCTGATGTCATAAAACATCCCTCCCCCAATCATAGGCGGGTATTTTAAAAAGGGTGATGTCAATCCTTTAAAAAATGATGTCATCTTTTTTCTAAAACACATACATGACCACATACATGCACACATACATACATAAGTTAACCAATAAAACGATTTTATCTTAATTAAGAAAATAAAAAATAATTAACCTAATTAAAAATTTTAAACAATAACCGAGAATAATTAATATCTCTGCAACATATTCATTGGGCCAAACATTCTCCCCAATTAAACCTTGATTCTTTTGCAAGTTGTTCTCTCTCTCTCTCTCTCTCTGATTTCAAAATTCAAACCCACTGCCTTCTTTCTCTTTCATCGCTATAAAGTTCTACACTTTTCTATAAATTAGGGTTTTCTGATCCTTCAATCTGTTCAACCATCACCAAATTTCTCAAATCAAACCTCTCATCTTACATCTACGAAGCTTATAAGGTACGTTGATTTCAATTCACAGATTCACTTCAATTTACATGTTAAATAATTTGAATCAGACGTTTTTAGGATTGAAATCGAAAACCTATTGGCCATGATTCCGGTTGCATTTGAGACTAAAAGGTACCTACTTTGTTGAGGTATTAAGGTTTTGGTGAGTAAACAACTGTTATTGCATGTTCTCTGTCATGTTTCATCTGGTTAGTCTTTTATTTCAATTCAGAGGTTCTTTGCCATTCGTTTTGTTTGTTGAATGTGTTTGCGTTGCAAGCTCAGCTATATTGGTTTGTTTTCTTCTTCCGCATTGTAATACTTGGTTGGTTGCCTTTTTTCAGGTATGTGACAACTTAACTTTGGGTATAACTTCAACTGATTTGTAGGAACAGAGGAAATTTCATGAGTGAGATGATTGAATTTGATGGATTCTGTGTTGTTTTTTCAGGTGTGTCCATTGTTAAAAATAATATCATGATCTTTTTTTTTTGTTTTCACACATAATATGTTAAAAATAATATCATGATCTTTTTTTAGATTAATTCAGAAGAGTTTTTGGATGATTCTTGACGAGATAAGAAGGTAATGCATCCTAATTTTGACGATATAGGGTAGTGTAAAGAGTAAATTAGATTACATTAAAACACTTCCTGTTTCTTGAAATTAGTTGTCGTTATGCAGACTCGTTGGATTTGCAACAGTGAAAGCTAAAGAGATATCGAAGCAGTCATTGAAAAAAGAGTGTTTAAGGTACGATTAATCTTATATATGTATTTTTAAAGTTGTCATATGGGCCATTGAAGATCAATCTTAATATACGAGTAAGGTTTAACAATACTTTCCACATATGACCTAATTCTATGAACTCTGCATACAGGATCAAGCTCCTTCATTTCAATCAGATTTGTGCATGAAACAATCATATATATAGATGAGCAGATAAGGAAAGCAAACAGTTAAGGATCAATTTCCTTCATTTCAATCAAACTGTTTAATCTTGATTTATTTTTCTCCTTCATTTTTCTCCTTTAACAATTTTAATGTTAAATCCTTCGGTTAATTGTATCAGTTTTAGTGTTAAATCCTTCTGTTAAGTGAAGCAGCTCCTCGGGTAAAGGTTTGAATTTTCTTCATTCGATATTAAATAGTATTACAAAATTCTGATTTTGAAAAATATTAAAAATTACACATTACAATAAACACTTCCTAGGATATCTATGACTCTCTCCTTCTTCCATGCAATTTCATTTTTTGTTTTAATTTGCAGATCAGCTAGCATATCACAGGTCTTCTGATCCTGTTTCATGTAACACCCTTGTTATTATTTTAAAGGTTTTCATATAAATTACGAAAATAAACATGTAATTGTACATACGTGATGTTGAATAATACGGGATAATTAAAAACTTTTACAATTTGAAAATAATACAACTTAATGAATTTGAGTTCGTCGTTTAAAGTTACGACGAAACGTCGTGCGGAAGCTTTTAACTTTATCGTGTTCGGTTCTTCTTCGAGCTTGATCTTCATCCAGGCACTCTTGGCAATCACCTATGATCAAAACCAACTTAAAATTTAGTTTTGATAGTTAAATAACAAGTTTAAACAAGTTATATGGGATTAGAAATCAAGGCATTTGAACAAAATAATTAAATACAAGAAATTATATATTTTGTTTTCAGCCCCTTCACCCAGCCGTGTCAAAAGATCACCCGGCCGTGTCAGCTTAACATATATTTTTCACAGCCCCTTCACCCCGCCGTGTCAAAAGTTCACCCGCCCGTGTCAACTCTGCACGTTTATTTTTCATCAAATTTGCATCCAAACCTATCCAAACTCATTTTAATTGCTTGGGGTTCGTTTCTTAACATGTCTAAGCTATCATCCATTACCCGGATCCATTATTCATATAGTTTACGCTCCCGTTACCCGGTTTACATTTTTCTTTATTACACTTAAGCCAACATTTTACCACCTACTTTATTTTGACCCGTTTAGAAGTTTTCATGCATTTAAGCATCAAACTCGCATTTCTCTTTGTACACTTCGTATTTCCATTTTTTTAAATAGCCTCATATATTCCACAACAACTATTTTGTAGTGGATTTAACATAACAGACCGTTATTCTAAATTTTACCCTTTGGATAGTCATTCTACGTAATTGACCCGTTTTTAGGCATTTGACTCTCAAGGTTTATACTTACAACTCTTACATATATCTAAGAGTTGCATAATCATAATACTAGTATCTAAACGACCTCTAAGGGTCATTTGCCCGATTTACAAATCATGGGCGTTTTGGTCATTTTTAGTCCCTCATTTACGACGAAGGACTCTCGCTAATTATTTGACCCATATTTGCATGTTTATCTAGCAACTTAACTATGCGTACCTGGCTCGGGTCAAGGTATTGACCCGTTTACATAACTTTTTTGCTTTAAATCTTTCTAGTTAAAGCAACGCACGTTTATGTTGTTTCCTGTGATTACAACACTCAACAAGCAATTGTCAAATGAAGTTGTCAAATGGTGTTAACAACACCATTTGACCCATTTAGCCTAATTGACCATTTATCCGTATGAGATGGTATTTAGTTACCATTTCATCCCTTTAAACCTATCCCGGTTTTCCCTTAAACTCGTTTTACTCAAAACCATTTTTATTTGTTCATCATTACATGACTAATTTACCTTTTTACCCATTTTACCATAATTCGTGATTTCCTACCTTTTTATTCATCCCGACTTGCATTGTATCATGCCGGATCATCGTATTTCAATTACTTAACATTATTCACGATCAATTTTCGCTAGTAAGTGTATAGTAATTAAAAAGGGGGTGTAAGTTTAACTTACCTTGCATCCGAATACGCTTTCTTCTCGTGCTTTATTCGTTTGACCGCTTCTTTCCCAAGACTCCACCTAGGTCGTTAGGCGACAAACTATCATCATTCACAAGGTGGTTAGATTAGTCATTTCAATTCACGACTATTCCACCTTATGTATTTTCTATGTCGAAACCACTATTCGACTTTATCATTGGTTAGTTTGACTTTTATAGGTCAACTATCTTAAATCATACAATAGGCATAATTAAGTTAAATCAACATTATGATTAGAACCCGTTTTAACCCTTATTTCACGTAATTAGTCAAACAAGGCAATTACGCGTTTCATTCGTAATTTCAACATATAAACATTCACTTAGGCATTTTAACAAACACCTTGCGGGCATAATTTCTCACAATTTATTATCAAGCTCAATACTTGTCATTTAGCCATGGTTAACATCAACTAAGCATGTTTACATCAATTTTCACATTAACAAAATCTGAATTTACTTCTTAGAACTCAAATTACACTAGAACAACACTTTAAATTCTAGTGTTTAACATGTTCCTACAACACCCACTTATCACCTTCAATGGTGATTGTGAATTCACAAGAAATAAGCATGATTTCAACATGTGATTGACTAGGGTTTTACTCCTAGACATTATATCATTCCTATTTCATCAAAATAACAAACATGCAACCATCAATTTCGAATTCTCTAGGTTTGCTCAGAAATTCAAGTAGAGATTTTCTCATGAAATTTACATACCTCGTGATTACTTTTTCAGTGGAGATCACTAATTCGTACTCGGATTTTGATTTAGACTTGATTTGGACCTTCAATTTGAGATATTTGTGAGAGCTAGGGTTTGTGAGGAGCTCCTGCTTGCTCCCTGCGTTTTTTTTTTATCGACCAAACACACCTAAGTGTGTGCTTGGTGGAGTTTATTTTTTTTTTAATCTTTCAAGTTTCCCCTTTACAACTTAGGTCCCTCAATTATCCATGGTTTATAAAAGACTTACTAGTCCATGCTTCTTTATTGTTTTTAAACAAATAATTAACTAGGTTATTTACCCCTAGTTAACTTAGTGAGTCCCGGGAGTTCTAACCCGCTTATTTTAAGTTCCGTTAACTCGGGCCTTTTATCCATTTCATCTCTTGAAAGTTCTTATCCGTTTTCTTTTTTTTAATTAATATTAGGATTATTTATTTAAATCCTAATATTTTCCGGGTTACTTTTACCACTAACGGTGCTTTACCCGTCTTTTAGTATTAACGGGGTTTGATTACCAAACCCGTTTTCGGGGTGTTACAAGTCTACCCCCCTTAGAGAGGTTTCGTCCTCGAAACCTTTTCTTACATAATTCATTGAGTTTAAACTCAATGTATTTGATCTGAGAAATCTTTTCAACATTACTTATACTTTTATCCAATTGTTAGTATTACCAGATAAGTATGGTAACATCTCTTTTTTTTGTCACTAATTGTCTACGTATCTCATACGACATAGTGCAACTTGAAATAACGTAATCGTGTTATTTCCACTAGTTTAGTTAACTTAGCGATATCCATCGCTTTCATATACTATCGAATTCTTTATGAATCCGTTACTTTGACCCGTTTAAAGGTCTTTAGTGAAATCTTTCACTTTTAGCAACAAATTCTTTTGTTTTCAGATTCATTTATTCGGTTCAGTTATACCGAATCTACCGCTTACAAGCAAACCAAATTTCTTGATTTGAATTGCTGACCTTAACCGGTCTCACTAACTCGACTTATTAGTCCGGTTACTTTTACCGCTCGCTTGGTTATAATGTGATTCTACCTCACATTGCATTTCTTGACCGTGATCGTGTCACATCATGTTTAATTCATATCAACTTTTCATTTTCGAAAACATCACTTTTTCGAATATATCGTCTTGCGCCTATTAGCGTCAAGACTTGTATCCTTCATGCTTACTATTTAAATTCCTATCAGAATTTATATTTGTAAAAACGTTATTTCTTACTAAAACCAAAGTATTAGTTTTAGGATCTTCTCTTTGACTTTTGTCAGAATTATGGATATTGACTGTCCATAATTTATTCTTTTACAGTCTTAGTTTTATGCGGGGAATCGTAACAAGTTCCCTCACCTTACTCTATTGACCCGTAGGTTCCTTCACTTAACCTCATAGGCTATTTCTTAAGCTTTCACCTCTTTAAGGCGAGGCCCTTATGATCCCTTTGCTTCAATTCATGACCCGTGGGTCATTTTGGCCTCGTAGACCTTTACACTAATTAATATCCCGTAGGTTATGATGATCCCGTAGATCATCTTTTATTCGAGTCTTTATTCAAATGTGTATACGTTTATATACACATATGGCGTTAAGGCACCCCTTTTTATGGTTAGAATTATTCACTTTTACTTTTTGGATTTCGTTTGACTTTGACCGTAGTCTAAGGCTACATTGTTTTCTTTCAAATTATCTTTCCGACTTCGTGACTTCTAACGTCAATTACACGTCGATTTGCCCTACACTTACCGTTACCCGGTTCTTACCTATACTTCTTTACGGCCCATTACCCGGGTTCTTTTATTTTAATGTTTTTAACGCCTATAACTCCTTTACATAGGTTTATTAATATTTCGCACTTTTATTTATTCGATTCGCGCTTACTTACTTTAGCAAGTGTCATCCTTTATTAAATTTGTTTGACTTGTTCGTGTGAAAAATTCATCACTTATAAATGTCAAACTTCAGTCTTTGTTTGACCCGTTCAGCTTTGAAATAGTTGAACGTAATTTATCAAAATTTCTATTTGCAGTACCTTATCGTCCTTTAGTCATGACCTAAAACCCGAGTCATTTTGACTTTCCATACGCGTTCCTGTTTCTTAGTCTACGCGTGCGTTTAATTCCTTACCCATCAACCGGGTGTTTTACCGAAATCGTTATCATTGCACCCCTTCCGGTATGCATTGAGACTTCATTTCGATTTACTTGGTCATCTTAGCGAAATCCGTCGCTTTTATTCGACCATGTCTTTTATTCTTTACGTGACCACCATCGGCGGCCTTATTAATTATGAGTGACGATTATCATCGTTATCCTTGCTTTACTACGACTGAAGTTAACAACCTTGATTATCTTTTTTTTTTCGCATGGGCAACACCTTCGTTTTTAAGACCCGGCGGATCATCTATACTTTGGTTTTACTTGCCCATTTTGTTCACCATGACCCTTTCGTCCAAGATGACTTATTTTCGTGAATTTTCTTTTGATCATTCATTTATATCATCATTTACATTAATCCGTGTCCCTTCTCTCGGGCTCATTATCCTAATATAATACGCTTCCGTCACCCGGCTGTGCGTTTACATTATTATCAACTATCTTGTTCATTTGTTTCATTTGGGTACTTTTTAATTTGTCCCATTCACCCCGTCCTTACTACATCGGATGTAAATGTGTCCGCTATAAGAAGTTCATGGTATCATATGCCACTACTTACTTGGCCAGAGTAAGCGATTAACACATGACACGCATGACCTTTTTATAGTTTTCACATCACGCCCTATGTAAGTAAACCCGTTTAAACATGAAAAATAAAAACTAAAAATGCTAAAATAAAAATAAAACAGATAGACAAGATGAATCACTTGGATCTGACTCGCCTTTAATGTATCCTTTGATGATTTCCGCACTTTTGCACTTTTTAAGAGATTATCTTAGTTATAGTAGTAGGCCCCTCTTTTGAAGGTGATGTTACCCTCAACCCAGTGGTTTGAGTCAGTAGGGATATAATCCCAAAGGGTCGGAATATTGGAAGATAATTAATTAAGTTATTAATGCGAAAAGCGGTAGGCCCCTCTTTTGAAGGTGACGTTACCATCGACTAAGTGGTTTGAGTCAGCAGGGATACAATCCCAAGTAGCCGGTTTAATGTATTAATAGTAGTTTACATATGAGGGGATCAAGCCATTCGCACCCCCGCCATCCAATACCAGTGGGTATTGAAGGAGGTCTGATGTGGGGTAAAATACACATATTTGTCCCGTGTAAATTGTATAATTATTGTATAGGTTTTATTTATTTTTATTTAGTTTTAGTTTTATATTATATTATTTTGTGTTTTGCCAGGTCTTGGTGCAAATGAAGCAAAAACGAGTAATATGGAAATGACCAGACAGTTGGGCAGAGTGTGGTGCCAGTGACTGAATTAAAATTGCCGCTATTTTCCTTGATTGGGCCGAACCCGCCATCTCTAAATTATTATTAAAGGAATAATATTATAAATAAAGAAATCAACATCACGACTTAACTTGGAAAAGAGGGAGGCACCAAAAATCAAAGGAGGCTGCCATTATAACTAAAGTGGGGACGCCACTTTTCTTGGGGCTATAGGTACTGCACATAAGAAAGGCGGCTGTTATAATTTAGGGTATTGGGCCGAAAAGGACAATCAGTCCAGCATGTATGCATAAATCGAAATTTTGGGCCATGAAATAATTATTAAAACATGATGTTGGTATACCCTAATATATACATCAGACAAGAGGCACGAAGACAATATAAAAGATATACAACATCGGACGGCAGGAGGGACGCAACCATCAACATAAGACACTTACGAACTTGGGAGTTTTGGAGCACCATTGAAGGTTGTTTGAAGGTTTTGAAGCATTCGGGTCGCTAGGAATCGCCGGGTAACAATCGGGAGCGCTCGGGAGTGAAGTTTACGGGTTTTATCTTCTTGTTTCTTCGTTTTCGTTTGTTCTTGTTTGTTCAATGATGAATTCAGAATTGATATTGATTATTATTACGTTTCTGATTATGTTTTCCGACTAAAAAACCTTTAACTACCTAGGCATGACTATGGTTTAATAAAAGTTTGGATTTTTATTCGTTAATAATGTGGTTTATGGGTTTTCTTGTATTGTAAACGGCTATGGAATTTTAACTTGGTGTATATGCATGCTTGGTGTTGTTTGATCGTTGTTTATTGCTTCGTATGATCCTTGGTGACGGTCTATATCACATAATAGGGTTGTGCTAGGGTTCTAGATTTAGGTGAGTGTCTATATCACATAATAAATCTTTAATCCTTTAAGGTGAAAATCTAGTAAGTAACCTTAGAAGTAATATTCGGTAATCTTATAAAATCAAGTGTTCTACTAATCTTGTCGCTGTAAGGCTCGAGGTTGTTAATAGGTCTTGGTTTGGTATATAGCTAGGTTTAAGTTTTGTAAGAAATCGGTCTAGTTCCCTAACTATTCTCTTGTCTATTAAACCAAGTTGAAACCCATAGTTGCCTTAGACTTTCGCGCTGTAAGGTAGATTGTCACATTAAGACACTTTCAAGAAGTTAGAGGACTGTAAGGAAATCTAACAACCGGTAATCGTAACAGCCTAGGTAGTGCCACAAGAATCGCCTCGAGAAGGGCTGAGGGGCTTAGTTGGTGTCTTAATAGGTTTAGCATTTAAAGACCCCGGTTCCATACCACATTACCTTCGAATAGAAATCCATTCCGAGTTAAGCTTGCGTCTAGCCTAGGTAGTCTTCATCGCCACTGGTCAAAGTCTTCGTCCGAGTTCGTGTTTAGTTAATTTAGCTAATTTAGTTCAATCTTTATTTGCTTTATTTAGGATTTTTAGAAACCCCCCCCCCCCCAATCAATAAACAATTAGTTAAGTCGTGTCAGTCGTAGTCTAAATAGAGTCTTAGCGTTATCATTAGAGTCTCGTGGGTTCGATACTCGGACTTACTGTAGCTATACTACATTGATCGGTACACTTGCCGGTCGTGTGGTTTAGTTTTAGATCGAGTCTAAGTTTATAAATTTAAAGCTTAGAGTGTCTAGATTAGGGTTAATTTTAGTTGTTTTTATTTAACCACTTCGTGCACATCAAGGTTCTAGTAAGCTTGACCGAGGTCCTTGCAGGATCTATACACTGAACAAGGCAAGAACATTACCAAACCATTCCCTTAACTCCCGACCAGGTAGCCAACATATCTCTATATAGACCGTAGAGATATGAATGATGAAAATCTTTTACTTTATATAGACAGTAAAGTAATGTCAAGACACCACGGACAAATGATAAGGAAGTTTCACCTTCAACATAAGAAACTAGTTATTAAAGTCATTAATACAAAACCAAATAAAAAGTGCGAAAAGATTAAAAATCAAAAGTAATACATTAAATGCTTGTCTTCACCAAGTGATGTAAGAGACTTAGCCAAACATGGTCTTTGATTGACAAGAACTCTTACGATCAATCTTGGATCCCAAGTCTACTACACACACTCTAAGATGGATGATGGTGGTGGATGTGGGTGTTGTAGTGGTGGTGGAGTGGTGGCAAAGTGGGAGAGATGTGGTTTGCCAAGGGATGCCTTTGAAGTGAACCAAGCACCCCTATTTATAGACTGAACAGTAGCCCGGCCACGGCCCCGTGTTTGCTTGACACGCCCCCGTGGCCATCTCCTTTCTCTTTTTTCATTAATTGCAATTGTCTGCATTAGGCTCCACATGGCCCCGTGTTCGCTGGGCACGGCCCCGTGTGCAGTAGCGTATCTGTACTATCAAGATTTTGCAAATCTTAGCGTTGACCACGCTTCGTGCTGAGTTGGGCACGCCTCCGTGGTGGGCGTAGAAGCTTCTATAGCTTTTTGTTTTTGTTTTTATTATTTCATTTTTGTTTTTTATGATTATTTTCATTTTTTATTATTATTAATTAAATTTTATTTTATTTTTAGTTTATCCTAGCCCGAACCCATTTTGTCACCTGACCCAAACCAACCGAATCTAACCCGCCCATTTTGTCACCTCTAATCCAGAACATAAGTTTCGACACCTATCAATTTGTCGATCTTAGTTATTTTTCTTACCATACGGGTAAAATCAAAATATTTGGATGAAATGGAAATGAGAAACTAATTGAAACTTGCTAAATGGTTATTTTTCTTATTATACGGAGGTATTATTTGGTGTGTTTAGTTTCATGGACATTTAATACATTATATGCTTTGTATTATTTATATCCCGACCCTGTTGTTGGGTTCAAAATTAATTGTTGAGCATATCTAATGGCCAGGTTGTTTTGTTAGGAATAAAACAAAAGGTATGTGATATATGATTAACCGCTTTTCGGGAAAGGATCATCAAGGATTGGATGTTGAAGACCGAGTGATCAAGAAAGGTGAAGTTAAGATCGAACAACGCCTTTGAACTTAGGGAGTGATATTTAAGAGAGGATTTGATATAATCTTATAGATGCATTAGTCGGTATTTTTTTTGTGAATGGTGATATTTTATTAAAGAACAACTAGCAAAGATACAAACCGGTTATAGAATATAGTCATGCCAAACGTGCTTTATTAGTTGTAACTTATGCTTTGTTGATATTCTTATATTTTGTTTCTTTTCTCACACCGTATTGCTTTTTGATGCACTAGCTTTTGTGTAGGGATAATCAATAATGTATGTTGCTTGCTTTATGCGTTGTACTATTTTGCTACTCTTTTAAAATAGACTAGGGTATTACACCCATGCTTCGCGGCAGGGCAACCCGATTTTTGATTCGATACAAAAGTATGTTGACATGTGTCTTACATCAAACTCGATCAGAAAAGTATTTAGAACGTAAAAAGGTTGTCAGTGTGAATGCTACAAATTGACAAAAGACAAAAAAAATTATGTCGAAATATAAATCAACTTAAGTTTATATCGACACGTAAATAAAAATAAAGACGTAAAAGTTGGTTAAAAAGTATTTAGAAAGTTAAAAGGTTGTAAGAGTCAATGTTGAAAATTAAATGTTATAAGTAAAAAAATAAACCACAAAAAAGAAAGAAAAAAGAAAGAGATTACATAAAATCATTAGAAAAGGAGAATCGAAACGTCCGCGTATGTATAAAAAAAACACTAACCAACGAAATACTAAAAGAAAAAAAAATATTGGTTCCAATAATACCGATAGCGGAAACAATATTGTTTAGTTGGATTGCCTTTGGTTCATCATGTTAAGGCCGTGGGGTATGGTGGGGCGGGAGTTGGGCTTGGGTTGGGGCAAATGGTGACACGTGGAAGGGGAGCCCCCCCACCGCCTGGTTATGTGTAAGCGGGGTATGGCGGGGCGTGGGTTGGGCTTGGGTTGGGTGCACCGCGTGGCAGAGGTAATTAAAAAAAAACACCAAAAAATTTATAAAAATTCACACAACAATTTATAAAAAAAACCTACAACTTCATTAAAATTTAAAACATTACATAGTCCTAAAAATTACAAAATAACAAACCTAAAGCGTTAAAAATTTTTTAAAAAGGTCGATCTTGTCGAACGCCTTTTTTTCCTTGCCTCGAAACTCTATGTTAGCCACCGCCACCCGGTCCTCGTGGCTTAACTCGCCACCGGGAACGGCTTCGTAGTAAGCCTTGAAACGCTCGAGCTTGGGCCGTAGATCGCGCCATTTATGTTGGCACGCGTTGAGGTTGTGGCGGTCGTTACCGACGTTAAGTCGGTAGGCTTCGAACGCTTCCACCCAATATTTTGTTTGGCCGGGTGGCCGACCCTTCATAGCGTCAACGACGCTTGTGACGAGAGCAATTTCCTCTTCACGAGTCCAAGATGCCATAGCGGGGTTGGGTTCGTGGGATGGGGTGGACCAGTGGGGTAGCGGGTTCGAGAGAAGTGGTAGCCGGTGGGGTTGTTGGTAGGGCTGTTGGGTTCGTGGGATGTGGGGACCAGTGGGTTGGGGTTTCAATATATAGGTCCTTTGGGTGACCGCGTGGCGGTTCGGGAAGATGGGGGGACCGTTTGGGGGGATGGTTTGAATTTTAAAATTCAAAATTCAAAAACCCAACCGCCTGACGTGGCGGGTGACCAATGAAATTCAGCCAACTAGCATGGCCTATCCGCCCCACGCCTGGCTTGAAAGCCAAGCCCCAAGGGCCACGCCCAAACCCAAGCCCACCCGGGGTGGTGGCTTGGGCGTTTTCCCCCAACCCACGCCCAAACCCCCGCCCCATACCCCATGGCCTAAGGAGAAAAAAAAAACTCTAAAAGGCGAAACCGTGAAATACTTAACTGGATAAAAGTAAAAGTATAGTGAGTAAACATGTATATAAACAAAGTTAAAGTAGATGGACTAAATATGTATATAATCAAAGTTAACTAATGGGTAATAAAATTTATTAAATTGAGGGACTAAATGCGTATATTAGGAAAGCTAAAATAGAAGGACTAAACACGTAAATCAGAAAAGTCAAAGGTTAAAGGCATTAAATTGTTGTGGCCAATCAGAAGGCTACACTTGGCTATGTCGGATTGGCCCACCGACATAGCCTTTTAAGTGTAAATATAATTTCATAGGACTATCTGCTTTGTTTACATATATACTTTCCTTAGACCACACGTAGTGGGGCGTGGTTTTTAAAAATTTTTCAAAAAAAACGCCGGATAACGCCCCTGCCACCATTACACCCGGAGTTTCTGGGCGTTTTTTTCGAAAAAAAATCACTTCGGCGTTTTAATTAAAACGCTTAAATTGCATTGGGGTTCGAGATTGGACCGTTGCCAAACGGTCAAATGTAATTAATTTTTTTTTTAATTCAAAAATTTACCCACTATATATATATCAACCCACTTTCTCCTATTTTTTATAAAAACCTCTTACTTTCTCTCCTACTTTCTCCTATTTTTTTATAAAAAAACCCACTTTCTTTTATATTTTATACAATCATGCATCCATACCGACCTCCTTTTGGTATCCCCGCAAGACCCACGAACCCGAACACAACCCAACCGCAACACCCGTATAACCTTCAAGACATGGACCCGAGCTTTTTAACGTACGCGGCTTACTTGAGTGGCACCACTCCGTTTGTGCCTCCCACTACTTGAGTAGCGAACCGGGAAAAAAACGGTCGAGTCGTCTTCCAATCTCGAGTTAAAGGAAGATTTCGAGGAGATGAACCGTCGTCTCCAAGACATTCGCGACCTCGGCCACCAACGTTATGAGATTATGAAAGAACGATTGGCCGAAACCAAAAGGTTTAACGAGATGCAAGAGGCGAGGCAAATGGAAAAGGACATTGAGTTTTTGTCCAAACCTATCGACCACCTCCAAGGCGATGCGTTGATCCTTGCGCAAATGCGTCGCCAAAAAATTCGAGAAAAATATGGACTCTAGATCATCTTTTTTTTTAAACTTTATTTTTTTTCGGTTTTTTTATTTTTTAATTTCAAGTAGTGTAATTTTTATTTTACATTAATGAAGTTTTTTATGTTATGTTTTAAATTAAAAAAAAAATAATTGGGAAATGATTGCATGGGCGTTATTGGAATAAGGCCCCACTACACCACTTTATGCTATAATGCCCCATGCTGATCGGGATGACACGTGTCGAATAATGCCCCTTGGTGGGGGCATTATTTTGATTTACCACTACACATGGTCTTATAAGTCAACTTTGATAGTTGAAACCAACTGGGGTAGCCTAGTTGGCCACCGACACCCACCTCTTCCCAGAGGTACTGGGTTCGAGTCTTGGGAGTGGCATATGTCGCCCAGGGTAAGAACTCGGCATGGGGAAGTCACCGCGGAACTAGCTTGGTCGGGTAGCGGCTCCCAGAGTGAGATCACTCTGGTGGTTGGGAGGACCGTGCACTACCCCCCCCCCCCAACTTTGATAGTTGATGTACGTAATTAAATGCGTTATGACATTTGATTTCATTCTTTACGTTAACCATAAGTCGTAACGGAATTGTTAGTGTTGTTTTCGTCAATATCATTTGTTTTGTTCTGTGAAGTTCACGGGAATTAGCACTATTTTTTAATATATTACTAATAATTTTTTTGCATATATTTTGTTTAGTTGGATAGCATGATATAATTCAAGTCGAACATATTTCGTTAGGTGATGATTGTTTTTTCAATTGGTCAAAAACGAATTCGAGATTATTGGTTACGAAGCTTCAGCAAACATAAGTATTAGGTTAATAGGCTTTCAATTTATTTTTCAAATCAGAAAAAACGTATTTCCTTCATTTACTTATCTTTTTTGGTTATTTTATATCTATAGTACATTGCTTTGTTGTATTTTCATCGTGAACTTCGGATTTCATAATAAGTCCATGCGTACAGTTTCTTTATGATCAGTATAAACGTAAATTATTTTTTCTAAAAATAAAAAAAACATATCATTTCTCAACACTGTTTTGGTCAAAAATCACACAAGGATAATGCAGCCAAATCTGATTTTGTGAGGAATGATGCTTGGTTAATTGAATGAACGACAAGTGTATGAAATCAACGATGAACACCGAGATTTATACGAGGAAAAAGCCCTTGATCTTTAGAAGATCTCCGGCATAAAAAACCTCGGGTGATGGAAACTACCGATCACCAAATATATTGCTGAAACAATAGTGATCCTTGTACAACTTCGGAAGAAAACAAGCTCGATACAATGAATTTCTAGTGAAAGTGTGTATTTTTTGCTAAGTGTTTGCAGAGAATTCGTGTATTGTGTGTATTTTCTGTGGTGTGCACGACTTATGCCTCTAATGAGCTTGTTTCCCCTTAAAAAGATAAGAAAAAACAACTAACTAACTTCCCGAAAAAGGTGGAAGTCACCCATGACCACCACTAACGGTTATTTCCTCAATATGCACGTGCCTAAAAGCATATTCCACGAGATTCCAGCAAAGAAGTGGTCCACTACGTCCATTTCCTGCATTTACACATTAAAAACGTGCAAAACATAAGTTCTGTTAAGGATCCTGATCCTCAGACTCGTGATCCTCAGACTCTGGATCCTCAGACTGTCTGCATCATCCATTAAGGATCCGTGATCCATGCCCAGACTCAGGATAGATGATCCTTAGCATAAAATTCATGCCCTAACAATTGCCCCCAATATGGCAGTTGTGATAAGGATTCACAGCTGTCATATTTCCGTCAGAAGCGGACTAGCCGTTGCTGCTGGTAACTAGTTGTTACACTGCCTGTCGTCACTGATAAGACCTGCTATAATGATCATTGCAAAATATAGAGTTAGAGATAACTCCTCAAGTGCCTTTACAGATCAGAAGATCCTTCCATTCGTGGAGAATGAATCCTTCTACACAGTTTGCTATTAACCTTCCTGCACTTTAATTTCTGCATAGACACTTTAACTGTTAGATAGCCTTATCCGGCCTAGGTGGATGGTCCACGGTTTTGCTGGTGAAATCCAGGCCAGATGATTTGATACATAATGAATGGGTAATAACATTAAACTTTTTTAGCTACATCTATTGTTGTTTCTTCCCTTTTTATTTTTCATGTATGCTTTCTATTTTCAAAAATATCATCACCAAACAACTGGAAAGTTATTGAAAATCTGATGATAATGTTACACTTTTAACAGAAAACTTGAAGTGTTCATATAAATGTGGATCAATGATCCTTAACCAAAAAGGATAAGAGACAACTTACAGCTTCGAAAAAGTTAGAATATAACATACCAGAGAATCCAAGTTAGGATTCTATATCCTTGTAAATTATTGCTGAATAAGCAAACTATGAAAAGTAAAGCTTCTAGGATCAAGGATCCTTATCGTCAGAACTTGTATAACTTTAGACAGTAGTTTCTAGGGTGAAGGATCATGGATCCTTGAACAATAGGCAGGATAATGGGTGGTGGATGGATCCTCTGTTTGGGGGATGAAGCCACTCGTTATCCTTCCGTCTTTTATTTTCTGCGCTACAAAGACCCGTAAACAATGGACACCCTTTGCCAACCCATGTGGACGGGCCACGTTTTGCTGGTAGAAACGTGGGTTGGCAATTTTGACAACCTTAAAAGGTTTAATGTTTTGTGAATAAAATAACTTTAACTTTTTGGCTATCACCCGTGTTGCTATCCTTGTTTGTCCTTTAGTTTTCAATTGTTGTGATATACATTTGTTTGAATAAGAAAAGTTAAACAAATTAAGTTTAAGAATTTTAGGATATGATCCAGGATCAAATATCCTATAGTTGAAAAGTTCCGAAAAGTAGTATATTTTAAGGATCATAAGTTCAGTTGTCAAAGTATAAGGGCTATTCAAATGCATAATGAATAAAATCAAAATAGTTAAGGATCATACCTGAGAATCCAAGTTAGGATCCTAACCTTTATCATTATAAACAGGATAACCATAAGACAAACCTTAATGGAAGGTAAGGATCAAGGATCCTTGGTCGTTTGTCTCCAAAAACCTGAAATAGGATACAACTTGGGACTAAGCCAATATAAGATAAGAGTTAGTAACTGGGGACAAGCCCAACAAACTGGGGACAAGCCCAAATAAACGGATGTAAACTGGGGTCAAGCCCATACAAACGGATGTAAACTGGGGTCAAGCCCATATAAACGGATGTAAACTGGAGTATGGCCCTCACTGGAGACTATCCAAACTTGAGCGACATGAAAATGCCGAAACCTTACCTAACGTGAAAACGTTAGAAACCTTAGGAACGGATGTATGGTACGTCTACCATTATACGTAGGATCCTGGGTACAGCCAGTACAATGAAATTGTCAGCCCCTAAAACGAGTACTGGTCGCACTGCCTTGAACTGCACCAGGATCATCGTGCGCTACTGGCGAAACTGGGGACAAGCCCAAAACTTTGGAGAGTTGGCCAACCACTTTGATCTTCTGTAAAATGATAACAACTCTGCAAAAGCTTAAACTTTGTGAAAATAGATGTTAACTGATTAACATCTTTAACTTATGATAAGTAATAAGTATAAAATGAATGAAAATGAAAATGAAAGTAATGTGTTACCAAATGTAGAATCATATATCCTTTGAGGATCCTGGATCCTTAATCAGAATACCGGTATCGCTGAGGATCCCTGATCCTTCTTACTTAAAGTATATTTTTGAGATGAACAGCATTCCAAGCTCTTGGTAGGAGATCATCATCCATTGTTAACAAGTGATATGCCCCCTTTCCTGATTCAGCTTCAATTAGATAGGGGTCTTCCCACTTTGGTGCTAGCTTGCCATCAGAAGGATTTGTAGTGTTCTGGAATGCTTTTCTTAGCACAAAATCACCAACTTGAAATCTTCTAATCCTGACATTCTTGTTGTATGCTCCAGCCATTCTTTGTTGATAACTGGCCATTTCCTTTTTTCTGACTTTGAGCAAAAGCTTCTTCTTAGGATGCAGATGTTATGTTGGTTGGTGTAGAATAGTACTGTGTCTTTGACAAGCATCACACTTCTTTGCATAATCCACAACATCCTTCTTCGTGGTAGGCCTATAGTATGTTGTTCTAAGAATCCTTGAGAATAGTGCTCTACCCCCAGTGTGGTTTCCACAGTCTCCTTGACTTTGAAAGCTTTAGGATTTTGTCCTGTAGGGATCTCTCCATGTTGTATATATCTTAGGATTGGAAGGATCCAGGATCCTGAATTCGACTGTGCAGGATCACCAGGTATGATTGCAGAATCCTCCACTATCTCCATGGCTACGTGATCCTCAATTGCAGGAGTTAAAACATGGGTGATGAGTATTTTTCATATCTTCTTGCATCTTTAGGAATGATCCAAGGTTAGTTAAAGCGTCAGCTTCTGCATTTTCTTCCCTGGGTACCTGTGGTAGACTGAAAAAAGCAAAAGAATCTGCCAGTTTCCTGACTATTTCTAAGTACTTGATTAGCTTTTCACATTTGACAGTGTAAGAACTGTTGTAATGATTAGTAATTGATAGAGAATCTACATATACTTGAAGATACCTGATCCTCATATTATTAGCTAATTGCAAACCTGCTATCAAGGCCTCATACTCAACCTCATTGTTTTGGTCAAAAATCAGACGAGGATAATGCAACCAAACTCTTTGTTACGGGGAATGATGCTCAAAATGTGTAACAGCGATGAAGATCACTTCAATGTGAATTGCACAAACAACACAAGGATTTATACGGGGAAAAAGCCCTTGATCAAGAGTTGATCTCCGGCACAAAAAACCCCGGTTGATGGAAACTACCGATCACCAAGCTCAAATAAATGAATGAATGTTTACAACTTCGGATAGTAACGAGCTAGGTACAAGGATCACTACGGTGGAATGTGTAAAAAGTGTATGTAATTGCTAAGTGTTTGAATGAGAGCTTGTATGAGAGCTTGTATGAGTGTGTGTAACTGCAAAAAATGACTAAGTGTTTTCTACTAGCTCGTTACTCCCTTTTAAAATAGAAATAACCACCTAAACTAACTATCCGACTTTCGTGCCAAGCCTCCACGTTCTCCACAACGTCTATTTTTGGTCAAGCACGTGCAGAATAGTTTAGGAATATTCTCCAGGAATGTCGCCAAGACTTGGTCAAGCTCGTTATACCTGCGAGATAGTACAATACATAAGTAAACAATCGTTAGTACGAGGATCCTTAAAGTGATCCATGATCCTGATCCTGAAGCTCTTCTGAGGATCACCACCTGTCACAGAAGTAAGGATCACCAGTTAGGATAACAAATAAGGATCACTAATTGTTAGAAAATCCTCCCCTAACAATTGCCCCCAAAATATAAGGAGTGAAATTGTAAAATTAGCAAGTTATGTTTTCTTGATCTTATCCGTAACAAACTAACGAATATATAGCCGTTAAAATAGAACTAGCCGTTGCGATGATGATGTCACGGAAGTGACAATCCTGCAGAATCATAATTATAAATAGAGATATAGATAGGATCATTATGCATTCAAATTCGAAAGAGACTCCCTTTAAATTCTCAGTCGACGAACAACCAGGTAATTCTTTCTCCTCTTCCTTCCTTCTTACTCTGTTTCTTTATCTTTATCTCCGTCACTTCGAAAATGTTGCTCCGAAGTTCACCGGCCAAGGATCACAAAAAGGATAGCCCTTTGAAGAGTCAAAAGATCATCAAAGACTCAGTGAACGAGAGGTGTTGCTTTAACGACGCACAAGTAGATAACATCCGTCACCGTTTTCCGGCGAATGTCTTTTTCAAACCCTTCGATCCAACTGTTCTGAGCGACTACGTTTCTGATACATGGGTTGCCTTTCCAGTCACTCCATTTGCTATAGGGTACACCTATCCTTTCCCGGAGTTCACACAATCCTTCTTTTCCCTTACCGGCATATCTTACATTCAAGCCATGCCGATGATTTGGAGGGTTTTATACACCCTAGAGAGGATCATTGAGCAGGAGGGTCTTGCTTTAGGAATGTCAGAACTGGCGGAGTTGTATGATCTTACTACCTTCGGTTCCCACCGTTATTTGTTCAAACGAAAACCCAGTGCAGATCATCCTCTTCTCAAAGTCACCAAAAACGACAAAGATTGGAAGCGTCGCTTCTTCTTTGTAAGAAGGGATACCATTTCAGATGGAGAGCACTTACCAAGAACATGGTCCACCCATGGTAGGCCGGAGGATCCTGGGAAGGATCACCAGATGGTCATGTTTTTGTAATAGGATCACTAACCCCTTCTTTGTCTTGTGTCATGCAGCCATCTCTGTTTCACATCTCATCACAACACCCGCAACCAGGGAAAGACTTGCTGCTTTCTGGGGACTCGACCCTGAAACTAGAACTTTTAAGACAATAACCCAAGACTCACAGGAGGTATCCTCAGGCTCTGTCACAATGTCAAGTAAGTATCCTTGTTTAAAATTTAAATAAATAGTTAAATGTATATTAAGAAAAGATACTTATCTTGTTTTGGTTGTGTAGGTGCTGGAAAATCTGCCAAAGCTGCTTCAAGGTTCAGTGTCACCGATCTCACCACTGTCAAATCCTCCAAAAGAAAGGTCCCTACTAGCCCGACAGCCTCAATCCCCAAGGCACCCCTCAAAGGGAAGGGAATCAAGAAGAGAAAGACTTCCGAGGCTGAGGATTTGCAGGGTCTGCCCTTAATTCGCCACCAGTTCCTCGAGTACTTCAATGATGTAAGGATCACTGTCTCTGCTTGTATATCCTGCTGATCTAAGGATCACTTGCTCTTGAACTGCTTTATCCTTTTCATTTGCAGAAATTTGCTGAGATCGAGGATTACGTCGGCCATGTTGAGGATCAAGATAAGAAGATTGCCGACCTCCAGCAGGTTGCTGTGCTCAAGGATCTTGCACTTGCTGATCTTCAGAAGGAACTCCAGGATACCAAGCAAAAGATGGCTAAGGTGCTGGTTAACTTTGACTATGAAAGGCAGGAGATCACAGATGATGCTAAAGTTTCTGCCGCCATAGCAATGTACAAAACCAAGCTTCAAATGGCCTTGGAAGCTCAGGATCCTGCCTTTGACAAAAGTAGCTGGGAAATTGAAGAATGGAAGGCAAGGCTGGCTGAATTGGGTGATGAAGAGGAGGCTGAGGAGATTCTGGCAATTGAGGCTAGTGGCAGCGGGTTGAAGGATAAAGCTGAGGATGCAGCGGCTGGTGGTGATGATGATGCAGCGAAGGTGTGAGCTGCAAAAATGGGCGATGATGGAAATTTCTAGACGTGGCCGGAGCCCATTTTTTATGGTTTGGTAGTTTTTTGATTGTTGATGTTTTTGAACAATGGTGGGTCTGTAATAACTCTAAACAATAGTTCTTAGGTTTAAGGATCATGTATGATCCTTTGGACAATAGGCAGGATTGCAATTGGTGGAGGGATCCTCTGTTTGGGGGATGAAGCCATTGTGATCCTACCGCCTTTATATTCCTGCACTACCTTTGAACTCATTATCATGGACACCCTTTACCTACCCCAGCGGACGGGCCACGTTTTGCTGGTAGATGCTCGAGTAGGTAATTTTGACAACCTTTAAAGGGTTAGCCTTATGTTAATAAATAAAAACTTAACCTTTTGTCGCTTATCATGTGTTGCTATCCTTTTTAATATGTTACTTTCCAACTGTTGTAATGTTCATTCTGTTTATACTTATCAAGCCTTGAAAAATTAGAAAAGATATCCAAAAAGTTTAGGATATGAACAAGGATCACATATCCCATAACCGATAGGTTTTAAAAAGTGATATGATTTAAGAAATACAAGTTCAGTTGTCAAGTATAAGGGTTATTTAAAAGAATAATGAATAAAATCAAAAGAGTTAAGGATCATACCTGAGGATCCAAGTTAGAATCCTAACCATAATAAGGATAACTATAAGATAAACCTTAGAGTGAAATAAGGATCAAGGATCCCTAGCTGCCTATCTTCAAGGACCTGAAATAGAGCATAACTTGGGACTAAGCCAATATAAGAAAAGAGTTAGCAACTGGGGACAAGCCCAAGGATAACTGGGGACAAGCCCAAGGATAACTGGGGACAAGCCCAAGGATAACTGGGGACAAGCCCAAGGATCGTGTGTAAACTGGAGTATGGCCCTAACTGGCGACTATCCAAACTTAGTGACATGAAGATGCCAAAACCTTAGCTAACGTGAAAACGTTAGAAACCTTATGAACGGATGTATGGTACGTCTACCATTATACGTAGGATCCTAAGCATAGCCAGAACAATGGAATTATCAGCCCCTAGAACGAGTACTGGTCCCAAAGCCTTGAACTATGCCAGGATCATCGTGCGCTACAGGCGGAATCTGGGGACAAGCCCGAATAACTGGGGTTAAACCCAAAAGACGGATTGCTTCTGTGGATAACCAACGTTATGCTAAGGATACCTGAACTTTCAAAACTTAAACTCACGTGAGAGATGGATAAAGGATACATGATCCTTATCCTTATAAGAGAAAATAATGAAATGAAATAGCTTAAGTTTAGGATATTACCTAAGTAAGGATCACCGATACTTTGAGGATCCTTTAAGGATATCCCTTTCGCTAGGATCACCTCTGCCATGAGGATCCTTGTCACATGAAATATTTCTTCAAGTGGACAGCATTCCAAGCTCTTGGTAGCAAATCACCTTCCATGGTTAGCAATCTATATGCCCCCTTTCCTGCTTCAGCTTCAATCAAATAAGGGCCTTCCCATTTTGGAGCCAACTTCCCATCAGCAGGATTGGTAGTATTTTGGAATGCTTTCCTTAATACCATATCTCCAACTTGAAACCTCCTGATCCTGACATTTTTGTTGTAAGCACCAGCCATTCTTTGCTGATAACTGGCCATCCTTATTCTAGCCATATCCCTGATTTCTTCGATAGTATCCAGGTCTTGAGCCAAGTTTTCATTATTTTCCTCAGGATCACGAGTACTTGTTCTAGCAGTTGGAACCACCATTTCTGTTGGGATCACCGATTCTGCCCCAAACACCAAAGAGAATGGTGTTTGACCAGTAGCATTCTTAGGGGTTGTCCTGTCAGCCCAGAGCACATAGGGTAGTTCTTCTGCCCATTTCCCTTTCTTGGATCCAAGCTTCTTCTTCAAATTGTTGATGATGATCTTGTTGGATGATTCTGCCTGACAATTAGCTTGTGGGTGGACTGGTGTTGATGTTATCATCTTAATCCCCCAGCTGTCACAAAAGTTAGTGGTTCTGCCCCCAATAAATTGGGAACCATTATCACATATAATCTCAGAAGGAATTCCAAATCTAGTTATAATATTTCTTTTAATGAAGGATATAACTTCCTTTTCTCTAACTTGGGCAAAAGCTTCAGCCTCTATCCACTTGGAGAAGTAATCAGTCATAGCTAGCATGAATACTTTTCCACCAGGTGCCTTAGGGAGCTTGCCAACTATATCCATACCCCATCTCATAAATGGCCAAGAGGAGGATATAGGATGCAATAATTCAGCTGGTTGATGAAGGATATTGCTGTGTCTCTGGCAAGGATCACATCTTCTGGCATACTCCACAGCATCTTTCTTCATGGTTGGCCAGTAATATCCTGTCCTCAGGATCCTTGAGAATAATGCCCTGCCCCCAGTGTGGTTTCCACAATCTCCTTCATGGAAGTCTTTTAAAACTTCTTGAACTTCAGGATCCTCAATGCGTCTCAAGTATGGTCCTGCAAGAGATCGTTTATACAACATATTATTCATAATTGTGAATTGAGATACCTTAGATTTGAAAGCCCTAGGGTTTTCTCCTGTAGGAATCTCTCCATGTTGTAAGTATCTCATAATTGGTGAGATCCATGATCCTGATCCTGAATGGGATTGAGTACCCTCACAAGGGATAATTGCAGAATCATTTCCTATCTCCATAGCCTCGTGATCCTCGATAGCCGGGGTCAGGATATGGATAATAGGAATCTTGATATCCTCCGGGATCTTCAAGGATGATCCTAAGTTAGCCAATGCATCAGCTTCTGTATTTTCTTCCCTTGGTACCTGTGACAAACTAAAGGAAACAAAAGAGAGTGCCAAACTTTTGACTATCTCTAAATACTTGGTTAGCTTTTCACCTTTAACAGAATATGATCCATTAAAGTGGTTTGTAATCAACAAAGAATCTACGTGTACCTCAAGATACCTGATCCCCATGTGCTTTGCAATTTGTAAACCAGCAATTAGGGCTTCATATTCAGCCTCATTGTTAGTGGTTTGGAATTCACAAGCTATAGAATGGGGTATTATGTCCCCCTGTGGCGATTTTAGTAGTATTCCAAGCCCTGTGCCTTTGACATTTGAGGATCCATCAGTATAAAGTATCCAAGGATCCTTGGTCTCTTCTAGCTGCTGGACTTCTAGCTCAGCTTCTTCTTGTAAATCACTACTGAAATCAGCCACAAAGTCAGCTAATGCTTGGGATTTGATGGCTGTCCTAGGCTCATATCTTATATCATATGCACTCAATTTCACTGCCCACTTAGCCATCCTTCCTGACATCTCTGGTTTCCTGAGGACATTCTTAATTGGAAAATTAGTTTTAACAATGATAACATGAGTTTCAAAATAATGTCTTAACTTGGTAGATGCCATTATTAATGCAAGAATAAGTTTTTCAAGGTGTGAATACCTGGATTCGGCATCAAGTAAACTTTTACTTACATAATAGACAGGATGTTGTGTACCTTCATGATCCTTAACAAGGACCGCACTTACTGCTTTTGAGGATACTGCAAGATACAAGGATAACACATCGCCTTTTTCTGGTTTCATCAAGGATGGGGCTGAGGATAAGTAATCTTTGAGGGCTCTCAAAGCATTTTCATGCTTCTCGGTCCACTCAAATTTCTTGTTCTTCCTTAGGATATCATAGAATTCTTTGCACTTCTCCGAGGATTTGGATATAAATCTGTTCAAAGCTGCTATCCTTCCTGTTAGCCTTTGAACATCCTTAGCATTGGCCGGAGATTTGATGTTCACTATTGCTTTGATTTGTTCCGGGCTAGCTTCAATGCCTCTCTTAGTCACCATGTATCCTAAGAATTTACCTGCTTTAACACCAAAACGACATTTTGAAGGATTAAGCTTCATATTATATTTGTCAAGGATATCAAATGCTTCCTCCAAATCCTTTAGGTGATCCTCAGCTCTTATGGATTTTACCACCATATCATCTATGTAAACCTCCATAGTTTGTCCGATCTGATCCTTGAACATCATATTCACCAGCCTTTGGTACGTTGCACCTGCATTTCTCAATCCGAACGGCATAGCAATATAGCAATATATACCAGTTGGAGTCATGAAGGCTGTATCCTCTTGGTCGGATGGTTCCATTTGGATTTGTTGAAATCCAGATGAAGCATCCATAAAAGTTAACAGTTCATGACCCGCAGTTGCATCCACCATGGAGTCAATGTGGGGTAAAGGGAAAGGATCCTTGGGACATGCCTTATTTAAATCGGTAAAATCGACACATACCCTCCACTTTCCTTTTTTCTTTTGGACAACAACCACATTGGCCAACCATCTTGGATACTTGACCTCTCTAATCATACCTGCCCGGAGCAATTTTTCTACCTCTTCCTGGATAATGGCATTCCTTTCCGGTGCAAACTTCCTTCTCCTTTGATGGATTGGTCTGAAGGATCTGTCGATGCCGAGTTTATGGGTGATAACATCTTTGGATATACCAGTCATGTCTTCGTGTTTCCATGCAAAGGTAGTCTTTCTCCTTTTGAGGAAGGATACGAGGTCTTCTTTCATTTCGCCAAGGATCCCTGATCCGATATAGATTTTGGATTCAGGATCATCGGGATCCATGAGGATTTCTACCACATCCTGCTCTCTGGCCTCCAAGACATTCCTTGGAGGATACCTTGATTGCTATTGCTCCCTTGACTTCGAGGCTGGTTTCATCGATGAAGTATAGCAATTCTTAGCCTCCTGCTGATCACTATCAATCTTTACTATTCCCCAAGGACTAGGGAGCTTCACACATTGATGGTAAGTAGACGGGACTGCTTTCATATCGTGTATCCAGGGCCTGCCAAGGATAACATCACAACAAGATAAACAGTCAATAACACAAAATTTTTTATAAGAGTGTAAGCCTTCAATATATATTGGGAGTTTAATGTCCCCCAGGGTGTTCTTAGTTTCGCCACTAAATCCCACGAGCACGGAGGATCTTGGTATGATCTCTGATTCAGGGATACCCATCTTCTTTAGAACATCAAGCTGGATAATGTTCACTGAACTTCCTCCGTCTATAAGGATCCTGCGGACAAAATGGTTAGATATGAAAAGAGTAATAACTAAACCATCGTGATGAGGATCCTGGATATCAACACGATCCTCTTCGTCGAAGGTTATGACTTTTCCTTCGGAGACACTTGATGTTCGAACTGGTCTTTCTCCATTATCCATTTTAGTTTCCTTTGCATGCCTTTTAGCTGCTGAGAAGGATGTGCCACAAATGTCGGATCCTCCAGAAATAAAGTTTATCACTTGTGCATCTGCTGGAGGAGCTGGAGCCTTTTCAGGGATCCTTTCAGGATCCTGAGTCCTTGACTTTTTTCTTCCCAACAACTCTTTTAGATGCCCTTTGCTCAACAAATATCCAATTTCCTTTCTTAATGCAATGCATTCTTCTGTGAGGTGCCCAAAATCTTCATGATATGCACACCACTTTGATTTATCCTTAGTTGCAGCCGGCCTATCATTCTTTCTCGGCCATCTAGCTTTATCACCTAGGTTCTGCATAACAAGGATTAGTTCATTGTTATCAACACTAAAGCAATATTCAGAAATTGGAGGATAATCTTCGTCATCCTCTTCTTGATCAATAGAGTGCACGTTCTGGTTATCAGATCTGTTGTAGGATCTGAACTTGTTGTTCCTGAATGAGGATCCTTGCTTATCCTGTTTTGAGGATCCTGTTATCCTCTCCTGGATCCTCTTGTCATCCTCTAGCCGAATGTACCTAAGGGCCCGGGTTCTTACCTCATCTAGGTTCCTGCATGGTGTCCTAACAAGATCATCATAAAATAACGAATCCCTAAGCAATCCCATTTTGAAGGCCTCAACAGCCGTGGCTATATCTAAGTTAGGATTGTCTAAGGATTCTTTACTGAATTTGGTAATGTAATCCCTTAATGATTCATTATGACCCTGGGTTATCCTATATAAATCACTAGTTAATCGTTCAAATTTTCTACTACAAGAAAACTGATTATTAAACAAGTTAACTAGGTTAGCAAATGAGGTAATAGAATAGGGAGGAAGACTTAGCAGCCATTTGAGAGCTGATCCAGTAAGAGTGGATCCGAATCCTTTGCACAGGCATGCTTCCTTTAACCTTTCTGGGATTGGATTGATCTCCATCCTCTCCCTGTATTGTGCTATGTGTTCTTCAGGATCTGTTGAGCCATCATACAGCTTCATTGTAGGCACATGGAACCTCTTGGGTATCTCAGCATCACAGATTGGTGGTGCAAAACGAGATATCTTATGGCTCCCATCTGCAATCTCTGGGATAGGTTTGACTACTCCCGGGACACTTGATATCATATCCTTTAGCTTTTGCAATTCTCTGGCCATGGCATGATTGATACCTGGATCCTGCATAAGACCTTGGTTAGTAGTATAAGAATTGTTAAAAGTGTTACCTCCCATTGGATTCAAGTTAGGGAGAGTGGATGTTAATCCATATTGTTGGGGCTCTGGAATGATCGAGGGACCAGTAGAAGCGTTGGTCTGCATTGGAATAAAATCTCCCTGATGGACATCTGAACTTCCTGTTTGCAAGCTCCTCAAGGATCCTGGCATCTGGAAGGATCCCTGAAACTGGGATGATCCTGGAACGAAGAAGGATCCTTGAACCTGGGATGATCCTGGAACGAAGGAGGATCCTTGAACCTGGGATGATCCTGGAGCGAAGGAGGATCCTTGAACCTGGGATGATCCTGGAACGAAGGAGGATCCTTGAACCTGGGATGATCCTGGAACGAAGGAGGATCCTTGAACCTGGGATGATCCTGGAACGAAGGAGGATCCTTGAACCTGGGATGATCCTGGAACGAAGGAGGATCCTTGAACCTGGGATGATCCTGGAACGAAGGAGGATCCTTGAAACTGCTGCACTCCTGAACTTGTGAGGGATCCCATATGCTGAGGATAGGATCCCGCTGGCTGGAAAAGTGAACCTGATGCCTGGGTCATTGTTGTTGTTCCGTAGTGCACTCCTTTTGGTCCACCCACATATTGAATGTCTGGAACCACTGATGGCTGAGAAGTAATCACCGGAGTATCAAAATTCAAAGATCTGGGCATCAGTGGGGAGCGATCCTCTGTCGTTTTCTTCTGTTTCTTAATTTCGTCAATCTCCCGGAGGATCCTTTCGTTGGTTTTATCCTGCTCTTGTGCATGATTCCTCATCTGCAAAATCAAGGCATAGAGATCATTAGTAGTAGGATTAGTTGAAACAGAAGAAGTAGGTGGTTTTGAGAAAATGGGAGTCGGTTTCTTCGCAGCATTCTCAGTATTCTTCTGGGATCCAGAAGGTGGTGGAGGCAAAGGAGGAACGCCTTGTGAAGAAGTGAATGAGGGCATCAAGTTTGAAGCATTCTTCGATGAGGAAGCCATCTGCTTGGTTGTAGTGAACCGAATTAAGCACAGAAATGCGTATTTTCTTAAGGACGAAGCACCAATTGCCCCACGGTGGGCGCCAAACTGTTTTGGTCAAAAATTAGACGAGGATAATGCAACCAAACTCTTTGTTACGGGGAATGATGCTCAAAATGTGTAACAGCGATGAAGATCACTTCAATGTGAATTGCACAAACAACACAAGGATTTATACGGGGAAAAAGCCCTTGATCAAGAGTTGATCTCCGGCACAAAAAACCCCGGGTGATGGAAACTACCGATCACCAAGCTCAAATAAATGAATGAATGTTTACAACTTCGGATAGTAACGAGCTAGGTACAAGGATCACTACGGTGGAATGTGTAAAAAGTGTATGTAATTGCTAAGTGTTTGAATGAGAGCTTGTATGAGAGCTTGTATGAGTGTGTGTAACTGCAAAAAATGACTAAGTGTTTTCTACTAGCTCGTTACTCCCTTTTAAAATAGAAATAACCACCTAAACTAACTATCCGACTTTCGTGCCAAGCCTCCACGTTCTCCACAACGTCTATTTTTGGTCAAGCACGTGCAGAATAGTTTAGGAATATTCTCCAGGAATGTCGCCAAGACTTGGTCAAGCTCGTTATACCTGCGAGATAGTACAATACATAAGTAAACAATCGTTAGTACGAGGATCCTTAAAGTGATCCATGATCCTGATCCTGAAGCTCTTCTGAGGATCACCACCTGTCACAAAAGTAAGGATCACCAGTTAGGATAACAAATAAGGATCACTAATTGTTAGAAAATCCTCCCCTAACACTCATGATTAGTGGTTTGGAATTCACATGCAATGGATTGGGGTATAATGTCCCCCTGTGGCGATTTTAGTAGTTTGCTTTGTCTAGTTCCTTTAACATCTGAAGCTCCATCCGTGAAGAGTGTCTAAGGATCCTTGGTCTTCTCAAGTTGTTGAACTTCTAGTTCAGCTTCCCTTTGTAGATCACTACTGGAATCAGCCACAAAGTCAGCTAAAGCTTGGGACTTGATGGCAGTCCTGGGTTCATACTTAATGTCATATGCAATAAGCTTGACTATCCACTTTGCTATTCTACCTGACACTTGAAGTTTCCTGAGAACATTCTTGATAGGAATGTTAGTTTTCACAATAATGGTGTGAGTTTCGAAATAATGTCTATGTTTAGCAGAAGCCATAATTAAATCAAGAATTAATTTCTCTAAATGAGAATACCTGGCCTCAGCATCAAGTAGAATTTTACTTACATAGTATACCGGATGTTGAGAGCCTTCATGATCCTTAACTAGGATCACACTTACTGCTTTAGCTGAAATAGCTAAGTATAAGGATAACGATTCTCCATTTTCTGGTTTCATCAGGGCTGGTGCTGAGGATAGATAATCCTTAAGAACCTTAAGTGCAGCTTCATGCTTATCAGTCCACTCAAACTTGCCTTGAGCAATTTGTCTACCTCTTCTTGGATAATGGCATTCCTTTCAAGTGCAAACTTTCTCCTGTCATATCTTCATGTTTCCAAGCGAAGGTAGATTTTCTTCTTTCCAATAAGGATACTAAATCCTGCTCAATACTGTCTAGGATCCCGGATCCTATAAAAATTTTGGATTCAGGATCCTCTGGGTTCAATATAATATCCTTGACGTCTTGCTCTCTTGCCTCCATGATGTCTTGCTCCTTGGAGGCTGGCTTCATTGAAGAAGTGTAACAGTTCTTTGCCTCCTGCTGATCACTTTCTATCTTTACCATATCTCATAGAGTTGGGACCTTGACACATTGATGATATGTTGAGGGGGACTGCCTTCATATCGTGTATCCATGGCCGTCGTGATGAGGATCCTGAATGTCCGCACAGTTATCCTCATTATATGATATTACTTTCTGCTCGGTAAGGATGGAGGTCCGAACAGGTTTGCCCCCATTCTCCATCTTTGTTTCCTTTGCAAGTCTCTTAGCTGCTGAGAACCTTCGGAGATGAAATGGATGATTCAAGCATCGGATGGTGGAGGAGGAGCTTTTTCAGGAACTTTCTCACGATACTTGATCCTTGAGTTTTTCCTTCCAAGCAATTCCTTCAAGTATCCTTTGCTCAAAAGATAACCTATCTCCTTCCTTAATGCTATGCACTCATCTGTGAGATGACCAGAATCCCCATGGTAAGCACACCATTTCGATTCGTCTTCGGTGGCAGACGGTTTGTCATTCTTCCTTGGCCACCTAACCTTGTCACCTAAACTCTGCATATAAAGGATTAGTTCATTATTATCAGCAGAAAAACAATATTCAGAAATAGGAGGATAATCCTCATCATCTTCCTCTTGTTCCACAGCATGCACATTCTGGTTGTCATGCTTGGAGTATTGCTTGGATCAGTTATCCTTGAGATAGGATCCTTATTTGTCTTGCTTTGAGGATCCTGACAATCTCTCGTGGATCCTTTTGTCATCCTCTAAACGGATGAACCTAAGGGCCCCGTTTCTTTCCTCATCTAAGTTCCTGCAAGGGGTCATGACAAGATCATCATAGAACATTGAATCCCTAAGCAAGCCCATTTTAAAGGCTTCTAGAGCTGTAGCAATATCTAAGTTAGGGATTTCTAAGGATTCTTTACTGAATTTAATTATGTAATCTCTAAGTGATTCATTATGACCTTGAGTTACCCTATATAATTACTAGTTAATCGTTCAAATCTCCTACTGCATGAGAATTGGCTATTAAACAAATTAACTAGATTAGCAAATGAAGTAATAGAGTAAGGAGGAAGACTTAGCAGCCATTTTAACGCTGATCCGGTAAGTGTGGATCCAAAGCCCTTGCACAAGCAACCAGATTTGGTGTCTGAAACCTCTTCGGTATTTCTCCTGAATGATTCAAGTTTGGAATTCCAGATGTGAATCCATGTTGGCGGGATTCTGGCATAACCGAGGGACCAGAGGAAGCAATGGTCTGCATTGGTATGAAGTCTCCTAGATAAACATCTGAACTTCCGGGTTGCACACTCCTTAAGTATCCTTGATCCTGGAAGATGTTGGATCCTTGAAGTGTTGTGAATGTAGGTCTTGGAGGATAATCCATGGATTCGGAAACCTGAGATGAAGATCCTTGAACCTGAGAGGATCCTTGAACCTGGGAGGAGGATCCCTGAACCTGAGAGGATCCTTGAACCTGAGAGGATCCTTGAACCTGGGAGGAGGATCCCTGGACTTGAGAGGATCCTTGAACCTAAGAGGATCCTTGAACCTGAGAGGATCCATGAACCTGAGAGGATCCTTGAACCTGAGAGGATCTTTGAACCTGAGAGGATCCTTGAACCTGAAAGGATCCTTGACCCTGAGAGGAGGATCCCTGAATTGGCTGCATCCCCATACATCTTCCTAAACTGGTGAAGAATCCCTGATGCTGAAATGAGGATCCTGAAGGCTAGAAAGAGGATCCTCGAGCCTGAGACATTACCGATGATCCAGAACGCATTCCTATTGATGCACTCTGGTATTGGACATCTGGAGCAGTAAAGTGCTGGGAAGTTATGACCGGAGTGTCGAAATTCAGCGACCTCGACATCAAAGGGGAGTGATCCTCTGCTGATTTTATCAATTTCGCGAAGGATCCTGCCATTAGTTTTGACGTGCTGCTGCATGTGATCCTTCATCTGCACAATCAAAGCATAAAAATCACTGTTAGTAAGTGTAGAGGAAGAAACAACAGTTGGTTTTGTGAAAACGGGGGTTGTCTTCTTCGGAGAATTCTCAGCATTCTTCTGGAATGCATGGGGGAGATGATGCAAAGGCGGAATGCCCTGTGAAAAAGTGACCGCCGACATAGAACTTGGAGTAGTTTTCCCTGAGAAGCCATGTGGTTGAAGGTAATGAACCGAAATGAATGAAATGAACAAAATTTCTCAGAATTGAAGCACCAATTGCCCCACGGTGGGCGCCAAACTGTTTTGGTCAAAAATCACACAAGGATAATGCAACCAAATCTGATTTTGTGAGGAATGATGCTTGGTTAATTGAATGAACGACAAGTGTATGAAATCAACGATGAACACCGAGATTTATACGAGGAAAAAGCCCTTGATCTTTAGAAGATCTCCGGCATAAAAAACCTCGGGTGATGGAAACTACCGATCACCAAATATATTGCTGAAACAATAGTGATCCTTGTACAACTTCGGAAGAAAACAAGCTCGATACATTGAATTTCTAGTGAAAGTGTGTATTTTTTGCGAAGTGTTTGCAGAGAATTCGTGTATTGTGTGTATTTTCTGTGGTATGCACGACTTATGCCTCTAATGAGCTTGTTTCCCCTTAAAAAGATAAGAAAAAACAACTAACTAACTTCCCGAAAAAGGTGGAAGTCACCCATGACCACCACTAACGGTTATTTCCTCAATATGCACGTGCCTAAAAGCATATTCCACGAGATTCCAGCAAAGAAGTGGTCCACTACGTCCATTTCCTGCATTTACACATTAAAAACGTGCAAAACATAAGTTCTGTTAAGGATCCTGATCCTCAGACTCGTGATCCTCAGACTCTGGATCCTCAGACTCTGGATCCTCAGACTCTGGATCCTCAGACTGTCTGCATCATCCATTAAGGATCCGTGAACCATGCCCAGACTCAGAATAGATGATCCTTAGCATAAAATTCATGCCCTAACAAACACCATGAAATTTACGGGTATTAGCACTAGTTATATATATAAACAATAGAAGAGCTTAAAGTAAAAGCTAAATTAACTTTAAGGTTACTAACAAAAAAATCATATCAAACCATGTTAAATGTGTTGTGCCATCTACTAATTTTGGTAAAGACCAGCCTTTTTTATTTCTTACACTTACTTTTATCTTTTATAAATAACGCACAAAACAAACCACAAAGAAAGTTGTTAATTAATTTCATTGAAAAAAAAGGTGTACGATACCATTGTTGTTCGTATGGTATCTGTGATTAGGGATGAACAAATGGTACCGGGTAGCAGTATCGAATTTCTCGAACTAAAAGATTTTCAAACTCAATTCGGTACCGACTTTTGGCGTTTTCTGTACCAGGCTGGTGCCGGTTTTTACCTTCATATACCGATAACGAACCGGACCATACTAGTTTTTTCGATACTAGTACCGGTTGACACCAAACTAATCCAACTTAAAAAAGTAAAGAAAATAATTATCATCATAATATTAAAATAATAAAGATATTAAAAACTATATATATTATTATAGTATATTTTTTTTCATTCGATACAGTGTTTTTAATATATTAAAAACACTATTCATCAAATAATAATAATAATAAAATAATAGTAATAATAATAATAATATATAATATAATTGTTCCTAAAAAATTAAATGACTAAAATGACCTCATGTGAAAGGCACATGATTAGATTTAAAAAAAATTAACTGAGTTAGAGTTAAATGGTAGCATATAGTATTCTAAAACATTAAGTACAAAATTCATCAATTTTAAAGACAAAGGACACCGTCTGAAACTTGGTATAAAGATAAAGGACAAAATCTGTAATTCACTCAAACAAAAAAAAGGTCGTAACATTAACTAATATATCCACGTATGTTCGGTTCGTTATAGTTGCGACTCGGCTCTGAAAATTAAGATGTAACAATGGAAAAGTGCATCGTAATTTAAACAAATCGTAATCGTATATCGGTATCAATCACAAAAGAAAATATAAAATAATATATTAAACCCTATATAAAGAAGCAACTTCTCTATGCTTCTATAGTTGTAACATGAGCTTTTAGCATGTTTTTCAAAAAAAAACTAGAATTTTCCTTTTTAACCTTCAACTTTTAATCTCTTACAATTTAAGTTTTAAGTTTAATCTTTGTTTCCTTTTTAACCCTAAACTTTTAATCTTTGATAATTTAAGTTTAAAGTTTTAATCTTTGGTAATTTAACCCTTTTGATTAATTTGATTTTTCCCTTCTAATTCAAAAGTTTCTATCTTATACGATTTAACCCCTTTTATTAATTTGATTTTTCACTTCTAATTCAAAAGTTTCCATCTTTTGCAATTTAACCACTTTGATTTTATGTGTGGTAATCTTGGCTTTGGGGGTTTTTCAAACAAAAATGGTTATGCATATGGTTGTTAAAACGTTGGCTTTTGGGGGTTTTTTTAAAAAAAATTGATTTTTTTACTTTTCACCCAAAAGTATTTCATAAATTACTTTTAACCCAAAACTATTTGTTTTTTTTTTACTTTTAACACAAAACTTTTTATCTTTTGCAATCTATCCTCACAACTTTTTTTTACTTTCAGCTTTGGTCCTTTATAGCTTTTGTTTTCCGCAAATTTTTCGCTTTATGCTTCGTTCTAAATTTTGTGACTTAACACATCGCAACGTTCGTCTTTGGTTTAACGTTTTTACGTTTCGTCTATTTTTTCCCGTTTGACATGTTCAACATAACGTGCGCGTCATAAATCGACTTAGTTATAACTAAAGAATCCCCGCCGCATTGCAGCAGGTCGTAATTCTAGTTTATAATAAAACAATAACAAAATCTTAAAGTAAAAAATAATATATAAAGACCAATTCTATATTCTATAATATAACAAAAGTTGAAGGTTCTTAGTAACAGTAGAACTATTGGACAATATTTGGATGCTAATTACAATTCTGCCTTCTTTTGTATTGTATGTGCTCATCTCCTCATATTTACCATATTGAAGTGAAGTGAAGCGAAGTGAAGTGAAGTGATGATATACTATATTTTATTTTATTTTATCTAAGTCTTAAAGTTACTAATATTTTTTCTACCTAGATAAAGCCAATGATTTCTACATCAAGTGGTAGAAGACTTGTATTTCTCTTGGGAGATACATGTTCAACTCTTACTTGGCGCATAACAAGGCAATGGTGGGCAATGGTGGGCAATGATAGGAGATCCAAGGAAACTTGGGTTCGATCCTTGAGTCAAACGGGTTTTACCGGTAATTTCACCGTTGTGCCTACGGGGAATGGGTTACCGGGTTTTCCCCAGAATTGGTGGTGGACTCGGGTTACTCTCGGAGTACTCTGTTTGTTCTAATGGGTGCACCAAGAGTGTTTGGGATTAATTTTGTTGGCCGTTCACAAAAAATCTAGAAAAAATTTATTAGGAAAGGTATGTATTTAGTTATAAGAATGTGTTTTTGATTTATTTGTTTATTTTTTTAGACTTTTGATTTAAAAATACCCTAGCTTTGGTTTTTTTTCGATTGTTATACTGAGTGTCGATACCTTAAAGAAGCGAAACAGTACCAATCAACTTTCCGCCGCGAAGCGCGGAGTACCCCAACTAGTTATACATATTAAAGAAAAACTTACCATGAACAGTGTTTTGTAAATTTATTATTATTAACTTACCATGAACACTGTTTTGTAAATTTATTATTATTATTATTATTATTATATTAAGTGATGAACATTTAATAATTGTTATTCAAATCATAGGTGATTAACATTTAGGGGTTGTTTTGCAACTTCTGAATGATTAAGTGCTGAATCAATAAAAGGTCTGAACCATTAACTACTGAACCAGTAAGAGGTCTGAACCATTAAGAGCCAGTATAATGTTTAACCGTTCAGAGACAAATCTGACCAATTTAGATTTGAGGTCTTAACCATTCAGACTCAGTATAATGCTTAATCATTTAGAGGCAAATGTTTGAACCATTAAGAGCCAGTATAATGTTTAACCATTCAGAGACAAATGTCTGACCAATTCACATTTGAGGTCTTAACTATTCAGACTCAGTATAATGCTTAATCATTCAGAGGCAAATGTCTGAACCATTCAGATATCAGCTTGCGAAACAAACAGTCTGAACCATTAAGTGCTAAACCAGTAAGATGTCTGAACCATCAAAAGCGTCATTACGAAGTAAACAAACAGCCCCTTAGTATATGAAATTAAATTAATTCTTGATATTATTTATTAATATTGATAAATAGTTGTATTTTTTATCAACTTTTGTTCTTTTAAGTTTTTTTCATAAAAGTTGAATAAGTAGTTGTATTTAAACTTTTTTTTCCTGACTGTCTAATATAATTTTTTTTCCTAATTTTTTTTAAAGCGGTTTTGTATTCAAATAGAATATATCCTTGGTATAGGTATTGTGATGAAGTGAACCAATTATGAACCAACATCGGTACATGTATTATCGGAATCGGTACCAGTATTTGGCTTTATGATTTTCGATTTATGTAAAACATGCGACGATATCCTTTTGATCATTCCACGACTTCATTTTTTTTTCTCTTTTGTTTGGTATAACGAGTGACTATATCGTACCAAGTCGAGCCGATACCAATTGAATTCGAGCTACGATTTTTTTTATTATTGTATTAAGTTATGAACATTTATTGGTATTATTTTATTAATATTGATAAACGATTGTATTTTTTATCAACTTCGATTCTTTAAGCTTTTTTTAAAAAAAAGTTGAATAAGTGCTATTCAAATTATTTTTTTTCTCGACATTCTGGTATAAGTTTTTTTTTTTTTTTTTTTTTTTTAAACGGTGTTGTATTCAAATAGAATATTTCTTTGATATAGATAGGTATTGTGATGAAGCGAACCGATTATGACCCAACAACATCGGTACATGTATGTGTATTATCAAAATAGGAACCAGTGGTTGGTTTTATGGTTTTCGATTTATCTAAAAGATGTGACGATATCCTTATGGTCATCCCATGACATTATTTTTTTGTTTTTCTCTTTAGTTTGGTATAACGAGTGACGGCATCGTACCAATTCAAGCCGATACAAACTGAATTCCCGCCGCGTAGCGCGGGGGAATTCCACTAGTTATGAATTAAAATTAAAACTAATAATATATAAATACCAATTATAAATTATAACTACTCACAATTTGAATTGTTAGTTTACGAATAGATAATCAGGGTGGAGATACAATAGAAAGTTTATTTGGCTAGGAAGGCTAGGAAGTGATCTTGACCATCCATTTAGTTAATCAAGGGTTAAGATTAAATGATGGAAATTGAAGGGAAAAAAAGAGGCGCGTGAGTTTGTTTAGGGGCATTCTAGTCAATCCAAGGCAATAGTTTCTCTCTCATCCAATTTCCCCCCATTTTTTAAACGTTAATAACTCTTTCATACGACATTATTTTTTTTTTATAAAAATTGCACCAAAAAACGAGCGTTTTTTTATCTTAAAAACGAGTATACTATTGCTATATTTTCGAAAAAAAAATTTGATAACCCAGTTGCGTAAAACGCAATGGAAAAAACCCAGTTGCGTAAAACGCAATGAAAAAAAAACCTAAAAAATGACATTTTTCTAAAACGCAATGCACAAAAAAACACAAAGAAATGTCTTATTTGTAAAACGCAATGGCTAGAAAACACAAAGAAATGTGTTATTTCTAAAACGCAATAGCCTAAAAACTCAAAAGAAAGTGTAGTTTGTAAAACGCAATGGACTGAAAACACATAAAAATGTGTTTTACCTAAAACGCAATGCAACAAAAAGACAAACACATGTCTTATTTCTAAAACGCAATGGCCAGAAAACACTTAAAATGTCTGTTTTCTAAAACGCAATGGACTGAAAACACATAAAAATGTGTTTTACCTAAAACGCAATGCACAAAAAACACAAAGAAATGTCTTATTTATAAAACGCAATGGCCAGAAAACACTTAAAAATGTCTCATTTCTAAAACGCAATGGCCTAAAAAAACAAAAGAAAGTGTTTTCTGTAAAACGCAATGGACTGAAAACACCTAAAAATGTGTTTTACCTAAAACGCAATGACTAAAAACACTTCAAAAATGTGTTTTTCTAAAACGCAATGACCAGAAAACGCATAAAAATGTATTAGTTTTAAAACGCAATGGCATAAAAACACCAAAGAAAGTGTTCTCTCTAAAACGCATTGAACCAGGACAATAGTTGTCTGTGAATTGTCTGAACCAGGAATGCAGTTCTAAAACGCAATGGCATAAAACTGTCTACGAATGCAGTTTTCCAGAGACAAATTTATAGAAAATTAATTTTTCTCATGCATTTTTATTAAAGCAATTTAATCGAAAAAAAAAATCCGAAACCCCAGCCAGGGGCTCTGCCCCTTGGACCTCGCCAGGGGCTGCCGCCCCTGGGACCCTGCTACCAGTGGCTGCCGCCCCCGGACACCCGCCAAGATCGTAAAACGCAATGACTAAATGAAAAACCCAGATCGTGAAAATGAAATTAAAGAATTTCTTACATGGATCGAAGCCGATTTCTTCATCGATAGACGAAATTTGAATGAGAGAAACACTTATCAGCGATTGAATCGAACGGATCGAGTGATTATCTTCAAAATCACGGGAAAAAACGAGATTTTGAATGAAATTAAACTGGGTTTTCTTCAAAAAAAAAAGCTGAAGAACACGTTGATCGGGTGTTTGAATCATTGATTGATGACGAAAATCGCACTATAATGTAGTGATTATTGAGATAGTAAGTGAAGAAAAGGTTGGAGATGGTGGGTTTTGAAAATGGTGGGTTTTGAAGTAACTGGGGAGAAGAAGGAAGAAGAAATGATGGGATTGACTAAAATATCATTTCTCTTTATTTTAAAATTTGCCACATGTCATAATCCTATTGTTTCCTATCATTCCTAGCCAAAATAAACTTCCTATTTGATCTTTTCCCTAGATAATCAATCCTACATATAAAACAAGAAATAAGTTGTAGTTTGTTAGTTTAGGAATAGATAATCAATTCACATATAAAACTAGAAATAAGTTTTAGTTTAGCTACCTATGGAAAAAACGAAACTAAATGGAAATAAAGCGTCCCCCTTAGCTCAGCTGGTTGATGGACCGGTTGTTTCCTTGTGAGACTCCGGTTCGATTCCCGGCAAAAGCATATGGGTGTGACATGTGCGCTATGATGGTGAAAAACCCACTGAGGAGGGTTTGATCCTGAGCGTCACTCAGGTTTTCATCCGCTTGTTACTCCAGCGAGTAAAATCGTATGGAGGCAGTACGGTTTCCAGGGGAAAGCCTTCGACCCAAGACTGGTTAACCCAGTGCTGGCCCCGTTATCTGGGCCCACATTCTTGGAGAGGGTCCGCGATATACGAATGTGACAATGTTCACCATTAAGAAGTTCAACTTTCAAAAAAAAAAAAAAAAGGAAAGAAATAAATGTTTCACCAAACAGTGCAACTTTTGAAGTTGAGCGCAAGAATCAAAGCAAAACCCTCATAATTTCTCTGTATCTCCCTCCCTCTTTCTAAAACATTTTCGAGAGAACCAGAGGAAGAGGAATGGCTTCGTTGAACGGCGACGGAGACGACCGATCTGGTAACCGGAAGAGGAAAACCCCCTCTGACGACGTCGACGGTTATTTTGAAGCCGAGGAGAACGACGATGGCGAGATAAAGGGTAAGGATCCTTGCATTGTTTGAATATTGCTACATTTCATTGTTTTAGGGCTGCATGTGATTTATCAGTTTTGTTATTCATCGCTATTGTTTGAGTATTTGTTATTCATTGCATCATTTTTACTTCCATCTTTGTTGATGGTTTGATTTAGTGTTCAATCTTTGTGTTTTACTGTATCTTAGTGATAGCCGCCAACTGTAAGATCATTTCTTTTCAAGTCAAAGGCTTAGACACCATTGGCAGCATTAAACTCCAGATTGAGGCTCAGGAAGATATTCCCTGCCACCAGCAGGAACTGATCTTCAATGAAATGCTTCTTCAGGACCATGATACACTTGCCAGCTTGCACATCAAGAAGGAATCTACGCTCAAACTTATGCGCAACTCAAAGATGCATATATTCGTTGAGACCCCTGGCCCCAACCGAGGAACTATATCTCTTGAAGTCAAACCTTCAGATACTATCCGCTACGTGAAAGACAAGTTGCTTGGTCGCGCTGGTATTGGGGAGGTACTGATCTTCAATGAAATTGTCCTTGATGATAGGGATACCCTTGCTGACTTTAACATTATCAATGGATCCACCCTCACAAGCATTCGTAAATCTGTGACATCCATGGAAGTATTTGTGAATTCTTGCACAGGAAAGACCATCTCTTTGTTTGTCTACCCCACAGACACCATCGAGCATGTGAAACGGAAGATCACATGTGAGGAAGATATTCCTGTTGACGAGCAGGTGTTGATCTTCAACAAAGTGGTTCTTGGGGACAGCTTGACCCTTTACGACTTCCATATCAACATGAACTCGACCCTCACGCTCAGGCGGAAATTGAGGGGATTTACGCAATCCATGCAGATATTCATCAAGCTGCCCACTGGAGAGACCATTACCCTGCCTGTCAAACTCTTAGACACCATCCACAACATAAAAGACAAGATCCAGGACAAAGTGCATATTTCCTATGACGAGCAGGAGCTAATCTTCAACAAAATGTTCCTCCATAACCTTGATACCCTTGCTAGCTATAACATAAACAACGAATCAACACTCACAGTTATACGTTTATCTGGGGGATTAATGCGTATATTCATCAGGATCTTCACCGGAAAGATTATAACTCTGATAGTCAAATTCTCCGACACCATCCCGAATGTGAAATCCAAGATCCAAAATATGGAACGTATTCCTGAATGCCAGCAGTGCCTGATTTTTGAAGGAAAGCAACTATGGGATAGTCGTACCCTTGCCGACTACAACGTTCACAAAGAATCAACCATTAATCTTATTTTAAGATCAAGGGGAGGGATGATGAAGGCGTTAGATTAGAGCAGCCCTATCTTATGCTCCATTACTATATATGGAAAAAGACGATGTCTTGTGTCTTTTGATGTAGCTCTACTTTGTATTTGAAATACTTGGAAGCCTTCGCTATAACGGTGTGGTAACTTTTGACTAACCAAATGAAAAAAGTTAAATCCATTTAACCATGAGCTAAAAATTATAATTATATGCAACATTGACGGCTGCATATTGAATTTATCATAAGATTTATCAAATTATTGGTTTAATGATGCTTTCGTGCATACCTTTTCTGCACAGTTGTGTTATACCTTTGGCCATTTTAATTGTGTTTATCTAAACATTAAATATGATGTAATTCGAATGGCAATACTATTTACTAAAGCTGGTAGAACATGTCGTGTTGAGTTAAACAACGTGTGCTTGACAAGAAACGTTTAACACAACCATACACAATACATTTAACTAAAAGTGTCATTACTTCAACACTAGCAGATACATGCTAAGTAAGCAGTTTACACGACACAATTAAACATAACTGGTTTATTAAGACCATGATAAGACACATTTAACAAGATAAATGACTCAAAGGGTGCACTAAACAACCCCGATGAACCTGCATTGTGAATTTCCAAGAGTTTTTTCCCAAAAGGATGGTGGTGGAAAAAATATTTACCAAAATAGGTGATTTGAAAAATATTTACTAAAATAGGTGTTTTTTTAAGTTTTTTTTTCCAAAATGATAGTGGTGGAAAAAAATATTTACCAAACTAGGTGATTTAGAAAAAATATTTACCAAAATGAGTATTTTTATTTGTTTTATTAATTTAAACAAATATATTGTATTTCTTGATTTTGTTTTTTATTCAATATCACTTTTTTTCAAACAACTCAAAATGCTTTTTATTTTACTTTTAACTAACTTATTATATCTCTTTTCTTTTTTCTTTTTTAAGGTTTTTCTTTTATTTTCTTTATATTTACGTAAGTTAAATAATTCAAATATAAAGTATTCTCTCTTCATTATTAATTCCATAAAATTAAAATTAACAAGAGTATTGAATTGTTAATTATTTACACAAACCAAATAGTAAATCAAATATTACCTCACAAAAATAAATAAAAAAAGTACGTGAGAGGTCTTTCTCAACAATTTCAATTTGTTTTAACATGGTTCGATCATAAAATAAGAATTTTTTTAATAAATTATATATGTATATATAAATATAATGAGTTGATTGAAAAAAAAGAGTATAAAAGTGATAATAGGTTGATTGAACTAAAAAAAAGATTTATAATATAATTAGTAAAAAAAGAAAATAAAGAAAAAACCCATTTTGGTAAATATTTTTCATATCACCTATTTTGGTAAATATTTTTTTCACCTACACCTGTTTGGGAAAACACTCGAATTTCCAATGCTTGTGTCATCCTCAAATCCATATTTCAAAACATACCCATGAACCTGCTTTCCCATCTTAACATCATACAATGCAGAACAAGAGTTTAAAACTTCATTTGTGTAATTTGTAGGATACTATCCATTTCCCAACATCTGTAAACACTTGGATGGCCGATTCAGCTAGGATGGCAAAAATACCCGAGCCCGACGGGTATACCTGAAACCGACACAAATAGGACGGGTATACCCGATACCCGACGGGTATTGGGCCGGGTATGTGATTAGTTTTAAAAATTTTCGCGAGTATGGGTCGGGTTTGGGATTAGGTGATACCCCACCCGATTACCCGAAACCACATACCCGTTTACCCGAACTATATACCCGATCATATACCTGAAGTTTTTAATTTATATTTTTATTTTCGATTAACCATTATCTATTAGTGATCTATTTTAGTATGTTCATAAGTGAAAAAATAAATTTTCTTTTAGCATATGTATTTGATGGTAGAGGATCTTGTATATTAACCTAAAAGTGTGAGAAGGGTGAGAAATATTGTGGTGATGACATGTGTCCTCAATCTAAATTAATTCAAAAGGGTAAATAAGTAATTTTCTTATTGATTTAATTAATTGATAACCAGGGGAGGTCTTGGGTTCAATTCCAACAGACGACAGTGGATTAAAGAAATTAACCGTTGAAAAAAAAAATTTAATTGATAACCTTCCATAACTGTCATCCATAATTATAGGAATACGAATTAAGAATTAATCTGCGAATTTGTGTCATCTCGTTCAGAACTGTATAGTGTTATATATTTTCATATAGTGTTACATAGTGTTATATGGTGTTATATAGTGTTTTTTTTGTGTTATATAGTATTATATGATGGATGTATAGTGTTATATAGTTTTATATGTTGTTATATGGTATTATATGGTGTTATATAGTGTTATTTAGCGTTATATAGCGTTATATAGTGTTATAGTGTTATATTTGTCTAATAGCATGTCTATGATAGATGTATAGTGTAATATATTGTTATATAGTGTTACATACACTACTACAGAAATAGGCATTTGCTACGGCCAAATCCGTAGCAAACACCCTTTTTGCTACGAATTTGCTACGGATTTGGTTCGTAGCTACAAGTCCCGTCGCGAATTTATTTGCTACGAAAATTATGTTTGCGACGAATTTAGCTACAAAAAATGTCGTCGGTATTTTAGCCACGAATTTGCTATGAAGAAGGTTGCTACGAAATTTCGCTATGGTTTTTTAGCTACGGATGTTTTTAGCTACGGATGTTTTTAGCTACGAAAACTTTTAGCTACGGTTGTTTTTAGCTACGGATACTTGTAGCTACGGAACATTTTAGCTACATATACTTTTAGCTATGGTTATTTTTAGCTACGGAGTAGCTTTACTACGAATGGGTTGGCTATGATAATTTGCAATGTTTTTGCTACAAAATTTAACTACCAACTTGCTATCCTTTAGCTACGAGAATTTGCTACCTTTTACATTTTTTTTTGCTACGAAACTTGCTACGTTTTTTGCTATTGGGTTTGCTACATACTTTAGCTATAAATTCACTATGATTTGGCTACAAAAATTTGCAGTCTTTTGCTGCGATTCTGCAACGGAATTTAGTTACGAAATTCGCTTGTCTTTGCTACGGATATAGCTATTAATTTTGGAAGGTCTTTGCAACAAATTTAGCTACGCTATTTGCTTGGATTTTTTTAAATAATTTTTTTATATTGTTTCTATTTTTCCTTTATAAATATTATATTCAAATTTCATAAATATAAAAAATTAAAACTAAATATAAATACACAAACCATATAACATAATAATTCAAACATAACAATAAATATTAAAAAGTCACACTAAAGATCCAAATCATCCAAACATAACCGAATGAAACACGATAAAAATCCAACTAATTCAAACATAACCAAACCTAACACGATAAAAATCCAAATTACCTAAAAGCAATATAATAAATTCAACGCATTTTAAGTTGGTGGCGGGTTTTGCGACAACATTTGAATTTTCTCATTCATTTCGGCATACAACCTCGCACCTTCTTCAATTTTCTCCATCATTGCATGTTTCTCTATCTTATCTTGTTCCAACTCTGCTATTTTTTCCTTCAACCTTTCCACCTATAACATCAAAAGCAAAAATAACCCATTAATATCCATTATGATACCTAATAAGTTATGACACATTATAACATATTATAACCAAATATAGCCTAATAAAAGCTATTACACCCATAGTTATAGAGTGGAGGGTTCAAATGAGAAGAAAACATAGCTTAAGAATAAAAAGAACAAAATCAACCAATTAGAATGTTTTATTTTAAAAAGGGTAGTAAGGTAATTTGAAGAATTTAATTAATTTATTACTACCCTATAATTAAGCTATTCAAATTAAATAAATATTGATTTCAAATTTAACCCCTAATATCTAACTGATATCTCACATGAAATTTCTATATCATTTTACACGTTCACACATTCACACACTAATTTGTTATGTGTATTTACCTACATAGACCAATATGCGAAGTGTGTTTTTCTACACAGACAACATTCAATATATAACAACCTGTACCAACATTTTAAATGTGTTTTCATGCACACGGAATAATCAAACAGCTAGTAACAAGTACCTACACACACCAACATATTAAGTGCCTATCATAGTATCATATATACACAACAATCTCACAATTAGCAACATGTCCCTACACAAACCAATCTGATCAAGATTGTTCCTACACAATATTCTAACAAATGTGGTAAGTGTAATAGGATTGTGGAGGAAATCTTGGTGAATGTGATGTTCACCATGTAACTGTCAATGCATTAAATTATGTACCATACACCAAAATGTCTAGCATACTCTTTCATTTAAAGAACTAATGTAAAAGAGTTACATATTCACCCAAATGTCATCTTTATTCACAACCTTTGATCAAATAAATTGTAAGGCTAAGATTAATTTTAATTTGTTCTTAAAAGAATAGTGTTCTCAATTGAACCTCCCCCTAGTTATAGAACATTACAAATAAACTAACTCGGTATAAACTAATTCATTTAAACTATCCATTAATAGTCTTTATCACATTAAAATAGACTTTTTCAACTAAAAGAGTTAATACATACCTCATCGTTGTCACTTCTCTCTTGTGCACCCATCATCACGACACGCGAGTCAGCGATAGTGCCGATCCCATACATTTTACCCTTTTTTTTTGCCTCCAACAGTTTGCGACAACAATTCCATGTCAGCTTCCGGATGCAAGCTGGTATCCTCTCCATAAATTAGCTTTATATAAATATATAAGAAAGTATTTCTATTAAAAGCGCTCGCATTTTGCACTAAGGTGAGGCGAGTCGCCCGAAAAGCACATCATAGCAGTCTATGCGCAGTTCTGGCAAAAAAAATTAAAATTCCAGCAATTTTTCTGCTGGATTCTGGCAATATTTCGGCCAGAGGTCAGCTCTGAACAGCCTATAAGTTTACCATAATATATTTCAGCTACATAATATATTTTTTTCTCAGCTACCATATATTTCTCAGATACATCTTCTGTTCAGAGCTGACAATATACATCTTTTTTTCTCAAAGCTGACAATATACATAATATATTTCAGCTCTGATAATATACATCTTTTTTATTTTCTCAGCTACCATATTTCAGCTACATAATATATTTTTTTTTCATTTAAGTTCGCTTTTTATTTCTCAGCCCTCGCTTTTATTTTTTTGCACCTAGCATCTTTGATACCTATGTAAATAGTAAAAACATACATTCACAAAATAAGAGAACTTACATAAGCTTCACTCGCCCTCGTGTCAACCCAAGTCACGTTTTGCTCATGAATGATCTCTTCCATGTTGTAGGTCCGGCTAGGGGAGGATCTAGTCGCCTAATCCTTGTGTACGAACCAACCCGGTTGTGCGGAATCGAACCGGAAATGGCAAACCGAGAACGAACACGACAAGAACACGAGATACAAGACCGAGACTCAACGATTAACACCAATGTATTAATACGTAAGAAAAGTCAGTTACAAGCTCAATGTTTACAAAAACAATCTTTGCAAACTCTCTCTTGAATCTCTCGGGTGTGTCTTCCTTGTGCGGTTCTTCTTTGTCTCTCACACACACCTCTGTCCTTGTCTACCGAAATCACTAAAGATTTCGGTATTTATATTTGATTCATCTTGTGCGATTGGGTTGAGGTTCGGCCCAAGAGGAGAGGCCCAAACATGCTGATTGGACCAAACATCATGTACATGCACGTACATGATATTTCAAATTCACATTTGCCAAGTCTAGCCACTTTATGGCATCATCATGATGATGTCATGATGATGTGGCGACGGGAATAGGTTGCGGCTCTCCGTGCTTCGCGTGTCGAGCTCTGGGACGCACGACGGAGGAATGTCGTGACGTTGAGCTTGAGCCGAACCTAGCTGGGTCGAACCAAAACGAGTTGAACCGAACAAAGTCGCGTCCACAAAATATGTATCAACAAACTCCCCCTTGGACGCTACTCGTGAGGTTCAACTTCCATGTCTTCCATGTCGGAGGATCTTCAAAGTCTTCACGTCTTCAAAGCAGAAAGTGTATCAACAAACTCCCCGTTGCATGTAGGAAGTGTGTTGACAAACTCCCCCTTAACATAAGCTCCCCCTTGAGTTATGCTCGTGAACGACTTGATCTTCAGTACTTGAGATCCTTGTGGTGTTGATGATGGATCAGCGGCAACTCGATCATCTTTATCATTTGAGTGCCTTCACGTCGTGTCTTCATTCCGAAGCTTGTCATCGACCATGTTCTCCTTGCCTTTAGAATCTGCACATGCAAGAAATCTAAACGCGTAATGAGAACAACTGCTTGGAATATCATAAGTAAACGACACACATGTGACCATTGTTCAATCAACTATCGTCCGACAGTTTGTTATATTAAGGTGTTGATCGTGTTGTAGTTGGTTACTTGGTTATCTGATGTATGAGATGTTGGTTATCTGATGTATGGTCTAGAAGATATTAGGGTTTTCTCCAACTGGAAGATATTAGGGTTTTCTGCCCATTATTTATTTGTTCTTTGTTTTGGGCCTGAAGTTTTAATATTGAACATTCTAAGACACGTGTGTAGCACTAAAAATAACAAAGAGAATAAAAAGGGAAGGATGAAGAATCGAACCTGTGGTCTATCAACATCTTAGTTGGAAATGCAAAACAAATTATTATTATTTTTTTGTTTTTTTCTGGTATTTCATTGATAGGGCCTCTCAACATATAATCAACATCAGTGTATATAATTTTATTTTATTTATCCAGGTATTTCAGTGATAGTGCCTCTCAACTAGGGGCGCAAACGAGCCGAGCGGCTCGCGAGCTACTCGAGATCGGCTCGGGAAAAAGCTCGAAACGAGCCGAGTCTTATCGAGCCCGAGCCAAGCTTGAGCTTAAAATAAAGCTCGTTTGTTTATCGAGCCCGAGCTCGAGCCTCGCATGTGAAGCTCGTTAGACTCGTCGAGCCTTAGTGTAAACGAGCCGAGTCGAGCCGAACTTATTTTAACTTGTTTACAAGCCGACCTCGAACCTAAAAATAAGCTTATTGAGTAAACGACCCATGCCCGAGCTTCACTTATCGAGCTCGCGAGCATAAAAAATCTATTATTTATATTATTTTTATTTAATATATTAATTAATAGATAATAAACGAGCCAAGCCCGAGCCGAGCTTGAGAAAATACCAACGAGTCGAGCTCAAGCCCGAGCTCTCATAAGTTAATCAAGCTCGAGCTCAAGCCTGATCGAGCTCGGGCTCAGCTCGGCTCGTTTGCACCACTACTCTCAACATCATCGATATTTATTAAAAAAAAAAAAGACGATATACCTTATAGGTAGCAAAACTGGCTCTCATTCCATGTAACATCTTTATAAGTATCTATACATACCAGAAATAATCAATGATAAATTCAACAACTTGCTACAAATTGAAAAATAAGGCCAAAATCTCTAGCCCTTTCTGTGTTGCTGCTTGTAACTGCTACAATGCTGTACAATTTTCACATAGTATAAATTGACGTAAAAACCGATGTGGGGTCGACAAGTTCTTAAACCTGCAGGATATGTTAAAACAAATCATATGATATGACCACCTTCGAACAAAAGATGCGGTTTCGCCATTTGAAAGGGTCAAATGTAATGTCATTTTATTTGTCACACCTTGGCTTTGCGGAAGCGTGGTTAATTTGGTGTGACTTCTTAATACCATAGCTTAACCATAACAAAGCTATATGAAATAAAACCATGCAAGATCTTCCATTCGATTAAGTTTTAAAAACCAAATACAATAACATTGTCTTAACGGAAACACATCCTAGCGACATAGACATTGTTCAACAAACACAACATAACATAAGCATAGTCTAAGGACTGCGACTTGTCCAGGAAAGAGTCACATTCCCTAAACCCGGATGACCTCGTAACTAGTGCAGCGGGAAAACGTGTCATACCGCGCCAGATCCTTTAATTCCCTGAAATACATGTAAGTTGAAAAATCAACAATAATGTTGAGCGAGTTCATGTATAAGTGAGTAAATAAACCCTTGTAAGTATAAAAATAGTCCTGGTATGTAGCAAATAAGGGAATTGAGATCACCAATGGTTTGCAAGGCCATTGATATGTGTGAAGTGCAAGTAGGGAGACTCAAACCTAGCGGATTTATGCGTCGGGCACGAAGTCACCCCGAGGTCCGTTTCTAGTTTGGCCTGGGGCTGGGCTCGCTACACCCAGATAGATCTACCGCTCCTGTCCCTCGGTCCTACCATGAGGACTAATGGCCTCATGTTGCTCCTACCCACTCACATGATCTAAGTAGTAAACCTCCTTACGCTAACCATACCATGTATAAAGTACTTGTAATCAAAGTAACATGTATTTCACCCCCGTAGTTTAGAAAACTGAAAACAGTTAAGAGAAAAGGGGGACATGAACTCACAGTGGTGCGTCTCTACCAAGTATACCTCAAAATCAAGCAGCTGTGTGACGACCTACACGTACTAACTCTATTAGACGGACGGCCGTGCCTTAGCTTTAAGGTTTAAGTTTTTGGGAAATAGTTAGACAACTATTTCGTGTTTACATTCTGTATACTTGGTAATCATTTTCCTTCCCAAGGATGGGGGATTTAATACATGTGTGTTCGTAAATCTTTGAAATATATTATTAAGTCTCACTTAATATATATTTATTCCTAACTCCAAAATATAATTATTTTCCTCAAAAATATTATATTTTAACTCATATGATTTTCCCAAAATAATACTTTATCAAAATTACGCGTTCATAAATATTTCCTTAAATTGCGTAAGTTACGTTTTAACGATCGAGTGGTAATAATAATTACCGGCGTAACTTATGTATTTATCGTAGAGGCGTTCGTATTATTTTGGATTCGTTAACATTCGATAATATTATTTTCACCCTAAAAATAATATTTATACACTTCACAAAATAATTGACAAGTGACGTTGTGAAAAATAAATATATTTACTAAATATATATTTATCGCGTTTTATTTTGTGAAATCTCACCTCCGATATTTTGTAAATAAAGTCGTGGCGAAACTTATATTTTGAAAACATGTCGAGAAGTATCTCTAACACTTATAGTGAAAATAATTCTAAGTGTTAGGTTTTTAGAAAAATTTCGCCAGAGTTTCCTCTGTAACTGGAGGTGGCCACGCTTTCAAGCGTATCATTTTCTTTTATAAATAAAATCAACCATTTTTCTTATTTAACCAAAAAGAATTTTCAACGCATCAAACTAGTTAATAAACATGTAATTCGCAAGAATCTCATGAACTTGTAGTTTTTCCAACACTATGATGTATATCCCAATACTTTAAGCGGATCTTTATATAAAGCAATCCAATTTCGTAAAAACCTCGTTTTTAGGGAAATTCCGTCTTTACAACTTCTAGTCATCTTTTTCAAAAATAGTTATTTTGTCGAAAGTGTGTGTTACACAAGTGTTTACACACTCGTGTTAGTGTAAGATCCGTCTTTAGAAAACATGATTTCTTTGATACTTGGTTCTTTGAAAATACCGCTTGTAGATACGTAGATCTACTAGTTTTAAACACTATTTCACAAGCAAAATCGCTTTTACACAAGTTCATGATTCGTGTGTGGTAGAGTTTCATCCTTTAACCCTTGTTACTTCCAAAACAACCTTATGTCATGATCCATGATCATGACCACCCCGGGTTAAATGACGATCCGAGCTACCACAACATAGATCGGGTCCAAATAATTACACAAATCAACTACTACAAGATTTACACAACATATGAGCTTTTAACCATCATTACAAGCATTTTTAGTAAACTTTTGTGTGTCATTTTGTAAGATTACGAGTTTTAACCGTTACAAATCATATTAACCACTTCAAAATAGTTCGAGAGGGTGATTATAGCAACTTACTACTAGCTCGAGGCTAGGGAAGAATCTAAGCGCAAAATGAGAGGATAAAAGCAATAGAGTGAGGTCCTTTGAGCTCCGAATGCACCAAGCCTTCTTATACGGGATCCTTGACACTCGAATGGTCTTGAGATGAGGTGATCAAAACCGAAAAATATGATGAATGTAGAGGGGGTGTTCGGCCGAAGCCTTTGAGAGAGAGAGAGGGAGTGTTTGTGTGATGTTAAGTGTTGGAAAGAATGATGGATCATGTAGTGTTCTTATAGGCAATTAACAAGTGAATTACCCAAAGGTTCATGTGTTGTCTTGATATTAGACAACTTAGAATATAATAATCAAAATGGTACAATTGATGGTCACAATGTGACCGAAATCGGCCAAGGGGGGGGGGGGGTAGCTAGTTCATTTCTAACCAATTAGTTAGATAATAATTAGGTTAATCTAGGTTAGTTAAGTGATTAACCTGGTTGATAGTGTGTTGTGCTTTATTGCGGGTGTTAGGGTATTCAGGGACCCTAACTGGCTCAGAAAAAGATAAGTAATGTTATTAACAATATTTTCATGTTCCGGGTATAGTCCGGTTGTTTGGTTGGATAGTAATCCGTTAAAGCGTTAAACAAGCTTTAAAGTGTCGTTAATACCATTTTTAGTGACACAGCTTATTCCTCCAAAGTGTCGGGAATATTTTCCTCGTGTCTTGGCACTTTATTAGTTAGCCAAATGCTGAATTTTTATGTTAAAGTGCTGAATTTTGTACTTAGAGCACGTTTTAGGCACATCCAGTCATTGTAACTTATTCCTAGAGACGCAGTTCTACAACCCTTGTATCCCTACACTCACCACTAGTGTAGTAAAATATTTCTGGCTCATACAGGCCTTAGAGGCAGTGTCTGCCTGATGCTGGCTTTATCAGCATGTTCAATAGGTTATCCGTTCATTGTGCTACTGTGCTTTTGGTGCATCATGTTTGTCACTAAGGTTCAGCATGTAAATAATGTAGTGACGGTAAGTAAAGTATGATGCAGGTATATGCATGTATCAGAAATCAAGTAGCAGTTCATCAGTAATTTCAAACAAGCACAGTAATTAAGTAGTAATTAATTATTAATTAAGTCGTACGGATACCTGGTTTAGTGAGGGTTGTCACATTCTCCCCCCGTTAGAAAAAATTTCGTCCCGAAATTTTAAGTTATGCTTGTAGATGCAGGGTTCTTAGGGAATAGGTGGGGGTATTTCTCTTTCATCCGGTCCTCACGCTCCCAGGTGTATTCAGGACCATGTCTGGCATTCCAACGAACCTTGACGAGCTTGACACTGCTCCGGCGGGTCTTGTTTACTTTCCAATCCGTAACCTCAACCGGTTCTTCAACGAAATGGAGCGTGTCGTCAACATGAATCTCGTCGATGGGAATGGCAATGGTATCTTGAGTTGGACTTTTCTTCAGGTTGGATACATGAAATGTATCGTGAACTGAATGGAGTTCGGCAGGCAAGTCCAGCTTGTATGCTACTAGTCCTATTCTTTCCAAAATTCTGAAAGGACCAATGTAGCGCGGATTTAACTTTCCACGCTTTCCGAAGCGTGCCACACCCTTCCAGGGTGAAACTTTCAGTAAAACCATATCTCCAACTTGGAATTCCAAGTGTTTCCGGTTTGGATCTGCATAGGCTTTCTGTCTTTCACGAGCTGCTTCGATGCGTTTTCGGATCTGCGCAATCTTGTCTGTCGTCTCTTGGACGATTTCGGGACCAACAAGCTGTCTATCACCTGCGTCAGCCCAACATAGGGGTGATCGACACTTACGTCCGTAAAGAGCTTCGAATGGCGCGGCACCAATACTGGTGTGGTAGCTGTTGTTGTATGAAAATTCGACCAGTGGCAAATGCTTATCCCAGCTACCGCCCAAATCCATAACGCATGCTCTCAGCATATCTTCCAAGGTCTGAATAGTCCGTTCGCTTTGACCGTCGGTCTGAGGGTGAAATGCCATGCTCAGATTTAATTGTGAGCCAAAAGCTTCTTGGAAGGATTGCCATATCCTTGACACAAACCTTCCGTCTCTATCAGAGATGATCGAGAGAGGCACTCCATGACGTGCGACGATCTCTCTCATGTATATTTCGGCCAACTTGCTCGTATTATCCTTCTCTCTGATAGGTAAGAAGTGTGCTGACTTCGTTAATCGATCCACTATTACCCAAATAGTGTCATGGCCTCTTGGCGTTCTTGGCAACTTTGTAATAAAATCCATGGAGATTTGTTCCCATTTCCACTTGGGAATCTCGGGTTGTTGCAGAAGTCCTGAAGGCTTTTGATATTCGGCTTTAACCTTAGCGCATGTTAAACATTTGCTCACATACACAGCAACATCGCCTTTCATCCTAGGCCACCAATAATAATCTTTGAGATCCTGGTACATTTTATCCGCTCCAGGGTGGATAGAGTACCGCGACTTGTGAGCTTCATCGAAAATAACCTTCCTTAAACCTCCAAACAAAGGAACCCAAATCCTTTTCTCAAAACATAACGTTCCTTCCTCGTTTGGTACCAGTAGCTTCTCCATCCCACGAAGATATTCTTCTTCAAGGTTTCCTTCCTTGAGAGCTTCTTTCTGCGAGGCACGAATGCGCAAGGAAAGATCGGTTCGGATAATCATTTCTAAAGCCCTAACCCTTATGGGCTTGATCCTCTCCTTTCGACTTAGGGCATCAGCGACCACATTCGCCTTCCCTGGATGATACTTTATCTCGTAGTCGTAATCGTTCAGCAACTCAACCCAACGTCTTTGCCTCATATTCAGCTCCTTCTGGTTGAATATGTGTTGTAGGCTCTTGTGATCTGTAAAAATTGTACACTTTGTACCATAAAGGTAGTGTCTCCAGATCTTTAATGCAAATACCACTGCGCCAAGTTCCAAATCATGTGTGGTATAGTTCTTTTCGTGCACTTTCAATTGACGTGATGCGTAAGCAATAACCTTTTGGCGTTGCATCAACACGCAACCCAATCCTTGACGCGAAGCGTCGCAGTATACCACAAAATCATCTGTACCTTCCGGTAGTGCTAAGATTGGCGCATTGCAGAGCTTATCCTTCAATATCTGGAACGCTTCTTCCTGTTTGATTCCCCAATCAAACTTCTTATCTTTCTGCGTGAGGAGCGTCAACGGTTGAGTGATTTTTGAAAAATCCTCAATGAATCTTCGATAATAGCCAGCCAAACCCAAGAATTGTCGAATCTCGGTTGGCGTCTTTGGCGTTTCCCAATTCTTAATTGCTTCGATCTTGGTGGGATCCACGTGGATTCCATCTCCATTTACCACGTGCCCAAGGAATTGTACTTCACGTAGCCAAAACTCGCACTTAGAGAACTTGGCATACAACTGTTCCTTCTTCAGCAACTCCAAAATAGCTCTTAGGTGTTGCTCATGCTCAGCCTTCGTCTTTGAATAAATCAAGATGTCGTCGATGAACACAATCACGAACTTGTCCAAGTACAGCTTGCATACTCTATTCATCAAATCCATAAAGACTGCAGGTGCGTTTGTCAACCCAAACGGCATAACTAGGAACTCGTAGTGCCCATAACGAGTTCTGAAGGCTGTCTTTGGGATACTCTCCTCTTGTATCCTTAACTGATGGTATCCAGATCGAAGATCGATCTTTGAATAAAAGCTTGAGCCTTGCAGTTGGTCAAACAGATCATCAATCCTTGGCAGAGGGTATCTATTCTTAATCGTCAGCTTGTTCAACTCCCGGTAGTCAATACACATACGAAAACTACCGTCCTTCTTCTTGACAAACAAAACTGGAGCTCCCCAAGGCGAGAAGCTTGGTCGGATAAATCCCTTGTCTAACAACTCTTGAAGTTGTGTCGACAGTTCCTGCATCTCAGACGGATAACCAATCCATTCCTACCACCACGTCGAAGCTTCCCAACTGGACTGATAGTAGATCCAAAGCAAACTCACGCTCTCCCAATTTGATCACACAGCCTCTGATAACTTCATTGGCTTCTACTATCTTTCCATTAGCCAATTCGATTGAGTACGGAATATCTAATTTACTAGCGGCTAAACCAAGCATATTCTTAAACTCTAACGACACGAAGCTATAATCGGCGCCAGTATCAAATAAAACGGATGCATAGCGTTGGTTTACAGGGAACGTACCAGTGACAACATTGGGATCCTGGCGCGCCTCCCTCGCTTCAATATGGAACACTCTTCCACGGGCTTGGTTTAACTCTGGGCAGTTCCTCTTAAAGTGCCCGATATCACCACAGTTAAAGCATCCAGGTCTTTGCCCGTTTCCACCTCCATTTCCAGCTCGGTTATTCCTTTGGTTATAATTCACAGCGCCCGCTTGATTAGCATTGTTGCCTCGATTCCCATTACCTCCATTGTTTCCTTGTGGGCGATTTCCATTCCCACCCCGGTTGTTATTTCTGTTTCCGAATCCTCCCTGGCCTCCCTGGCCAGCAGTGGCCCAACAAGTGTCCTTCAATGGCCCGACTTTCCACATGCTTCGCATACTTTCATACTACAATGGCCAGAATGGTGGCGTTGGCAGGTATTACACTTGGGCTGGGTGCCCATATATCCTTTTCCTTTCTTTCCACTACCAGCCGTAACCTGAGCTGGCGTGCCTGATCCTCCTTTCTTAACCACCACACTGGCGCCCTGCTTGAAGTTCGAGAACTTCCGTTTGTTACCCCCTGATGACTCGACGTGAGTCTCTTTCTTCTTAGGCTCAGCATCATCGAACTTGTTCAGGCGAATAGCCTCCTCTGTGAGAGCCACGCTCAGATCAATTGCCTTAGTAATTGTCGCAGGCTTGGATGAGGTCACCATGCTTATGATTTGAGGAGCTAATCCCCAAATGAAACGTTCAATCCGCTTGAACTCCGGAGTGACCATGTAGGGTACCACATGTGATAAGTCATGGAACCTCTGAACGTATTCTGCGATCTTTGGACCTTCCATTTTCAAATGCCAGAACTCAGTTTCCAATCTTTGGATTTCCGCGCGAGAGCAGTACTTTTTGCGCATAAGTTCCTTCAGTTCGGTCCAGGTTAGCGCGTAGGCAGCAGCTTCACCAAGTGTCTATACTTGCAAATTCCACCAAGAGAGGGCTCCATCCAAGAATAGCCCCGAGATATAGGTGACTTGCTGATCTAGTGCGCATTTGCTCATGCGAAGAACAGATTCAGTTTTCTCAGCCCAACGAACAAAGGAGACAGCACCTCCTGTGCCATCAAAGTTGACCGGTTTGCAGTCTAGAAACTGCTTGTAGGTGCACCCTGCACACACATTGTAACATGTGAACGGCATTAGCATCTTTGCTATAGATATCCAATTAGGTCATGGTATGTCTAAATGTCTTAGTATTACCATGAGGTGGATTGTTGTTGCCATTGTTGTTTGAGCTGCTTCCGCTGGGTCCTCCTTGCGAGGCGGCGTATTGCGCGATGGCAGCAGCGATGACTTGTTGGAGTTCTGCCTCATTGGTAGGCATCGGCGTTGGACGTTTCGGCGGCATCTTCTAAAAGATGTGTTTACGTTGGTCAGGCCATAGTAAAGATCCCATGTTATAATACGTACGCTTTATTATGATAGTAATAGTACATAACATCTCATGTTATAATCATATCAATCACACAACATCCCATGTTACAAACATCAATCACACAACATCCCATGTCATAGAATATAAATAACCAAATCAAGCATCAAATATGATGAGAATACTGCGATTGCCATATATTGAGACCACATAGTAAGCGTACAAGTACATCATAGTGTCATACAACATCAGTCGACTAAGGGCTACATAACCCTAGTCCAAAAACTATATCAAATCAGTGTCAGTACATCAAATACATGTCAACAAAAGTCAGAATCATAATGTAGTCTCCAAAAATGCTGTGCAGTCAAAAGCAATCGCCGTCTTCTCACCAGCGTCTACCCATACGGTACTGAAGAGCTCTACACGGATGGCGGTGGAGGAGGGGGAAGTGAGTGTAAAACAAGCGACGCAAATGGAGCCAGTCCTCCTCCATGGCTCTCTGGGTACGCAAGAAAGAAGCAACCTGCTGCTCTAGGGCAAAAAGGCGTGCAGCATAGTCTGGTGGTAAAGGTCGAGAGGGCTGCAAAGGAGAGTGGGTCTGACCCTGGCACTGACACGGCGGCGGCTGGGCTCTCTCAAGCTCCTGAATGCGCTGCGTGTGTGCCTCGTGCTGGGCGACAAAAGACATTAGAACATCCTCAATAGTATACCCCATATGGAAAGAATGGTAGGGGTCAGTCGGTGACATAACAGAAGGTGACGTCCAGAGAAACGGCTCACTGGCTGGATCAAAAGGTGCCACATGAAATGGAGAAACAGGGGGAAAAGTAGCAGACGGTGGTATAGCAGGGATAGATACCGGTACATGTCCAAAAGGGTGAACCGAAGAACCCTCTCCAGGTCGTGCTGGAGGTGTAAACTGAGGGAAAGTAAAAGAGGTATCAACGTGACGGGTATCAGTGATCTGAGGGGGAATAGGTGGGACCTCGTCATCAGCAGGAATCCACCCATGCTGGGCGTGCTCATCTCGTGGGTCTATCTGTGCCTCAAAAAGTGCACGATCAAACTGAACTGGCATAGGATCATGGTGAGGTGCAACAAGAGGGTCAACTGGTGCATCAGCAATAAGTGGGGGATCAACATGATCAGCAGCAATGACATGATCGCCCTCCAACAACGGAGCATCCACTGGGTGATCATTAATAGGTGGGTCAGCAATGACAGGCTCAATAATAGGTGCGTCAGCATGAACTGGGTCGTGCTCAAACGCAGGGTCTAGAGCGGCTACCTGCTCAGGGGCCATGGCAGGCTCGGGGTCATCAAAGGCCATCCCAAAATCAAACTCGGGATCGATGGGATCAACTGGGTCTACTGGGTCGACTGGATCCTCCATAGGCTGATCCATGGGTATAAACTCCATATCCTGATCTGGGTCGAATCCTGGGGGAAAGACAGGATCGGAATCCTCCACATCATCGTGGTCGAAAGCAAAACTAGGAATAGGGGCAACAGAGGATGCCTGGTCGGGATCTGATCCATGTGAGAAGTGCTGCACACTCTGGGTGTGTGAAGGTGCGGAGGCCACAGACTCGAAAGAGTCTGGGACCGGAGAGTGAGCGGGTGACTCCTCGGCGGGAGCATCTGCGATCATCAAGAGATCACCAGCAGCAAGAAGGGCCTCGCCCTGAACATCCTCCTCTAAGGGCTCATCATCATACAGATCGATGTCGCCATCATCGTCGGCGTCGAGAAGCAAATCGTAAGCAGGATAAACAGCTAAGGGTATGGGAGCAGGGATCTCCACTAACGGTAGGTCCCCGGCCAAAGGGCCATCAGCGAGCTCATCAGCACCATCAGGTAAAGCAAAGGGCTGAAAGTCGTCCTCGTCCGTGCTAGTAACGTCGGATGTGTGGACCTCGTGCTCTGAAGACTCTAGATCATCTGATACTATAGGTCTAGGTCCTGTGGTGTCTGAGTCACCTGTGCCAGAGGTGTCCATGGTGTCTGTAACATAAACACAAACATGCACAAACAGTCAATCATACAATCAAATAATCACATAAGTCACCAAGTAAGCATTCAAATAGTTCTCCTAGTCCCACTAGCCTCCCAGCCTCTCAGACTGCTCTTCCTAGTCCCACTAGCCAATTCTCCTAGTCCCACTAGCCAATTCTCCCAGCCTCTCAGACTGCTCTTCCTAGTCCCACTAGCCAATTCTCCTAGTCCCACTAGCCCACTACCTCGGCCTCTCAGACCGAGCCTCGGCCTCCCAGACCGAGCCTCAGCCTCCCAGACTGAGCCTATAAATAATAAATAAAATGTGCTCAACATTTGTTTATAAAAAGTTTTGGATCTGGACTTAAGTGGTATGCAGTGTAAAAAAAATGTTTTCGTGAGAGCCCTAGTGATCATAGTCTAGACTCGAGAAAGAATCCTAGTTCGCTATGATCAGAGCTCTGATACCAAGCTGTCACACCCTGGCTTTGCGGAAGCGTGGTTAATTTGGTGTGACTTCTTAATACCATAGCTTAACCATAACAAAGCTATATGAAATAAAACCATGCAAGATCATCCATTCGATTAAGTTTTAAAAACCAAATACAATAACATTGTCTTAACGGAAACACATCCTAGCGACATAGACATTGTTCAACAAACACAACATAACATAAGCATAGTCTAAGGACTGCGACTTGTCCAGGAAAGAGTCACATTCCCTAAACCCGGATGACCTCGTAACTAGTGCAGCGGGAAAACGTGTCATACCGCGCCAGATCCTTTAATTCCCTGAAATACCTGTAAGTTGAAAAATCAACAATAATGTTGAGCGAGTTCATGTATAAGTGAGTAAATAAACCCTTGTAAGTATAAAAATAGTCCTGGTATGTAGCAAATAAGGGAATTGAGATCACCAATGGTTTGCAAGGCCATTGATATGTGTGAAGTGCAAGTAGGGAGACTCAAACCTAGCGGATTTATGCGTCGGGCACGAAGTCACCCCGAGGTCCGTTTCTAGTTTGGCCTGGGGCTGGGCTCGCTACACCCAGATAGATCTACCGCTTCTGTCCCTCGGTCCTACCATGAGGACTAATGGCCTCATGTTGCTCCTACCCACTCACATAATCTAAGTAGTAAACCTCCTTACGCTAACCATACCATGTATAAAGTACTTGTAATCAAAGTAACATGTATTTCACCCCCGTAGTTTAGAAAACTGAAAACAGTTAAGAGAAAAGGGGGACATGAACTCACAGTGGTGCGTCTCTACCAAGTATACCTCCAAATCAAGCAGTTGTGTGACGACCTACACGTACTAACTCTATTAGACGGACGGCCGTGCCTTAGCTTTAAGGTTTAAGTTTTTGGGAAATAGTTAGACAACTATTTCGTGTTTACATTCTGTATACTTGGTAATCATTTTCCTTCCCAAGGATGGGGGATTTAATACATGTGTGTTCGTAAATCTTTGAAATATATTATTAAGTCTCACTTAATATATATTTATTCCTAACTCCAAAATATAATTATTTTCCTCAAAAATATTATATTTTAACTCATATGATTTTCCCAAAATAATACTTTATCAAAATTACCCGTTCATAAATATTTCCTTAAATTGCGTAAGTTACGTTTTAACGATCGAGTGGTAATAATAATTACCGGCGTAACTTATGTATTTATCGTAGAGGCGTTCGTATTATTTTGGATTCGTTAACATTCGATAATATTATTTTCACCCTAAAAATAATATTTATACACTTCACAAAATAATTGACAAGTGACGTTGTGAAAAATAAATATATTTACTAAATATATATTTATCGCGTTTTATTTTGTGAAATCCCACCTCCGATATTTTGTAAATAAAGTCGTGGCGAAACTTATATTTTGAAAACATGTCGAGAAGTATCTCTAACACTTATAGTGAAAATAATTCTAAGTGTTAGGTTTTTAGAAAAATTTCGCCAGAGTTTCCTCTGTAACTGGAGGTGGCCACGCTTTCAAGCGTATCATTTTCTTTTATAAATCAAATCAACCATTTTTCTTATTTAACCAAAACAATTTTCAACGCATCAAACTAGTTAATAAACATGTAATTCGCAAGAATCTCATGAACTTGTAGTTTTTCCAACACTATGATGTATATCCCAATACTTTAAGCGGATCTTTATATAAAGCAATCCAATTTCGTAAAAACCTCGTTTTTAGGGAAATTCCGTCTTTACAACTTCTCGTCATCTTTTTCAAAAATAGTTATTTTGTCGAAAGTGTGTGTTACACAAGTGTTTACACACTTGTGTGTTCTAAAAATCATTCGTGTTAGTGTAAGATCCGTCTTTAGAAAACATGATTTCTTTGATACTTGGTTCTTTGAAAATACCGCTTGTAGATACGTAGATCTACTAGTTTTAAACACTATTTCACAAGCAAAATCGCTTTTACACAAGTTCATGATTCGTGTGTGGTAGAGTTTCATCCTTTAACCCTTGTTACTTCCAAAACAACCTTATGTCATGATCCATGATCATGACCACCCCGGGTTAAATGACGATCCGAGCTACCACAACATAGATCGGGTCCAAATAATTACACAAATCAACTACTACAAGATTTACACAACATATGAGCTTTTAACCATCATTACAAGCATTTTTAGTAAACTTTTGTGTGTCATTTTGTAAGATTACGAGTTTTAACCGTTACAAATCATATTAACCACTTCAAAATAGTTCGAGAGGGTGATTATAGCAACTTACTACTAGCTCGAGGCTAGGGAAGAATCTAAGCGCAAAATGAGAGGATAAAAGCAATAGAGTGAGGTCCTTTGAGCTCCGAATGCACCAAGCCTTCTTATACGGGATCCTTGACACTCGAATGGTCTTGAGATGAGGTGATCAAAACCGAAAAATATGATGAATGTAGAGGGGGTGTTCGGCCGAAGCCTTTGAGAGAGAGAGAGGGAGTGTTTGTGTGATGTTAAGTGTTGGAAAGAATGATGGATCATGTAGTGTTCTTATAGGCAATTAACAAGTGAATTACCCAAAGGTTCATGTGTTGTCTTGATATTAGACAACTTAGAATATAATAATCAAAATGGTACAATTGATGGTCACAATGTGACCGAAATCGGCCAAGGGGGGGGGGGGTAGCTAGTTCATTTCTAACCAATTAGTTAGATAATAATTAGGTTAATCTAGGTTAGTTAAGTGATTAACCTGGTTGATAGTGTGTTGTGCTTTATTGCGGGTGTTAGGGTATTCAGGGACCCTAACTGGCTCAGAAAAAGATAAGTAATGTTATTAACAATATTTTCATGTTCCGGGTATAGTCCGGTTGTTTGGTTGGATAGTAATCCGTTAAAGCGTTAAACAAGCTTTAAAGTGTCGTTAATACCATTTTTAGTGACACAGCTTATTCCTCCAAAGTGTCGGGAATATTTTCCTCGTGTCTTGGCACTTTATTAGTTAGCCAAATGCTGAATTTTTATGTTAAAGTGCTGAATTTTGTACTTAGAGCACGTTTTAGGCACATCCAGTCATTGTAACTTATTCCTAGAGACGCAGTTCTACAACCCTTGTATCCCTACACTCACCACTAGTGTAGTAAAATATTTCTGGCTCATACAGGCCTTAGAGGCAGTGTCTGCCTGATGCTGGCTTTATCAGCATGTTCAATAGGTTATCCGTTCATTGTGCTACTGTGCTTTTGGTGCATCATGTTTGTCACTAAGGTTCAGCATGTAAATAATGTAGTGACGGTAAGTAAAGTATGATGCAGGTATATGCATGTATCAGAAATCAAGTAGCAGTTCATCAGTAATTTCAAACAAGCACAGTAATTAAGTAGTAATTAATTATTAATTAAGTCGTACGGATACCTGGTTTAGTGAGGGTTGTCACATTCTCCCCCCGTTAGAAAAAATTTCGTCCCGAAATTTTAAGTTATGCTTGTAGATGCAGGGTTCTTAGGGAATAGGTGGGGGTATTTCTCTTTCATCCGGTCCTCACGCTCCCAGGTGTATTCAGGACCATGTCTGGCATTCCAACGAACCTTGACGAGCTTGACACTGCTCCGGCGGGTCTTGTTTACTTTCCAATCCGTAACCTCAACCGGTTCTTCAACGAAATGGAGCGTGTCGTCAACATGAATCTCGTCGATGGGAATGGCAATGGTATCTTGAGTTGGACTTTTCTTCAGGTTGGATACATGAAATGTATCGTGAACTGAATGGAGTTCGGCAGGCAAGTCCAGCTTGTATGCTACTAGTCCTATTCTTTCCAAAATTCTGAAAGGACCAATGTAGCGCGGATTTAACTTTCCACGCTTTCCGAAGCGTGCCACACCCTTCCACGGTGAAACTTTCAGTAAAACCATATCTCCAACTTGGAATTCCAAGTGTTTCCGGTTTGGATCTGCATAGGCTTTCTGTCTTTCACGAGCTGCTTCGATGCGTTTTCGGATCTGCGCAATCTTGTCTGTCGTCTCTTGGACGATTTCGGGACCAACAAGCTGTCTATCACCTGCGTCAGCCCAACATAGGGGTGATCGACACTTACGTCCGTAAAGAGCTTCGAATGGCGCGGCACCAATACTGGTGTGGTAGCTGTTGTTGTATGAAAATTCGACCAGTGGCAAATGCTTATCCCAGCTACCGCCCAAATCCATAACGCATGCTCTCAGCATATCTTCCAAGGTCTGAATAGTCCGTTCGCTTTGACCGTCGGTCTGAGGGTGAAATGCCATGCTCAGATTTAATTGTGAGCCAAAAGCTTCTTGGAAGGATTGCCATATCCTTGACACAAACCTTCCGTCTCTATCAGAGATGATCGAGAGAGGCACTCCATGACGTGCGACGATCTCTCTCATGTATATTTCGGCCAACTTGCTCGTATTATCCTTCTCTCTGATAGGTAAGAAGTGTGCTGACTTCGTTAATCGATCCACTATTACCCAAATAGTGTCATGGCCTCTTGGCGTTCTTGGCAACTTTGTAATAAAATCCATGGAGATTTGTTCCCATTTCCACTTGGGAATCTCGGGTTGTTGCAGAAGTCCTGAAGGCTTTTGATATTCGGCTTTAACCTTAGCGCATGTTAAACATTTGCTCACATACACAGCAACATCGCCTTTCATCCTAGGCCACCAATAATAATCTTTGAGATCCTGGTACATTTTATCCGCTCCAGGGTGGATAGAGTACCGCGACTTGTGAGCTTCATCGAAAATAACCTTCCTTAAACCTCCAAACAAAGGAACCCAAATCCTTTTCTCAAAACATAACGTTCCTTCCTCGTTTGGTACCAGTAGCTTCTCCATCCCACGAAGATATTCTTCTTCAAGGTTTCCTTCCTTGAGAGCTTCTTTCTGCGAGGCACGAATGCGCAAGGAAAGATCGGTTCGGATAATCATTTCTAAAGCCCTAACCCTTATGGGCTTGATCCTCTCCTTTCGACTTAGGGCATCAGCGACCACATTCGCCTTCCCTGGATGATACTTTATCTCGCAGTCGTAATCGTTCAGCAACTCAACCCAACGTCTTTGCCTCATATTCAGCTCCTTCTGGTTGAATATGTGTTGTAGGCTCTTGTGATCTGTAAAAATTGTACACTTTGTACCATAAAGGTAGTGTCTCCAGATCTTTAATGCAAATACCACTGCGCCAAGTTCCAAATCATGTGTGGTATAGTTCTTTTCGTGCACTTTCAATTGACGTGATGCGTAAGCAATAACCTTTTGGCGTTGCATCAACACGCAACCCAATCCTTGACGCGAAGCGTCGCAGTATACCACAAAATCATCTGTACCTTCCGGTAGTGCTAAGATTGGCGCATTGCAGAGCTTATCCTTCAATATCTGGAACGCTTCTTCCTGTTTGATTCCCCAATCAAACTTCTTATCTTTCTGCGTGAGGAGCGTCAACGGTTGAGTGATTTTTGAAAAATCCTCAATGAATCTTCGATAATAGCCAGCCAAACCCAAGAATTGTCGAATCTCGGTTGGCGTCTTTGGCGTTTCCCAATTCTTAATTGCTTCGATCTTGGTGGGATCCACGTGGATTCCATCTCCATTTACCACGTGCCCAAGGAATTGTACTTCACGTAGCCAAAACTCGCACTTAGAGAACTTGGCATACAACTGTTCCTTCTTCAGCAACTCCAAAATAGCTCTTAGGTGTTGCTCATGCTCAGCCTTCGTCTTTGAATAAATCAAGATGTCGTCGATGAACACAATCACGAACTTGTCCAAGTACAGCTTGCATACTCTATTCATCAAATCCATAAAGACTGCAGGTGCGTTTGTCAACCCAAACGGCATAACTAGGAACTCGTAGTGCCCATAACGAGTTCTGAAGGCTGTCTTTGGGATACTCTCCTCTTGTATCCTTAACTGATGGTATCCAGATCGAAGATCGATCTTTGAATAAAAGCTTGAGCCTTGCAGTTGGTCAAACAGATCATCAATCCTTGGCAGAGGGTATCTATTCTTGATCGTCAGCTTGTTCAACTCCCGGTAGTCAATACACATACGAAAACTACCGTCCTTCTTCTTGACAAACAAAACTGGAGCTCCCCAAGGCGAGAAGCTTGGTCGGATAAATCCCTTGTCTAACAACTCTTGAAGTTGTGTCGACAGTTCCTGCATCTCAGACGGATAACCAATCCATTCCTACCACCACGTCGAAGCTTCCCAACTGGACTGATAGTAGATCCAAAGCAAACTCACGCTCTCCCAATTCGATCACACAGCCTCTGATAACTTCATTGGCTTCTACTATCTTTCCATTAGCCAATTCGATTGAGTACGGAATATCTAATTTACTAGCGGCTAAACCAAGCATATTCTTAAACTCTAACGACACGAAGCTATAATCGGCGCCAGTATCAAATAAAACGGATGCATAGCGTTGGTTTACAGGGAACGTACCAGTGACAACATTGGGATCCTGGCGCGCCTCCCTCGCTTCAATATGGAACACTCTTCCACGGGCTTGGTTTAACTCTGGGCAGTTCCTCTTAAAGTGCCCGATATCACCACAGTTAAAGCATCCAGGTCTTTGCCCGTTTCCACCTCCATTTCCAGCTCGGTTATTCCTTTGGTTATAATTCACAGCGCCCGCTTGATTAGCATTGTTGCCTCGATTCCCATTACCTCCATTGTTTCCTTGTGGGCGATTTCCATTCCCACCCCGGTTGTTATTTCTGTTTCCGAATCCTCCCTGGCCTCCCTGGCCAGCAGTGGCCCAACAAGTGTCCTTCAATGGCCCGACTTTCCACATGCTTCGCATACTTTCATACTACAATGGCCAGAATGGTGGCGTTGGCAGGTATTACACTTGGGCTGGGTGCCCATATATCCTTTTCCTTTCTTTCCACTACCAGCCGTAACCTGAGCTGGCGTGCCTGATCCTCCTTTCTTAACCACCACACTGGCGCCCTGCTTGAAGTTCGAGAACTTCCGTTTGTTACCCCCTGATGACTCGACGTGAGTCTCTTTCTTCTTAGGCTCAGCATCATCGAACTTGTTCAGGCGAATAGCCTCCTCTGTGAGAGCCACGCTCAGATCAATTGCCTTAGTAATTGTCGCAGGCTTGGATGAGGTCACCATGCTTATGATTTGAGGAGCTAATCCCCAAATGAAACGTTCAATCCGCTTGAACTCCGAAGTGACCATGTAGGGTACCACATGTGATAAGTCATGGAACCTCTGAACGTATTCTGCGATCTTTGGACCTTCCATTTTCAAATGCCAGAACTCAGTTTCCAATCTTTGGATTTCCGCGCGAGAGCAGTACTTTTTGCGCATAAGTTCCTTCAGTTCGGTCCAGGTTAGCGCGTAGGCAGCAGCTTCACCAAGTGTCTATACTTGCAAATTCCACCAAGAGAGGGCTCCATCCAAGAATAGCCCCGAGATATAGGTGACTTGCTGATCTAGTGCGCATTTGCTCATGCGAAGAACAGATTCAGTTTTCTCAGCCCAACGAACAAAGGAGACAGCACCTCCTGTGCCATCAAAGTTGACCGGTTTGCAGTCTAGAAACTGCTTGTAGGTGCACCCTGCACACACATTGTAACATGTGAACGGCATTAGCATCTTTGCTATAGATATCCAATTAGGTCATGGTATGTCTAAATGTCTTAGTATTACCATGAGGTGGATTGTTGTTGCCATTGTTGTTTGAGCTGCTTCCGCTGGGTCCTCCTTGCGAGGCGGCGTATTGCGCGATGGCAGCAGCGATGACTTGTTGGAGTTCTGCCTCATTGGTAGGCATCGGCGTTGGACGTTTCGGCGGCATCTTCTAAAAGATGTGTTTACGTTGGTCAGGCCATAGTAAAGATCCCATGTTATAATACGTACGCTTTATTATGATAGTAATAGTACATAACATCTCATGTTATAATCATATCAATCACACAACATCCCATGTTACAAACATCAATCACACAACATCCCATGTCATAGAATATAAATAACCAAATCAAGCATCAAATATGATGAGAATACTGCGATTGCCATATATTGAGACCACATAGTAAGCGTACAAGTACATCATAGTGTCATACAACATCAGTCGACTAAGGGCTACATAACCCTAGTCCAAAAACTATATCAAATCAGTGTCAGTACATCAAATACATGTCAACAAAAGTCAGAATCATAATGTAGTCTCCAAAAATGCTGTGCAGTCAAAAGCAATCGCCGTCTTCTCACCAGCGTCTACCCATACGGTACTGAAGAGCTCTACACGGATGGCGGTGGAGGAGGGGGAAGTGAGTGTAAAACAAGCGACGCAAATGGAGCCAGTCCTCCTCCATGGCTCTCTGGGTACGCAAGAAAGAAGCAACCTGCTGCTCTAGGGCAAAAAGGCGTGCAGCATAGTCTGGTGGTAAAGGTCGAGAGGGCTGCAAAGGAGAGTGGGTCTGACCCTGGCACTGACACGGCGGCGGCTGGGCTCTCTCAAGCTCCTGAATGCGCTGCGTGTGTGCCTCGTGCTGGGCGACAAAAGACATTAGAACATCCTCAATAGTATACCCCATATGGAAAGAATGGTAGGGGTCAGTCGGTGACATAACAGAAGGTGACGTCCAGAGAAACGGCTCACTGGCTGGATCAAAAGGTGCCACATGAAATGGAGAAACAGGGGGAAAAGTAGCAGACGGTGGTATAGCAGGGATAGATACCGGTACATGTCCAAAAGGGTGAACCGAAGAACCCTCTCCAGGTCGTGCTGGAGGTGTAAACTGAGGGAAAGTAAAAGAGGTATCAACGTGACGGGTATCAGTGATCTGAGGGGGAATAGGTGGGACCTCGTCATCAGCAGGAATCCACCCATGCTGGGCGTGCTCATCTCGTGGGTCTATCTGTGCCTCAAAAAGTGCACGATCAAACTGAACTGGCATAGGATCATGGTGAGGTGCAACAAGAGGGTCAACTGGTGCATCAGCAATAAGTGGGGGATCAACATGATCAGCAGCAATGACATGATCGCCCTCCAACAACGGAGCATCCACTGGGTGATCATTAATAGGTGGGTCAGCAATGACAGGCTCAATAATAGGTGCGTCAGCATGAACTGGGTCGTGCTCAAACGCAGGGTCTAGAGCGGCTACCTGCTCAGGGGCCATGGCAGGCTCGGGGTCATCAAAGGCCATCCCAAAATCAAACTCGGGATCGATGGGATCAACTGGGTCTACTGGGTCGACTGGATCCTCCATAGGCTGATCCATGGGTATAAACTCCATATCCTGATCTGGGTCGAATCCTGGGGGAAAGACAGGATCGGAATCCTCCACATCATCGTGGTCGAAAGCAAAACTAGGAATAGGGGCAACAGAGGATGCCTGGTCGGGATCTGATCCATGTGAGAAGTGCTGCACACTCTGGGTGTGTGAAGGTGCGGAGGCCACAGACTCGAAAGAGTCTGGGACCGGAGAGTGAGCGGGTGACTCCTCGGCGGGAGCATCTGCGATCATCAAGAGATCACCAGCAGCAAGAAGGGCCTCGCCCTGAACATCCTCCTCTAAGGGCTCATCATCATACAGATCGATGTCGCCATCATCGTCGGCGTCGAGAAGCAAATCGTAAGCAGGATAAACAGCTAAGGGTATGGGAGCAGGGATCTCCACTAACGGTAGGTCCCCGGCCAAAGGGCCATCAGCGAGCTCATCAGCACCATCAGGTAAAGCAAAGGGCTGAAAGTCGTCCTCGTCCGTGCTAGTAACGTCGGATGTGTGGACCTCGTGCTCTGAAGACTCTAGATCATCTGATACTATAGGTCTAGGTCCTGTGGTGTCTGAGTCACCTGTGCCAGAGGTGTCCATGGTGTCTGTAACATAAACACAAACATGCACAAACAGTCAATCATACAATCAAATAATCACATAAGTCACCAAGTAAGTATTCAAATAGTTCTCCTAGTCCCACTAGCCTCCCAGCCTCTCAGACTGCTCTTCCTAGTCCCACTAGCCAATTCTCCTAGTCCCACTAGCCAATTCTCCCAGCCTCTCAGACTGCTCTTCCTAGTCCCACTAGCCAATTCTCCTAGTCCCACTAGCCCACTACCTCGGCCTCTCAGACCGAGCCTCGGCCTCCCAGACCGAGCCTCAGCCTCCCAGACTGAGCCTATAAATAATAAATAAAATGTGCTCAACATTTGTTTATAAAAAGTTTTGGATCTGGACTTAAGTGGTATGCAGTGTAAAAAAAATGTTTTCGTGAGAGCCCTAGTGATCATAGTCTAGACTCGAGAAAGAATCCTAGTTCGCTATGATCAGAGCTCTGATACCAAGCTGTCACACCCTGGCTTTGCGGAAGCGTGGTTAATTTGGTGTGACTTCTTAATACCATAGCTTAACCATAACAAAGCTATATGAAATAAAACCATGCAAGATCATCCATTCGATTAAGTTTTAAAAACCAAATACAATAACATTGTCTTAACGGAAACACATCCTAGCGACATAGACATTGTTCAACAAACACAACATAACATAAGCATAGTCTAAGGACTGCGACTTGTCCAGGAAAGAGTCACATTCCCTAAACCCGGATGACCTCGTAACTAGTGCAGCGGGAAAACGTGTCATACCGCGCCAGATCCTTTAATTCCCTGAAATACCTGTAAGTTGAAAAATCAACAATAATGTTGAGCGAGTTCATGTATAAGTGAGTAAATAAACCCTTGTAAGTATAAAAATAGTCCTGGTATGTAGCAAATAAGGGAATTGAGATCACCAATGGTTTGCAAGGCCATTGATATGTGTGAAGTGCAAGTAGGGAGACTCAAACCTAGCGGATTTATGCGTCGGGCACGAAGTCACCCCGAGGTCCGTTTCTAGTTTGGCCTGGGGCTGGGCTCGCTACACCCAGATAGATCTACCGCTTCTGTCCCTCGGTCCTACCATGAGGACTAATGGCCTCATGTTGCTCCTACCCACTCACATAATCTAAGTAGTAAACCTCCTTACGCTAACCATACCATGTATAAAGTACTTGTAATCAAAGTAACATGTATTTCACCCCCGTAGTTTAGAAAACTGAAAACAGTTAAGAGAAAAGGGGGACATGAACTCACAGTGGTGCGTCTCTACCAAGTATACCTCCAAATCAAGCAGTTGTGTGACGACCTACACGTACTAACTCTATTAGACGGACGGCCGTGCCTTAGCTTTAAGGTTTAAGTTTTTGGGAAATAGTTAGACAACTATTTCGTGTTTACATTCTGTATACTTGGTAATCATTTTCCTTCCCAAGGATGGGGGATTTAATACATGTGTGTTCGTAAATCTTTGAAATATATTATTAAGTCTCACTTAATATATATTTATTCCTAACTCCAAAATATAATTATTTTCCTCAAAAATATTATATTTTAACTCATATGATTTTCCCAAAATAATACTTTATCAAAATTACCCGTTCATAAATATTTCCTTAAATTGCGTAAGTTACGTTTTAACGATCGAGTGGTAATAATAATTACCGGCGTAACTTATGTATTTATCGTAGAGGCGTTCGTATTATTTTGGATTCGTTAACATTCGATAATATTATTTTCACCCTAAAAATAATATTTATACACTTCACAAAATAATTGACAAGTGACGTTGTGAAAAATAAATATATTTACTAAATATATATTTATCGCGTTTTATTTTGTGAAATCCCACCTCCGATATTTTGTAAATAAAGTCGTGGCGAAACTTATATTTTGAAAACATGTCGAGAAGTATCTCTAACACTTATAGTGAAAATAATTCTAAGTGTTAGGTTTTTAGAAAAATTTCGCCAGAGTTTCCTCTGTAACTGGAGGTGGCCACGCTTTCAAGCGTATCATTTTCTTTTATAAATCAAATCAACCATTTTTCTTATTTAACCAAAACAATTTTCAACGCATCAAACTAGTTAATAAACATGTAATTCGCAAGAATCTCATGAACTTGTAGTTTTTCCAACACTATGATGTATATCCCAATACTTTAAGCGGATCTTTATATAAAGCAATCCAATTTCGTAAAAACCTCGTTTTTAGGGAAATTCCGTCTTTACAACTTCTCGTCATCTTTTTCAAAAATAGTTATTTTGTCGAAAGTGTGTGTTACACAAGTGTTTACACACTTGTGTGTTCTAAAAATCATTCGTGTTAGTGTAAGATCCGTCTTTAGAAAACATGATTTCTTTGATACTTGGTTCTTTGAAAATACCGCTTGTAGATACGTAGATCTACTAGTTTTAAACACTATTTCACAAGCAAAATCGCTTTTACACAAGTTCATGATTCGTGTGTGGTAGAGTTTCATCCTTTAACCCTTGTTACTTCCAAAACAACCTTATGTCATGATCCATGATCATGACCACCCCGGGTTAAATGACGATCCGAGCTACCACAACATAGATCGGGTCCAAATAATTACACAAATCAACTACTACAAGATTTACACAACATATGAGCTTTTAACCATCATTACAAGCATTTTTAGTAAACTTTTGTGTGTCATTTTGTAAGATTACGAGTTTTAACCGTTACAAATCATATTAACCACTTCAAAATAGTTCGAGAGGGTGATTATAGCAACTTACTACTAGCTCGAGGCTAGGGAAGAATCTAAGCGCAAAATGAGAGGATAAAAGCAATAGAGTGAGGTCCTTTGAGCTCCGAATGCACCAAGCCTTCTTATACGGGATCCTTGACACTCGAATGGTCTTGAGATGAGGTGATCAAAACCGAAAAATATGATGAATGTAGAGGGGGTGTTCGGCCGAAGCCTTTGAGAGAGAGAGAGGGAGTGTTTGTGTGATGTTAAGTGTTGGAAAGAATGATGGATCATGTAGTGTTCTTATAGGCAATTAACAAGTGAATTACCCAAAGGTTCATGTGTTGTCTTGATATTAGACAACTTAGAATATAATAATCAAAATGGTACAATTGATGGTCACAATGTGACCGAAATCGGCCAAGGGGGGGGGGGGGGGGTAGCTAGTTCATTTCTAACCAACTAGTTAGATAATAATTAGGTTAATCTAGGTTAGTTAAGTGATTAACCTGGTTGATAGTGTGTTGTGCTTTATTGCGGGTGTTAGGGTATTCAGGGACCCTAACTGGCTCAGAAAAAGATAAGTAATGTTATTAACAATATTTTCATGTTCCGGGTATAGTCTGGTTGTTTGGTTGGATAGTAATCCGTTAAAGCGTTAAACAAGCTTTAAAGTGTCGTTAATACCATTTTTAGTGACACAGCTTATTCCTCCAAAGTGTCGGGAATATTTTCCTCGTGTCTTGGCACTTTATTAGTTAGCCAAATGCTGAATTTTTATGTTAAAGTGCTGAATTTTGTACTTAGAGCACGTTTTAGGCACATCCAGTCATTGTAACTTATTCCTAGAGACGCAGTTCTACAACCCTTGTATCCCTACACTCACCACTAGTGTAGTAAAATATTTCTGGCTCATACAGGCTTTAGAGGCAGTGTCTGCCTGATGCTGGCTTTATCAGCATGTTCAATAGGTTATCCGTTCATTGTGCTACTGTGCTTTTGGTGCATCATGTTTGTCACTAAGGTTCAGCATGTAAATAATGTAGTGACGGTAAGTAAAGTATGATGCAGGTATATGCATGTATCAGAAATCAAGTAGCAGTTCATCAGTAATTTCAAACAAGCACAGTAATTAAGTAGTAATTAATTATTAATTAAGTCGTACGGATACCTGGTTTAGTGAGGGTTGTCACATTATTTAGAACTAGATTTTTTCAACCCGGCTCGCGTTGCAGCACCAATTTTCTCCCGTATTTGCTGATGTTTTCAAAGATAGCTGCATTTCTAGTCTTCCAAAGGCACCAAAATACCGTTTGCAAAATACCATTGAATGCTTTTCTTATCTTCTTCGACCCGTTTACTGTCTTGTGAAGTTCCAGGAGGTCCCTCACACTAAATACAAAAATAGGCGCAAATTATCCTGACCCGTGACGTCGACCAAATCCTCTTTTTCACACTTTTCACCGAAAAAACCCCCATTGTTGTCAAACTCCCACAGCCACCTGTCCTAGCCCGACCCGAGCGAGAATGAGCTCATAATCTGCAGCAGGTCATTAAGCTCGCTAGACTCAGCAGAGGTGAGTTGGGCCCTCCGCCGCTCCCAACCCATAGCCGTGCCACCTGACCCATTAACGCACGGTCCGACACAATGCACCATTTCGACTTTTCCAATGTAAAAAGAAGTGGAAACTTACTAGCCAAAACCTCAGTCCCAAACCACAGGTCTAACCAGAAGAAAATATGAGACCCCATTTCCCAAAATACCCTTTATAACATTTGATAAAACCACGCCCTTATCTTCCATAGAAAACGGTACAACCAAAATGTACACTACTCTACTGATCGTGGCTCAGTAGAGTTTCGGGTCCGAAATGGATTCGGGTCAGGACGAGCTAATTTAAAGAAGTCAAAGTTGGTTCGAGTCAAAACAGATTTGAGTTGAAACGGGTTATGACAAAAATTAGGGGTGTGAATTTCGGGCACGACCCGAAAACACGATTCGAACCTAACCCGTTGAATCTGCAGGTCTTCGTGATATCGTCCGCCGTTTTGACCATTTTACCCCTGCAGCTATTAATTAAGTTCTGCATAATAACACTTGGCCAACGATGCATGCTTCGATAAATTTTCCAAAAATGATGATTCTGAAACGTAACCTGCAGCCGGGCCTTCGTAACAAACAGCAAACATACAGCATAGCAGGCCAGCCGATTAATTTTAAGAGCCTTTAAAAGACTAGCAGCATTTTTGACCATATTACCCCTTGAACAACAGCAGCCATACAGCACAAAAAGAATGTCCGCAAACTTCTGATCCCTCCATACCTGGGATACCCCTGGGTAGTCAACAAACAGCAGTAACAGCATACAGGGACCAATAACTAACGAAAAACACTGCTGCGTCCAGCTCTTAGCCCATAGTTTATATAGATAACCAAGATCCAAATACATCAGTAACGAAACCTTAGCAGCAATCAGATGAACTAGGGAGTACAACACTAGCATTCGTAAATACTTTCGGACTAATAACTTGTTGAAGACCCAGTGAGCCCCAAACAGAACCTGAGTAAACAGTTGAAAAGATGTAGCTGGCCTTACGATCAACGTGAAACTGTTTTTCGAGCAGCTAGGGGTATAATAGTTAAGATAACTGCCCAGCTTTCACAGATGATGCAGCCAGCTCGGGTCAGTTTCAGGTTGAACCCGTGAACCCGTTTAGGTTAACGGGTCGGGTTCGGGTCAACCTGATCAGGTTGGCGGGCCGTTTAACACATTTATATTATATTTTATTTTTTTACAACTTATTTTATGCCATAAATTAAATGGGGTGTGTATTTTATGCCATAATTTTAACTTAAAAAGAGAAATTAGCATAAGATTTTATAACTTAATATAGTTGTGTTATATACATTTGTGTTTTTTAAGTAAATTTTAATTTTAATATATTAATGTCAGAAAAAAAATCGGGTTGAATGGGTCGTGTTCGGGTCAACCCACAAAACTTCGGGTCGTGTTCGGGTTCATATGTATGATATGATTTTCGGGTTCGGGTCGGGTTCGGGGTCGAGTTAAAACTGCCAACCCGCAAACACGACCCGTTTAGCACCCCTAACCAAAATAGCTTCATGTCAAAACGTGTTGAACTAATGATAAAAACAAATGGCCAAAATCATTAAAAAAAATAGAATCTGTCAAAATCAAAAGTATAATCAGAAACAAAATCATCAAAACCACCATGAATCCAATTTGCACTCTAAAGTCTAAACAAAAATAAAGATGGACATTGTCATCAATATTTAACAGAAACTCCACTGCTACGTCGACCCCTACCACCTAGCTGCATACATTTCTGCACCAAAAAAAAACTATCACCATCTGCAAATCCTTCTCGTTCTACATCCATATTACCTAGAAAAAAAAGAATAAATAAGAAATTAACATAATGTCCTATGAGCTACAATAGAAAATCCTATGAGCTGCAAGTCCACAACACACATCTAAAGTGAATTTAAACCAAGTATTTAAGTGCCTTTGACTTGATTTAAACATAACAACACTAATAAATAATAATATCAAGGAAACAGTCAATCACAATGCCCCTCTATAGTATACATTTGCATACTGAGCAGGACCAATGAACAAAAAATGACCCAAAAAACAGCAATAAACCATGCCAAGCTCAGTAACGCTAGCAAAAATGTAATACTTAAAGGTCTTCGACAGCAGCAGCAGAATTTGTAAAATCCAGGACCAAACCAGCGTAATATCAAAAGCAAAATCCTAAAGTTATTTGATTGCACAGGTCAGGTGAACTCTTTTTCTGAGTTTATGCAAAAAACCGAACCAGTAAATAAAAGATATAAACAAATCATCAAAACCACCATGAATCCAATTCGCACTCTATATAGAAAGATGTACATAAGTACATTATTATCGGTACAAAACAGAGACCTGTAAAGTGGTATGGTATGGATAAAGAATGAAGAACATCATTAGTAGTACCCATTTTAGTAGAAGAAGCCCCAGTATATATATTGATAAATATAGAAATTACCTTCAAAATCCAACATGAATATAGTGTTGTATATTGTTGAGGATATAAATGTATGTACTATCGTGACCGCTACTTCGACCCTTACCACCTACTGCTGAGCTGCATGCATTTCTGTACCAAAATAAAACCTAATACTATTCAGAGCTGATATACATAAAAATTAGTAGATGTCATTAGTATTCACAAGAACCATAATATATAAGCATTAGTAAAAATCATTAACCATTATATTCTACCTTATAAATACTATTAATAACAAACCAATTAATGGTCGTCTTCATCTTAAAATTCTTCTACACCGTCGTCATCTAAATCAATGTCTTCAAACGCAGCTTCATCCAAATCAGTGTCTCGATTATCATCACTCATATCTTCTTGATCATCATCATTTATATCTTCACCACCATCATCATTTATATTAACATGAGTAACAGGGAGCAAATCATCAGTTACCGTACATTCTAATCTTTCATTCTCTTGAAAAAACTGCTCTTCGTCTTCATTATCTTCATCACCTACTTCGTTAGCGTCTTCGGCTAGTTCATAAACTCCCCTCGGTGTAGTCTTAACAACAGCCCGCCAGTCTTTTAGGCTTTTTTCCTTTGAAGGATATGGTGTATAGTATACTTGTTGTGCTTGCGATGCTAAGATAAATGGGTCATCAACGCATCCTATTGCCTTGGGTTTAACGTCAACCATACCAGTCTTCGGGTCCACCCTTACACCATTCACGGGATCAAACCACGTACATTTGAACAAAACGACCACACAACTTCCTAATTTGCTATGATATTCCACCTCTAGGATTTCATCCAGCAATCCATAGTAGTCACTCTCATTTTCATCATAGGAAGCCCCTTTCACGCACACACCACTATTTTGGGTGACCCGCCCATGGTAAGATGTCCGTGTGTGGAACTTGTAACCATTAACCAAATAGCCCTTATGTGATTGAACATAAGTGAGGGGCCCTTGTGCTATGTCTCTCAAATGTTCTTTCCCAGGGTCATTCATAACCTACATTCATAAAAATTTGTTAACATGCATGCAATAATATAAAAATTTGTTAGCTACTATATTAAATTATAAAACTCTTCTAGTGTTATGCTTACATGATGTTGCAACCACTCAGCAAAAGAGCTATCTTTCTTTTTATCAAGTGTTGCTTGGTCACATTACGGGAACGAAACCCTCAAATGTTCATCAAATGACCATACGTCTTCGTGAAGCTCTTGACAGTTAAGTAATATATAAGTATGAGCCTTGTGTTTGTCTTCATCAGTAAGAACTATGTTTTTTACACCCTTATCATATAATCTTCGAGATGGGTGTTTGAATACACTCAACCGAGAATCAGAACTCGAAGAACAAGAAATATTAGGGGCAAAATTGCGAGGCTCATGATTCAACCGTGTCTTAACTGTTGACTCAAGATACAATGCACAATAGTTAGAAAGTTCATCTACCAGGTATGACTCAACAATAGAACCTTCGACCCTTGCTTTGTTTCGAATCATATTTTTCAATCGACCCAACTTCCTAAAAGTTGAAGTGAAAAAAATGTTAGCAATTATAAAACAGTTTACTTGTCAAAAAAAAATTAAACATTAAGTTAAAACGGCTACCTCTCATACGGATACATCCATCTGAACTGCACTGGACCACCAAGAATAGCTTCATTGGTCAAATGTATGACAAGGTGTTCCATTGAGTCAAAGAAGCTAGGAGGGAAGATTTTTTCTAACTTACAAATGGTTACAACGATACTTTTTTCCAATTTTTGTAAGTCCTCAATGTGTAAAACCTTTGAACATATTACACGAAAAAATGTGCACAACTCTATTATTGGTTCCAATATTTGTTTTGGTAGCATACTGATAAGTGGTAAAATACACATATTTACCCCGTGTAAATTGTATAATTATTGTAGAAGTTTTATTTATTTTTATTTAGTTTTAGTGCTTTATTAGATTATATTGTGGTGGGACAGGTTCTGTGCAAATGGAGCGAAAACGAGTAATATGGAAATGACCTGCTAGTTGGCCAGAGTAGAATGCCAGTGACCGGAGTAAAATTGGCGCTATTTTCTGTGATTGGGCCGAGACCACTATGCCTCTATATTATTAAAATTGGAGCCATACATGCGACCAAAGAGATCAGACATATTTTAGTTCACCTTGGAATTTATTTAAACAAAAAATTCAAATGCTTCATAGAATGAATAAAAGGCCATTGAATTGTGAATTCCAAGTATTGCACATGGGCTGACAAGTGAAAACTGACACAACCAAAATATGATTGGACCAAGATTGGGTTTGTGTAAACACATGGTGATGATCGGGTATATTGGCACTATATTTATTTGGAGAAAAAAAAGAATATAGATTCTTTTCAGCCATATATATTAGAGAAGGAGGCAGATGATGTTCAGTTAGTGGGCCGCAATGCCCATAAGGTAATTAGGAGCCGCACAACAGATTACATCAGACGCAGGAAGGGAAGAAGTGGGCCATGGAACACCTCAAGTTTAACAACGACATCATCATTGAACTTGGGCAGACTTCGGTTGGACTTGGGGGGCGGCAACATAGCGGCAGATTTTTGGACTTTGTTGTTGGCACATGGGCCGTATTAACTTAAACAAAGTTCCGGATATTGACAGGCGGGCGGCTCGCATTAACTTACTCTAAATTTCAAGCGGGCCGCTAGGGGTAGTTAAGTCGGCAACAGATCGTGTACGTAATGGAAATTAGGGTTTTGCAAGATTATATACATGACATTCGGCTGTTGACGAAAAAAACACCATAATTACGAATCTGTGGGTTCTTTGGACGACTTTTAGAGGCTGTTGAGAGGGTTTGGAGGCATTCGGAAGGCGTGGAATCATTCGGGTAACATCTTGGAGCATTCGGGAGTGAAGATTCGGGTTTTATCATCCTTAATCCTTTGTTTTCGTTTGTTTAAATTTGTTTCACAATGAATTCAGACCTGTTATTGATTGATATTATGTGTTTGACTATGTTTTCCGGCTAGAAACCTTTACTACCTAGGCTATGATGAATGTTTAACAAAGTTTGGATCTTTATTTGATTTTAGCGTGGTTGTGGATTTTTCTTGAATTGTAAAAGCTTTGGATTTCTAACTTGGTGCGTATGTGTGCTTGTGATTATTTTATTATTGTTTGTTGCTTCGTTCGAATCTTGGTGACGGTCTTTATCACGGAATAGTTTCGGGCTAGGGTTCTTGATTTAGGTGACTGTCTATATCACATAATAGGTCATTAATCCTTTAGGGTGAAAATTGCATAAGTAACCTTAGAAGTAATAATCGGTAATCTAATAAAATCAAGTGTGCTGCTAGACTCGTCGCGGAAAGGCTCGAGGATATTAATAGGTCTAGGTTTGGTTATAAGTCTTTAACATTCCATAGCTTATTAAACCAAGATTAGAACCCATTGTCGCTTTAGACGTTCGCGCGGCAAAGTAGAGCGTCTTACATAAGCACTTTCAAGAAACTAGAGGACGGAAAAGAAATCTAGCAAGCCGGTAAACGTAACAGCCTAGGTAGTGCCATAAGAATCGCCTTGAGAGTGTTCGAGGGGCTTAGTGGTGTCTTAATAGGTTTAGTATCTAAAGATCCCGGCTCCACACCACAAAATCATCGAATAGAGATACAATCCAAGTTAAACAGGAGTCTAGCCTAGGTAGCTTTCATCATCTCTTGAGTTCAGTCGTCGTTAGAGTTTGCGTCTAGTTTAGTTAGTATTTATTATTTGCATTCTTAAGATTTTTAGAACCCCCCCCCCCCCCCAATCAATAAACAAAATAGTTAAGTCGTGTCAGTTTGAGTCTAGATAGAGTCTTTAGCGTAATCAGTAGAGTCTCTTGGGTTCGATACTCGGACTTCCTTAGGCTATACTTCATCGATCGGTACACTTGCCGATTGTGTGAGTTAGGGTTTAGAGAGTCTTAGTTTTATAAATTTAAAGCTTAGAGAGTCTAGAATTAGGGTAATTTTAGTTGTTTTAATTAACCCATTTTCAGCACATCAAGTTTTTAGCGCCGTTGCCGGGGATTCTTTGGCGATTGCGTTGATTTCTTTGTTTGGACTTACTTGACATATTCTGTGCTATTTGTGTTAGTTGAGTCGTAGGAGTCTAAAAAAATTATAAAAATCCAAAAATATTTGCTTTCGTGTTTTTTCTAGATTAGTGAGTCGTTGTTAGAGTCTTTTCGTTGTTCGTAGTTGGTGGATGCCCCATACGCGCTCGCAGGGACCGCCGCCACCTTTGTTTACAGTCAAGTCTTCTGAGTCGTCTTCTTCGTCTTCTTCAGTTCCACATTCCACCCCCGCTTTCGATTTCACACCGAAGCCCTCACCTCACGTTTCACCACACGTTTCCCTACCACCCTCCCGTTCTCGTACACCTAGTCCTCCACCCGTAGTTCACATGGCGAACCGTACAGTTTACCAGCAGGCTACCACCGGTTTCACCGGTGCCACTTCACCCATCACCCTTCCTGACATAGCGAACGATAGGTCTTGGCAGATTCCTTCCTACATCATGACCGCCATTACCAATTCTTGCCAGTTTCATGGACGTGACGACGAGGATGCACCCGCTCATATCAATCGCATCACTCGTCTTTGTGGCACCTACTCCATTGAGGGTGTCAATCCTGATGCTAGGTACCTTCAGGTTTTCCCCTTTTCTCTCGCTGGACGCGCAGCCATCTGGTTCGATTCTCAGCCCGCAGGCACTTTCACTACTTGGGCAGGTCTTCGCGATGCTTTCTTAGCAAAATACTTTCCGCCAGCCAAGGCGTCTCGCCTTCGAGATCAGATCCACTCCTTCCGTATGGAGCCTGATGAGCCATATCACTTAGCTTGGGAGCGTTTTCAGACGCTCCTCTCTCGTTGTTCACAGCATGGTTTGTCCGACTGGGCGTTAGTTGAAAAGTTCTACAATGGACTTACTCCTGAGATTAGAGCGCGTTTTGATACTTCAGCAGGAGGGCAGCTCATGGGAAAGAAGACGGTGATTGAGTGCAATGATTTGTTTGAGAGCTTTGCACATTCTGATATGGACTACAGCACTACCAGCAGGAATTCCATTCCTGTTCATACCTCCTCGGCCGGTCGAGGGGTAAACCAAGTTAGCTTGGAAACATCGGTAGCCGCTGCAGTCGAGAGAGTGAAGCAAGAGATTAGGAAGGAGGTGAAGCAAGAGATTGATGAGATAAAGAAGAGAGTTGATAGGTGTGAGCTTTGTAGGGGAGGTCACGACACACTTGATTGTCCTACACTTACGTTAGAGCAGGTAGAGTATATAGCAGGCCAGTCTAGGGGTCAGTTCGGTAGTAATAATAGTTTTAACCCTGGCTGGCAGCAGAGTAGTGGTAGTTTTCGCCCTTCTGGCAATCCCCCTGGTTTTCCTTCTGGTCAGTATCAAAATAGGGGGCCGGGTCTTTACACGAGTGGTGGTTCGGGTCAGAGTGGTCAGTATAGTGGTTCAGGAGGTCAGTTTGCTAGTGGGGGGTCGAATCAGGAGAGTCAGGGTAGTGGTAAGGCTCCCGAGAGTAGTATGAGTAGGATAGAGGAGATGTTAGCTCAGATGATGACACAAAATCAGGTGACGCAGAAATCCCTCGATAATTTCACTAGGACTCAGGAGCAGATTAATCAGAGACATGAACTTCAGCTTAAAAATCAAGAGTCCACTCTTCTAGATCTTCAGAGAACAGTAGGGGATATAGCTAGGCAGTTGAAAGAGTCCCCTTCTGGTCAGTATTCAGGTACTACTCACCCAGTCCACCATTCTGTGAAAGCAATTACTACTCGTAGTGGGTTGAGTCTAGGAGAGGTTGTGAGAGAGAGAGTAGAGGAAGAAGAGGATGATTATGTAGATGAGGTGATTGAGTTGGAGGCTCCAGGCAAAGTGCACATTAGGCTAGACCCAGCAAGTACCGCACACGCCGAGAAGTCGCCAGTAGAGAAGAAAGAGGAGAAGCAGCCGAAGAAGGTTCGGCCATCGCAAGTGATTGATATTTCTCGTCTTCCGTTTCCCGCTCGTGCTAGGCAGCAGATATATGCTAGGGAATACGAGAAATTTCTAGAGATGTTCACCCAGTTGAAGGTGAATCTTCCGTTCATTGATGCTTTGAGATCCATGCCTAAATACGCCAACTTCCTTAAGGATTTTCTCAAGCGTAAGGATAGGATAGGTGAGAGTTCTAGTAATCCGCTGAGTGGAGAGTGTTCTGCTATGCTCCTAAATAAACTTCCTGAGAAACTCACTGATCCGGGCATTTTCACGATTCCTTGTTTGTTTGGTGGTGATGTGAAAAACCACGCGTTAGCTGACCTTGGTGCTAGTATTAATTTGATGCCATATTCATTTTACGAAAAACTAGGCCTTGGTGATTTGAAAGCAACTAGGATGACTCTCTCGTTAGCAGATAAGTCAGTTAAGTATCCTAGGGGGATAGTAGAGAATTTGTTGGTGAAAGTGGATAAGTTTTTGTTTCCGGCCGATTTTGTAGTGTTAGATATGGAGGCCGATGATAGAGTACCGTTGATTTTAGGACGCCCGTTCTTGAACACGGCTAAAGCGCTTATAGATGTCTTCTTAGGCACAATCACACTTAGAGCGGAGGATGAGTCGGTAGTTTTTAAGGTGAATAATGCGAGAGGGCCGAGTGAGAGCATTGAGGCGGTAGCTTCATTGGGGAAGAGTGAGAAGGTTGAGAGTGATGAGAGAAAAGTGGTGAGTGAGCCGAGTCTAGAGAAGGTGATGAAACCCAAGTGTGGGGATCCGCCAGATAGAAGAATCGAAGAGTTGGAAGAGAGAGTGAGTAGGTTAGAATCTAAGGTAGAGATACTGAGTAAGGCTCAGTGTGGGGATAGGTTTCGAGATGATACGTTTAGATTCAAACCGCCCGATGGAGAGTCGAGAGAATATGAGAGAGATGGAAGAGATGCGGGCGATGATAGAAATGATAGTGCTATAGCCCGTAAGGTGCGGGCGATGTTGGAAGGTGAGCCCCGCGTATATGATCCTCCGTGAGTGCGTGAATAGTTGTGACTACTTGTAGAGTTTGTATATTGAGTCGTTGTTCGCGTCGTGTTGTTAGTTAGAGTTTTAGTGTTTTTGCGTCATTTGTCGTAGTGTCGTGTTTTTGCGTCTTTTATGTGTTTTTGTCAAGTGTTTTGCAGGTTGCATCACCTTCGCGAGGCCGAGATCGACGTCCGAGCAGCTTACCAGGTCTGTCGAATGTTAAAAAACGACAAAATACGTGCAGGGGGCAATTTGGGAATAAACAAAAATGAATTCTGCACGTTCTGCTGTTGCTGGAAGTCATATTGCTGATATCTGCTGTTCAGGCGGCCCGCCTACACTACACACATATTTCATGCGGGCCGCGCGGGTTCTATTATTGTTACCGGTTGTTTAAGTTGAGGCGGCCCGCATCAACTTGACTCATACTTTAGGCGGGCCGCGAGCCCACTAAATTTGAAAACGGGCTGTTCAGGCCCAAAATGGTTTAAGTTGTTGATCCATATCCATTTTCATCCATCTATCACCATCATTGTTCGGGTTGATTCGAGTCGACGTACAGGTATGTTTCCTGTTTTTTGTTGTTGTTGTATTTGAGTCAGATTGTTTCCGGGTTTATTTCCATCTTAAGTGTGGGGAAACGGGTTGCATATTTTTAAGGCGTAAAAATGTGATTTTTCATTAAATTTTCAACCCGTTATCCGTTGCATCCACACTTGGTTAGGTTTGGCACTTGGGAGGTGGTAAGATGGTAATTCGGTGGTGTAATTTTGAGTTTTTTATTTTGTACCATGCGTCTAAGTTAGTAGTTTTTGAGTCATTTTTTTTAGAGTCGGTATTGCTTTGGTGTTTGCTTGTTTTTGTTGATGCAGGTTCGAATATATACCACCCGTACTCAATCTCCATTCGGGTGAATTTGGAGCTGTTGATCGAATTTCAAGGCATTTATCAAGCATGTCAGAGTCAATGTCAAGCCGATCGCGAACGAAATGCTATACGATCGAGCTGGATTGGACGAGAGTGTTTGCAGCTTATACGCGTTATAAAACCAGCTAAGTCCTTTCTAATTTGCCCTTTGTCTTTTTATTTCTTATTTATTTTTAGTTTTTGAGTCGGTTTCCATCCTACATTGAGGGCAATGTAGAGTTTAAGTGTGGGGATGGGAACTATCGTTTAGTTAGTGTCTTTTGAGTCATAAAAATCGAAAAATACAAAAAAATTAAAAATTGAAAAATCAAAAAAAAAATAGAAAATTGTCTTTTGAAATAAGAAGTTTGCAAAAATAAAAACGGAAAATGATAGAAAAGTCGGGTTTTTGTTCGGGTTCAAATAATGATAATAAGAGAATAAATAATCTTGCTTGTGTCTAGTTTGGGATGCGCGGGTAGGCTCGGTTCGGTTCTGGGTTCCTTTGATTTAAAATATACCTAATTGTCGGTCTACTAGTGGGTTCTCATCTAGGGAAAGTGGGGAAATTGAAACCGCCAAAAATAGTATAAGGGATACCGTTATAAGCTAAGATCGTTAGAGTTTTTAGTCATTATCTCGCTGAAAAAGAAAAAAAAATAAAAAAAAAGTGAGCTAGAAACTAAACGAAAGTAGCACAGGCCTATGTAATCCGAGTTGGGGATAGCGACTCTACAGCCGGAATGCCTCTGGGATGTGTGAAATCGACTTGCCGAATAAAAGTACCGAAACCTATGTAATCTGTGATTGGGGATCGCGACTCTACAGTCGGAATACCGCTGGGTTAGGGAAAGCATCGTCTAGTCTCACGAATGAAAAAAAATGATGAAAAGAAAAAAAAAAGAGAAAAAGCAAGAAAAAAAAATGGAAAAATAGATTTGATTTTAAACTCTCTTTATCTTGGTATAAAACGGTTAGGAAATAACCCAGTGGTTGTTCCTTTTGTCCTATAAGCTTGAGGGGGGATTAGGTGGACTTGCGATTCTTAGTGTGAGACCATAGGTAGATTGACCGAACTTGAACTAAAATTGCATGATAAGGGCTTAGAACCGGGTTGGGTTTAAGTGGATCGATATACTTGCAATCGCGGCTAACACGAGTTTCGATTTTAATAAGATAACTTATACTTTGGCCCGTTCAATTATTCCGACTATGATTCCGTTTGCATAATTCTTTTTCGAGGACGAAAAAAGGTTAAGTGTGGGGATATTTGATAAGTGGTAAAATACACATATTTGCCCCGTGTAAATTGTATAATTATTGTAGAAGTTTTATTTATTTTTATTTAGTTTTAGTGCTTTATTAGATTATATTGTGGTGGGACAGGTTCTGTGCAAATGGAGCGAAAACGAGTAATATGGAAATGACCTGCTAGTTGGCCAGAGTAGAATGCCAGTGACCGGAGTAAAATTGGCGCTATTTTCTGTGATTGGGCCGAGACCACTATGCCTCTATATTATTAAAATTGGAGCCATACATGCGACCAAAGAGATCAGACATATTTTAGTTCACCTTGGAATTTATTTAAACAAAAAATTCAAATGCTTCATAGAATGAATAAAAGGCCATTGAATTGTGAATTCCAAGTATTGCACATGGGCTGACAAGTGAAAACTGACACAACCAAAATATGATTGGACCAAGATTGGGTTTATGTAAACACATGGTGATGATCGGGTATATTGGCACTATATTTATTTGGAGAAAAAAAAGAATATAGATTCTTTTCAGCCATATATATTAGAGAAGGAGGCAGATGATGTTCAGTTAGTGGGCCGCAATGCCCATAAGGTAATTAGGAGCCGCACAACAGATTACATCAGACGCAGGAAGGGAAGAAGTGGGTCATGGAACACCTCAAGTTTAACAACGACATCATCATTGAACTTGGGCAGACTTCGGTTGGACTTGGGGGGCGGCAACATAGCGGCAGATTTTTGGACTTTGTTGTTGGCACATGGGCCGTATTAACTTAAACAAAGTTCCGGATATTGACAGGCGGGCGGCTCGCATTAACTTACTCTAAATTTCAAGCGGGCCGCTAGGGGTAGTTAAGTCGGCAACAGATCGTGTACGTAATGGAAATTAGGGTTTTGCAAGATTATATACATGACATTCGGCTGTTGACGAAAAAAACACCATAATTACGAATCTGTGGGTTCTTTGGACGACTTTTAGAGGCTGTTGAGAGGGTTTGGAGGCATTCGGAAGGCGTGGAATCATTCGGGTAACATCTTGGAGCATTCGGGAGTGAAGATTCGGGTTTTATCATCCTTAATCCTTTGTTTTCGTTTGTTTAAATTTGTTTCACAATGAATTCAGACCTGTTATTGATTGATATTATGTGTTTGACTATGTTTTCCGGCTAGAAACCTTTACTACCTAGGCTATGATGAATGTTTAACAAAGTTTGGATCTTTATTTGATTTTAGCGTGGTTGTGGATTTTTCTTGAATTGTAAAAGCTTTGGATTTCTAACTTGGTGCGTATGTGTGCTTGTGATTATTTTATTATTGTTTGTTGCTTCGTTCGAATCTTGGTGACGGTCTTTATCACCGAATAGTTTCGGGCTAGGGTTCTTGATTTAGGTGACTGTCTATATCACATAATAGGTCATTAATCCTTTAGGGTGAAAATTGCATAAGTAACCTTAGAAGTAATAATCGGTAATCTAATAAAATCAAGTGTGCTGCTAGACTCGTCGCGGAAAGGCTCGAGGATATTAATAGGTCTAGGTTTGGTTATAAGTCTTTAACATTCCATAGCTTATTAAACCAAGATTAGAACCCATTGTCGCTTTAGACGTTCGCGCGGCAAAGTAGAGCGTCTTACATAAGCACTTTCAAGAAACTAGAGGACGGAAAAGAAATCTAGCAAGCCGGTAAACGTAACAGCCTAGGTAGTGCCATAAGAATCGCCTTGAGAGTGTTCGAGGGGCTTAGTGGTGTCTTAATAGGTTTAGTATCTAAAGATCCCGGTTCCACACCACAAAATCATCGAATAGAGATACAATCCAAGTTAAACAGGAGTCTAGCCTAGGTAGCTTTCATCATCTCTTGAGTTCAGTCGTCGTTAGAGTTTGCGTCTAGTTCGTTTAGTTTAGTTAGTATTTATTATTTGCATTCTTAGGATTTTTAGAAAACCCCCCCAATCAATAAACAAAATAGTTAAGTCGTGTCAGTTTGAGTCTAGATAGAGTCTTTAGCGTAATCAGTAGAGTCTCTTGGGTTCGATACTCGGACTTCCTTAGGCTATACTTCATCGATCGGTACACTTGCCGATTGTGTGAGTTAGGGTTTAGAGAGTCTTAGTTTTATAAATTTAAAGCTTAGAGAGTCTAGAATTAGGGTAATTTTAGTTGTTTTAATTAACCCATTTTCAGCACATCACATACCTCTTAATACAATAGGCAACAACCGTTGCATAAACACATGACAATCATGACTTTTAAAGCTGTAAAAAGTACCATCTTTAACGTTTACACAACTTCCAATATTTGAAGCATACCCATCAGGAAACTTTACTGTTTTCAACCATTTACATACTTCGTTTACTTGCATTTTGGTTAGAGCATATGTTGCTTTTGGTTTCATGTGTTTATTATTATTCTCTACCCAAGTATGCAACGACGGTCGATTGCAAATTTGTTCTAAATCCACCCTTGCCTTGATATTATCTTTTGTATATTGAGTGTCCATAATTGTGTGAAACAGATTCTCAAAAACATTTTTCTCAATGTGCATTACATCAAGATTGTGTCGGATTAACAACATGGGCCAATATTCAAGCTCCCAAAAAATGCTTCTCTTTACCCAATTATGAGTTTTACCAAATCCTGGAATTTTATTTTTTGGGTTATACGTTACACCTTCATAGACGCTTGGAAGGTCACAGACTTGTTCATATATTTGCCAACCAGTTAACTCACGTGGAGGTCCCAATGACGACGATATAGATTTATTAGCCCGGAATCCAATCCTATCATTACGGAAAGGGTGTGACTGAGGTAAAAATCTTCGATGACAGTCAAACCAACTTGTTTTGCTTCCAGCCTGTAACCTAAAAGCTTTTGTGTCTCCCATACAATATGGGCAAGCTAAGTGACCATGCGTGCTCCAGCCAGATAACATGGCATAGGCAGGAAGTCACTGACCGTCCATAAAAGAATAGCTCTCATCACAAAGTTTTCTTTGCGATAAGCATCATAAACTTCAATGCCTTCCTCGTACAACTCTTTAAGCTCATCTATTAATGGCCTTAGGAACACATCTACGTTTTGACCCGGGCTCTTTCGTCCAGGAATAACCAAACATAGTTTAATATATGCATCTTTCAAACTCATCCATGGAGGTAAGTTATAGATTGTAAGAAAGACGGGCCACAATGAGTAAGGGTTTGAATTCGAGTTATTTGGGTTAAAGCCGTCAGTGCATAACCCGAGACGAACATTCCGGATCTCATTGGCAAAGCCAGGATTCACCGAGTCAAAATGTTTCCAAGCCTTACCATCACTTGGATGTGCCATGCTACCCTCCTTTGTTTTGTGATCATGATGCCAAGTCATATTTTTTGCTGTCGTTGTAGACATATACAACATTTTAAGTCTAGGACCAATCGGCATGTATGTCATCACCAAATGAGGTACCTTATTTTGGCCACTCTTGTAACGAGATTCCCCGCACCATTTACATTGTGTCAATGTCATGTCTTGCTTATAAAATAACATGCAGTGATTTTTGCAAACATCAATCCTTTCTTTAGGAAGAAAAAGCTTTTCTAAGCTCTTTTTTGTATCATAAAAGTTTACTGGTAACTTATTCCCTTCGGGCATCAATTCTTTAACCATAGAAATGATGTGGTCGTAACATGCGTTAGATACATTAGAAAGTGATTTCCAATTTAGAAAACTTGTAACAGCTTGCAACTTTGAGCAATCGGTGGCCTTCTCCCCCTCCCACAAAGGCTCATCGGCAGCTTGTAGCATGTTATAGAATCCCATTGCTTCTAAATTCGGTACATCCCTTTCAAGAGTATTTAAATCTAGATTTGCGTGTGTTGTATAGCCTGACGAATACATGTTATCCAACACCATGCGTCTACAACCATCCTCGTCATCATCAAGTTCCCTCATAGTAGAAGATTGTCCTACCTCACGGACGGAAGTTTCACCATGCTCATACCATGTGTAGTAATCAAGCATGAAACCCTTTTTATGCAAGTGTTCTTGAACAATTTCTCTATTTAAGTAGATGGAATTTTGACATCTTAAACAAGGACATCTGATGTCAGGTACTATCTTACGACGCTTAGTCACCCTTCGATCCACAACTGAATCTTTAGAAAAGACGAAGTCTAACCACTTATTCAAGTTGTCACAGTATTCCTTATTAATAAATCCATCACTATTGGTCATTTTATACATCCATGCTCGATCAGTATACCACTCCATGACCAATAAAATCAATGCACGTCCTAAAACATGAGGATGAGAAACTCAACAGCAATAAAACATCAAAAAAGACACAATAGTTTAAAACATAAAAAAAAGACACAAATAGTTCTATTCAGCATATTAAACAACTTAAACAGGTTCTATACAACATAAACAACAAATTAAACAGGTTCTATTCAGCAAACATAATCTTAACAGATTCTATACAAGTGTCTTTCTGATCAATCTTAAGAACTAAGGATCTATTTCCTAAAAAACTAAGCACTAATCATCAATAATAAGCTGAGCAGTCAAAAAAATCAATAATTCATAAACTGAAATGAACATCTATATTACAAGGTGAGCAATAATAAACTGATGATACAGATTAAATTAACAAAGTCAATAAACTGATAGATTGATAATCACTAATCATCAATAATACTGAGCAATCAAAATCTTTAAACTGATAATCATTAAAACACAAGATCGATTAAACAAAGTAGAAAAAAACTAACCTGGAAGATGAGCAATACAGATTAAACTGAGAAGATAGAGAAACTCAGCAACAATAATAAAAGAATAAACAGCAGTGATTTTGGTTTTTGATTGTGATTTGCGATTGAAAGAGATAATGCAAAAGTAAACCCTATTCTTGATTAGTTATAGATAATTTATAAACTAAATAATTATTTATAACATATTAAACATGATTAAGTGTGTATTGTATAAACTGAATAATCATTTATAACATATTAAACTTAGACTTGGCAAACGGGTCGGGTCGGTGGGTCATGGGTCAGAACGGGTTCAGGTCAAAACGGGTCAATTACAAAAAAGGGTTGTTTTGGTTCGGGTCAGAACGGGTTCGGCTTGAAACGGGTTTCGGGTCGGGTTGGTTAAAAATTGCTTTCTTAAAAAAAAGATTGTACTTTTAAAAAATAACCAAAACGAAACAAAAAACTAAGAGGATTGAAACCGATTCGAAACGAAACCGAGAAAACCATCAAAACGAAACCAAAAATCAAAACCGAAATGAAACCGAATAAACGACCAAACAGAAACAAAAAAACGAACCGAAACGACACACAAAAAAAAACTGAAAAGATCGAAACCGATTCGAAATGAAATAAAAATACTGACAAAATTGAAAGCAATCCGAAACGAAACCAAAAGAAATGGATCAAAACGAAATAAAAAATCAAAACCGACCAAAACGAGACAAAAAACCGAACGGAAACGAAATAAAAACTGAAAATATCAAAACCGATCCGAAACGAAACAAAAAAAAACCATTAAAACGAAACTAAAAAGCACAATTCAACCGAAACAAAACCGAATAAACTGACCAAACAGAAACAAAAAACCAAAACCGAAACGAAACAAAAAATAACCCAAAATATTGAAACCGATTCGAAACGAAAAAGAAAAAACCGACAAAACTGAAACAAAAAACGAAACCAAACCGAAACCCTCCCGACCCGAAACCCGTCCCGTGCAGAAACTCGTGTCGGCCTAAAAGTCGTTGTGATCCAAAACTCGTCGTCCTGTGCGGAAACCCGTGTCGGCCCGAACCCGATCCGAACCGACCCGTTCCGATCCAAAACCCACCCTGTGCCAAAACCCGTCTCGGTCCGAAACTCAATTCGAACTGAAACCGTTCCGATCCAAAACCTGTTTCGTGACGTAACCCATCCTGTGCGGATAATTGTGTCGGCCTGAAACCCATTCTGATCCGAAACCTGTCCCGTTTCTTTAAGGTGCTAACCCACATCGACCCATTTCTTTAAAATTATCGACCCGCTTTGACCCGAAAATAACAAGATGAAATTTCAATTGACCCGTTGTGACCCGTTTAGTTAAATATCTTACCCAAACTAACCCGTAAAATTTTAAAAGCAACCCAAACTAACCCACTTGAAAGCCTTTGGGTCAAGATTGCCACCTCTAAGTAAACATGATTAAGTGTTAATTGCATATAACTAAACAGATATTAGATATGTAAATGAACTAGTTTTATGCCCTGCCCGTATTGCGGGGCGCTAGACCGAATATTTCTCTACCAATATAAACAAAACACTATCATAGCTTTGCTAGATAAAAAAACTAAAACAATGGCAAGGCTATCTTTTAGCTGGTGGCAAAACTGAAATTTGTCAAAACAATGAGCGAGTACAAGGCAGGTGCCTGACACGAATATAAATTATATCGAGTCAACCAATTAAAATAAAACACAACCATAGTTTTGCTAAAAAAACTAAAACGATGGGAAAACCGTAATTTCGAACCGGGGGCAAAATCATAATTTTTAACTGGGGTAAAATCGTAATTTGTCAAAAGCTAAAAAAGTGGGAAGAATGTAAATTAGAATTAGGGGCAAAATCATAATTTTGAAAAGGGGGAAAATCCTAATTTTAAACTGTGGGTAAAATCATAACTTGTCCGGGCCAATGTGGGAGTGACGGGCAGCTGCTCGGCATTGTTCCGCCCTCATGGTCTTCGTAGTATAATAGTTTATGCCCCGCCCGCGTTGTGGGGTGCTCGGCCAAATATTTCTCTATCAATTAAAATAAAACACTATCAAAGTTTTGCTAGAAAAAAAAAAACGAAACTGATGAAAAGACGGTACTTCTGAACTCGGGAGAAATCGTATGTTCAACTGGGGTATAATCTAATGTTTGTCAAAAGCTATAACGGTGGCAACATTGTAATTTTGAACTGGGGGCAAAATCGCAAATTTGACTGGGGTAAAACCGTAATTTGTCGAAATCTTCAACGATGGTAAGACTGGAATTTTGAACTGGGAGGCAAATCGTAATTCTAAGCTTGGGTAAAATCGTAATTTGTTTGGGCCAATGGGAAAGTGACAGGCAGCCTGACTATTCCCCTCCATGAATTTTGTATATTAACTAGGGTCCAAATCGTAATTCTAAGCTGGGGTAAAATCATAATTTGTTCGGGTCAATGGAGAAGTGTATATTTATAAAATGAGTGCAAATAATATGAAAACGTTATAGAACTGACTGGCACTATTCCCCTCCATGGATTTTGTATATTTATAAAATGAGTGCAAATAATATGAAAACGTAATAGAAATCAATTACTAGAATGATCTAATATGTTTAACTAGGGATGAGTTCGGTGTCAACTAGTACCGAAAATCCCAAGAATGGACACCGGTACCGAAAATACCTAGTACGGTACTGGTATTTAGTGGTAAAACCGATAAATACCGATACCGTACCAAGCCGGTACCAAAAACGTCAAAAGTTGGTACCAAATATATTCGGTACCGGTACCCAGCACCATTTGCTCATCCATATGCTTAATTTAGTACGTATAATTTGTATTATTTGTATGAGATAGTTATATTAAATGTATTTATGTTTACATCAGTCCGTGTAAAATTGACTTTTTTTAAACTATTTTTAAGTAATTAATATTTTTGCTTTTGATTTTTCTATTGTATATATTATTAATTATTTTTTAATATTTCTTTTGTTCATTTTTGCTTATGGATTTTCTTATGCGTCTTTTTTATTGTTTTTTGAATATTTATTTTGTTAGCTTTGCTATGGATTTTGCTACCACTATTATTAATTAATTTTAAATTTTTTTTTGTTTTTGCAACGTATTTTGCTATGGATGTTGCGATGGATATTAGTAAATTATTTTTTGAATACTTTCTTTTTCTTATTTTGCAATGGATTTTTCTATGGATTTGCTACAGATTTTGTTACGTTAGTTTTTACGAATTTTTCTAGATTTTGCTACCAATTTCTCTACGGACTCTATTTACTTACCGATTTTGCTACCGTTTTTTAAACCTCAGTTAGTTAGTTTTTAAATATTTATTTTTTATTATTTAGCTAAGAACTTTGCTACCACTTTTACTAAGTTTTTTTTATTATATTTATTTTCACAATTTTGCTATCGATTTTGCTACAGATTTTATTTTACTTTTTTTAGTTTTTTTTAATACTTATTTTCATGGTTTTGCTACGGATTTTTGCTACCGGTTTTGCTACATTATATGTTTTATATTAATTTCGTCAATTTTGCTACGGATTTGCTATGAGTTTTGCTACGAAATTCATTTGCGACGAAAGTTCATAGCTAATACGTAGCTAATTCGTAGCAAAATGTGTTCGTAGCTAATCCGTAGCTAAGTCGTAGCAAAATTTGCCACCATTTTTTTCCGTTGCAAAATTTCATAGCAAATGCCTCTTTTTGTAGTAGTGATAGTGTTATATGGTGTTACATAGTGTTATACGGTGTTATATGGTGTTATATGATGGATGTATAGTGTTATATATATTTCTTGTAGCAGTTACATATTTCTGGATTTTTTAGAATGTCAGAATTTTAAAATAAGTTTAAAATTGAATCGCTAGAATTTAGGAGTGAATCGCTAGAATTAGGGGGAGGTTACAATTTGAAACATATACAAAGACACTATTATCCCTACAATTTTCAAATCAGTCCAAATAATTAAAACACAATTTATAATTTGGTCTCTACTGATATCAACCATTAAATCAAAGATCTAATTGTTTAAAACACTTCTTACACTTTTGAATTAATGTACAGTATCCCTATCATGTATTTAATAATAATAATTATATTTTGTATGCTGTGAAGTATATCTATAGTATATAATAAAAGAAACCACTTTGGGGACACTTGTCATCATATTAGAGCATCTCTTATAGATAATTATTATTTTAATTTAATTTTTTCTAATTAATTATAGATAACCCTTCTACTTTTATATTATTTAGTTTAATATCTTATGAATAATTATTATTTAGTTTAATCTTCTACTCATTTATAATATTAATTAGAGTAAATTATAAATTCAATAGTTTAAAACTAAATATGATCGAACAATATAACCATGTTGTTATAATTTAAAACACAAGTAAGAAAAATAATATTTTTATAATTAAATCATGGCTTTTCTAAACAAAAATGAAAACGAAGATAGAAAATCAATTTCTTTTTCTTTTTTTTAAACAAAAGCCATTGGGATAACTACTCTATATACACACACTTAAATATATGTATGTATGTATCATAGTTACCTAAATCGTTAGGGTAGCCACGATCCACGTATTGGATTGTGGTGTACCCACTAACCCCATCCATTAAATGTTATTTTAACATCTGAGTCCCCAACAACTTCTTTTCTAACCCTTTTGGTCCATAACACTAACCCATCCATTAAATGTTAAGGGCCAAAAGGGTTAGAAATTAAAAAGACGTTAGGGGTCAAAAATGTTAGAAAAAAAGACGTTGGGGGCTTAAATGTTAAAAAATTCTTTTTTGGGCTAAAAGGGTAAAAGTGATATAACGACGGGGGCCAAAATCGTAATTTACTCTATTATTTATTTGAATTAATTATTACTTTTATATTTATCTATTTACTTCAAATTCAAACTTAATTATCTAATTTGATCTTAACTATATATTTGAACATTTTGTTTAGTTTGGTATCAAACAGGTTTTACGAAACTTAACATAAAATTAACTAATAGTATTTATCATTTATATATTTACGGAGTTTTAAATAAAGGGTTAAATTTATTGAGACTTCGTTAATAAATATTGCAACAACAGAATAATCTATTTTTATCACGAAAACCAAACTTTGTGTTAATATATTAAATATTTTTATTTTCAATATACAAAATTACATTTACTCGACCCATGTAATACATGAGGTTTTTTAAGATATAACTTTTTATTATTTGATTTATAAAATTAGATTTATTCAATTCGTACAATACACGGAGTTTTTTAAGGTATTTTTTTATTATTTAGTACAGAAAATTACATTTATTCAAACCGTGTAATACGCATATTTTTAAAGATGTAATTTTTTATTATTTGTTATATAAAATTACATTTATTCAACCGTGTAATAAATGAGGTTTTTTAAAGATGTATTATTTTCTTATTTGGTAAACAATATTACATTTATTTAACTCGTGTAATACACGTGGTTTTAAAGATATAACTTTTTTATTCGGTATATAAAATTACATTTATTCAACCCATACAATATTGTTTTTATAGATAAAACTTTTTATTATTTAATAAATAAAATTATATTTATTCAACCAGTGCAATAAAGAAAGTTTTTAAAGATATATTATTTTATTATTTAGTATATAAAATTTATTTATTCAACCCGTGTAATACACGGGATTATAACCTAGTATATATATAAGTGTATAAATATTATAAAGTTATTACTAATTTATGATAAAACCTATATTTATGTAATGTATATTTTTAATTTATAATAGTTGTTGCATAAATAAAATTATATAATAATTATAATAGTAAAAATGTATTAGGAAATCTCAATATATATCTTTTAACAAACTAATGGGTATACTCGGTACCCGACGGGTAATTACCTCACAAATACCCGAAGGGTATTGGGTCGGGTATGGGAAACGATTTTACAACCGGGTATGGGTATGAGATTACCAATATCTGACCCAAACCCGACCCATTGTTATCCCTATCTCTAACTACTCTCTTGCCAAAAAAACATAAAAGGTGGTTCACCTAAATAATTTTTTCTTAAAAAAAAGGAAAAAGAAAAGAAAAAAAAAACTATGATTGTTTGAAAGAGAAGGGGCCCACCAGATATCCTCTCTTTCTCCTCTTCCCTCAAGCGGTGAGTAGTTACCGCGAGGCAACTTTGGCGACGGCGGCGGTATTACCGATCGGCAAACAGGATCACCGAACAGTTCGCCGCACCCACCCCTCTTACCCTTAAGAAAAACTTTCAACAAAAATAAATACCCCATTGAAAAGGTAATGTAAGGAAATTAATACAATCTTAAAGGAGAAAGTCGGTGGTTTTTACACCACCAACACTCTAACTTTCGAACACTGTCACAACTACCCCTTCTACTTTGAATTTTCACAACCACGTTCTAATCTTTTAAAGTTTGCCATAACCACCCTTCTACTTTACTTTTTCATCATCACCCCCTCAGCTTTCACACACTTACGTCACTACACCATTACTTTTACATTTCCATCATCACCCCCTCATCTTTTACACATTTCTGCCACCACCACTCTACTTTTACACTTTGCCTTTTTTACCCATCCCCTAACGCTTTTCCGCCACCCCCTCTCCTCAACTTTTACACATTTCCGCCACCACCCCTCTACTTTTATACTTTCCATTTTTTATCCTACTACTATTTTCCCTAAAGTTTTAGACTTTGTATTTTATCCCCTTGCACTATCACTCCATTTTTACACCCGCTCAACATTAAAAAATTATAATTGTAACTCATACACTACTACTCCTTCTTTTGCAAATGTCAATGCATTGTGTTTTACATTTTTTGTAATTGTCTTTTACGCATTGTATTTTACATTTTTTTGTAATTATCTTTTACGCATAATTATCTTTTACGCATTGTGTTTTACACTATTTTTGTAATTGGCTTTTACACATCACGTTTTACGAATTATTTTTTGTCTTACTATACGTTTCCACCCGCCACGTGTCACCACAATGCGTGACGGGAAAAAATACTAGTTAACTCTTAAGAAAAACTTTCTACAAAAATAAATACCCCGTTGAAAAAAAAATTAAACCTCCCGCAAACGTGCAAGTTTTATACTATGATGGACGAAGTACTTGTACTTGAAACTTAAATAAAATTCACCAGAAAACCAATTCAAACCCCTCTCTCTCTCTCTCTCTCAAAACTAACCAGAAAATCAAAGAGAATGGCTGACGGTTCTTCGTTGAAGAAACCAAACGGAGATGGAGATGATAGGCCTGGTAACCGGAAGAGGAAAAACCCTATTGACGACGATTATTCTGAAGCCGAGGAGGGCGACGATGGCAAGATAAAGGGTAAGCATTCTTCTCATCACTTAAACATTGGCTATGTTTTATTAGATATGTTATTCATTGCCGTTGTTTGAATATTTGTTATTTATAACATCACGATTGTTTCGATCTATGTTGATGCTTTGATTTAGTGGCTATTTATTTACTTCAATCTTTGTGGGTGTTTTATTGTATCTTAGTGATGACCGCCACCGGTAAGACCATCTCTCTTCAAGTTAAAGAACTAGACACCATTCGCACCATTAAACTCCAGATTGAGGCTAAGGAAGGTATTACGTGTCGCCAGCAGGAACTGATCTCAAATGAAATGCTTCTTCAGGACACCGACACCATTGGGGACTTGCGCATCGAGAAGGGATCTACCCTCAAACTTCTGCGCAACTCAAAGATGAGTATATTTGTGCAGACTCCTGGCCCCTACCATTTGATTTTTCCGCTTGAAGTTAAACTCTCAGATACCATTCGCAACGTGAAAGCAAAGCTGCTTAGTCAATACGGTTATGGGGATGTGCTGATCTTCAATGAAATGGTCCTTGACGATGATAATGACCCGCTTGCTGACTTCAACATTACCAACAGATCCGCCCTCACATGCATTGGTAAATCTGTGAAATTGATGGAAATATTTGTGAATTCTTGCACAGGAAAGACCATCTTTTTGTTTGTCTACCCCACAGACACCATCATTAAAGTGAAATCAAAGATCGAGCGTATGGAAGGTATTCCTGTTGACGAGCAGGTGTTGATCTTCAACAAAGTGGTTCTTGAGGACAGCGGGACCATTCTCGACCTCCAGATCAAGGAGAAAGCAACCCTCAAGCTTTTGCAAAGATCAAGGGGATTAAAGCGATTCATGAAGATATTCATCAAGACCCTCACCGGAGATCAAACCATTACTCTGGAAGTCAAACCCTCATACACCATCCACGACATAAAAGCCAAGATCCAGGATGAGGTGCATATTCCCCCCGACGATCAGGAGTTGATCTTCAACAAGATGGTTCTCCACAACACTGATACCCTTGCTAGCTATAGAATCAACAATAAATCCACACTTACAGTTATGCGTATATCATGGGGATTCATGTGCATATTTATCAAGACCCTCTCTGGAAAGACCATTACTCTGGAAGTCAAACCCTTTGACACCATCCAGAATGTTAAATCAGCGATCTATAATTTGGAAGGTATTCCCCACTGCCAGCAGAGACTGATTTATGGCAAAAAGCAACTGGAGGATAGCCATACCCTTGCCGACTATGACGTCCACCGTGAATCAACAGTTCTTCTTGTTGTAAGATCATCGGGAGCGATTATGAAGGCGACAAATAAGAGCAGCTTAATTTAATTATGATCTATTACTATGGTTAAAGACGATGCCTTGTTTGTTTTGATGTAGCTATGTTTTGTAAACTTGTTTTCTACAAGTATTTGAAGTAGTTGCAAACCTTCACTTTTGACTGATTTAAACACCACAAAAGATAAAATGTTAAATCCATATAACCGGTAAGAACTAAAAGTTAAAACTATATGCAATATTGACGGCTGCATATTATGATTTATCAAATGGTTGGTTTAATAATGCTTTGATTGTATGTATATAAACATTAAATATGATGTAATTATAATGACAATACTAAGTTGTGATTGACAAGAAACATTTAACACGACTGTTTAACCCGAACACGACACATTTAACTAATTAAATGTGTCAGTACTCTAACACTAGCACATACATGTTTAATAAGCAGTTAGCCCGACACAATTAAATATAGCCACTTCAATAACACCATGACAAGATACATTTAACAAGATAATTGACACCATGTGTAGAACTAAAACATAATAATGAGAAAGGTCACATAAACTCAAGACAGTAATTAAAAAAAACTCATTTAGCTCAATACCCTTCTCAAGCATTGCACTAATCAACCCAAATGAACCTGCATTGTGAGTTTCCAATGCTTGTTTCATCCTCAAATCCATATTTTAAGACGTACGCATGAGTCCATGGACATGCTTTCCCACCTTAACATCATACAATGCAGAACAGGAGTTTAAAACAACTTCATTTGTGTAATTTGTGGGATACTATCCATTTCCCAACATGGCTGATTCAGCCTGTGATCAGGAACATACCCGACATTAAAGAAGTCCAAGTCACAACATTTCTTTGCTGGACAATGTGGCAACAGTCGAGGAAAAGTCACTATGGTCCGCTCTTTCTTCTTGCTCAAAATGTCACTTCAAGGACTAGAGGAAATCCTTTGACATTCTGGAAAGCTCATTTGAGCTATCAGTGATTCAAGGTTACAGACATCCTGAATTACTTCTTTATCTTTTACTTGATATACATGAGTATATACCCTTCTTTCAGCTATTAAAAATATGTACTGGCTGGCTGGCTGGATCATTCATAAAAAAAAAAGACAGTTGGGAATAATTATGATCTTTTTCCATTCATGTATGTTAATTCCAACTGTATTTAATGCAATTATTATGCCATTATCTCTGAGTTTGTTGACTTCTGCTGTAGAGTTGGCTTTGTCTCCATAACCATGTGATTGATGTGAATCTGATTAACAATTGGATGGTTTAGTAAAGCAAATAAGTTGCTTGATGGATTGGAGAAAATATAAACCCTGACCTCAGTCAAAAGAAAATGAGTCGACTAAGAAGAGCATACTGACGAGTGTGGGGCAAGGAAAAACCGGAATGAGTGTTCACTTTTTGATATCTCCCGTTGTGACATGTCTCATTATTTCTTTATTATTTTTAGTTCCACCCGTTGTGTGTCTTGTCATTGTTGTTATTGAACAACTTATATATAATCGTGTCATGTAAACCGCAAATTAAACATGTATGTGTGTTAGTGTTGGAATAATGATACGTATCATGCATGTTTGGGTTGAATAATGTGTTAAACACGTCTTGTTAAACACAAGTCATTTAACACATGTCACGTGTCAACCCGGCTCTAACAAATAGCATTTGCCATTAAAATTACATCATATTTAATGTTTAAATACATCCAATCTAAACGGTCAATAGTATAAAACAACTGTGCAAAATAGTTATGGACAAAGAAGAGTAAATACTGAAACATAAGCATTTCAAATTTCATAACTGTCCAGATTTAGATCAATGTAGTGACTAAAATACCAAACGAGTAGTCGCACATAAGCCTAATTTATAAACCTAGAATTTGTTCCAACAATAACTTTTTTTTCGCAACTGTTATAGTTTGATCATTTCGTTAAAAAGCATTATTAACCCATCCATTTGATAAATCTTTTAAATTAATTCAATATACAACCAACAATAGTGTCGTATGTTGGAGCAATTGGATCAAAAACAACAATCAAACAGCTGGATATTGTGAGCAACGCACTCACGACTCTTTTTTTTTTAAATCAAAACAATACAATTTAGAAAGCAAATAAACCCTATTTATACTAAACATAAGTACTTGATCACCAAGCTAACAAACCTATCCATATAAATATACCATGACACCTAATTATATGATAACTCAAATACACATAATCCATAAATTATGTAACTCTAACCAACTAGATAAACATTAATAAAAAACAAACAAATCAAGTAATCCCAACATAGTAAAGGCTTCCAACTATGCCAAACACTTGTGAACAAGAAGTTTACAAAACAGAGCTACATCAAAAAGAGACACATCGTGCTTCACTACAATATATAATGGTTCATAAGATAAGTTGCTCCAATCTAACACCTTCATAATACCCCCCAACCCCCAACTTACTCAGAGTCATAAGATAAAACGGAGCATTGCTTCGGATGTGGAAGTCTCAAAACAAGAGCGATGGTTGAGTCCTTGTGGACGTCATAGTCAGCAAGGGTACGGCTATTCTCCAACTGCTGTGCGTTAAATATCAGTCTTTGCTGGCAGGGGGGGTTACCTTCCTTATTTGTGATCTTGAATTTCACATTCTGGACTGTGTCAGAGGATTTGACTTTAAGAGTAATGATACGTCCCGTGAGGGTCTGAATGAATATACGCATTAATCCCCCTGATGTACGAGTAAATGTGAGTGTGGATTTGCTGCTGATGTTATAGCTAGCAAGGGTATCAATGTCGTGGAGGTACATTTCGTTGAAGATCAACTCCTGCTCATCATGAGGAATATTTACCTCGTCCTGGATCTTGGCTTTTATGTTGTGGATGGTGTCTGAGGGTTTGACTTGCAGGGTAATGGTCTCTCCGGTGAGCATCTTGATGAATAGCTGCATGGATTCTGTAAATCCCCTTGACTTCCTCACGAGAGTGATGGTCGATTTCCTATTGATGTGGAATTCGGAAAGGGTCCCGCTGTCGGCAAGAACCATTTCGTTGAAGATCAACACCTGCTCGTCAACAGGAACCTCTTCCTTATACTCGATCTGCGATTTCACCTTGCTGATGGTGTATGTGGGGTTGACTAACAACGAGATGGTCTTTCCCGTGCAAGAATTCACAAATATCTCCATGGATATCACAGATTTAACAATGCTTGTGAGGTTGGATCCACTGATAATGTTTAAGTCAGCAAGCGTGTCATTATCGTCGTCGAGGACAATTTCATTGAACATGAGCACATCCCCAATATGATGATCAAGCATCTTGGCTTTCACGTTGCCAATGGTGTCTGAGGGTTTGACTTGAAGAGTTGAAGTCACTCGGTAAGGCCAAGGGGTCTGGACATATATATACATGAATTTCTTTGAGTTGCGCACAAGTTTGAGGGTAGATTCCTTGTTGATGCATAAGTTCCCAAGGATATCGTTGTCCTGAAGAAGCTCTTCATTGAATATGAGTTCCTGCTTGCGGCACGGAATACCTTCCTCAGCCTCAATCTTGAGTTTAATGTCGTGAATGGTGTCTAAGCCTTTGACTTGAAGAGATATAATTTTACCGCTGGCAGTCATGACTAAGATACAATAAAACACAAAGATTGAACGCTAAATCAAACCATCAACAAAAATCGAAGAAATAGTGACGCAATGAATAACAAATCTGATAAAGCACATGCAGATAAGCCCTAAAACATGGCAAATTATTAAACAATGGCGATGATGAGAAGAATCCTTACCCTTTATCTCGCCATCGTCGCTCTCGTCGGCTTCGAAATAATCGTCGTCACTGGGGTTTTTTCTCTTCCGCTTACCAGGTGTATCGTATCCGTCTCCGTTCCGTTTTCTCATCGAAGCCATTCCTTTCCCTCTAGTTTTCTCGAAAATGTTTTAGAAGAAGGTTGGATACATAGAAGAGTGAGCCAAAATTATGATATGAGGGTTTTACTTGGATTAGTGTGCTGAAGTTCAAAAAGAGGGTTTTGCTTGGATTATTGTGCTCAAGTTCAAAAAGAGGGTTTGGATTAAACTACATCCTTTAGATTAGGGATGAGCTCGGTCCGGTTCGGTACCGAACCGGTACCGGTATCGAAAAAACCGGTACCGAAAATCCTCAAAAGTGGGTACCGGTACCGAATATACCCGGTTTGGTACCGGTACCGGTTCGGTACCGGTATTTGAGGGTAAAAACGAGCAAAATACCGGTACCGTACCGGACCGGTACCGAAAATGTCAAAAGTGGGTACCGAATCGGTACCGAAAAGGTACCCGGTTCGGTAAATTTGGTACCGGTACCGGGTCCATTTTGCTCATCCCTACTTTAGATGTCCTTAAAGTCCCTTATAAGCCCTTACCATTGTAAGATTATATCCTTAAATGCCCTTGGCCTTAGCTTCTACGTCCTTTCACAAGGGCTTTGTTTTTGTAAGTAAGTGGGTCCCAAAGTAGAACAAAATGTTTTATTTAAATATTGTGGGTAGTGGGTAGTTAATGAGATGCAAATTAAGAAAGGTAAGGATATTTGTAGGGTTGGAGATGGAACAAGAGTTTTTAAAAATTTGTAAGGATATGATGTGGCATATGACGTGGCAGCTAAGGACGTCTTAGGGGGTACATAGCATTGGAGATAGTCTTAGTGTGTAGAAGTTCAAAATGTTTATACTGACACCACCGGTAGTGGTAAAATTTTTGGCGTTTTTCTCCTCCAAACACGCCCAACCACGACCAGCCCCACCCTCCTTTGGCGTTTTTTTTCAAAAACTCCTTCAAGGCGTACTTCAATCAACGCTTCTCTTCAATATGCTTGGCCAATGAGATCATTCCAACTCAAATACCATTAATTTTAAATTAAAAAAAAAACAAGAAAATAACAATTGAGTAATCATTGATGGGGCATTATCACACTACGACCATTTGTGAAAAACGCCCATAATGCTTTTTGCTGACTGGGATGACACGTGTCGCACAATGCCTATGGGTGAGGACATTATTCATGTGTATCACTACACATGGTCTTTTACACTTTACTAACGAGATGTAAGCACACGTAAGAAACATGGTGTGGTGTCAAAACATGAGGTGTGTCACAGAGCGTGGAAGAATGACGTTATTCGACATGTAGCACACACTTTTTATTATTATTTTATATTTAAAATTTATAAAAAAAAATCTATTAAATTTAAACCCACGAACAAAGAGCTGCCACGTCGTTTCTCATTTACCCTCAACACCTGTGGAAATTCAATAGCCCCACGCACAATGCAATCTAACAAATGCTTCCAATTTATCTACTTAACATTTACTTTTTATTTATTTTTCAAACACATATACTAATACACATATAGAATATTTATGAACGCATTAGACTAATGTGATTTCTTCTTTGCGAACCAAATTACAATAATCATTTTATTATATCAATTTTCATTCCGAAAATAGACACCAAGTTTATTATTATGCATATACATATAAAAATTGGTGAGGATACAATGTAATTTACTCTCCAATTTAAGACGCATAGGATTTATTTGGTGTGTAGAGTGCAAGTGCTCAAATTTGTCTCCGCTTCTCATAAGACGTCATTTCATGAAATGATGGGCTAGATATATATAGATTACCGTGCACCCATCCGAACCATTACACCCTTTTATCAAAAGGATGTGAATATCCTCAAATCCTTTATATTTCTTTAAGATGTATATATGTATGTGTGTGTGCGTGTGTTGAAAAGGGACTATAATATATACATACGGGGAAGTGATAATTTAGTTGTGTAATCCAACAATTGAAAACATGTTGTGTCACCCCTTAGTGTTATTTGAATATTATTATGTTTTAATTATGCTATGAGACATATCAACGTAATTTCCTTTTTTATGAACCAATGTGTGGCGTCGCCGCTTCAATGTTTATTATGTTTTAATTTCAATAATGACAATAAGTCAACGAGTTAAAGCGGTGCATAACGTTTTCTTTCGTTTTTTGAACAGATGTAGTCTTTTACTTTAAATGTTTCTCATGCAAATTAATTAATCCATCACCCAGGTTCAACATTAAAGGTACGTGTTTTCTTCATGCAAATTAATTAATCCATCACCCAGGTTCAACATTAAAGGTACGTGTTTTCTATAATTTTTTTCTATATTCCTATTAATTTGTATGTGTTTACTTACAAATGATGGACAAAGGCAATTAAAAAATAAAGTATAAACATTTCGCCGTAACACGCGGGTTAGCGTTAACTCTAATAAGAAAAATCAAAGTAAATATCAGATGAACCCTCTCACAAACAAATTCACCAGTCTTTGAAACTTGAGCGCAGGAATCAATTCAAAACCCTCACCCTCCCCTGTCTCTCTCTCTCTCTCTCAAAATTAACCAGAAAACCAAAGGAAAAAGGGCAGATAATGGCTCATGGTTCTTCGTTGAGGAAACCAAACGTAGACGGAGATGATAGGTTTGGTAACCGGAAGAGAAAAAACCCCAGCGACGACGTCGACGATTATTCTGAAGCCGACGAGAGTGACGATTGCGAGATAAAGGGTAAGCATTCTTCCTCATCGTTTAAATATTTGTTTTATTTTATGTTTTAGGGCTAACCTGTAGTTGATTTGTTATTCATCGCCATTGTTTTAATATTTGTTATTACTTCGATCGTTGTTGATGGTTTTATTTAGTGGCTGTTTACTTGAGTGGTATTAGCTCTCTGTCTAGGTCTAGCTGTGCTTATTTTTCAACTTTTTTGCTGGTTAATTTAGTGCTTGGTTTTGAATTTACTTTAACGTTTGTGTGTGTTTTATTGTATCTTAGTGATGACCGCCAACGGTAGGATAATCTCTCTTCAAGTCAAAGAATTAGACACCATTCGCACCATTAAACTCCAGATTGAGGCTAGGGAAGGTATTTCGTGTTGCCAGCAAGAACTGATCTTCAATGAAATGCTTCTTCATGACACCGATACCCTTGAGGACTTGTGCATTGACAAGGGATCTACCCTCAAACTTATGCGCAACTCAAAGATGAATATATTTGTGCAGACACCTGGCCCCTACCATTTGATTTATTCGCTTGCTGACTTCAACATTATCAACGGATCCACCCTCACATGCATTTTTAAATCTGTGATATACATGGAGATATTTGTGAATTCTTGCACGGGAAAGACCATCTCTTTGTCCGTCCACCGCACAGACACCATCACCAAAGTGAAATCAGAGATCGAGAATAGGGAAGGTATTCTTATTGACGAGCAGGTGATAATCTTCAACAAAATGGTTCTTGAGGACAGTGGGACCATTCTCGACTTCCAGATCAACAGGGAATCAACCCTCACGCTTTTGCATAGATCAAGGGGATTCATGAAGATATCCATCAAGACCCTCACTGGAGAGGGATTAGTGAAGATATTCATCAAGACCCTCACTGGAGATCAGACCATTACTCTGGAAGTCAAACCCTCATACACCATCCACAACATAAAAGCCAGGATCCAGGATGAGGTGCATATTCCACTTGAAGCTCAGGAGTTGATCTTCAACAAGATGGTTCTCCATGACACCAATACCCTTGCTAGCTATAACATCAACAATAAATCAACACTTACGGTTATGCGTATATCACGGGGATTCATGCACATATTTATCAAGACCCCCAATGGAAAGACCATTACTCTAGAAGTCAAACCCTCATGCACCATCCAGAAGGTGAAATCCGCTATCTATAATTTGACAGGCATTCCCCACTGCCACCAAGGACTGCTATTTAACGGAAAGCGACTGGGGGATGGCCAATACGAAAAGCAATTGGGGGATAGCCGTGTTGGTATCATCGTCATCGGAAACCCAGGACCAGTCGGAACGGATCGAGTTATGACCGCATACACAATCATTCTCAAGCAAACCACAATAATCACAATACTTCATGATGAATTGAATTAACCGAAACTTTCTGAATGATAGTAAACTAACCGTAATCAAACTTGAATGAACTTGAACTTTATAAACATAAACTTGAATGAACTTGAACTTTATAAGTGGGTTTTGATGTTATGATGAAATAGATGATATAGATATGCTTAGAATCATCATGCATGTTAAGTAATCAGGAAATACTTAAACAATTTGCAAGTTTGAGTATTTGATCATAAGTGATAGTGGTGAATTTTGATGTTAATCTTGGTAAAAATAACTAATTATGAATTAGTTGTAAATGTGTAAAAATGTATGCACATTAGGTGTTTGTTGAAATGCCTAAATGAAAACTAAAGTGTTGAAATCCAACTGAAACGCGTAATTGGCAAGCTTGACTAATTACATGGGATATGGGATAAAACGGGTTTTAATCATAATGTTTAATTGCCTTAATCGTGCATATTATATGATTAAAGGTAGTTGACTTTATAAAGTCGAACTAACCTATGAGGAAGTCAAATAGAAGTTTCGACATAAAGTCCGTAAGATGAAATAGTCATAATAGTGATGACTAATCTAACCATCTTACGAATCATGATGTTAGTTTGACTCTTGACAAGCTAGACGGAGGCTTGGGGAAAGAAGCGGGTCAAACGGATCGTATACGCGGAAAAGAGCATAATCCGGATACAAGGTAAGTAAAGCTTACACTCTAGTTATTTGATACCTATTGGTTTGATAGGTCGTGAATAGTAAGTCTTGTTTTAAATTATGATGTTCCGACACGGCAAGTGCGGTCCGGAACAAAAGACAATGGTCATAAATCATGTTTAATAGATAAAAAGGAGCTAATGCGGTTAATTAGTCAGGAAATGACTAAAAGATAATGAGTTTTTAAATGGTTACCTTATAAGGTAAGCCATTGCAAATAATAAGGGTAAAATGGTACTTTGGTCACTTGTTGACAATAACCGTTAAATTGGGAAAAGATACATTATAGCTTGGGTTATAATGGGTCAAAGAAATCAATAGATGATTTACAAGTAGAACGACTATACGGTGTAAACCGAAGTTAGTCATATAGATAAGATGGTAATAAATACCATCTCATAAAGTTTCATGGTCCTTTAGACCAAACGGGTCAAAAGGTGAAATTATCACCCTTTGACAATATCGACTAATAGTTTGTTGAGCTATGTGATCATAGAAATAAATATCGGATGGATATGTACATCGCTATCGCTTAGCGGCTACTAATGCAAGGTATCAAAACGAATCAATATATTGATTCGAGCCAGGTATGTATAATTGGTCAAATCATCATTAGAACTTGAAGTTCAATGAGGGCTAAACAAGTTAAAATGGACATTGGGTTATCTTTTAAGTAAACCGAATGATTTAAGTTATTGTCATTGTGTTTTAAAAACATAATGACTATTTAAACAAGATCCTAGTCTAAAAAGTGGAATTTTGGTCAATTACGACATGAAAAGTCCTTTGTTGTAAAGAAAGGGTTAAGATGACCAAAACGCCCTCGTAAGCAAAATCGAGTAAATGAACCTTAAGAGTCGTTTAAAAACAAGTTATATGATCAAGCAAATACTTTGAATAGGTATAGAGAATGAAAAGGGTAAATCTTGGGTCAAAAGACTCAATATGGGTCTTTGCCGTAAAATGATAGTCCGAGGGATAAAACTTGGAATATATATATCTCCATATTAAATCCACCACAAATATAGTTGTGGTGGAAGACTACTTGGTAAGAAATGTGGAAATATAAAGTTAGATACAAATGGAAGCGATGTTAGACTCGAAAGTGCTTAAATACCCTTAACGGGTCAAAATAAGCATACGAGCGAAAACGGGTTTAAATTGTGTAATAAACCTATGAATAGAACCTAATCTAGTGGGTAACATTAATTTGAAGAAGTGTATGAGATATAGGAATCAAATAAATACGTTTGTTTGATAAAATGCATAAACGGGTTAAAATTTGGTAAAAAGGTAACGAGTCGAAGGCTTAGAAGTCTCAAAATTTCTTATCTTGGATGTAGGATTTTAACTCCATAAGATGGAGGATTAAATTACGGACGCGTAGGAAAAAGAATCGGGTAAAACGGATCAATAACGAAGAAGTTATGGCCGTTTCCGTGAAATCGGGTTGAGCTGGGAATGTACAGCAACAGCTGAAGGCACATTCTGTGAAAACAAGGGCCTAGCGTGACGCGACGCCCCTTAGCGTCACGCGACGCCCCTAACTCCGAAAATTCTTAAAAATTTGTCATTTTAACCCCTGTACTTGTTTGAACTTCATATTTGACTATCAAAACTAACTTTTAAGTTGGTTTTGATCATAGGTGATCGCCAAGAGTGCCCGGATGAAGATCAAGCGATGAGCAAGAACCGAACATGATCACGAAATAAGCTTCCGCACTAAGTATCGTTATTATGTTAAACGACGAACGTACACATGATATGTTGTAACCTTTTTAAATTGTAAAAGTTTTAATAAACCCGTAATTTCCAATGCATATGTAATCGTAATTACATGTTTAATTTCGTTAATTATACGAAAACCAGTAAAATAATAACTAGGGTGTTACAAGTTGGTAATCAGAGCTCAAGGTTGTTGACAAATGTGTTCGGTTCGAGGCTTGATCGCAAATCCGGTAAGTACATGTATGTTAATAGTGTAGCATGCTAAGGTGTTGTAAACAACACATAGGGCTATCGTGTGATACACGTTACCTCAATTAAAATGATTGATATAGTTGAAGAAAATACGCGCGTTGACGCGTATAGTAGCAAAAGCCTTGTATTATAATACGGGCGATTATTGAAGTTGATATTACTAACTTTTGTGAATGTTTTGATTAAAGGACACTTGCGTTTGAGACGACGAGAGTCAAACGAATTGTGGATATGATGATGGAACGGTCCGAGGTATGATAAGAGGAGCATGCTCACCGAGGACTAAATCGCGTAACGACCGCGAACAAGGTTAATGGCAAGGAACGCCCGTTGGGGCAAACATTACCAGGTGCACTTTTTAAATAATCGCACAAATAGTAATATGCAACAAACAAGTAGAAATTGAAAGTTGCATATGTAGATTAAAAACTTGGAAAAACCCGAATAGAAAATGTATTCGGGATATTGTTTCCAAGAGAAACAAATAGAGGCGTTACTTACATAGGGCGTGATGTGAAAACTATAAAAAGGTCATGTGTGTCATGTGTTAATCGCTTACTCTGGCCAAGTAAGTAGTGGCATATGATACCATGAACTTCTTATGGCGGACACGTTTACATCCGATGTAGTAAGGGCGGGGTGAATGGGACTAATTAAAAAGTACCCAAATGAATCAGATAAGCAAAATATTTGATAATAATGTAAACGCACAACCGAGTGACGGAAGCGTATTACATTAGGATAATGAGCCCGAGTGAAGGGACAAAGAAGCATGTAAAATGATTTAGACAAGTATTGGGAGGGAGTGTACTTACACTCGAACCCAGAAAACGCAAGCATGTAAAATGATTTAGACAAGTATTGGGAGGGAGTGTACTTACACTCGAACCCAGAAAACGCAAGCATGTAAAATGATTTAGACAAGTATTGGGAGGGAGTGTACTTACACTCGAACCCAGAAAACGCAAGCATGTAAAATGATTTAGACAAGTATTGGGAGGGAGTGTACTTACACTCGAACCAGGGAGTGTACTTACACTCGAACCCAGAAAACGCAAGCATGTAAAATGATTTAGACAAGTATTGGGAGGGAGTGTACTTGCACTCGAACCCGGAAAATGCAAATATGTCCCTTAACGGGTCGTTTTTGGTAAAACGTCAAACTTAAGGGCAAAGTCGGAATATAAAAATGAAGCAAAAATCTTGATGTATACCGGAATGCTTGCACTAATAATGACTTCGGTAAAGTACCCGGTTGATGGGTAAGGATTTAAACACATGCGTAAACCGAGAAACGGGAACACGAATTTAAAGTCAAAAGACTCGGATTATGAGTTATGACTAAAAGACCTTAAAATTTCGCAAACAGAAATTTTGATAATTATATTCAACTATTTTGAGGTTGAACGGGTTGAATAAAGTATAATGCTTGATGGCATAAGTAAGCGCAAGCCGGATAACGGTAAGCTTGAGACAAACCGATGCTTAATTGACGTGAGAAGTCATAGAGTCGGAAGAATTATCCGAAAGAAAACGATTGTAGACACGAACTACAGTCAAAGGTTAACGGATTTCAAGCGTGAAAACAAATGATTTTCAAACATAAAAAGAGTGCTTTGACACCAAATATATATTTTAATAAAGACACGAGTAAAAAGAATGATCTACGGGATCATCATAACCTTCGGGTTATAAACAGTGTAAAGGTCTACGGGACCAAAATGACCTACGGGTCATGAATAAAAAAAAAAGAAAAAGGATCATAAAGGCCTCGCCTTATAGAGGTGAGAGCCTAAAGAAATAGCCTACGAGGCTAAGTGAATGAACCTATGGGTTATCTAGACATAGCGAGGGAACTGGTTGAGAATCCCCGCGTAAAATGAGAACGGAAAAGAATAAATTTTGGACTGTCAATATCCCGGTATGGATAATTGACAAAGGTTAAAGAGAATACGCTAAACTAAAACTTCGGTTTTGATAAGAAATAACGTTTCTACAAAAATGAATTATGATAGACGTATAAACGGTAAACATGAAAGATATAAGTCTTGACACGGGTAGGTGCAAGACGATATATCCGAGAAGTGATAATTCTAAAAATAGAAAGTTGATGTAAAATTTGGCATGACATGACATAATCACGGTCAAGAAGTGTAATGTGAAATATAATCACATTACAGCCGAGTGATGAATATTAGAGCCGAGTGATGAATATTGCTAAGTTAATTAAACTAGTGGAAATAACGAGATTACGTTATTTCAAGTCGCATGAGGTCATGTAAGATACGTAGATGATTAATAACCAAAAGGATATTACCATATTTTTCTGGTAATACTAACAATAAGTTAAAGTATGAGAAATGCTTAATTGATTATCGAGAGCAAATGCATGGAGTTAAACTCGACAAGTTATGTAAGAAAAGGTTTCGGGGACGAAACCTCTTTAAGGGGGGTAGACTTGTAACACCCCAAAAACGGGTTTGGTAATCAAACCACGTTAATACTAATGACTTGGTAAAATACCGTTAGTGGTAAAATTTAACCCGGTGAATATTAGGATAAGAAATAAATAATCCTAATATTAACTAAAAAGTGAATAAAAGTTTCTAATGGAGTGAAATTTATAAGAGGCCGAGTAACGAGATTTAAAATAAACTTAGTCATAGATTTCCCGAACCCACTAATTTAACTAGGAAGTGTACTTACACTCGAACCCAGAAAACGCAAGCATGTAAAATGATTTAGACAAGTATTGGGAGGGAGTGTACTTACACTCGAACCCAGAAAACGCAAGCATGTAAAATGATTTAGACAAGTATTGGGAGGGAGTGTACTTGCACTCGAACCCGGAAAATGCAAATATGTCCCTTAACGGGTCGTTTTTGGTAAAACGTCAAACTTAAGGGCAAAGTCGGAATATAAAAATGAAGCAAAAATCTTGATGTATACCGGAATGCTTGCACTAATAATGACTTCGGTAAAGTACCCGGTTGATGGGTAAGGATTTAAACACATGCGTAAACCGAGAAACGGGAACACGAATTTAAAGTCAAAAGACTCGGATTATGAGTTATGACTAAAAGACCTTAAAATTTCGCAAACAGAAATTTTGATAATTATATTCAACTATTTTGAGGTTGAACGGGTTGAATAAAGTATAATGCTTGATGGCATAAGTAAGCGCAAGCCGGATAACGGTAAGCTTGAGACAAACCGATGCTTAATTGACGTGAGAAGTCATAGAGTCGGAAGAATTATCCGAAAGAAAACGATTGTAGACACGAACTACAGTCAAAGGTTAACGGATTTCAAGCGTGAAAACAAATGATTTTCAAACATAAAAAGAGTGCTTTGACACCAAATATATATTTTAATAAAGACACGAGTAAAAAGAATGATCTACGGGATCATCATAACCTTCGGGTTATAAACAGTGTAAAGGTCTACGGGACCAAAATGACCTACGGGTCATGAATAAAAAAAAAAAGAAAAAGGATCATAAAGGCCTCGCCTTATAGAGGTGAGAGCCTAAAGAAATAGCCTACGAGGCTAAGTGAATGAACCTATGGGTTATCTAGACATAGCGAGGGAACTGGTTGAGAATCCCCGCGTAAAATGAGAACGGAAAAGAATAAATTTTGGACTGTCAATATCCCGGTATGGATAATTGACAAAGGTTAAAGAGAATACGCTAAACTAAAACTTCGGTTTTGATAAGAAATAACGTTTCTACAAAAATGAATTATGATAGACGTATAAACGGTAAACATGAAAGATATAAGTCTTGACACGGGTAGGTGCAAGACGATATATCCGAGAAGTGATAATTCTAAAAATAGAAAGTTGATGTAAAATTTGGCATGACATGACATAATCACGGTCAAGAAGTGTAATGTGAAATATAATCACATTACAGCCGAGTGATGAATATTAGAGCCGAGTGATGAATATTGCTAAGTTAATTAAACTAGTGGAAATAACGAGATTACGTTATTTCAAGTCGCATGAGGTCATGTAAGATACGTAGATGATTAATAACCAAAAGGATATTACCATATTTTTCTGGTAATACTAACAATAAGTTAAAGTATGAGAAATGCTTAATTGATTATCGAGAGCAAATGCATGGAGTTAAACTCGACAAGTTATGTAAGAAAAGGTTTCGGGGACGAAACCTCTTTAAGGGGGGTAGACTTGTAACACCCCAAAAACGGGTTTGGTAATCAAACCACGTTAATACTAATGACTTGGTAAAATACCGTTAGTGGTAAAATTTAACCCGGTGAATATTAGGATAAGAAATAAATAATCCTAATATTAACTAAAAAGTGAATAAAAGTTTCTAATGGAGTGAAATTTATAAGAGGCCGAGTAACGAGATTTAAAATAAACTTAGTCATAGATTTCCCGAACCCACTAATTTAACTAGGAATGTTTAACCTAGTTAATAGGTGGGGAATATTGTTAGAAATAAGTAGGTTGTGCCCTACTTAATTAACTAACCAAACATGAGGGACCAAAATGGGGTAACTTGAAAATAGTTTTATTAAACTAATAAAATAACACAACACACACACACAAGAGTTGTAAATGTGCCAAAAACCCTAATTCACATATAATCATCAAATTGAAGGATCAAATGAAGCTCAAATTCACAACCGAACGTGAATTAATGATCACCCGAACAAGAGGATCATAAGGTATGTAAAATCTTGAGGTTTGGTGAAGTTGTAAGAATTTGATAATCATCCTAATCGCGAATTAGGCATGGATTAGAGAAGCTATGGCTAGATTAGTGATGTATACTTGCTTAGGAACGAAACCCTAAGTGAAAATCATACATAACATGCTATGGATTGATGGGTTTGGTGAATTAACACACTTAGATAAGTGGGTTTTGATGTTATGATGAAATAGATGATATAGATATGCTTAGAATCATCATGCATGTTAAGTAATCAGGAAATACTTAAACAATTTGCAAGTTTGAGTATTTGATCATAAGTGATAGTGGTGAATTTTGATGTTAATCTTGGTAAAAATAACTAATTATGAATTAGTTGTAAATGTGTAAAAATGTATGCACATTAGGTGTTTGTTGAAATGCCTAAATGAAAACTAAAGTGTTGAAATCCAACTGAAACGCGTAATTGGCAAGCTTGACTAATTACATGGGATATGGGATAAAACGGGTTTTAATCATAATGTTTAATTGCCTTAATCGTGCATATTATATGATTAAAGGTAGTTGACTTTATAAAGTCGAACTAACCTATGAGGAAGTCAAATAGAAGTTTCGACATAAAGTCCGTAAGATGAAATAGTCATAATAGTGATGACTAATCTAACCATCTTACGAATCATGATGTTAGTTTGACTCTTCACAAGCTAGACGGAGGCTTGGGGAAAGAAGCGGGTCAAACGGATCGTATACGCGGAAAAGAGCATAATCCGGATACAAGGTAAGTAAAGCTTACACTCTAGTTATTTGATACCTATTGGTTTGATAGGTCGTGAATAGTAAGTCTTGTTTTAAATTATGATGTTCCGACACGGCAAGTGCGGTCCGGAACAAAAGACAATGGTCATAAATCATGTTTAATAGATAAAAAGGAGCTAATGCGGTTAATTAGTCAGGAAATGACTAAAAGATAATGAGTTTTTAAATGGTTACCTTATAAGGTAAGCCATTGCAAATAATAAGGGTAAAATGGTACTTTGGTCACTTGTTGACAATAACCGTTAAATTGGGAAAAGACACATTATAGCTTGGGTTATAATGGGTCAAAGAAATCAATAGATGATTTACAAGTAGAACGACTATACGGTGTAAACCGAAGTTAGTCATATAGATAAGATGGTAATAAATACCATCTCATAAAGTTTCATGGTCCTTTAGACCAAACGGGTCAAAAGGTGAAATTATCACCCTTTGACAATATCGACTAATAGTTTGTTGAGCTATGTGATCATAGAAATAAATATCGGATGGATATGTACATCGCTATCGCTTAGCGGCTACTAATGCAAGGTATCAAAACGAATCAATATATTGATTCGAGCCAGGTATGTATAATTGGTCAAATCATCATTAGAACTTGAAGTTCAATGAGGGCTAAACAAGTTAAAATGGACATTGGGTTATCTTTTAAGTAAACCGAATGATTTAAGTTATTGTCATTGTGTTTTAAAAACATAATGACTATTTAAACAAGATCCTAGTCTAAAAAGTGGAATTTTGGTCAATTACGACATGAAAAGTCCTTTGTTGTAAAGAAAGGGTTAAGATGACCAAAACGCCCTCGTAAGCAAAATCGAGTAAATGAACCTTAAGAGTCGTTTAAAAACAAGTTATATGATCAAGCAAATACTTTGAATAGGTATAGAGAATGAAAAGGGTAAATCTTGGGTCAAAAGACTCAATATGGGTCTTTGCCGTAAAATGATAGTCCGAGGGATAAAACTTGGAATATATATATCTCCATATTAAATCCACCACAAATATAGTTGTGGTGGAAGACTACTTGGTAAGAAATGTGGAAATATAAAGTTAGATACAAATGGAAGCGATGTTAGACTCGAAAGTGCTTAAATACCCTTAACGGGTCAAAATAAGCATACGAGCGAAAACGGGTTTAAATTGTGTAATAAACCTATGAATAGAACCTAATCTAGTGGGTAACATTAATTTGAAGAAGTGTATGAGATATAGGAATCAAATAAATACGTTTGTTTGATAAAATGCATAAACGGGTTAAAATTTGGTAAAAAGGTAACGAGTCGAAGGCTTAGAAGTCTCAAAATTTCTTATCTTGGATGTAGGATTTTAACTCCATAAGATGGAGGATTAAATTACGGACGCGTAGGAAAAAGAATCGGGTAAAACGGATCAATAACGAAGAAGTTATGGCCGTTTCCGTGAAATCGGGTTGAGCTGGGAATGTACAGCAACAGCTGAAGGCACATTCTGTGAAAACAAGGGCCTAGCGTGACGCGACGCCCCTTAGCGTCACGCGACGCCCCTAACTCCGAAAATTCTTAAAAATTTGTCATTTTAACCCCTGTACTTGTTTGAACTTCATATTTGACTATCAAAACTAACTTTTAAGTTGGTTTTGATCATAGGTGATCGCCAAGAGTGCCCGGATGAAGATCAAGCGATGAGCAAGAACCGAACATGATCACGAAATAAGCTTCCGCACTAAGTATCGTTATTATGTTAAACGACGAACGTACACATGATATGTTGTAACCTTTTTAAATTGTAAAAGTTTTAATAAACCCGTAATTTCCAATGCATATGTAATCGTAATTACATGTTTAATTTCGTTAATTATACGAAAACCAGTAAAATAATAACTAGGGTGTTACAAGTTGGTAATCAGAGCTCAAGGTTGTTGACAAATGTGTTCGGTTCGAGGCTTGATCGCAAATCCGGTAAGTACATGTATGTTAATAGTGTAGCATGCTAAGGTGTTGTAAACAACACATAGGGCTATCGTGTGATACACGTTACCTCAATTAAAATGATTGATATAGTTGAAGAAAATACGCGCGTTGACGCGTATAGTAGCAAAAGCCTTGTATTATAATACGGGCGATTATTGAAGTTGATATTACTAACTTTTGTGAATGTTTTGATTAAAGGACACTTGCGTTTGAGACGACGAGAGTCAAACGAATTGTGGATATGATGATGGAACGGTCCGAGGTATGATAAGAGGAGCATGCTCACCGAGGACTAAATCGCGTAACGACCGCGAACAAGGTTAATGGCAAGGAACGCCCGTTGGGGCAAACATTACCAGGTGCACTTTTTAAATAATCGCACAAATAGTAATATGCAACAAACAAGTAGAAATTGAAAGTTGCATATGTAGATTAAAAACTTGGAAAAACCCGAATAGAAAATGTATTCGGGATATTGTTTCCAAGAGAAACAAATAGAGGCGTTACTTACATAGGGCGTGATGTGAAAACTATAAAAAGGTCATGTGTGTCATGTGTTAATCGCTTACTCTGGCCAAGTAAGTAGTGGCATATGATACCATGAACTTCTTATGGCGGACACGTTTACATCCGATGTAGTAAGGGCGGGGTGAATGGGACTAATTAAAAAGTACCCAAATGAATCAGATAAGCAAAATATTTGATAATAATGTAAACGCACAACCGAGTGACGGAAGCGTATTACATTAGGATAATGAGCCCGAGTGAAGGGACAAAGAAGCATGTAAAATGATTTAGACAAGTATTGGGAGGGAGTGTACTTACACTCGAACCCAGAAAACGCAAGCATGTAAAATGATTTAGACAAGTATTGGGAGGGAGTGTACTTACACTCGAACCCAGAAAACGCAAGCATGTAAAATGATTTAGACAAGTATTGGGAGGGAGTGTACTTACACTCGAACCCAGAAAACGCAAGCATGTAAAATGATTTAGACAAGTATTGGGAGGGAGTGTACTTACACTCGAACCAGGGAGTGTACTTACACTCGAACCCAGAAAACGCAAGCATGTAAAATGATTTAGACAAGTATTGGGAGGGAGTGTACTTACACTCGAACCCAGAAAACGCAAGCATGTAAAATGATTTAGACAAGTATTGGGAGGGAGTGTACTTGCACTCGAACCCGGAAAATGCAAATATGTCCCTTAACGGGTCGTTTTTGGTAAAACGTCAAACTTAAGGGCAAAGTCGGAATATAAAAATGAAGCAAAAATCTTGATGTATACCGGAATGCTTGCACTAATAATGACTTCGGTAAAGTACCCGGTTGATGGGTAAGGATTTAAACACATGCGTAAACCGAGAAACGGGAACACGAATTTAAAGTCAAAAGACTCGGATTATGAGTTATGACTAAAAGACCTTAAAATTTCGCAAACAGAAATTTTGATAATTATATTCAACTATTTTGAGGTTGAACGGGTTGAATAAAGTATAATGCTTGATGGCATAAGTAAGCGCAAGCCGGATAACGGTAAGCTTGAGACAAACCGATGCTTAATTGACGTGAGAAGTCATAGAGTCGGAAGAATTATCCGAAAGAAAACGATTGTAGACACGAACTACAGTCAAAGGTTAACGGATTTCAAGCGTGAAAACAAATGATTTTCAAACATAAAAAGAGTGCTTTGACACCAAATATATATTTTAATAAAGACACGAGTAAAAAGAATGATCTACGGGATCATCATAACCTTCGGGTTATAAACAGTGTAAAGGTCTACGGGACCAAAATGACCTACGGGTCATGAATAAAAAAAAAAGAAAAAGGATCATAAAGGCCTCGCCTTATAGAGGTGAGAGCCTAAAGAAATAGCCTACGAGGCTAAGTGAATGAACCTATGGGTTATCTAGACATAGCGAGGGAACTGGTTGAGAATCCCCGCGTAAAATGAGAACGGAAAAGAATAAATTTTGGACTGTCAATATCCCGGTATGGATAATTGACAAAGGTTAAAGAGAATACGCTAAACTAAAACTTCGGTTTTGATAAGAAATAACGTTTCTACAAAAATGAATTATGATAGACGTATAAACGGTAAACATGAAAGATATAAGTCTTGACACGGGTAGGTGCAAGACGATATATCCGAGAAGTGATAATTCTAAAAATAGAAAGTTGATGTAAAATTTGGCATGACATGACATAATCACGGTCAAGAAGTGTAATGTGAAATATAATCACATTACAGCCGAGTGATGAATATTAGAGCCGAGTGATGAATATTGCTAAGTTAATTAAACTAGTGGAAATAACGAGATTACGTTATTTCAAGTCGCATGAGGTCATGTAAGATACGTAGATGATTAATAACCAAAAGGATATTACCATATTTTTCTGGTAATACTAACAATAAGTTAAAGTATGAGAAATGCTTAATTGATTATCGAGAGCAAATGCATGGAGTTAAACTCGACAAGTTATGTAAGAAAAGGTTTCGGGGACGAAACCTCTTTAAGGGGGGTAGACTTGTAACACCCCAAAAACGGGTTTGGTAATCAAACCACGTTAATACTAATGACTTGGTAAAATACCGTTAGTGGTAAAATTTAACCCGGTGAATATTAGGATAAGAAATAAATAATCCTAATATTAACTAAAAAGTGAATAAAAGTTTCTAATGGAGTGAAATTTATAAGAGGCCGAGTAACGAGATTTAAAATAAACTTAGTCATAGATTTCCCGAACCCACTAATTTAACTAGGAATGTTTAACCTAGTTAATAGGTGGGGAATATTGTTAGAAATAAGTAGGTTGTGCCCTACTTAATTAACTAACCAAACATGAGGGACCAAAATGGGGTAACTTGAAAATAGTTTTATTAAACTAATAAAATAACACAACACACACACACAAGAGTTGTAAATGTGCCAAAAACCCTAATTCACATATAATCATCAAATTGAAGGATCAAATGAAGCTCAAATTCACAACCGAACGTGAATTAATGATCACCCGAACAAGAGGATCATAAGGTATGTAAAATCTTGAGGTTTGGTGAAGTTGTAAGAATTTGATAATCATCCTAATCGCGAATTAGGCATGGATTAGAGAAGCTATGGCTAGATTAGTGATGTATACTTGCTTAGGAACGAAACCCTAAGTGAAAATCATACATAACATGCTATGGATTGATGGGTTTGGTGAATTAACACACTTAGATAAGTGGGTTTTGATGTTATGATGAAATAGATGATATAGATATGCTTAGAATCATCATGCATGTTAAGTAATCAGGAAATACTTAAACAATTTGCAAGTTTGAGTATTTGATCATAAGTGATAGTGGTGAATTTTGATGTTAATCTTGGTAAAAATAACTAATTATGAATTAGTTGTAAATGTGTAAAAATGTATGCACATTAGGTGTTTGTTGAAATGCCTAAATGAAAACTAAAGTGTTGAAATCCAACTGAAACGCGTAATTGGCAAGCTTGACTAATTACATGGGATATGGGATAAAACGGGTTTTAATCATAATGTTTAATTGCCTTAATCGTGCATATTATATGATTAAAGGTAGTTGACTTTATAAAGTCGAACTAACCTATGAGGAAGTCAAATAGAAGTTTCGACATAAAGTCCGTAAGATGAAATAGTCATAATAGTGATGACTAATCTAACCATCTTACGAATCATGATGTTAGTTTGACTCTTCACAAGCTAGACGGAGGCTTGGGGAAAGAAGCGGGTCAAACGGATCGTATACGCGGAAAAGAGCATAATCCGGATACAAGGTAAGTAAAGCTTACACTCTAGTTATTTGATACCTATTGGTTTGATAGGTCGTGAATAGTAAGTCTTGTTTTAAATTATGATGTTCCGACACGGCAAGTGCGGTCCGGAACAAAAGACAATGGTCATAAATCATGTTTAATAGATAAAAAGGAGCTAATGCGGTTAATTAGTCAGGAAATGACTAAAAGATAATGAGTTTTTAAATGGTTACCTTATAAGGTAAGCCATTGCAAATAATAAGGGTAAAATGGTACTTTGGTCACTTGTTGACAATAACCGTTAAATTGGGAAAAGACACATTATAGCTTGGGTTATAATGGGTCAAAGAAATCAATAGATGATTTACAAGTAGAACGACTATACGGTGTAAACCGAAGTTAGTCATATAGATAAGATGGTAATAAATACCATCTCATAAAGTTTCATGGTCCTTTAGACCAAACGGGTCAAAAGGTGAAATTATCACCCTTTGACAATATCGACTAATAGTTTGTTGAGCTATGTGATCATAGAAATAAATATCGGATGGATATGTACATCGCTATCGCTTAGCGGCTACTAATGCAAGGTATCAAAACGAATCAATATATTGATTCGAGCCAGGTATGTATAATTGGTCAAATCATCATTAGAACTTGAAGTTCAATGAGGGCTAAACAAGTTAAAATGGACATTGGGTTATCTTTTAAGTAAACCGAATGATTTAAGTTATTGTCATTGTGTTTTAAAAACATAATGACTATTTAAACAAGATCCTAGTCTAAAAAGTGGAATTTTGGTCAATTACGACATGAAAAGTCCTTTGTTGTAAAGAAAGGGTTAAGATGACCAAAACGCCCTCGTAAGCAAAATCGAGTAAATGAACCTTAAGAGTCGTTTAAAAACAAGTTATATGATCAAGCAAATACTTTGAATAGGTATAGAGAATGAAAAGGGTAAATCTTGGGTCAAAAGACTCAATATGGGTCTTTGCCGTAAAATGATAGTCCGAGGGATAAAACTTGGAATATATATTTCTCCATATTAAATCCACCACAAATATAGTTGTGGTGGAAGACTACTTGGTAAGAAATGTGGAAATATAAAGTTAGATACAAATGGAAGCGATGTTAGACTCGAAAGTGCTTAAATACCCTTAACGGGTCAAAATAAGCATACGAGCGAAAACGGGTTTAAATTGTGTAATAAACCTATGAATAGAACCTAATCTAGTGGGTAACATTAATTTGAAGAAGTGTATGAGATATAGGAATCAAATAAATACGTTTGTTTGATAAAATGCATAAACGGGTTAAAATTTGGTAAAAAGGTAACGAGTCGAAGGCTTAGAAGTCTCAAAATTTCTTATCTTGGATGTAGGATTTTAACTCCATAAGATGGAGGATTAAATTACGGACGCGTAGGAAAAAGAATCGGGTAAAACGGATCAATAACGAAGAAGTTATGGCCGTTTCCGTGAAATCGGGTTGAGCTGGGAATGTACAGCAACAGCTGAAGGCACATTCTGTGAAAACAAGGGCCTAGCGTGACGCGACGCCCCTTAGCGTCACGCGACGCCCCTAACTCCGAAAATTCTTAAAAATTTGTCATTTTAACCCCTGTACTTGTTTGAACTTCATATTTGACTATCAAAACTAACTTTTAAGTTGGTTTTGATCATAGGTGATCGCCAAGAGTGCCCGGATGAAGATCAAGCGATGAGCAAGAACCGAACATGATCACGAAATAAGCTTCCGCACTAAGTATCGTTATTATGTTAAACGACGAACGTACACATGATATGTTGTAACCTTTTTAAATTGTAAAAGTTTTAATAAACCCGTAATTTCCAATGCATATGTAATCGTAATTACATGTTTAATTTCGTTAATTATACGAAAACCAGTAAAATAATAACTAGGGTGTTACAAGTTGGTAATCAGAGCTCAAGGTTGTTGACAAATGTGTTCGGTTCGAGGCTTGATCGCAAATCCGGTAAGTACATGTATGTTAATAGTGTAGCATGCTAAGGTGTTGTAAACAACACATAGGGCTATCGTGTGATACACGTTACCTCAATTAAAATGATTGATATAGTTGAAGAAAATACGCGCGTTGACGCGTATAGTAGCAAAAGCCTTGTATTATAATACGGGCGATTATTGAAGTTGATATTACTAACTTTTGTGAATGTTTTGATTAAAGGACACTTGCGTTTGAGACGACGAGAGTCAAACGAATTGTGGATATGATGATGGAACGGTCCGAGGTATGATAAGAGGAGCATGCTCACCGAGGACTAAATCGCGTAACGACCGCGAACAAGGTTAATGGCAAGGAACGCCCGTTGGGGCAAACATTACCAGGTGCACTTTTTAAATAATCGCACAAATAGTAATATGCAACAAACAAGTAGAAATTGAAAGTTGCATATGTAGATTAAAAACTTGGAAAAACCCGAATAGAAAATGTATTCGGGATATTGTTTCCAAGAGAAACAAATAGAGGCGTTACTTACATAGGGCGTGATGTGAAAACTATAAAAAGGTCATGTGTGTCATGTGTTAATCGCTTACTCTGGCCAAGTAAGTAGTGGCATATGATACCATGAACTTCTTATGGCGGACACGTTTACATCCGATGTAGTAAGGGCGGGGTGAATGGGACTAATTAAAAAGTACCCAAATGAATCAGATAAGCAAAATATTTGATAATAATGTAAACGCACAACCGAGTGACGGAAGCGTATTACATTAGGATAATGAGCCCGAGTGAAGGGACAAAGAAGCATGTAAAATGATTTAGACAAGTATTGGGAGGGAGTGTACTTACACTCGAACCCAGAAAACGCAAGCATGTAAAATGATTTAGACAAGTATTGGGAGGGAGTGTACTTACACTCGAACCCAGAAAACGCAAGCATGTAAAATGATTTAGACAAGTATTGGGAGGGAGTGTACTTACACTCGAACCCAGAAAACGCAAGCATGTAAAATGATTTAGACAAGTATTGGGAGGGAGTGTACTTACACTCGAACCAGGGAGTGTACTTACACTCGAACCCAGAAAACGCAAGCATGTAAAATGATTTAGACAAGTATTGGGAGGGAGTGTACTTACACTCGAACCCAGAAAACGCAAGCATGTAAAATGATTTAGACAAGTATTGGGAGGGAGTGTACTTGCACTCGAACCCGGAAAATGCAAATATGTCCCTTAACGGGTCGTTTTTGGTAAAACGTCAAACTTAAGGGCAAAGTCGGAATATAAAAATGAAGCAAAAATCTTGATGTATACCGGAATGCTTGCACTAATAATGACTTCGGTAAAGTACCCGGTTGATGGGTAAGGATTTAAACACATGCGTAAACCGAGAAACGGGAACACGAATTTAAAGTCAAAAGACTCGGATTATGAGTTATGACTAAAAGACCTTAAAATTTCGCAAACAGAAATTTTGATAATTATATTCAACTATTTTGAGGTTGAACGGGTTGAATAAAGTATAATGCTTGATGGCATAAGTAAGCGCAAGCTGGATAACGGTAAGCTTGAGACAAACCGATGCTTAATTGACGTGAGAAGTCAGAGTCGGAAGAATTATCCGAAAGAAAACGATTGTAGACACGAACTACAGTCAAAGGTTAACGGATTTCAAGCGTGAAAACAAATGATTTTCAAACATAAAAAGAGTGCTTTGACACCAAATATATATTTTAATAAAGACACGAGTAAAAAGAATGATCTACGGGATCATCATAACCTTCGGGTTATAAACAGTGTAAAGGTCTACGGGACCAAAATGACCTACGGGTCATGAATAAAAAAAAAAGAAAAAGGATCATAAAGGCCTCGCCTTATAGAGGTGAGAGCCTAAAGAAATAGCCTACGAGGCTAAGTGAATGAACCTATGGGTTATCTAGACATAGCGAGGGAACTGGTTGAGAATCCCCGCGTAAAATGAGAACGGAAAAGAATAAATTTTGGACTGTCAATATCCCGGTATGGATAATTGACAAAGGTTAAAGAGAATACGCTAAACTAAAACTTCGGTTTTGATAAGAAATAACGTTTCTACAAAAATGAATTATGATAGACGTATAAACGGTAAACATGAAAGATATAAGTCTTGACACGGGTAGGTGCAAGACGATATATCCGAGAAGTGATAATTCTAAAAATAGAAAGTTGATGTAAAATTTGGCATGACATGACATAATCACGGTCAAGAAGTGTAATGTGAAATATAATCACATTACAGCCGAGTGATGAATATTAGAGCCGAGTGATGAATATTGCTAAGTTAATTAAACTAGTGGAAATAACGAGATTACGTTATTTCAAGTCGCATGAGGTCATGTAAGATACGTAGATGATTAATAACCAAAAGGATATTACCATATTTTTCTGGTAATACTAACAATAAGTTAAAGTATGAGAAATGCTTAATTGATTATCGAGAGCAAATGCATGGAGTTAAACTCGACAAGTTATGTAAGAAAAGGTTTCGGGGACGAAACCTCTTTAAGGGGGGTAGACTTGTAACACCCCAAAAACGGGTTTGGTAATCAAACCACGTTAATACTAATGACTTGGTAAAATACCGTTAGTGGTAAAATTTAACCCGGTGAATATTAGGATAAGAAATAAATAATCCTAATATTAACTAAAAAGTGAATAAAAGTTTCTAATGGAGTGAAATTTATAAGAGGCCGAGTAACGAGATTTAAAATAAACTTAGTCATAGATTTCCCGAACCCACTAATTTAACTAGGAATGTTTAACCTAGTTAATAGGTGGGGAATATTGTTAGAAATAAGTAGGTTGTGCCCTACTTAATTAACTAACCAAACATGAGGGACCAAAATGGGGTAACTTGAAAATAGTTTTATTAAACTAATAAAATAACACAACACACACACACAAGAGTTGTAAATGTGCCAAAAACCCTAATTCACATATAATCATCAAATTGAAGGATCAAATGAAGCTCAAATTCACAACCGAACGTGAATTAATGATCACCCGAACAAGAGGATCATAAGGTATGTAAAATCTTGAGGTTTGGTGAAGTTGTAAGAATTTGATAATCATCCTAATCGCGAATTAGGCATGGATTAGAGAAGCTATGGCTAGATTAGTGATGTATACTTGCTTAGGAACGAAACCCTAAGTGAAAATCATACATAACATGCTATGGATTGATGGGTTTGGTGAATTAACACACTTAGATAAGTGGGTTTTGATGTTATGATGAAATAGATGATATAGATATGCTTAGAATCATCATGCATGTTAAGTAATCAGGAAATACTTAAACAATTTGCAAGTTTGAGTATTTGATCATAAGTGATAGTGGTGAATTTTGATGTTAATCTTGGTAAAAATAACTAATTATGAATTAGTTGTAAATGTGTAAAAATGTATGCACATTAGGTGTTTGTTGAAATGCCTAAATGAAAACTAAAGTGTTGAAATCCAACTGAAACGCGTAATTGGCAAGCTTGACTAATTACATGGGATATGGGATAAAACGGGTTTTAATCATAATGTTTAATTGCCTTAATCGTGCATATTATATGATTAAAGGTAGTTGACTTTATAAAGTCGAACTAACCTATGAGGAAGTCAAATAGAAGTTTCGACATAAAGTCCGTAAGATGAAATAGTCATAATAGTGATGACTAATCTAACCATCTTACGAATCATGATGTTAGTTTGACTCTTCACAAGCTAGACGGAGGCTTGGGGAAAGAAGCGGGTCAAACGGATCGTATACGCGGAAAAGAGCATAATCCGGATACAAGGTAAGTAAAGCTTACACTCTAGTTATTTGATACCTATTGGTTTGATAGGTCGTGAATAGTAAGTCTTGTTTTAAATTATGATGTTCCGACACGGCAAGTGCGGTCCGGAACAAAAGACAATGGTCATAAATCATGTTTAATAGATAAAAAGGAGCTAATGCGGTTAATTAGTCAGGAAATGACTAAAAGATAATGAGTTTTTAAATGGTTACCTTATAAGGTAAGCCATTGCAAATAATAAGGGTAAAATGGTACTTTGGTCACTTGTTGACAATAACCGTTAAATTGGGAAAAGACACATTATAGCTTGGGTTATAATGGGTCAAAGAAATCAATAGATGATTTACAAGTAGAACGACTATACGGTGTAAACCGAAGTTAGTCATATAGATAAGATGGTAATAAATACCATCTCATAAAGTTTCATGGTCCTTTAGACCAAACGGGTCAAAAGGTGAAATTATCACCCTTTGACAATATCGACTAATAGTTTGTTGAGCTATGTGATCATAGAAATAAATATCGGATGGATATGTACATCGCTATCGCTTAGCGGCTACTAATGCAAGGTATCAAAACGAATCAATATATTGATTCGAGCCAGGTATGTATAATTGGTCAAATCATCATTAGAACTTGAAGTTCAATGAGGGCTAAACAAGTTAAAATGGACATTGGGTTATCTTTTAAGTAAACCGAATGATTTAAGTTATTGTCATTGTGTTTTAAAAACATAATGACTATTTAAACAAGATCCTAGTCTAAAAAGTGGAATTTTGGTCAATTACGACATGAAAAGTCCTTTGTTGTAAAGAAAGGGTTAAGATGACCAAAACGCCCTCGTAAGCAAAATCGAGTAAATGAACCTTAAGAGTCGTTTAAAAACAAGTTATATGATCAAGCAAATACTTTGAATAGGTATAGAGAATGAAAAGGGTAAATCTTGGGTCAAAAGACTCAATATGGGTCTTTGCCGTAAAATGATAGTCCGAGGGATAAAACTTGGAATATATATATCTCCATATTAAATCCACCACAAATATAGTTGTGGTGGAAGACTACTTGGTAAGAAATGTGGAAATATAAAGTTAGATACAAATGGAAGCGATGTTAGACTCGAAAGTGCTTAAATACCCTTAACGGGTCAAAATAAGCATACGAGCGAAAACGGGTTTAAATTGTGTAATAAACCTATGAATAGAACCTAATCTAGTGGGTAACATTAATTTGAAGAAGTGTATGAGATATAGGAATCAAATAAATACGTTTGTTTGATAAAATGCATAAACGGGTTAAAATTTGGTAAAAAGGTAACGAGTCGAAGGCTTAGAAGTCTCAAAATTTCTTATCTTGGATGTAGGATTTTAACTCCATAAGATGGAGGATTAAATTACGGACGCGTAGGAAAAAGAATCGGGTAAAACGGATCAATAACGAAGAAGTTATGGCCGTTTCCGTGAAATCGGGTTGAGCTGGGAATGTACAGCAACAGCTGAAGGCACATTCTGTGAAAACAAGGGCCTAGCGTGACGCGACGCCCCTTAGCGTCACGCGACGCCCCTAACTCCGAAAATTCTTAAAAATTTGTCATTTTAACCCCTGTACTTGTTTGAACTTCATATTTGACTATCAAAACTAACTTTTAAGTTGGTTTTGATCATAGGTGATCGCCAAGAGTGCCCGGATGAAGATCAAGCGATGAGCAAGAACCGAACATGATCACGAAATAAGCTTCCGCACTAAGTATCGTTATTATGTTAAACGACGAACGTACACATGATATGTTGTAACCTTTTAAATTGTAAAAGTTTTAATAAACCCGTAATTTCCAATGCATATGTAATCGTAATTACATGTTTAATTTCGTTAATTATACGAAAACCAGTAAAATAATAACTAGGGTGTTACAACTAGACACAACCTCCTCTTGCTCCTTAGAATCGAGAACGCTAGACTCCTACAAAAAACGGTATCATCATTAGTAAATAATTAATTAAAACAACAAGTAATTAAAACAGTTAAGCTAATAACTGTTACCGGAACGTTTTCGGGCACCCATGACTCGCCAGAATACAGCCTAAAGACATAGTTTCCGTCCCAGTATGATGACATTTCAGCACCTCACAAGTGAGAAAAAAAAAGAAGGCAAAGAGGAAGCTCGGTATTTCAGCAGAACGATGGATGGTTGAAGAATGCTCTGCATGTCACTATTTATTTCAAATGTAGACGTCTCATATAGCCCTAGACGCCCCATATTACTTTATGTCGCATGCCAGATACAGAGTCAAATCAGTCCTCAAGACGCCCCGTCTAGGCCTAGACGAGGCGTCTTGCTCTATCATATTGCTCCCTCGTATCGTATAGGCCTAGACGCCCCGTCTGATGTGATTGATTTGACCTTGTACGAGATTCAGTGGCTGGTCGGAGACAAAAACCCTAGACGCCTCGTATAGGCCTATACGAGGCGTCTTAAAGGCCCTAGACGCACCGTCTAGGCCTATACGAGTCGTCTTAAAGGGTGTGGAAATAGGCATTAAGGTGTGTGAATATGCACAACTGATATTATATCTTATATTGAAAGAAGGTTGTTTGGATTACTTATAATAGAACTTGTTATACTTTAAACTGATATTATATCTTATAATTATCAAGTGACAAATAAAGAAGTAATTCAGGATGTATGTAACATTGAATCATTGATAGCTCAAATGAGCTTTGCAGAATGTCAATGGCTTTCCTCTATCTCTTGAATTGAAGAAAGAATGGGTACAGACTTTGACTGTTGCCACATTGTCCAGTATTTATAATAACTAACGTATATATTAGCAATGTAATCCTGTTAAAATTAAGATATTTTCTTAATCAATTTGATATCCTTCACACTTTATATTTTATCTATTTTAACTTATCTTTCCTTTTGCAGTTTGGGCTTCTCTTTCTGGCCCCCTACGCGACTTTCCTTCTGGTCTCCACCACAGCCTTCACTCTCCTATGTTTTCTGCTCATCAGAAAGTCACCTAGGATAACTTCCTTTTTTGGTTGATCTTCACAAATGGTGTTGGCCAACGGCTCTATTCTTTGTGTATTTATATCAAAATTGTTGGGTGCTCATAGCAGAGAAAAAACAATGTAGTCTCTTGATCGATGCGTTCTTTCGTCTTGTTCAAGTGATTTTATCTCTTCTTTGTTTATTTGGATCATCGACCATTCTCCTAGTCTTGTTATCTTTTGTATTCATCTCGTCTTTGACGATTTGTTTCAATTCGAGTTGTTTGATTACATCGACTTAGAATCGGTGTTTATGTTCCTGTAATTCTTGTAATCAATAGAACATTATATTTCTTGACATATCCCAGTCACATATAGTCTCCTATATAAAAGATAAGCCTGGCAAAAGGATCTGGTCGGTTCATAACGGGTTTGGGTCAAAATGGACCGCTTAGAAAAAGGTTCGGGTTAAAACAGAGTGTTCTATAAAAAATTGTCAAATGAGTAAATAAAAATACTTATAGCAGCTACACCAATCAAAACTTTACTATTGTGGGAAAAAGGATCATATCAGTGCGATATTGAAACTTGTTTAACCGAAATCAAGATTTTAAGATCATTGAAGATATAACAAGTTGAATAATTTTAAAAAGATCATTAAAGAAGTTCAGAGCAACACACTAGCAAATATATATTTATAAATTTGTACAAGGTTTAGGGTGGAGTGTTTAACTTATTTTATAACCAATAATATCATGGCATGTCAAGTCCTCACTCCACTTCCTATTTTGCACTCAATCACTAGCAATGGTCAAACACATGGAGAGTGATAAACAATTTTAAAAAAAATGTGATTGGTTGAAAAATGGTGGGACCCACCATTAACCCCCTCTCTCTCCTCTTTATCTTCTCTTCTCTTTCGGCTTCTCACTCGGTGAGTATACACCGACTTGGACAATCACCACTCACCGATTAACCGCCGGCACCACATCACCACACAGTAAAGTGACCTCCCCGATTGAGTCACCGAGAGCATGCCGTCCACCCTTAATATCTTTTTGTAACGTAAATGCTATAAGAGTTGCCGTCACAGTTACATATATTCAGGGCTTCTTAGACTGCCCTATTAACAAGTCTCGGTGCATGTTCTGCCCAAGTTCTGTGCCCAAGCACCAATAATGACTAACAGTAGAAAAACTGGATGTGAATCTGACTTATAGATTTGGATGATTTAGTGAAGCAAAGAAGTTGTTTGATGGATTGGAGAAAGTATGCTTAGTGACATGGAATGCATATTGCAGGCCATGCCCTTATGATGGGTGTCGCGGAAAATTTAAACCCAAGCCTCGTTCAAGAAGATGAGTCGACTATGGTTCCGAAAAAAAAGACCAGGCTGATGAGGGTGGAGAAGGAAAATACAAAATGAGTGTTATCTTTTTTATATTGCCCATCATGACCTGTGTCTTTTTTTTTATAAATTTTAGTTAAAAAGGGGTAACTAATCTGTTATTGTCTTAAATATGTTGTATCATTGGTGTTATTGAACCAGTTATATTTGATAAATATGTTGTATCATTGGTGTTATTGAACTAGTTATATTTGATAGTGTTGTGTAAACTGTTTATTAAACAAGTATGTGTGTTGGAATGGAGTACTAACAGTAAGGGTGTCCGGGGCGTACTCGGTGAATGGGGTCGGGGACGAGATGCCGCGCGGGGAGGAGGTGCCGCCATCATCTTTCACCGCATGGAGGGGATGGATTTCGGCGACTAGTTACCGCATGAAGGGAGAGAGGGAGAGGGTGGCCCACCAGATTTTCAACCAATCAAGTTATTTTCCTTTTTTTTCTTTTTTTTCTTTTTGATTTTTTCAACTTAATTAAAAAAAATAAAAAAACAAGTCCCCCAAGAGAGGAGTGCCGCCATCAAATTGAGGGTGTGGGGGGAGTTGACGTAGCGCGTGCTGATTGGCTGTGGGTAAGAGAGGTCACTCCCCACTTAGAGGAGTGCCCCTTACACCCTAACACATTTGGTTAAACGTACACGTATCATGTTCGGGTTGAATAATGTGTTAAACGTGCCTTGTCAAACGCAACACGACACGTTTTACCAGCTCTAGTAAATAAGATTGCCACTAAAATTACATCATATTTTATGTTCAGATACATAAAATTAAAACGACCAAAGGTATAATACAACTGTGCAAAATAGGCATGCACAAATAAGGGTTCTTACCAAAACATAAACATTTCATAACTGCAATATTTAGATCATTGTAGTGATTAAAATACAGAACGGGTAGTCATACATAAGCCTAATTTATGAACCTAAAATTTATTCCAACAAATCATTATTTTCCATGACTGTTATATTTTGATCATTTCGTTAAAAAGCATTACTAAACCAACCATTTGATATAGTCTTTTATACTAATATGGATCATAAGATAGGCTTGCTCTAATCTATTACCTTCATCATCCCTCCCCTTAATATTAAAACAAGATGGATGGTTGATTCATGGTGGACGTCATAGTCGGCAAGGGTACGGCTATCCCCCAATTGCTTTTCGTATTGGCTATCCCCCAGTTGCTTTCCGTTAAATATCAGTCTCTGCTGGCAGTTGGGAATACCTTCCATATTATAGATCGCTGATTTCACATTCTGGATGGTGTCGAAGGGTTTGACTTCCAAAGCAATGGTCTTTCCACTGAAGGTCTTGATAAATATGTGCATGAATCCCCGTGATATACGCATAACCGTAAGTGTTGATTTATTGTTGATGTTATAGCTAGCAAGGGTATCAGTGTCGTGGAGAACCATCTTATTGAAGATCAACTCCTGACCGTTAAGTGGAATATGCACCTCATCCTGGATCTTGGCTTTTATGTTGTGGATGGTGTATGAGGGTTTGACATCCAGAGTAATGGTCTGATCTCCGGTGAGGGTCTTGATGAATATCTTTATTATTCCCTCTCCAGTGAGGGTGTTGATGAATATCTTCATGAATCCCCTTGATCTATGCAAAAGCATGAGGGTTGATGTCTCGTTGATCTGGAAGTCGAGAACAGTCCCACTGTCCTCAAGAACCATTTTGTTGAAGATTAACACCTGCTCGTCAATAGGAATACCTTCCCTATGCTCGATCTCTGATTTCACTTTGGTGATGGTGTCTGTGCGGTAGACGGACAAAGAGATGGTTTTTCTGGTGTAAGAATTCACATATATTTTCATCCATTTCACAGATTTAGAAATGCATGTGAGGGTGGATCCATTGATAATGTTGAAGTCAGCAAGCGTGTCATTATCGTCGTCGAGGACTACGCAGCTTAGCTTTCACTTTGCCGATGTTGAAGACCAGCACATCCCAAATACTACCATAATGACTACGCAGCTTAGCTTTCACTTTGCCGATGGTGTCTGAGGGTTTGACTTGAAGCGAATAAATCAAATGGTAGGGGCCAGGTGTCTGCACAAATATATTCATCTTTGAATTGCGCATAAGTTTGAGGGTAGATCCCTTGTCGATGCACAAGTCCTCAAGGGTATCGGCGTCATGAAGAAGCATTTCATTGAAGATCAGTTCCTGCTGGCAACACAAAATACCTTCCCTAGCCTCAATCTGGAGTTTAATGGTGTGAATGGTGTCTAATTCTTTGACTTGAAGAGAGATTATCCTACCGTTGGCGGTCATCACTAAGATACAATAAAACACACACAGATGTTAAAGTAAATTCAAAACCAAGCACTAAATTAACAAGCAAAAAAGTCGAAAAATAAGCACAGCTAGACCTAGACAGAGAGCTAATAACATTCAAGTAAATAGCCACTAAATAAAACCATCAAGAAAGATCGAAGTAATAACAAATATTAAAAACAATGGCGATGAATAACAAATCAACTACAGGTTAGCCCTAAAACATAAAATAAAGCAAATATTTAAACGATGAGGATGAGAGGAAGAATGCGTACCCTTTATCTCACAATCGTCGCTCTCGTCGGCTTCAGAATAATCGTTTACGTCGTCGATGGGGTTTTTTCTCTTCCGGTTACCAGGCCTATCATCTCCGTCTCCGTTTGGTTTCTTCAAGGAAGAACCGTCAGCCATTATCTTTGGTTTTCTGGTTAGTTTTGAGAGAGAGAAGAAAGGAGGGTGAGGGTTTTGAATTGGTTTTCCGGTGAATTTTAAGTTTCAACTATTTCGTACATTCTCTTCCGGTAGGTTTAATTTTTTTATTTTTTTTTTCAATTTTTCAATTGGGTATTTATATTTAGTAAAGGTTTTTCTTAAGAGTTAATTTCTTGACATTACCAGAAATATTGCATAAAATAATTTGTCTAATTTTATTTTGTTTAAATAGTTAATTTATTTTAAGGTGTAGGTAGTGGTCAAGTTGACATGCTTAACTCCTTTAGTTTATGTTGTTTGGACCAAATCCTTGAGACTTATAAATGTTGAGACAATAGACCAATGGAGTTTGCTATTTACTTTGGATTGGCTTTGCACATGCTTAATTTAATAGTCTCTCCCCGTACTCTCACTTCTATTTGTTTTCTTGTAATAGTATTAGTCATGCGAGATGTAAATTTATGAATTGTGGTTAGGATTGTTTGTTAGTTTTCCTTCTCCTAGTGTTTTGGTTACCCAATGGTTGTTTTGGGTCAAACCATGTGTTTATTTCCTAATAGCATCCATTTTGATTTCTAAGCTAACCCAAAATCTAAAACCAATGGGCCGACATAAGCCCATAACATAATACCAAAAAACCTCCCTATTTCTCTGGGCCAAACATAAAGCCAAGAGAATAACAAGGTCTATACTAAAATGAGCTAAACACAATATGCAAGTTGCAAATATATCTACACCGTCCATGATGATGATCGTGAATCCAAGGCCATGTGAAGGAGGCACCCCATTGTTCAGTCACACCTTACACGGATCATGCCACATGTTAGCATTGTACTTTGAATGTCTAGTCAGTCAGGAGCGTAACAAATCGGGTCCACCACCGACCATTCCAACCGCTACAACCATCATGATGATACGCTTGTGTTTCTTTAAAGTACATCTTGTCCGTCGATTGTCACTCTCACACAGATTGCCAACCGTCCAAACCAAAATTCAAACAAGCCATCTTTTAGACAACTAACCCCAACAAAGATCCGCATCCGAGCAGGCTAGCCTTCCAAATCCAAGTTCGGCCCCATAAAAGAATCCATGAGTCCAAGATCCTACACTCTTGGGCTGGAAAGTATAGGCCATTAGTTATACTAAGGAACCCCAGCCCCTTTATAGTGTTGCCCTTAAAAGGCCAGTTAGCCCACACATGATAATGGTCCATACTCCCTAGTGTCATAAAATAATCATCCCAACACATAAAAGCTTTAACCCAATAGCCCAAACAGTAATCAGCCATAACTATCAGCCTAATACTCAGGCCCAATTCCCTCTTTATAAAAACCACAACCAATTAAAAAGCCCAACAAGAGTGCTTCCCAACCAAGAAACTGAAATCACAGTACGTACATATTGAGATACCTTATGAACCAGATTGTCCAGTTTTGGCTTCACAATTAGTTCGGTGATGCATATCTCCAACTGCATGAGCCCAGGCTTGTACAAAGTGCAATCGAGGTTGTACCCTGCCCATAATACCCCTTCTTCGACCATCAAAACCCAAAATCAACTGACTATACATAAATGGACCAATATTAATTTCCCATTTCCTTATAGCGCCAACAAAACGCCCATTCCAACCAACAAACAGAACGAGGTTGACTAACAATCCACCACGAAGACTTGCCCAGATTTTAACCTTTGCTAAAAGTGACCTCCAGTAAAATAGTGTTAATAAGATAATAATGAAAAAATGCAGCTAAGATCATTATCCAGCCAAGATCAAATTTTAAGCAAAAGAACTCCGGTAGCTATAATAATCACATTTACTGCTCATCAACTGTAAAAATAAATTTTCCAAACACAGATTTGATCTCCTTATCCATAAACAAAACTATAGTCTATAGGTTATAAAGAGCAAAGGCCGACTCGAATGAGATATACACACACGGTTTTTATACCAAATGGTGTTCAAAAAATATAAATAAAAAAACAAAAACAAAAAAAAAACTCTTTTTGAGTTGGAAAATAACATCAAAAAACATTTTGAGCAAGTGTTTAGGAGTACTGCCCATGATCTCCTTATGCCTCCCAAAGACGGAATAATCCCACAAAACCCCTAAATTCCATAGAGAACGTGCTCAGACACAAACTCAAATGTGAACCACAAACAGGTTGACTCCATAGTCGAACATAAAGGGAATCCAAAACAGTGATATGTACTACAAAATACAAATTTTGGGGAGGATAATAATGACCTAAAATAAATGTTTTGGGCCTTCGTTATCTCTCCATTGGTGAAGCTTACTCCAAGCTCAAACAATCCTAACCAGTAACCACCCATACCAGAAACCAGAGAAGAACACCCATTGATATCGCATTATCGCCCATTGTTACATGTGTCCTGATTTTTTATTTTATAATTTTTTGTACAAAATGGGTAAATTATCATCTTAAATATGTCTATGTCATTGGTGTTACTGAACTATTATAGCAGTGTCATGTAAACAGCTTACTAAACATGCATGTGTTGGAGATATGACACAATTAGTTAAAACGTATCATTTTCGAGTTGAATATTGTACTGAAGCCTTCCAACTGTATTAAATATATACTTGTAGACGATAAGTTTGCAAAAGAGAGCTACATCAAAAGACACAAGACATCGTCTTTTACCATGCTAACGGATCACAAAATAGGCTGCTCTAATCTATTACCTTCATCATCCCCTTAATCGTAAAACAAGATGCATGATTGATTCCTTGTGGACGCCGTAGTCAGCAAGGGTACGCCCCTCCTCCAGTTGTTTTGCGTTAAATATCAGTCTTTGTTGGTCGCATGGAATACCTTCCAGATTTTGGATCATCAATTGCACATTCTCAGTGGTGTCAGAGGATTCAACTTCTAAAGTAATGGTCTTTCCAGTTAGGGTCTTGATAAATACACGCATGAATCCCTGTGATGCACGCATAACCGTGAGTGTGGATTCGTTTTTGATATTATAGCTAGAAAGGGTATCAATGCCGTAGAGAACCACTTCGTTGAAGATCAACTCCTGCTGGCGATGCGGAATATGCACCTTATCCTGGATCTTGGCCTTTACATTGTTGACGGTGTCTGAGGGTTTAACCATCTGAGTAATGATCTTTCCGGTAAGCATCTTGATGAATATTTTCATGGATTCCTTTAATCCCCTTGATCTACGCATAAGCGTGAGGGTCGATTTCCTGTTGATGTGGAAGTCGGAAAGGGTCCCATCGTCCCCAAGAACCAGGTTGTTGAAGATCAACACCTGCTCCTTCCATTGAATATCTTCCTCGTATATTATCATCGATTTCACCTCGCTGATGGTATCTGTGGGGTTGACTAACAAGGAGATGGTCACTCCGGTGTAAGAATTCACAAATATTTCCATAGATTTCTCATACTTAACCATGCTTGTGAGGGTGGATCCGTTGATAATGTTGAAGTCCGCAAGGGTGTGCTTATCGTTAAGGACAATTTCATTATAGATCAGCACATCCCCGAATCTTCTCATCTTGGCTTTCACATTGCCGATGGTGTCTGAGGGTTCGACTTCAAGAGACAGAGTCTCTGGGCAGGGGCCGAGGATCTTGACAAATATCTTCATGAATCCATTTGAGTTACGCATAAGTTTGAGTGTGGATTCCTTCTTGATGCACAAGTTCGCAAGGATATCGGTGTCTTGAAGAATCATTTCATCGAAGATCAGTTCCTGCTGGTGGCACGGAATACTTTCCGCATCTTTGATTTTGATTTTAATGTCACCAATGGTGTCCAAGCCTTTAACATTAAGCGAGATGATCTTACTGGTGACGGTCATCACTAAGATACAATAAAACAAACACACACAAAGATGCAAGTAAATTAACCAGCAAAAAGCTCGAAAAATAAGCACGGTTAGACCTAGACAGAGAGCTAAAAGTAAGTGTTTACAAAACAAACCCAATAATCTAGTAAATCATACGCAGATTAGCCCTGAAACAACAAAATACTGAAACAATGAGGGTGATTAGAAGAATGCTTACCCTTTATCTGGCCATCGTCGTTCTCTTCGGCTTCAAAATAACTCTCGACGTCGTCACTGGGGTTTTTTCTCTTCCGGTTACCAGACCGATCGTCTTCGTCTCCACTCGGTTCCGTCAACGAAGCCATTCCTCTTCCACTTGGTTTCTCGAAAATGTTTTAGAAAGGAGGAAGATATAGAGAAGTTACAGGGTTTTGCTCATCACTCGCTCACAACTTTCAATTAAGTTTCGCCACATCATCAGCTTTATTTCATTATTAATGATGGATTTTAGTGGAAATGTCCATCACTGACCACACCCAACAATAACAATTTCCCTCAAACAACTCAAACAATCACGCGTGATGGTGGCCACGCGTTATCAAATCAACGAGTAACGAGAAGGAGTGACGGTGGTGTATGGTTAATGAGAACGAGTGATGGGGGTGGTATAACGGACCACCCCGAGTCCCCTTACTGCACTCAAAAGTTCATGGTTGTACTATATGCACGCACCCTTAGTAAATAAAATATTTACTTTCGTTTTTTTTTTTCAAATCGGGTAACCAAACTACGGGGTTGTTTGTTTACCTTTTAATGAGGTTATTAATGGTTCAGACATCTTACTGGTTCAGTACTTAATGGTTCAGACTGTTTGTTTCGTAAGCAGATATCTAAATGATTCAGACATTTGTTTCTGAATGTTTAAGTATTATACAGAGTCTGAATGGTTAAGACCTCTAATCTGAATTGGTTAGACATTTGTCTATGAAGGGTTAAGCATTATAAATTTATAATACCTCTTAATGGTTCAGACCTCTTACTGGTTCAACACTTAATGGTTCAGACATATTGCTGGTTCAGCACTTAACTATTCAAAAGTTGCCAAACAGCCCCTACAACTTATTTCTAGTTTTGTCACTAGATTTGACTATTTATTTTAAACAAATGTTTCTTATGAAAATTCAAAATAATAATAATAAGGTTTTATGGTGTTATGTATAGTATGTTCCTCAAAATATAATGTTTATTGTTTAGAATGATTTTTTTTTAACACTTTAACCCGTTTATTTAGAGGAGTCATATTCGCGTTAACATATTTAAGTGGTTTACTTTAAGACTTGACATGGGTTGGAAACCGAACAAAACTAAATATTCAAAATGTTGAGATGGGGAACCATGCCGGCATAGCATCAATCGGACCTAGTTTGAGTCAATTAGAAGAGTAAACTTCCGTTTTGCTCCCTGTGGTTTGGTCACTTTAATGGTTTTGCTCCAAACCTTTAAAAATAGCTATTTTCCTCCTTGATGTTTCAAGTTTTTCGCCAGTTTGCTCCCCGCCTCTAACACAGTTAAAATAATCAGTTAAAAGTAGGGATATTTGAGTAATTTTACTTGTAATTAGAAGGGTATTTTAATAATTTTATACATAAGCATTTAAGTATTTATTTTAATATTAAAAAATAAATGTTTAAGTATTATGTATTATGTCATACAATATACATATACAGAGAGAGATTCATCAGATTGGGTTATCTTCTATCTCACCACCAACACCGGCTGCCGCCACCAACCTCCACCACCCACCACCTCACCACCACCCGATTTCACCACTTCCCATCCCCTTGATATCACCAACATCAACCACTGCCTCAATGTTAGATATTTTAGTGTAATCGGGGATTGACTTGGTGATCAAAGCGAATAATAATACACATCAAGCAAGTTAGGAGGTGCGAGAGTGCACGCTTGTTTGAGTTATTATAATTCGAAGTGTATAGGCGGAGCCCGTACCCTACGGGGATTCCAAGGGGGCAGCGCCCCCTTGGCGGGGGGCAGCGCCCCTAGGAGCAGGGTCCAAGGGGCGACAGCCCCTGGCGGGGTCCAAGGGGCAGAGCCCCTGGCTGGGGTCGAGCTTGGAAAAATTTTATTTTCATTAAATTGCCTTAATGAAACTGCATCAGAAAATTTTATTTTCTGGAATTTGTCACATTTTCGAAATGACAAAAATTGGCGGTTTTTGGCAATTTTGTCTGAAAATCGAGATAACTGCCACTAGGCAGTTACACCCCAAAAATTCCAATTTCGTAGACAGTTTCTTAGGTCACAATCCTCTGGTTCGAAAATTCACACACACTAACATACCCTGGTTCAATTTCTCATAAAATCAGAGTTGTATCCGATTGAATTTTTCGGGTGAACCACCGAAATAATTTGATCTGAGAGTGATTACACACCTCTCTGATCATCCGGCAAATCGAAATTCCCCAACCACCACTTGACATCACCACCATCAGTCACCGCAACTAACATCTCCCTGCAACTCATCCACCTCCACAACCATCCACCACCGCAGCGACCACCCCTTTCAACCCATCCACCACCGCAACTAACATATCCCTACAACCACCACCCCCTGCAACCCATCCATCACCGCAACCACCTCCCCCTCGCCTAACATCCACCGCCGTCACAACCACCCCTTAGAACCCCCATCACATAACATCCGCCGCCGCACCCAAATTCCAGATCTGCAACCCTATACCTTAAAACCTCCAAATCCTCCACCACTCTTTTACCAGCCACCTCTAGTGAACACGTCGGAAAAAAAAAACTGGCCGCTCGACAAAAAAACCTGCAAATCGTACAAACCTAAACCCTAGTCGCCCTGAACTGGAAACCAGATCTGATCCGACGACACCTAGTGCGGCTAGGGTTTCTAATCGCGGATTTTAGCGGAGATTATATCTGAGGCTACTGGTGGTGAAAAGGAGAACTCCTTGGGGTTACATTGACCTGCCAAATGAATCTAAAAAGTGATGGCTTCAATTGATAAATAAATACACATGCACTACTTGTTATTTAGCTGTTGTGCAAAATATGGTGGTTCTGGTCATTTGGAAGGAATGGGGTGGTGGTGGTGGCTGCTGTGACACCCCAGGAAAACCATGCAACTTAACTAGCTTCCTCAGTAAGTACGTACCAAATTTCGGGACGAAATTTCTTTCAACTTGGGGATAATGTGACAACTCGTATTTCAGAACCTCTCTTTGTACTTTGATGTAACCTGTTTGAATAACACGTGACTATGTGAAATTTGATGATTAATGAAATGTTATATTGTTGTGTTATGTGCATGTATGTATGTATTAGGATCATACAAAACGAACCGATCGCACAATAACTAGATCGCACAAGCCCATTCGGGCCACAATGTTTGCACTCGAAAACACAAGGGCAACCCATGAAGGGTTCGGCCCACTACTTTATGTTACCTAGGGTGTTGGTATAAATTCTACACTTCACCAACTCACACAAGTTTAGCAAACCCTAAATCTTTCTCATTCTCTCTCTCAAACTCGACCGCAAACACCCAACTCCATCGAAGCTTTTGATTCGGATCACTTTCATCCATCTTTAATCGGTTAGTGTTTCATAATATGTGTTTGTAAATGATGTTATGATTCCATGATTGTTATTATGGTTAGAGTTATATGTATGATGTTTATGTGATGATGTTTATGTGAATCGGATTTTATAATATTGAGCTAAGAACCGATTGAATGTATGATAACCGGCTGTGATGTGTTATTTGGATGATTTATGTATTGTTATGTGAGTATGAATCCTAATAATCAAGAACACGAATCATGTTAATAAGCTTAAGGGTTATGATCATTGTTCATATGTTAATCATTAGGATTCATAGAGATTTGATACCTTTGTTTGATCGATATAGGGTTGGTTAGAAAATGTTGATTGATAAATTTCAAATATGGAAACTATCAATAAAAGTGTAACTGATTGCATGATTTAAGGAATTACATAACCGATCGTACAAAACCAGTCGCACAAGTGCAATCACACAAGCTCTTGAATCGCACAAGAGCTCAATCGCACAAGGTCCCTCTCGGTCGCACAAGATCAGGTCACACAAGACCTGATCTGATCGCACAAGAGCCAAACGCACAAGCTAGGTACAACCATCTATGCTCAGGGTATTGTTTAGTTATGCATGATAGCACAAGACCTTGTGGATCGCACAAGGTTGTGTCGATTGCACAAGGCTTGGGCCACACACAAACTATTACACTGTTGGGCCTCAAAGCCCAATCCCAATCGCACAAGGACTGTTCAGTCGCACAAGACCATCCGGACCGCACAAGACTCATATTTGTTTGTTGTTGGGCCGTATTCATGTTGGACTGCTAGGTTATTGGGCCGGGTATCTTTGGGTTTCAATGGGTGAATCGCACAAGGGTGTTAGACTTGTGCGAGCCCAATCTTTTGAATCGTACAAGTATGAGTATGTTAGGTACTTGACTGTTAATGTGTTGCCATGATCAATACGTGTTCGTAATCTGTTAACTTATGTGTAATCATATGTGCATTACTTGAACCTAGACCTGACTTGTATGGTAACCATGTTAGGACGTGGTTGACCACATATAGCTCAAGTAACCTTTCTGTGTATCTGCCGAGCAAACCAAGGTGAGTTCACACTCTATCCAAGGCATGGGATTCCCAAGGGTTGGGAATGGGTTAAAGAACTGAACGGTAACTACGAACTTGCGTATTCCGCCTACAACAGGATACGTACGACCATAAGACCATCACTCTATCATTTGAAGTCCCTCATTTATCGGCTTAATCGCCGAGGCCTATGGCAAGCGGGTCATTAGTTAATAGCGCTATTAGGTTTAACAAACCTCACACCGTGCCAGTCGGACGGGCGTGTACTAATGGACTATGGGCAAAGGGTCAATGCTGATAGACATTGACTTATAGCACCTCTTACATTTTCGTAGCAGTCGATACGCGTGGTCTAGTAACACATGGGAAGCCCCCACTAATCTTCGCAAACATGTCTGGGAGACCGCGATACGAATTAATATGATACATGGTTTACAAAACGAACATATGATTTACGAAACGAATGCTATAACCAAACAACCAACTGTGAACTCGCTCAACTTTGTTGTTGACTCGTTGCTACATGCCTTGCAGGTCGTTAGGTACCCATGGAGCTTGCACAGGGAGGCACAGTCGTTGTGGGACATGGCAATGTGTGCCATGCTATAAACATTTCTTTATTTCGTACTTAATACTTACATTGGGTTTTTACAATTATGCTTCCGCTAAACACTTAACTATGCTTTGGTTTTGAACACCTTTCATATTGTTTGGTTGAATTATATTTACTACATACATTGTTCAATATGATTGGTGGCTTGATCCTGGTCATGTCACGCCTCCAAGCGGTGATACTCCGCGTGTGGATTTTGGGGGTGCGACATATGGGTATCAGAGCCATTGGTTATAGTGAATTTGGTTTTAATAAGGGAAAAAGTTTTTGTTAAAACCAGACTATAACCTGTACAGTGCTCAACGATCCACAACGACGCTTCGCTCCACGTGCAAGACTCAACATTCTAGGTGATACGATTTATGTTTACATTGCCTACTTGCTAGATTACATAGAACTTTGCTCATGGTATGCTTAGATAAACGTAACAACTATTGCTTGAAAACGCATGTGTGCTTACTCTCTTCTGTCATCGCACTTTCGCGAACCTCTCTCACTCATGTTTCCCTTGAGATGAAGATCATGGCTGGACGCGTTAACATGACTCAAGCCCAGTTGACGACTCTGATTAACCAACAAGTTGCTGCGGCACTTGCAGCCGCCCAAGCAGGAGGTATATCCTGCAGTCACAACCCACTCTAGGATCTTTAGATCCTACACTCCTAACCCAACTCTTGTGTTTAACTTTGTCCTATTCTCGTTTATATAACAGGCCAGCATGCTCAGCTGCCTGCGTGCACGTTCAAAACTTTCATGGACTGTCGTCCTAGTACTTTCAGTGGCACGGAAGGGGCCGTTGGACTCCTCCACTGGTTTGAGAAGCTCGAGTCGGTCTTCGAAATGTGTGAATGCCCTGAGACTCGTAGGGTGAAGTATGCCACTGGTACTCTCGAAGGCGTTGCGTTGACTTGGTGGAACGCACAAGTACAAATGTTGGGGCTGGTTGCTGCCAATGCCACCCCATGGAACGACTTTAAGGAACTAATCAAGCGGGAATACTGTAGTCATGATGACATCCACAAGTTGGAAGTGGAGTTCTTTAACCTAAAGATGACAGGGTCAGAGATAGAGGCGTATACAAAAAGGTCAAACGAGCTGGCAATCTTGTGTCCAACTATGGTGGAACCTCCCATCAAGCGTATTGAGCTGTATCTCAGGGGTCTTGTACCAGAAATTCAAAGCCATGTGACTTCGGCTAACCTTGCTACCATCCAGGATGTTACTCGTCTTGCTCATCGTCTCACAGACCAGGCAGTGGAACAGAACAGGCTGCCTAAGCGCATCGGTGCTACTACTGCTACCACTTCTGCTACTCCCAGTGACAACAAACGAAAGTGGGATGGAACCTCTAGCAAGGGTTCGACTACGGTTCAGTCCCAGGCACAGCAGCGAAAGATCGATGACTACCAGAGTCCTGGTCAGCAATCTTCTGGTAGTCAAGGGCAGGGTGGATATCGAGGAAACCTCCCAAAGTGCAACAAATGCAACAAACACCACAATGGTCAGTGCAACAAGGGTCGTTGTCAGCGGTGTCTCAAGATGGGTCATGAAGCTAAGGATTGCAGGAGCTCGTGACCTGCGAATCAGAACCACCAACAACAACCACCAGCTCCACAGAACCAGCAGCAGCAACAACGGGGCAATAGGGGATGCTTTCAGTGTGGGGCTGAAGGCCACTTCAAGCGGGACTGCCCTCAGTTAAATCAAAATCAGAATAACAACAACAATAATCAGGGCAACGGGAATAACAATGGGGGAAATAACGACGGCAACGGCGCCAGGGAGTAAGTGTTCGTGCTCGGTCAGGGTGATGCAAGGAATGATCCTAACGTAGTGATGGGTAAGTTCCTTCTCGACGACTTTTATGTTACTGTCTTATTTGATTCGGGTGCCGATACCAGTTATGTGTCTCTAAAAGTTAGTCAAATGCTTAAGCGCACACCAACACTTTTGAACACCAAGCATGTCGTAGAGTTAGCAAACGGTAAAAGTCTATAGGCCACACACATAGTTCAGGGTTGTAATCTTATCCTCGCTGGTCAGACTTTCTTTATCGATCTCATTCCAATAGTTTTGGGTAGTTTCGACATCGTCATTGGGATGGATTGGTTATCCCAACAGCAAGCAGAGATCCTATGCAAAGAGAAGATTGTTCGTATTCCCCGTTCTGGCAAAGAACCTCTCGAAATTCAAGGCGACAAGAGTGGTGCTGTGATGGGCATCATTTCTTTTCTCAAGGCCCAGAAGTGTTTGCGAAAGGGCCACACTGCTATTTTAGCACTCGTTACTGACGCATCGACGAAAGAGAAGAAGATAGAGGATATCCCAGTTGTACGCGACTTTTCTCAAGTGTTCCCTGAAGATTTACCTGGACTACCGCCTCATCGTCAGGTTGAATTTCAAATCGAGCTGGCTCCTGGAGCAGCGCCAATAGCACGTGCCCCGTTCCGCTTAGCTCCATCAGAATTGGAAGAACTATCCAAGCAACTACAAGAGCTCTTGAACAAGGGATTCATACGTCCTAGTTCTTCGCCCTGGGGAGCTCCAGTGTTATTTATGAAGAAGAAAGACGGTACCTTTAGGATGTGCATAGATTACCGTGAACTCAACAAGGTGACCGTGAAGAATCGCTATCCTCTTCCACGCATTGATGACTTGTTCGATCAGTTGCAAGGGTCGAGCTACTATTCGAAGATTGACTTAAGGTCAGGCTACCATCAACTGAGAGTCCGGGACGAGGACGTCTCCAAAACAGCATTCAGAACACGCTACGACCATTACGAGTTCCTGGTTATGCCTTTCGGACTAACAAACGCACCTGCGGTCTTCATGGACCTTATGAACAGAGTGTGCAAACCGTACCTGGATAAGTTCGTTATAGTTTTCATCGACGACATTCTGATCTATTCTAAGAGTCAGGAGGAACACGAGCAGCATCTACGACTTATTTTGGAACTCTTTCGTACCGAGCAACTGTATGCAAAGTTCTTGAAATGCGACTTCTGGCTTCACGAAGTCCATTTCCTAGGCCACGTGGTAAACAAGGATGGGATTCACGTTGATCCATCCAAGGTTGATTCAATCAGGAACTGGCCTGCACCCCGTACACCAACAGAAATCCGCCAATTCTTGGGTTTGGCGGGTTACTATAGAAGGTTCATCAAGGACTTCTCCAAGATTGCACAGCCTCTCACCTCACTAACTCAGAAAGGCGTTGTCTATCGTTGGGGTACTACACAGGAATCAGCATTTCAACACTTAAAGGATAGACTTTGTAGCGCACCTATCCTCTCATTGCCAGAGGGCACAGACGATTTTGTGGTTTATTGTGACGCATCCATCCAAGGACTTGGATGTGTGCTAATGCAACGTGACAAGGTTATTGCTTATGCGTCACGTCAACTTAAGATTCACGAAAGGAACTACACTACGCATGATTTGGAGCTGGGAGCTGTTGTTTTCGCGCTTAAGATATGGAGACATTACCTGTACGGTACCAGGTGCACCATTTACAGCGATCACATGAGTCTCGAGCATATCTTCAAGCAAAAGGAGTTGAACATGCGACAACGTCAGTGGGTCGAGCTTTTGAATGATTACGAATGCGCGATTAAGTACCATCTAGGCAAAGCCAATGTTGTGGCTGACGCCCTCAGTCGAAAAGATACCACACCAAGGCGTGTGCGAGCACTACAACTCACCATCCAGTCTAGTCTTCCCTCACAGATACGAGATGCTCAGGTAGAAGCATTGAAACCAGAAAATGTCAGGGCTGAAGCTCTACGCGGCTCAAGACAACGATTAGAACAAAAGGAAGACGGCGCCTACTACGTTACAGGGCGCATTTGGGTCCCACTCCATGGCAATTTACGAGAACTTGTAATGGATGAAGCACATAAGTCTCGCTACTCAGTACATCCTGGTTCGGATAAGATGTACCACGATCTCAGAACTACGTATTGGTGGCCTAGCATGAAAGCTCACATAGCAACTTACGTTAGCAAATGTTTGACTTGTGCGAGAGTCAAGACTGAATACCAGAAACCATCAGGCTTACTCCAACAACCAGAGATTCCACAATGGAAATGGGAGCAAATTTCCATGGATTTTGTTACTGGCCTGCCTAGATCTCAACGTGGAAATGATACTATTTGGGTGATCGTGGATCGACTCACAAAGTCTGCACACTTCTTGGCTATCAAGGAAACTGATAAGTTCTCCACTCTAGCAGACGTTTATCTTAAGGAAGTGGTTTCGAGGCACGGGGTGCCAACCTCCATCATCTCTGATCGTGATGCACGTTTTACTTCTGAACTGTGGCAAGCAATGCACAAGTCCTTTGGCTCACGATTAGACATGAGCACAGCATACCACCCGCAAACGGATGGGCAGTCTGAACGCACCATCCAAACCCTAGAAGACATGCTGCGGGCATGTGTAATCGATTTCGGCAACGGCTGGGAAAAACATCTCCCGTTAGTGGAGTTTTCGTATAACAACAGTTACCACACCAGCATTCAAGCCGCTCCATTTGAGGCATTGTACGGGCGTAAATGCCGACCACCTCTTTGTTGGGCAGAGGTGGGTGACAGTCAGATCACAGGTCCAGAACTGGTGGTGGACGCAACAGAAAGAATTGCTCAGATACGACAACGAATGGGGGCAGCTCGTGACCGTCAGAAAGCCTACGCTAATAAGCGCAGGAAACCACTTGAATTCCAGGTTGGGGATCGAGTGCTACTCAAAGTCTCACCTTGGAAAGGTGTTGTTCGTTTTGGCAAACGAGGCAAACTTAACCCACGATACGTAGGACCTTTTGAAATCATAGAGAACATAGGCAAGGTGGCCTACAAACTGAACCTACCGGCAGAACTCAGTGGAGTTCACAACGTTTTCCACGTGTCGAATCTGAAGAAGTGTCTGTCAGATGAGACCCTCATAGTTCCTTTGAAGGAGCTCACCATCGACGATCAGCTGCGATTTGTCGAGGAACCAGTAGAGATTACTGACCGAGATGTTAAGATTCTCAAGCGTACAAGAATACCTCTCGTCCGAGTTCGTTGGAACTCCCGTCGTGGCCCAGAGTTCACCTGGGAACGCGGAGACCAGATGAAACAAAAGTATCCCCAATTGTTCGTAAACAGTACAACCACTACTAAGGCTGAAGCTACCGCGGAATTTCGGGACGAAATTCCAAACCAACGGGGGAAGGATGTGACACCCCAGGAAAACCATGCAACTTAACTAGCTTCCTCAGTAAGTACGTACCAAATTTCGGGACGAAATTTCTTTCAACTTGGGGATAATGTGACAACTCGTATTTCAGAACCTCTCTTTGTACTTTGATGTAACATGTTTGAATAATACGTGACTATGTGAAATTTGATGATTAATGAAATGTTATATTGTTGTGTTATGTGCATGTATGTATGTATTAGGATCATACAAAACGAACCGATCGCACAATAACTAGATCGCACAAGCCCATTCGGGCCACACTGTTTGCACTCGAAAACACAAGGGCAACCCATGAAGGGTTCGGCCCACTCCTTTATGTTACCTAGGGTGTTGGTATAAATTCTACACTTCACCAACTCACACAAGTTTAGCAAACCCTAAATCTTTCTCATTCTCTCTCTCAAACTCGACGGCAAACACCCATCTCCATCGAAGCTTTTGATTCGGATCACTTTCATCCATCTTTAATCGGTTAGTGTTTCATAATATGTGTTTGTAAATGATGTTATGATTCCATGATTGTTATTATGGTTAGAGTTATATGTATGATGTTTATGTGATGATGTTTATGTGAATCAGATTTTATAATATTGAGCAAAGAACCAATTGAATGTATGATAACCGGCTGTGATGTGTTATTTGGATGATTTATGTATTGTTATGTGAGTATGAATGCTAATAATCAAGAACACGAATCATGTTAATAAGCTTAAGGGTTTTGATCATTGTTCATATGTTAATCATTAGGATTCATAGAGATTTGATACCTTTGTTTGATCGATATAGGGTTGGTTAGAAACTGTTGATTGATAAATTTCAAATATGGAAACTATCAATAAAAGTGTAACTGATTGCATGATTTAAGGAATTACATAACCGATCGTACAAGACCAATCGCACAAGTGCAATCACACAAGCTCTTGAATCGCACAAGAGCTCAATCGCACAAGGTCCCTCTCGGTCGCACAAGATCAGGTCACACAAGACCTGATCTGATCGCACAAGAGCCAAACGCACAAGCTAGGTACAACCATCTATGCTCAGGGTACTGTTTAGTGATGCATGATCGCACAAGACCTTGTGGATCGCACAAGGTTGTGTCGATCGCACAAGGCTTGGGCCACACACAAACTATCACACTGTTGGGCCTCAAAGCCCAATCCCAATCGCACAAGGACTGGTCAGTCGCACAAGACCATCCGGACCGCACAAGACTCATATTTGTTTGTTGTTGGGCCGTATTCATGTTGGACTGCTAGGTTATTGGGCCGGGTATCTTTGGGTTTCAATGGGTGAATCGCACAAGGCTGTTAGACTTGTGCGAGCCCAATATTTTGAATCGTACAAGTATGAGTATGTTAGGTACTTGACTGTTAATGTGTTGCCATGATCAATACGTGTTCGTAATCTGTTAACTTATGTGTAATCATATGTGCATTACTTGAACCTAGACCTGACTTGTATGGTAACCATGTTAGGACGTGGTTGACCACATATAGCTCAAGTAACCTTTCTGTGTATCTGCCGAGCAAACCACGGTGAGTTCACACTCTATCCAAGGCATGGGATTCCCAAGGGTTGGGAATGGGTTAAAGAACTGAACGGTAACTACGAACTTGCGTATTCCGCCTACAACAGGATACGTACAACCATAAGACCATCACTCTATCATTTGAAGTCCCTCATTTATCGACTTAATCGCCGAGGCCTATGGCGAGCGGGTCATTAGTTAATAGCGCTATTAGGTTTAACAAACCTCACACCGTGCCAGTCGGACGGGCGTGTACTAATGGACTATGGGCAAAGGGTCAATGCTGATAGACATTGACTTAGGGCACCTCTTACATTTTCGTAGCAGTCGATACGCGTGGTCTAGTAACACATGGAAAGCCCCCACTAATCTTCGCAAACATGTCTGGGAGACCGCGATACGAATTAATACGATACAAGGTTTACAAAACGAACATATGATTTACGAAACGAATGCTATAACCAAACAACCAACTGTGAACTCGCTCAACTTTGTTGTTGATTCGTTGCTACATGTCTTGCAGGTCGTTAGGTACCCATGGAGCTTGCACAGGGAGGCGCAGTCGTTGTGGGACATGGCAATGTGTGCCATGCTATAAACATTTCTTTATTTCGTACTTAATACTTACATTGGGTTTTTACAATTATGCTTCCGCTAAACACTTAACTATGCTTTGGTTTTGAACACCTTTCATATTGTTTGGTTGAATTATATTTACTACATACATTGTTCAATATGATTGGTGGCTTGATCCTGGTCATGTCACGCCTCCAAGCGGTGATACTCCGCGTGTGGATTTTGGGGGTGCGACAGCTGCGATGGCGGTTGGTGGTGCTAGTGGTGGTGGGTGGTGGATGGTAGAGAGAAGGCAGAGAGAGGGAGAGGTGATAGAAAGAGGGAGTGTGTGTAAATAAAAAGATAGAGATGTATATTCAAGATATTAACAATAAATTAATACTTACATTTACAAAATTACTGAAATGCCCTTTTAGTTAAAAAAACAATTTGGATGGAGTTAGAGCCGAGGAGCAAAATGGCGAAAAACCTGAACCATCAAGGAGGAAAATGGCTATTTTTAAAGGTTTGGAGCAAAACCATTAAAGTGACCAAACAACAAGGAGCAAAACGGAAGTTTACTCCAATTAGAATTTCAGCACCGGTTTGTAACTTTCATGTGAATGGGTAATACCCGGTCCAAAAATTTCTTTGACGTGAGATCTTGCTTACTCAATACCTAACACATTAGAGGGGTAGGGGTGGAATCACTCACACCCAATTCCATCACTGACAACATCCAATCAGGTTCTGCCATGTCAGCAACCATTATTTCCATCACTTACACCTTTTTTTGCTGGAAATGGTCATCACTTGTACAAATTCCATCACTCACAAGTTTTTTTTATTTTTATTTTTTTAAATTATAAATTAACAATAAAACACTAAAATTATAAATTATGAATTTCATTTAAATAAAACGTAAATTACAAACTAAAAAAAAATAACATTGGAAAAAAGACCGACTTAAACGGATGGGATGTCCCACCCCCACCTTTCACAAATCTCGCGTTTTTGTTGAATGACGATCGACTTAAACGGTTCGTCGAGATGGGTGTGCGGCTCACACAAGATTTTTAAATCATTTTGTCTTTCTACTGCTTTCAAGTGTCCCATATACGCATGCTCGCGTTCAAGTTTTGCGGACATAAGTTTTTCTCTTTTTGCTATTTCTTCCAATTTCGCCGCTTCGATATTGGAGATCGATTCCGCCACCGATTCCTTTCCTTTACTTGACGATTCACCACTTTTCCTTCGGCGCGGCCTTGTAGGTGTATCTTCTTGAGCGGGTTCGTCATCCGGTTGATTGGGTTCCTCAAGGTCGATGTTCAGATTCATTCTTGAACGTCGTCTTCTTCTTCTTCCGCATCTTCTTCTTCTTCTTGAATGTCATCCTCATCTTCATCGTCATCGAAACTTGGTTGTGGTTCGCGGTACTGACTAGCAAAACGATGAATGAGCGTCTCATCTTCTAGCGGATCGACTTGGTGGGATTGCGGTTGAATTTGTTGAAACGGTTGGGAAAGAAATTGTTGAGGTTGATACGGTGGAACGAACGGTGGGTTTTGATACGGTGGAGATTGAAAGTGAGGAAATTGTTGGGTTTGAAAGATTGGATATTGTTGGGTTTGAAATTGTGGGTTTTGGTCGGGTTCGTCTTGCAGCCTAAAGCGCGCCGGCTCGCCAAGATTCGCTCGAACCTTGGGTCTTGCGGAATTTTTCTTCGTACCCGAACCTCTTTTTTTCGAACCCGCACATCTCTTGCTTGAACCTTCCATGTTTGTTGTAAAAAAAATTGGATTGAGATACAGAATTTTTTTAATTCAGCTGTGAAATTGTTTTGATTTTGTGGAATGAGTTGTTTTGGATTGAGATACAAAATTTTGGTTTGTGAATTTATATAAAAAAAAAAACAGTCAAACTCATGCAAACGGTCATAAACGGTAACATTTTGATTTCCTCCACGCGTGTTCCATTCAACGCGTCAAACATTGAACGCGTGATATTTACTGGCGGCGGCGGTGTTTTCGATTGTTCCACGCGTGGAAAAGGCCCACCACGCTACCACCCCGGGTCCTCTTAGAGTATGTTGTTGTGCAAGTCAAATTGAGGAAGCAATCACATGCACGTGGGTTTAAACGGATAGGAAGCATTCTCATGCACATGGGGTTTAACGAGTTTTTAGCTATTTTGTTTAAGTTAGCACCGCTAGTTTGTTAGTAGAGATTCGAGTCCTTTGGTTTAGTTGTTATTTAATATGTGTGTTCTTGTTTAAGTTTAAGTCGTTTATCATTTGATTTATGCATTTTCACATTAATTAGAAAATTCTTTGAGATCATATTTGTGTTCTTGTGTGATATGGTTGAGTGAGTCAAGTTTCAATGCTCATGATGCAGATCAAACTACACTCAAGGAGGCAAAGAAGAAGGATGCTAAGACCATGCCCATCATTCAACAGGTTGTGGACGATCAGTTGTTTTTTCCAGAATTGTTGCTTCTTATACCGCCAAGGAGAGAAATGAGCTTCATACCAACTCTCAGGTAAAGGAAGTCAAGCTTCAAGGTTTGAGGAGGCAATTTGAGAACCTGTGCATGAAATAAAGAGAAATAGTCCGTGATTATCTCTGGTGTGTCATGAAATAAAGAGGAAGCCTTCATTGAAGACCAACAACTATTTCTAGCATGCGTCAATACAGAAGAATTAAGCTAATCACAACAATACGTGTTCATGGCAAATGTCTCTTCTGATAATGTACGTTACCAGTTGTATTTGGTTATGGTTTGTTGATTCAACTAGATGAGTCCTTCAAGTTAACTATAAAACTTGGAGATAAGAAAGAACTAGCTAGCCACTGATGGTAAAAGTGTAGGCAAGTTTAATACAGAAAATGGTAAAGTTAAACTCTTGGAAGATGTATACTATGCTCCACGAGTGGTGTATAACATCCTAAGCGTCAGTTAATTAATTTAAAAGGGATAGGGCAAAAGTGAAATGGTACTAACTTTAACGTTATTTTACTAATTTCGTGAAAATAACGTTAAACGGTGGATGGTTAATCATGTATCATGTGGTAGCGTTGATAGCTGAAAAACACGAGGGTACATGCACCAATTGGTTGTAGGAACTAGGTTCACTTTTTATTAAAATATTAATAAAAATAATAAATAATAACGAGACTCTCGTTATTTGTGGGAAATTCGACTAGTACAATACCAGTTACAAAAATAAATAAACAAATATAAAATACAATTTATTGTACCAATCTTGATTCAAGCCAACGTCTTTGGAAGAACTTCAACTGCACCATCTTGTACGAACCTCCGCTGCAAGAATGAACAAACTATCGTTGACGGTTTTGGTTGAGGATCGTGTTAGACACGGGGCCCTTAAAACAGATTTCGCGCCTCCTCTCAGACGGTCTGTTTCCAGGATACAACAACCGAAGCAGTAGTTGTACTGCCGGAGATGACACTCGCGCCCGATATTACACCGGATATAAATTGGTGTTATAGGAAAATAATGAAAAGAAGTTGTATATATTTTAGAGTACTCCTCTAAAATATGTTGTGAATGTTTCTGATAGTTTTTTGTGAGATCCTCTCATCTCGTATTTTATCGTATATGAAAATATGAACCCAACATTCATATATATACATATTCACAAAAGTTGAAACATTCTTTGCCATTAATTCTCTAATTAACGAGGCAATAAATCTTGTAATAAACAAGATTTAATTATATTAAAATGGAATTCATGTGGTCAACGAAACTGTCATATTCATTCATGACAGAATTAAACGAGTTGAATCAACTAGTTTGACCAAGTCCAACCAGCTGTTTTGTTTCCGCTGCAAACCTGTGCACGCGCTAGAACTGATCCGCCAGTCCGCGCGCCATGCTTCAAGGATCTCATGCCACGCCATATGGAGTCGCGCACCATACTGATGCGACTACGCATACCAGGACGCCACCAGGTCATGCGCCATCCATACTCGCGCGCCACACGAATGCCACTATGTATACCAGGACGCCACCTGGTTATGCGCCATCCAACCTTGTGCGTCACTTGCATTCTTCACCATAGCCAATGACATGTGCCATGCCATGGCATCCGCCTACTCCACCCAAGGGTACGCCATAAGCGGACCCGCTATGTACCTGACCACGCGCTCATGGACAAAAGTACAAAGGCGGTGTGCGAAGTGCAAAGTGCACTACATAGGGCCTATAGCCCACGGCACGCGCACATATGTGCACGAGTAAGGGTGCTCCACACCCTTTAGAGTCCCCACTAGTGTTTGCCTTTAAGGAAACAATATACAAGGAGTGCTCCTCCTTATAAACCACTTTAAGTTTTGTCATCCCACCTATGTGGGACAAGTTGACAAAACTAATCCATTTTATTTATCTTTGTTTGTTCCAAACATACAACTTCAAGCTTCGATATCTCATTCATCTTAGCTCTATTTGGACATAGTTTGAACACAAACCATAAATAATTATTTATACAACACATATATAAATATTATTGATGTCCAAAATATTTAGTGAAAAACTCATTTTCACTAAAATTTCCAACATTGGTCTCGTCCCGATTGTTATGTGCCTTAGGTCCAAGGCTTGATACAAAACTACAATCGAGCCGGGGGTCTCACTGGAAGTAGCCTCTCTATTCCTACATGGTAGAGGTAAGACTGTGTACACACTAGTTCACAAAAGCTTTTGAGGTGCGGTGAAATTGATTTAGAAGTGCGGTGTTGAGGCCGCACCAACAAACTAGGCACCATTAAATCCCATTCTTTGATCGTGCGGTTGAGAAACCCGCATCACTTAATAAACAACCGCACCACCTAAATTAATTTATTCCAAATGCGAATTCAACACGTGGCAGCTTCTATCGCATCATATATTATTTAGATAGCACCACTGTTTTTCAAATAATAAAATATATTTTTCTTAAATATAATTCCCAGGATTTTTCATTTATATCTCATCAAATACCCCAGCAAATTACACAAATATATATGGCTGATAAAAAAAATAACAAACAAAAATTTCTAACTAATAATAAACACGTTTCTGAAAGTCCATGTTTCCGAACGAAACACGAAACGTATATAATTTGAGAAAATATACATGTTTTCCAAATGAAGCTAAAAAACGTTTACAACCCAAAAATGTCAAACCGGCCGGCTGCTTCATACACCTTGGAACCCAAACCGAGAAGAAAAGATTGGAATTATTGGAAGATGACATGGAAAGGGCACATGCTAGGCTTTTTACAATTGAGAAATGCAGCCAAGTTTGTCTCTTGGAAGTGAGATCTTCATAAAGACAGTTAAATGGAGGATGAGTTGATCATGAATGAGTTTGTTCATGGACAGCATTACTCATTTGCTAATAGTTTGCATGGTACTGATGAAGATCAAACAATGATCAAGGTTAGTTTGTCTTTTTTTTTAGTCTTCTTTTGTTTCTTTTTTATATATTCTATGTTTGCACTTTGTCTCCATGAGCAACTTTTGACAATGATCACAGGTATGGCAATGGATGGAAAAAGCTTTTGAAATGGCATTACTGATAGAGATTATGGGACTTTGTTTAGAATGCAAGAGGAAGTACATCACGTCATTAAGATACCCGTCCACCGGATGGGTATACAACTAGTTCATCTTCTTCTTGTTAAAAATTGTGGTGTATAGTTGTTTCTGAACAGATTGGATGGAGGATGATGACTGAGTTGTTTTGTCTTAAGGGTATTTAGAACCTTGTCAAACATCGGGTCATCGAGTCGAGGCTGCGTCGAGTCCTCAAGCTCGGGTCAGGTCAACTCTTGGTCAGCGGATATGAAGTACAATTATTACATTTTATATGTTAGGTAGTTTTATGACGTGTTTGTAAATTGTGACTTTAAACGAACCCCGATTGTGACGTTTATGCTTAAGTTATTTTGAAAGGCAACCATTTATGCTTACGTTTATGCTTATTAGTTTATGTTTATGTTTATTTAGTTTTTGTGTGTCGTGAACCGGAAATTGGCAGGTTTGTATTGAAAAAACAAGAAAAAAAAATGTTTTTTAAGCATCAGCGACGACAGGGAAATAGTGACGATTGCGACGATAGGATAACAGCGACGATTTATACATAATACCAAAAGACGGTGTTCATCAAGTTTAATATGGGGATCAAATTGAACACCAAAAGACGGTGTTCATCAAGTTTAAGCCGGTGTTCAAGTTGAACACCGTCTAATAAGACTTGATTTTAAACCAGTGTGCTTTAAGACGGTGTTGAAAACACCGTCTTAAAACCCATATCACCCCGTCTAAAGCTCTGTTTTGTAGTAGTGCCGGCTGCTTCATACACCTTGGAACCCAAACCGAGCTCTTCAAACCATGCATCCCAATCCGTAGACACCGCCTAACAAAACATAATGCGACATTAACAAAATGACCCTTAAAAATATAAAACTAATAGCTAATACACTTTGGAATTATATATACATGTTTTCCGAATTTGACCCGTTTACCTTTAAAGTTTAATCGAGTTTTATGCTAACACACAACAGACAACACACATATATATGTTAGAAGTATAACTTAATTATGTATGCTTAGAATGTTGTACTAAACTTGTATTGTGTAGAACTTCGGATTAATTAGGCTTAGTATTTTGTAGGGTCGGTTGATGGTTGTTATCAAAACGGTTTTGACCGATTTTGGCGCCAACCAACTTCAACCATAACAGTCATCATAACTTGTCAAATACACATGTATATAAACTATTTTTCGGATCTTGTTTCAATTCACCAAGATATCTAAATTGTTCCCTAATCATTGTTGTTATCCTTGTCAAACTAACTATTAGTATTAGATCATAGAATTTGAGCTAACTTTGAGACGTTTTTAACAATTTCATTCTGGGCCATTAATCGCCTTATGAATCAATTACCGCATTAATTTTAAGACTAAACCTTCAATTTTTTATTGTGGAACTTTCCCATCTTCTTTTTTAACCGAACTCGACCCCATAAACTGGCCGGATATACCGGAATCCGATCTGATGTAAAACCTGAACTAGGAGTGAGCAAGAATCGGTTTGACCCGAAATTACCTGAAAACTAGACCGAAAAATAACTGAAGCCGATGATGCATTCGTAGCCCAATTTCATGTTGACCTAAAAAATATAGGTGACAGGCAATAGCAATATTAGATAACAACTCAATTGAATTACAAACAATCAACTCACCTGCTTCTTCATCAGATAACAATCCTACTTTTTATTTACTCACTTCAACAAATTAATTGGTTTCATGACAAATTGATGCATAACAATACTTAAGTAACAGAGTTACAAATTACTTCAACACAGAAGCAAACAAAAATAATTCTACATGACTACATGGAATCTCAGTTACACATGTTATCAAACATGCTGTGTGCATGATTGAACAAAGCAGATTTTCATAAACAAATTCATGTCAACAAAGCCCCAAAATCACAATCCATAAACAAGATTAATGTTGTTATTTACCTCCACATAAAAAACCCCAACCTTGGTCACATAAAAAAAACCCTAACCCTGTGTTGCATTCATCTTTGGAGCTATTCCTTAACAACAAACGTAACAATTAAATACAAATAAAATCAAACACAGAGAGACATAAACCCTAGAAGTTTAAAAACCACTTACTAGAACATAATGCCCATAGATCCAACGCCGTATGTTCGCTAAATTCAAGATTACTGACCTGGAACATATTTGGCAGGATCTAACAACTCATTCTTAATTCTTCAAGTTCGTAATTGAAAACATAACAACCTAATTAGCGAGGGAAGAAGCGCTCCAAAGTTTTGTATGTGAGGGAAATTTATCATGGGTTTTGTATGGGAGGAGAGGGTTGCCGCCGGTTGGTTAGGGTTTTGAGAGGAGTTGGAGAAACTGGGGAAAAAGGTTTTGTTGATGAAAATTTTGGGGGGAACAAGTTTTCGTAAATTATGTTTGGGGGAAGTAAGTTTTATTTTACCATATTGTTTTTTTTTCTTTTTTAAATGGTTGTTTTTATCTTTGAAGGTGCGGGTGTTCCTAAAATGGTGCTGGTCAACTTTAGTTTGGTGGAAATTAGATATAGAGGTGCGGTTGTTTAGGGAACCACATCAAAAAATAAAAACCCATAGCACCAACAAATGTGTTGTGTACTAGTGACATCTACCATTCTCAGACCCTATCTTAGCTTTGCTATTGGTGGGATTTACTGAGTATGATGATGACTCATTGTAGTTTAATAATGGTTAATGTGTCATTACAAAGAGTACTGACTCAGGCTATGATCTTATAAGAATAGTGATGTCAAGTAAGGACATGTTCTTATTAGATGCATCAAAAGATCAACTAGGTATTTCAAGAGCACGAAATGATATTGCCACAAGACTATGGCATCTCAAGGACAGTCATCTTCATTTAAAAGGTCTCGAAACTATTCAATACAAAGAAATGTTGTAGGGCTTCCCACAATCATATATAAATGGAGGTTTGTGCTCAGTGTGGTATATAAATGGAAATAACTACAGCCTGCATCCCCATAACAGAATGGGGGTGGCATAAAGGAATTGAAGACTGGAAGAGCTGGTTAATTATGGAGATGGCCAAGAGTATGATCAAGAGTAGAGGTCTGCCAAACTACTTATGGGCTTGCTACTACTGTCATTCTTTATTATGTTCCCCTCCAAGTTACCTAAGAATCTTTGGGTGTTTAGCATATGAACCTCCATTCTCTCCTTAATTTTTCTTCCCCGATCAATACCCCTGCCAGTTCTTCTAGAAAATTTCCAGACAACACATTTGATATGTAGTCTTTTGGTCTAGTTCCCTCTCAAGCTAGAAAAAAACAAGTTTGAGAAATGTATCTTCATTGGATACTCATCTCAGTCAAATTGCTCGTAATATATATGATCATATTACTTATGTTGATACAGTCAAGAAAGAAGAATGGAAGCAAGCAATGGTAGAATAACTGAAGGCCATTGAAAAGAATAACACCTAGCGTTTGGTAAGCTTACCGAACAATATAGATGTAGCAGGTCTAAAATGGTTGTTTAGGAACAAGCTTGGACCTTATGAATAAATTCTGGGACATAAAGCTCGTTTGGTGGCAAAGGGCTATTTACAACATAAGGGAATAGATTTTCAAGAAAATTGTGCCAAGGTTAACGCTTTGAGACCACTGGAATTGTCCTAGCCACAATAGCTCAGTTGGGATGGACTATACATCAATTATATGTAAAGGAGATCTAAAAGAAGAAATTAATGTCCAACAACCTGAAGCTCTTGAGGTAAAAGGTCTTGATGACAAAGTATATCATCTGAAAAGGCCTTATATGAGTTAAAGCAGACTCCTAGAGCCTGGCCAGTGTTACAAACAAGGTTAAAAGGCTAGAGCTAATATGGTTACAGTCAATAATGTTGCTTAAAAAATTACACAACAAATTTAATGTTTTAGTCGAAGATAGTCTTTAGCTTTTCTATTGAGGGTGTGTGTTTTTAAAAATTAGTAGATAGTAACACTATTATAGTGTATGCTTTCAACTAAATTAATACACGTAGACAACAAATTTACAAAACAGAACTGTATTAAAAGACACTAAGACAATGTGTTTTAGTACAATATATAATGGATCATAAGATGTGCTTCTCTAATCTCCTATTAAGCGTACCACACTATCAATGGTTGATTTATCGTGGATGTGGTAGTCAGCAAGCGTAAGGCTGTCATTCAAACCCCTTCCGTCAAAGAGCAGTGTTAGCTGACAGCGCGGGAGACCTTCCATATCCGCAATCTTGGAAAGTAGGAAACCACATTGTAAACGGTGTCCGAGGGTTTGACTTTCATATTAATGGTCTTTCCAGACATGGTCTTGATATATATATGCATATGTCCCGTTGATTTACGGACAAGTGTGAGATTGGATTCCTCGTCAATGTTAGAGTCAGCAATGGTGTCCATGTTGTCTAGAACCACTTTGTTTAATATCAACTCTTGCTCCTCATGGGGAATATGTATCTTATCCTGGATCTTGGATTTTACATTGCCAATGGTATAAGAGGGGTTGACTTCTACAGTAATGATATCTCCTCTAAAGGTCTTGATAGATATTTGCATCAATCCTCTCGATCTACGCATAAGTGCAAGAGTCGAGCCCCCTTTGATGTGAAAGTCAAAAAGGGTCCCGCTGTCCTCAAGAGCCATTCCTTTGAAGATCAACACCTGCTCGTCAACAGGAATACGCTCCTCATAAAAGATGGTCAGTTTCACATTAGCGATGGTGTCAGTGGGGGTGACTAACAAAGAGATGGTCTTTCTGGTGAGAATATTCATAAATATTTCCATCTTTCTGTCTGCTTTATCAATGCACGTGAGTATGGATCCGTTGACGACGTGGAAGTGAGCAAGGGTACCGTTATCTTCAAGAACAACATCATTGAACATCAGCACCTGCCGATTACCACCCATTATTTTTGCTTTTACGTTGCCGATGGTGTCTGAAGGTTTGACTTCAAGAGAATAGATGATCTTTCCTTCCAGGTTCTTGATGAATATGTTCATGAAACCAACTGATTCACGGGTGGACTCCTTCTTAATGGGCAAGTTGGCAAGGTTATTATTGGTGTATTTAGAAACATTTTCTTTGAAGAAGAGTTCCGGCTGGTGAATACGGATATGTTCGTTAGCCTGGATCTTGAGTTTTATTTCGCAGATGGTGTCTGATCCTTTGACTGGAAGAGGGATGACTTTACCAGTGAATGTTACAACTAAAAATGCAATGAAACAAAATCATCAAGTTAATTGACAAACAAAATCAAACCTAGAGCAAAATCCCAAATATATTTGAAATGTATACAAAATATGCCCAAAAAACCAAATAAATTTACACCAAAACTTAGCAAATATTCAAATAATAATGATGCAAAGAAACAAAGAGATCCAAGTAAATTGACAACACTGCCACTAAATCAAACCAAGAGCAATATCCATCCACATTCTATAAAACCCTAACGATTAATCTTCTAAATGTTAACAAAAAAAATCTAATAAATTAGTTGTAAAACAACAAAGCAACATAAAGACGAAGAATCCTAACCGTTTATCTCGTCATCGTCTGTAGAATCACTCTCAAAGTAATCTTTTCGTTTCTTCGACGAAGCCATTCTTCTGCACTTTTCTGGATTATGAAATTAGAAAGAGGGATATACACAAAGATAATATTCTTGAGGGTTTTGCATTGATTCGTGCGCTAAGTTCATAGTACTACTAGGTTATTACCCGGGATTGCTTCCCGGGCTCGAGAAACTTAGTTATATCAATTATTATTTGTTATTAATACGACCTCATTACATCAAGCATCTCATTGGATTCAACAACAATGTCTACACTTGACCGGATTAGATAATGAACCCATATTAGACGTCAAACAAAAGCGCAACAGGACCACATGAATAACATCATTTCCACTTTTACTTCAATGCACTTACATGATCGGGTGATTTGGAATTTTGTAAAAATGTTTGTTCTTGTACTTCTTTACAAAATTACATAGAATTCAAGAAAACGAAACAACGACTTAAACAGATGTTGAGTTATTCAAATTTCTGTTGAATAATAAATGAAATGTTGACCAAAATTCAAACACATGTTGACCAAAACATCTGTTTAAGGCAAACATCTGTTTATGGTCAAACATCTGTTTAAGGTCAAACATCTGTTTAAGTCCAAACATCTGATATAGAAGGCCAAACATCTGCCAAATACAGTCATATATATCCATCTATTATTCTGAATTCATAAACCCATAAATGCAGAAGAATTTCACATTTGCGATTAATAAACCAAGTTTCTACTAATTGCAATTACTATTAGCAAAAAGAAGCATGATATCATCTATATATAAAACACAAACTGCTAATAACATTGTTTTATCAAGTTAGCCATACACATCAACAAAACATCAACTTAATAAGTTCAAAGAAAAAACCATGCAATGTTAGGATCTAAGTTTCTTAGATTGTGTTTTGTTTAATTGAAATGAAAATGAAACAGAGACTAATTTCAGAGGAAATAATGAAATAAACTTTGAGAACACAATCAATGGAAGAAAAGTTTAAGCACACATGTTTAACATAGAATCGAATGGTTGTATTTGATTACAATAAACAATACTAATGCACGCATGAACAAATCTCCCCCTCAGCCTGAGCTCACTGATTGTTCATACTGAATGACTTAGAAGGAAAGAGCTCACAGAACAGTACAGAGTACTGTTCTATTTATAGTACAACTCAACCACTGAGCATCTTCGGCTGACGTCACCATGAAAGTGACATCTAACCGCCTAATAAACTACAAGCACTGACCTATACAACCACTGATTACAAACTACTGATTACATAAACAAAGCATAAGTAAAACACTGATTCTTCATTCCACTGTTGTAGCTTCAGCAGTGCTTTGGTCTTCAGCAGTACTTGACTCACATCAGTAGATTGAGCTTCAGTACTTTAACTTCATCAGTCTTTAAATCAGCAGCAGTTGTGAAGAGCAGTACTTTGAGATATCAGATGTTAGGGCCACTGTCAAGAGGAAAGATATGTACAAATACTGCTTATCAAGGATCCACTGTTCTTGAACCAGTTTTGGCTGTATCAACTGTTCCTTTATAGGGTTCAATCCCAACAATCTCCCCCTGGAACAGATGATGCCAAAACACTTCATTATTCAGGATCTTTATTGCCTCATTAAGAATTCCCTAACTTGTCATTTGAATTGTAATTCAAAGTTCATAGAATCTTCATCATCCTCATCCCTACACAGTTGAAGCTCAAGGAGATCTTGTAAATCTTCTACACTCAGGCCTAGTGCATTTTCCCTTGATATATGCTTAACTTCTCCACTGGACTTGAGCAGAGTCAATACATGGGTCTTTTGATCAGGCTTTCACTTTAGTATTTTTTAGTTCAGTGGGTTTCTTGGGAGAGTCTTTATTTTTGATGAGTTTGGTGAAGGAGGCCTACTTATGACACCTTTATCAAGGTTTTGAAGTTTTGTTGAATCAGGATTTTCTGCAATCATATCCTGAAGGACAATCTTCATAATATAATCCACTTGTTCCTTCTCTTCTTCTTCCATCTATTTTTGCCTTTTTCTTTGATTTAAGGCAATGATGGAGGTGTCAGATGATGTGAACAGTGTTTTCAAAGAAAGGTCTTGCTGTTGTGAATCATCAGCCTTTTTATCTCTGTATGCTGGCTTTTTTGGAAGGCTAGGATCTGTCTCTCTCCTTCTTTCCAGCCTCTCATATGCCATATCAGTGTATTGCCTTCACCATTTTGCTATGGCTTTGGCTGTACCAACCTTTGCTGCAACCAACTCTTGCTTCTTTCTTTTGTACTCCAAGGTAAGATCAGCAATTGACTTTTTGTATTTGCTCCAGTTTGGTGCTGATCTTTTCATACCTGGATCATTTTTAATTCTTTCAATTCTGTTTGCTTCATGTTTCAGAGCAATGAGTGGCCAGTCATTGAACTGCTCAACCTTGGCTGGATAGAACTTTTCCCTCATGATCAATTCAAGGAGGTATTTTCTCATCTCCTTTTGCAGGTTAGCTTCTGGTGGTAGGTTGGACATTTCTTTACTCAAATCTATTGCATAATCTTCCAATTGTTTGACTTTGGTGAGCAAAAACTGCATTCGATTTGAGATGGCATTGTCACTTTCCCCTTTACATTCAAGTCTAGCTCGCATTTCATCTTTTCTGGCTTTGAGCTTTAAATACTCATCCATATTGTTTGGATCTCTAAAACCAACAAGAGAGGTGAATTTTCTTTTTGAAGGGTCATCCACTGTGTAGAATTGTTCCATTTCATTCTTTACTACATGCAATTCTAGTGGATAACTGGTTGCTACTGGTATAACATCAGCAGGATCATATCCTTCAAGCACCTTTGGATCTTTGATTGGATTGGCTAAGGTTGGAGGAATGAATGGTTGAGGTTTGACTACATTGTAAGGTGCAGATGAAATAGGATCAGGTGCCGGTATGTCATCATCATGCACCTGAAACTTTCTTTTTCTTGTAAACACCTTTTTGGGAGAAGGTGTTTTTGTTTGAGGTTTTGGAACAGAAAGGATTATGGCTTGTGAAGGGTGTTTGAAGTGATGGGTGACTGACTAACAACTGTTGAAACAACTGGTATCTCAACCACTGTTGTCATTACAACTGTTGATGTATCAACTGTTGTCTTCTGCTTTTTGGCAGGTGGTGTTTGTAATGCAGATGTAGTTTGTGGTGTAACAGTGGGTTGAGTGGTGGTTGGTGAAATGACGAGGGCAGTGGTTGAAACAACATTTGTTGAAACCACTGAAGTATCAACAACTATTGATACAACAGGTGTCTCAACATCTGTTGGTTTAGAGGTTTGAGGTGTGGAACTTTTGAGGATTTTAGGAGTAGGTTTAGTGGTTTTGGAAGGTGTGGTTTTGGGTTGGCTGACCATTCTGGTAGTCTTTCTTCTGTTTGAAGTACCCTGTTCTTCCTTAGCCATCAAAACTTTCTTCTCCTTTTCAAATCTTTTGGCACCCTTTATTTCCATTCTATCTTTTCTATCTGCTTTTTGTTCAACAAATAGGTTGAGAGACACATCAACCTTTTTAGAACCATCTGGCATTGGAATTTCTACCACAAGTTTAGACAATGGATCTGGTGGTAGATATAAGCCTTCTTTTCCTTTCTTTCCTTTCTCCCCCTTTTTGGCATCATCAGGGTTTTCAACATAAATGATAGTAGGGGGAGAAGTGCCAGTGGTTTGGAGCAAATGAGCTTTGATGCCCTTTATATCAGCTTGAGTATCTTTATACCTAGCTTCCATCACATTTCTGAACATTTGAAGCTGAATTTCATGTTGTTGATCAGCATACTGTCTCTGTTGATGAAGCATAGGTTGAAACAAGTGCCATAGCTCAGTGGGGGATGGAGCAGATGTTGAAGCAGTGGATGGAGCTTTTTGAGATTGTAACAACTGCTACAACATATTTTTGATATCTGCAACAGATGTTTCAATTTTGTCTACTTTCTCAGTCAATTCTTGGTATTTTAAACCATCACCCAAGTGAATGGGATCATCTGATTTCCCACCAGCAGTGGTTGTATCAGCAGTTGGACCAAAAGAAGTTTCCACTGGTTCATCCACTAATGCCCCTTTGTCTTGGTACTAGGTACTTCCCTTTTCTTGAACTATCTTGTTTAACACACTAGTGGGTAATTCAAACACACCAGTGGTAACTTTGATAGCATCAGAAATCGTTGCCTTCAAGGGAGTCTTACTGATGAAACTACTGCCCAGGTATAAATCAGTGGATTCAATACCTGTAGTAGCTGCTCCACTTGAACTACTGACATGAATTACTTGTAATTCCTGCAGTGTAACCTCCTCAGCTGTTGATGGGTTAGCAAAGATAGAGGAATCAGACTCAATCACTTGTTGGAGTATTTTCTCAGTGATAGGTTGTTGAGAAGAACTGATTTTTCTCTGATCCATATCTAATGCATTCAACAGAGTTAAAAAGGATGGTGGAATTTGTGAAGTGAGGATGGGTGTTGAAAGAGAATTTGCCCCGGGAGCAGGGCTGTGAAAGATGGATTCAAGTGGATCCAGAGCTTCATAATGTGGTGTCCCTATGTATACAACCTGATCCTTTTGAAAGGATGCAGGAGGAGTTTCAGGCTCATGTTGAGATCTTTCTACCATCTGCTGTGAGGAAGTAGCAGCAGTGGTTGTAGGTGACTTTTGTGTTGTCACAGGAATTACCTCTAGGATCTCATCTTCCAGAGGATCCTTTTTGGAGGGTTTGGGGGGCTTTTTGGATTTTTCCTTGATGGTCTTTTTGATGATTTTTGGTGTGTGTTGCACAGCAGTGGTTGTGCTGCTGTGGTCACCAAGAGCAGTGGGCTCAACAGCAGAAACCTGAGGAGCAGATGTGGACGCATCCAAAGTTTGCTCAGGTTCCTCTGTTTGTGTTTTCAAATATTTTGACTCTGACATTCTTGTAAAGGTTTCAGAAGAAAGACTGTTTATTTGAAAAGGAGCACCCTGGATGAGCACTTGTGCACTATCCTTTGGGATTTGGTTTTGTAGATAATAGCTTAAAAACCTTGGAAACAACAGGAATGGTTTTTTCTTATCTTTTATACTAGGTTAGAACCCCGTGTATTACACGGGTTTAATAAATGTAATTTTATATACTAAATAAAAAAACAATATATTTTTAAAAACCTCATTTATTACACGTGTTAAGTAAATATAATTTTATATATTAAATAATAAAAAATTATATCTGTAAGAAACTCGTGTATTGTGCTGGTTGAATAAAAGTAATTTTATGTACCAAACAATAAAAAAGTTATATTTAAAAAAAAAAACATGTGTATTCACGGGTGGAAGAAATGTAATTTTATATACTAAATAATAAAAAAAGTTATATTTAAAAAAAACTCTTGGTATTGTACGGATTGAATAAATTTAATTTTATATAGCAAATAATAAAAAAAATGTTATATCTTTAAAAATCCTGTGTATTACACAGGTTTATCTATTGTTAAAAAAATCTTTCTAAATCAAAATAGATTTTTTTATTATTTTTTAAATTAGGTTAATACTATTTAAAAATTTTGGGTTGATTAATAAGTTATTTAATATAATTTCTCATAGTTAACAATAATAAAATTAACAATAAATAATTCATTTATGATTTTATTATTATTACCTCCGTGATAAATGTATTATTAGTAATACGTAGTTCTAACATCAGGATGTTACACAAATGAAACTACATAAAAGATAATCGGCTTATAACCTAACGCTATCATGAACTGTGATAAATGTATTCTTAGAAATTATCTACCAAACCACGTAAAATACTTTTATTATTGTTGTTGTTGTTGTTGTTAGTATCATTATCATTTTGCATCATATATTATAATTTGCATCATATGTTAACTATATTTGTTTTTCTCAACCCGTGTACACGGGGTTGTAACCTAATATGGTTTATAAGAAAGAGTACGCAAGGTAAAAAGAAAAGGATAATATGTTTTGTTTGTATATAGATCTCGATTTTTGGATATTGATATTGAATACGAAAAAAAAACGAAAAGAAAGATGTTAATCTATGGATATTTTGAAGTGTACCCAAAAGTTGATGGTTTAATTATCTATACTTGCTCATTAGTATGAATTTTTGGTATAGATTATTGATTATTAGTAAGAATTAATTTTTGTTATTAAATTAATATTCCTCATAACTAAAGATAATCATGATATTAATTTGAATTTGAAAATAAAATTTGGATAAATGAGTACGATTTGAAGTTAAGTTATATTAATTTAATTTATTTAATATTTAATAATTTAAATTAATAATAATTATCTACAATTAAGGATGGTGTAGAATAATGACAAGCGTCCCTCCATTGGTTTCTTTTATTATATAGTATAGATTATTGACATTTTAAACCAAATTATTGAAAATCTCTTTGGAGTAATTGAAATCTTGTTTAGCCATAATAGCATATCCCAAGTATTGAATTTTCAATGGAATTTCATTGAAAGCTGTTGTTTTGTTTGAAACACACATGAGTAAAGTATGAAATAAAAATTTCATGGGAGGTGGGAATGATCCTTTTTGCATAGTAGCTTTGGTGCAGTGCTCTTCATACCTCCTTTCAATCAAATCTCGTTGATACTCTTCTTTAGGGAAAGAGTTTTTACCTGTATGATCGTTCATCTCAAAAACCTCAGATATGGTTTGTGGAGTAATAGCAACCTGAATCCCACCTACTGTTGATGTAATAGCACAAGGCTTGTTGTCTTGAACTTCTAATTTTGCATTTTTCCAAAAATCTCGTAGGGTTTCTTGGTAAATAGGAGCGTTGCAGGTCAACAAAATTTTGTACTTTGAGGATGAAAGAGCATCGATGATTGAGTGAAATTCTGTGTTTTTACTTGTTTTCTCAAGTGTACACAGATAGTTATGAGAGTTTTTTAGAGCAAGAGCCATGGTGATTCGAAGGAATTTGTGAGAGGAAGAAGAAGATGAAGCGTTTGAAGGAATTTGATGGAAACCGCTTTTGAAAGAATTTTGGAATTCGAAATGGCAGTTAAAACCCTGTTTGGGGTTTTGATCAGGGTTTTATAAAAGTGAAAAGTGAATGCTGACGTGGCAGCGGTTACAAAGATCGAACGGCTAAGAACTGTCAACGTCACAACCTCTGATGAAAATGGATGACAGTTGTTTAGGGAAACCACTGATGGTCAATATCAGTGGATGTCAACAATAAAAATGTGAGCAGTGGCTGTTTTTTAACTATCAGTGGATAAACAACAGTGATTGAAACACTGATGTTTGGACTTAAACAGATGTTTGACCTTAAACAGATGTTGGCCATAAACAGACGTTTGGCCATAAATAGATGTTTGACCTTAAACAAATGTTTGCCCATAAACAGATGTTTGGCCTTAAACCAAACATCTGTTTAAGGTCAACATCTGTTTGACTATTGGTGAACATCAGTTTGATTTTTGATCAACATCTGTTTGAATTTTGGTCAACATCTCATTTAGTATTCAATAGAAATTTGAATAACACAATCAGTGGTTTGAACATCTGTTTGACTTTTGGTCAACAGTTGGATGGAAACCCATATTAGATTGAACAGTGTGAATGAATAAACACTAAAGTATCATAAAACTGTGAATAAATATCGTGAAAAGTTAGATGTGCTACAACAATTGAGAGGAGACCTTTGCATTTTAGGTTTGTTTCTTATTTTGATTAACTGTTGATGATGTTGAGAGTTTTTATTGACACTGACATTTTAGAATATGTTAAGATGCATGTTGAGATTATTAAAATAAACTATTACATAGAAAAATAGAAATTTAATGAAATATTTATAAACTATTACACGCTAGAGTTAACACTTGCTAGGATTTCATAGACTCTGGCCTTTCTCCATGTGATTTCATGCTCTCTTTTGTTTTTCAGGTCAGTTAGCATGTTGCAGATTTTCTGATCCTGTTTTAAAAGTTGTGTCAGAAACTCTTCTGCATTCTTCTAGAAATGTGATGGAGGAGAGTGGAGGACTTCATCGAGCAATGATATGTTGTTCCAGGTTTTGTTGTAATTAGTGTCATTGATTATGTCGACTTTCCTGTTTAGTTCTTCGCCTGTTCTTTTTTCTTTGAGTGACCACATCGAGAATTGGGTTTTAATATCGCTGGTGTCTGAGCTGAAGTTTGCCATGTAGATTTTTGTTGGATTTTCTGATGTGGAACAATTTTTCACAGACAGTGATTTGTAGGACAATTTGTTGATGTTTTGAATCAAAAGTAATCATCGTTCTTTTATAGAGTTTAAAAACGCGTCTACATGGTAAATGATGAGGTTAATTGTAATTATGATAATCTGCTTTTGTTCTTTGAACTTCGAAAATTTGTCCCTTGGGTTTCTTGGTATTTAATTTTACAGTTTTCCCATAAAAGTTGGGGTTTGAAAAAGTTTTTGCATTAAAAGACTGTTGTTTTGAAATATACATTAATATGTTTATATTAAATCTACACGTTTTGATTGATTAAGTATATAAACTCTTAGCCACTTCACCTGTTTTTCATCACGTTTTCCTACGAAGATGTCATACTTTCAGGAAAGTCAAGTAATATAGTTTATTAAAATGGCGTCATTCACTTCTGTAAAATCAGATGATTTAAAGCAGCGTTTTGTCAGGCAAATCGAGGAACAGGTGTATGAAGATACGGCTACTCTTCAAGAGCTGAAGAGATGTTTTGATGGATTGCAACTTGGCCTGTTCACGAGACAGCAGGTTTCCAGAGATCTTATGCGGATGCCTTCAACTTCCGTTTGTGAGCTTTGTGTTGTCAGTAATATAGAGTGTGGTGATAGAGGCGTGGAGTTCATGGCGATGCTGAAGGACATACATCGAGAGGTTCAGCAATCGATGGAGTTTAAGCTAAAGTTTCTTGCTGTTATTCTTAGATTTGAAAGTTTAGTTGTTCAGTATGTTATATAATTATTGGACTTTTATTGTCATGAATAAATGAATAAATTTTAATCTTATGAATCTATGTTGCGTTTGTAGGAAAAAAAAGAGAGAGAGAACGTCAATTTTAAATTAACATTTTGCATATTTTGAATTTCAAAAGTTATTGATATTACCAGTAATTACTAATTTGATTTGAAACCAATTGTCATCATGACTTTTCTAATTTTTATTTTAACTTTAATTAAGAGAAAATAACCGTCAATTTGAAATTCCCATTTTGAATATTTTCAATGTCCAAAGCTCAAGAAATTAGCATTAATTACTGATTTGATATGCAACAAATTGTCATCAACAGTTTTTTTTTATTTTTTATTTTAACTTTAATTTTTATCACCAAAACAATGTTGGAGGAACTCTTATCTCATTGGAATGTAACGATTAGGTAAAATGGTAATTTCATTGTAATTCTAGTTTTCATTTGATAATTTCATTTTATCATTAATTAACCACATCAACAATAAAAATGTGAACAGTTGCTGTTTTTTAGGGAAACCACTGATGGTCAATATCAGTGGATGTCAACAATAAAAATGTGAGCAGTGGATGTTTTTTAACTATCAGTGGATAGCCAACAGTGATTGAAACACTGATGTTTGGTAAGTCAGTGGTCAACATGAAGAATGAAGAAACAGAGGTTGTCTTTCAGCAGTGGATAACTTTTAACAATCAGATGTTTGAACCAAAATAGTTATAACAACCCTCTAAATTATTTTCGACACCCTTAATATATTTAAAATGTCCCTATACGTCTTAAAATACACCCGTATATGAAAACCGAGCCCTAAATACATTACATAATTAAAAATTAAATAAAAACAAGATGCAGACCTCGCTCGCGGGCCGCGGACGAGTTGGCGGTGACCTACGCGGGTCGCGACAGCTCAAATCTCAGGCTAAACCCTAAGGTGCCACGTGTCCCAATCCGTGCCAAGTCTACATGTTCGAATCAGCGCAGCTAAAGCCTAGACCCCTAGGTCGCGGGCCGCGTAAGACGACCCTTTGGTCTTCGCGGGCCGCGAGGGACTGAGAAATCAGCCCTATAAATAGAGGCCATCGGCTTCAGTCCCAACTCGCACCACAATTTCTTTCTCTCTCGAAATTATACATAGCAATTATAATTCTCGGGTATAATACCCCCCCTAAATAACGAAGTTCTGCCTTGTTGTAAGTATCATAACCCCTGGTTACGTATTAGATACGCTGCCCGATTGATCTAGGGTTCCGCAACTTCTGTCGTGGTTCTGCACGACGTAGTAGTTGGAATGCCGTCTCGGGGAGGGTATTACTAATGTAAATATTGGGTTATTATACTAACGCGTGTTCATTTGTGTAGTTAATAGATAATCACCAGGAAATCCTAAAGGAAAACCCTAAAATAGCAATGTGAGTAATCTCCTTTTTGTACACTGTTTTTACAAAACCTTAAATATTTTACAATGTGATTAGCGGTGATTGAGTCTTTGTAATTCTTCAATTACTGCCGGTATGTTGGGGTTTTGTATACAAAATGTGGAAAGACGTTACCATTGGACAATGAGTTAGCCAATGAGTAATATGACCCACCAGTCAGGATTGACAGTACTGAATGAGTAATTGTGTAGATGTAAACATTGTAATCGCTCTCAATACTGTTTAATGATAAAATCTGTTTCGATTAAACTGGGATTCACTCATCAGTATTTCCCACTGACAAATGTTTTTAAAACGCGTTTCAGGTAACAAAATGTAAGAGCCAATTAGAAGCCAGCTGGAGAGCACTGAAGGCTTGGAAAAATGTGGCTATAAAAGTTACCTAAAATACGATGTTTTAAGTTCAATAAAATAGGGTTTATCCCTATAACCATGTTGTAACAGAAACTTGGGTTTTACCCATGTGTTTATTAATATAAAAATGTGGTATTTTACTCTGATAAAATATTTCCTAACTACGGTCCTGATGTAAATTCCGCTGCCAAAATGATTAAACACCCGATACCACTGAAACTGGCCGCGGCCGCCCGTTCCCGGGAAATCAGGGGACGAGGGTTGCGACAGAAGGTGGTATCAGTGCTAAGCCACTGATTCAGCCACAGAAGTGTTCCGCTGACACCAAGATATTATTCAAAGTGTTAGGAAATAAACTATGAAAATACGTGCATATCTGCATTTTATTGTTGTGTGTTATTTGACTATTTATTAGTTTACAGTATGAGCGACCAAGGACCTTCAGACGCTTACCGTCAGTTGTCCAGCTCACCTAGGGACGAAGGTACCTCTTCACACCCATCCCTCTCAGGGTATTCGGCTGACAATGAAGATGGGATATTCCTGTTCAAGGCCCAATCTGAAGAGCCATTCCCTTCCAAGAAAAGAGGATGGTTCAGCAGAGGAGCGCATGAACGTAGGAAAAGGATGAGAAAGTTACAACAACAGCGAGCTTTAGCAGCCGTTAAGAGAAAAACAGATGCTCACACTCAGGATATGCTCAATAGGAGTCTAGCAAACTTTCATATTTTAGCAACCACAACTGCAGACCTTAATCTAGAGCAACTCATAACACCCCAGCCCTTGCCACTGTTTCCCACACAGCCAATGGAAATTGAAGCCAACCCAGAAAACCAAATTCCAATGCTTAACATTGACCCAGCTGAGATACCTAGGATACCAACACCCAATCCCGCTGACCCAGACTATGACCCGTGGTTTGATGACCATAGGGATTACCAGCAACGCTACCCAATACCACAAGATGAACCAATGCAAAACCTAGCAGCCTACCCAAATTTGGACCCTCTAGATCCCTACTACGATAATGACCAATTCATCAGAGAAATTCTAGAGAATCCTTATCCTTACCAGGAGCCCATGCCCCAGTTCTCAAACCTAGTACCAGCCCCTGCACCACCAATGAGCACTGAGAATGTCCAAGAACTCCGAACTTTTGGTGAGGAGATTTTAGAAGGAAGTGAAAGGATGAGGCAGATAGGAGAACGACTCGTCTGGAAGTATGACGAGCATAATATGGAGTTCTGGATGAACCCATATCAGTGATAATGATGGTAGTAATAATAATAATATATAATATGTGTGTATGTTTGAAAAAAAAAAACTAGATAATAGCTACTGATGCCTAATAGTACTGTAATTTTATATTCCAGTTCTGGTTTGTATTAAATGCATAATATATAAGAAAGAGTAAGTCGCAATGTTCGACGATTTTGATCAATATGCGTATTACGTAATCGTTTGCATTACATATTATTTTGTGATATTAATATGTGACAAATGTTTACAATTCAGATGGACAACGAAGTGAACCAGGAAAACCAGAATAATGATAATCAGGATAACGATAACCAGAATAACAATAAAAATGGAAACCAAGTGGATAACAGTGTCATCCAACACATAGTGGCACAAGGAATTATAGATGCAATGCCATTTATTATCTAAACTGTTAGGGAAGCTGATAATAAAAGTAATCATGAAAGTAAACGACCAACCAATGAACTCAGTCACAGCGTAAACAATGGACCCATACTTCAAGTACCCATTCCCAAAAGAAGAAGAACCATGTCTTATGGTTGTTCTTATAAAGAATTCTGGTCTTTTAAACCAATAGAATTCTCGGACAATGAAGGGGCCATTGCAGCTCTACGCTGGATAGAAAAGACTGAAGCAGTTTTAAAAATAAGCAAGTACGCGGAAGAGGATAAGATAATGTTTGCTTCCAATCTGTTTAAGAACTCAGCTTTAGAATGGTGGAACACTATCCTCCAATCTAGAGGATGTGATAGGATTTACAATATGGAATGGGAAGAATTTAAGAACATGGTGGAAAGGAAATTCTGCCCTCCCAATGAAAAAGAACAGATAGCAAATAAGTTCTTAAACCATAGAATGACCGGAGTAGATAGTAAGGGTTACACTACGTTATTCTTTGAATATGCCAGAATAGTGCCAACGCTAGCATCACCTGAACCAGTGTTAATCTCCCGTTATATCTGGGGATTAATTGGTGAAATTAGGCATGTAGTCAAGGCGGCTAGACCTCAAACTATAGAAGAAGCCGTAGAACTAGCTAATACCTTGACAGATGAACTGGTACGTACTCAAGAAGAAAATCAGAGAATGAACCTAGCTCAAAGGCTTACCCAAGAAATTCGCTACGGAAATTCCAACCGTGGGAAAAATGTAGGTTCTACTTCTGCATCTTACTGCAAGTATTGCAAAAGGAAGCATTCTGGGAGATGCTCCATATACTGCAATTTTTGCAAAATATCTGGGCACAAGGAAGAAGACTGCAGGAAGAAACCCACCAATAAGATATGTTACCATTGTGGAGAGCAAGGTCACATCAAGCCAAACTGTCCGAAACTAGCTCCAGCCATAAACAACAAGACTACTAAAAATGCTAGAGCATTTGTTCTAACTGCAGAAAAAGCCAAGATGATCCCGGATGTGATAGCCGGTACGTTTTTAGTTAATGATGTTTTTGCTAAAGTATTATTTGACTCTGGTGCGAACCAAAGTTTTATTAATACTTCATTTTGCAAACTTCTCAATCAACCATTAACTAAAATTCCACAAGAACGTTTAGTAGAAACAGCAAATGGAGAAACCATTAAGATTTCTGAAATTTTGCAGGGAGCAAGAATAGAATTTTTAAATCAAAAGTTCATTGCAAAACTTTATCCAATGAAACTGGCAGGATTTGATGTTGTATTAGGAATGGATTGGTTAGCAGCCAATAAAGCAAGTATTTTATGTGATCAAAAGTCAATACAAGTAAATTCACCAAAGGGTGAAAAGATCACAATTAAAGGAGATAAGCCATCTAGATCCACAAAATTCATCTCTGTGATAAAAACAGCAAGTTATGTAAGAAAATGAGCATTAGTGTATTTGATTTCTATAATCATTAACACTAAAGGAAAAGAACTGAAAGATATTCCTGTAGTATCTCAGTTTTCAGATGTGTTCCCAGAAGAATTACCAGGACTACCGCCAGACAGAGAAGTCGAATTCAGAATCCATCTGCTACCAGGAACAGCACCAATTTCCAAATCACCTTATCGTTTGGCACCCGCCGAAATGCAGGAACTAAAGAAGCAATTAGATGAATTGTTGGAGAAAGGATTCATACAGCCAAGTTCATCACCATGGGGAGCGCCAGTTTTATTCGTTAAGAAGAAAGACGGATCGATGCGTATGTGCATTGATTACCGTGAAATGAACAAAGTCACGATTAAAAATCGGTATCCATTACCGAGGATCGATGATCTGTTCGATCAATTGCAAGGAGCTCGATTTTTCTCTAAAATCGATTTGCGCTCAGGATATTATCAATTAAAGGTACAGGAAGAGGATATTCCTAATATCGCTTTCAGAACAAGGTATGGCCATTATGAATTTACCGTCATGCCATTTGGTTTAACCAATGCCCCAGTTGCATTTATGGACATGATGAACCGAATATGTAAGCCATATTTGGATAAATTCATAATTGTCTTCATAGATGATATTCTCATTTACTCTAAGAATAAAGAGGAACATGCTAAGCATCTGCATGCACTTCTAAGTTTATTGAGAAAAGAAAAGCTTTATGCAAAGTTTTCTAAGTGTGAATTTTGGTTAGAACAGGTACAATTTCTTGGACATTTAGTTAACCATGAAGGAATTCATGTAGATCCCACAAAGATTGAGGCAATTACCAAATGGAAAACCCCTGAGTCGCCAACCGAGGTTAGAAGTTTCTTAGGATTGGCCGGTTATTATAGGAGATTTATTCGAGATTTTTCTAGAATAGCCATTCCTTTAACTAAGTTAACCTGTAAATCCATTAAGTTTGAATGGGGACTAAAACAAGAAGAAACCTTTAGAATTCTTAAGCAAAGACTAACCAATGCACCTATACTAGCATTACCAGAAGGAACTGAAGATTTTGTAATCTATTGTGACGCTTCTAAATTAGGTTATGGATGTGTATTAATGCAACGTTAAAAGGTTATAGCTTACGCATCTAGACAACTTAAGAATCACGAAGAGAATTATTCAACCCATGATTTAGAGTTAGGAGCCATAATTTTTTCCCTAAAAATTTGGAGACATTACCTTTACGGTAGTAAGTTTACCATTTTCACAGATCATAAGAGTTTAATGTATGTTTTCGGGCAAAAGGAGCTGAATATGAGACAAAGACGCTGGATGGAGATTCTTAGTGATTATGATTGTAATATCCAGTATCATGCAGGAAAGGCAAATGTAGTAGCCGATGCTTTAAGTCGAAAGTATCATGAAAAGCCAAAAAGGAGTACGTTCTCTTAAATTAAATCTACAAGTAGATTTAAATGAACAGATTAGAAAAGTACAAGAATCAGTAATCAAGTATGCTACTGAAAAGTTGAAAGGAATGATTAAGGAATTAGAGCAAGGAACAGATGGAATTTGGAGATTCCATAAAAAGAGAATGTGGATACCTAAATTAGAAAACCTACGCCATCGTATATTAGAAGAAGCCCATAAGTCTAAATATACGATGCATCCTGGAAGTGATAAGATGTATCAGGACTTAAGAAAGAATTTTTGTTGGATAGGAATAAAAAGGATATAGCAGCTTATATTTCTAAATGTTTAACCTGTTCACAAGTTAAAGCTGAACATCAGAAACCCTCAGGTTTATTACAGCAATTAGAAATGCCAGTGTGGAAGTAGGAATTGATAACAATGGATTTTGTTACTAAATTACCCAAAACAAGGAAAGGTAATGATACAATCTGGGTGATTGTAGACATGCTAACTAAGTCAGCTCATTTTCTACCAATAAAGGAAACTTTCAGTATGGAACAATTAGTTAAATTGTATGTAAATGAAATAGTTTCATTACATGGAATTCCTTTATCAATTGTTTCTGATAGGGATAGCCGTTTTACCTCTCATTTTTGGACAAGTTTTCAAAAAGCCATGGGAACCAAGCTAAATCTAAGCACAGCTTATCATCCTCAAACGGACGGACAAAGCGAAAGAACAATTCAAACGATGGAGGATATGCTTAGAGCTTGTGTAATTGATTTCGGAGGTAATTGGGATGATCACTTACCATTAATAGAATTTTCTTACAATAACAGTTATCATACAAGCATCAATGCCGCACCATTCGAAGCACTTTATGGACGAAAGTGCCGAACTCCAGTCTGTTGGGCAGAAATTGGAGAAAAGCAACTATCCGGACCTGAGATAGTACAAGAAACAACCGACAAGATCATTCAAGTCAAGGAACGACTGAAAGCAGCACGCGATCGACAAAAGAGTTATGTTGATAATAGGAGAAAGCCGTTGGAATTTCAGGTAGGAGACAAAGTGTTATTGAAAGTCTCTCATTGGAAAGGAGTGGTAAGATTCATCAAGAGGGGAAAGCTAAACCCCAGGTATATCGGACCATTTGAGATTATTAGAAGAATTGGACCTGTAGCCTATCAGCTACAACTGCCAAAGGAAATGGCAGGAATACATGATGTGTTTCATGTATCTAATCTCAAGAAATGCCTAGCCGATGAATCTCTGGTAGTACCTCTTAAGGATATAGTGGTAAATGAACAGTTAAAATTTGTAGAAAGACCTCTACAGATCGAAGACAGGAAAGTCAAGAATCTCAAACACAAGAGACTGATTCTAGTCAAAGTAAAATGGGATTCCAAGAGAGGACCAGAATACACATGGGAGCTTGAATCAGAGATGCAAAGGAAATATCCACACTTATTCCAGTAGACCTCGAGGACGAGTTCAAAAACAAGGTGGGAAGGATATAACAACCCTCCAAATTATTTTCGACACCCTTAATATATTTAAAATGTCCCTATACGTCTTAAAATACACCCCGTATATGAAAACCGAGCCCTAAATACTTTACATAATTAAAAATTAAATAAAAACAAGATGCAGACCTCGCTCGCGGGCTGCGAACGAGTTGGCGGTGACCTACGCGGGCCGCGACAGCTCAAATCTCAGGCGAAACCCTAAGGTGCCACGTGTCCCAATCCGTGTCAAGTCTACATGTTCGAATCAGCGCAACTAAAGCCAAGACCCCTAGGTCGCGGGCCGCGTAAGACAACCCTTTGGTCTTTGCGGGACGCGAGGAACAGAGAAATCAGCCCTATAAATAGAGGCCATCGGCTTCAGTCCCAACTCGCACCACAATTTCTTTCTCTCTCGAAATTCTACATAGCAATTATAATTCTCGGGTATAATACCCCCCTAAATAACGAAGTTCTGCCTCGTTGTAAGTATCATAACCCCTGGTTACGTATTAGATACGCTGCCCGATTGATCCAGGGTTCCGTAACGGCTGTCGTGGTTCTGCACGACGTAGTCGTTGGAATGCCGTCTCGGGGAGGGTATTACTAATGTAAATATTGGGTTATTATACTAACGCGTGTGCATTTGTGTAATTAATAGATAATCACCAGGAAATCCTAAAGGAAAACCCTAAAATAGCAATGTGAGTAATCTCCTTTTTGTACATTGTTTTTACAAAACCTTAAATATTTTACAATGTGATTAGCAGTGATTGAGTCTTTGTAATTCTTCAATTACTGCCGGTATGTTGGGGTTTTGTATACAAAATGTGGAAAGACGTTCCCATTGGACAATGAGTTAGCCAATGAGTAATATGACCCATCAGTAATTTTTGACAGTACTGAATGAGTAATTGTGTAGATGTAAACATTGTAATCGCTCTCAATACTGTTTAATGATAAAATCTGTTTCAATTAAACTCGGATTCACTCACCAGTATTTCCCACTGACAAATGTTTTTAAAACGCGTTTCAGGTAACAAAATGTAAGAGCCAATTAGAAGCCAGCTGGTGAGCACCGAAGGCTTGGAAAAATGTGGCTATAAAAGTTACCTAAAAGCCGATGTTTTAAGTTCAATAAAATAGGGTTTATCCCTATAACCATGTTGTAACAGAAACTTGGGTTTTACCCATGTGTTTATTAATATAAAAATGTGGTATTTTACTCTGATAAAATATTTCCTAACTACGGTCCTGATGTAAATTCCGCTGCCAAAATGATTAAACACCCGATACCACTGAAACTGGCCGCGGCCGCCCGTTCCCGGGAAATCAGGGGACGAGGGTTGCGACAACAGTGGTTGTAACAGACTTTTAAGGATTAATGAAAACTTTCATTTTTAACTATTTTGAAGATGTTTGACCTTAAACAGATGTTTGGCCTTCTATATCAGTTGTTTGGACTTAAACAGATGTTTGACCTTAAACAGATGTTTGGCCATAAACAGATGTTTGGCCATAAACAGATGTTTGGCCTTAAACAAATGTTTGACTTTAAACATATGTTTGCTCATAAACATATGCTTGCAAAAAAAGTCCAATTTCAAGAATACTATACCCAAACAATCAAAATGAGAAGCTTAATAATCATCCAAGTGTACTTCATTTTTATTTATTAGTATAAAGATCAAACCACTGAGGTGATGTGATAAATACTGTTACATATAAACACTGTTGTGATAAATACTGTTACATATAAACATTGATGTAATAAATACCGTTACATATAAACACTGTTAACATAAACAAAGGAAGAATATATGCCGTTGAGGCTGAACCACTGTTGTTGTTGGGCAGTGGTTCACCTTTGGGTTTGTCTAGGGTTTGTCTCAAGAGATAAACTCTAGCGTTTGTCTCGAGAGATTGTATATACATAACATACCATTAAGCGAATCAACATGGGGAACAGTCAATCATAGAACCAACATAATTTTCATCATAAACACTGAAGTATCATAAAACTATGAATGAATATACCCAATCCGAAATTGTTAGACATTTTTTATAAATCTAACAACCATCATCGAAACTGTAACAAAATCTAAACACTGATACACTAAACACTGTTACATAAGAAACACTGATACATAAATACTGATGTTGAATCCGATGACCAGTGGTTTTCCTTTGATTGGTCAGGCCTTAGGTACATAAGTGCTTGTCTTTAACATGGCTTTGTCTTCAACAGTGGATAGGCATCATCAGTCTTTAAGTCCATCAGTCTTTATAAGGAGCAGTGGTTAGTTATAACAGTCCTTAGCATGATCAGCTGTTATAACCACTCCATAACCCTTTGAGAGGAAGCAAGTGTCGGTCTATTCAATTGAGAGAAATCATTGCATTACATCCCTATTGAAAAACAGAATCGATAAATCTAGGGAAAATGGGGTTGAAAGATGATAAGCCAACAGTGGAGGATCTCATTCTACAGCTTCGACAAATTCAGGGGTATTCTCAAATAATGGTTCCTAGATGCTTCCAAAGAAGCAGCACTTTGGATATTTGTCGGTCTTCAAATATCTATTATCTATTATATATAATAAATGAAAGTTATTGGCTAAATAACTTTCATTTATTATATATAATAGATAATAGATGTTTGAAGACCGAAAAATGTCCAAAGTGCTGCTTCTTTGGAAGCATCTAGGAAGCATTATTTGAGAATACCCCTGAATTTATCGAAGCTATAGAATGAGATCATCCATTGTTGGCTTATCATCTTCCAACCCCATTTTCCCTAAATTTATCGATTCTGTTTTTCAACAGGGATGTAATGCAATTATTACCTTATTTAAGATACCTTCAACTGCATCTTCTGATAAATCAACATTCATTTCACTCAAAAGATACATTCAACTGCATCTTCGATCATGAACTATTTAAAGAAATGGATGAAATCATCCAAAAATACCCAAAATAAAACTAATTCAACCCTCCAATATTCTTAAGTACTCACCATTAATGTGATGACCAATATGAAATAAAACCCTAAAAGCATACAAATCGTCATGAAATATGAAATCAGATAGTTGTATAACAAATCATTATATTATATGAAATAACGAAGAAGAAGAACTGATTACAAAGTGTATTAACAATTAGCAAAAGAATAACAATTACCTGATTTATGTGCGGCTCTTAACAAAAGGTTCAACAATTTAACGATACTTGCCGAAACCATAACTGGTGAGATTTATGTGCGGCTCTTAACTACATTCTGTAGAATCTGTACATCTAACAAATAACCAAAGAACAAAGAAACAAACCAAAAAACTTGTTGGGCGATTAAAATTAAAAGGATATCATACGCAATCTTCAGGTAATTAGAATGGCCATTTTTACCTTATTTCACAAATTTCATAATATGAAAATAAGTAAAACATAGAAAAAATGAAACCAAACACCTGATATTTGTCGTTCGAATCTTTGAGTTGGTCGTCATAGTCCTACAACCTTTCGATGTTGTTAGAGTCAGTCGGTGCAGACCTTCCTTACACACGAAAAAAGAGTAATAGGTATGGGCTGAAATTCAAGAAGAAGAAGAAAAGGGAAAGTGTATCGTTATTTGAAGAAATAGTGACACAGTTTTCTTGCACACTTACCTGGTTAAGGCTAGAATATCAAGAAACCATAGGTAAAGACGCATGAAGATCAAATGAGTGAACAATGAAAACAAAGATTGACACTTACAGAATGATAAAAATAGTATGCTTAATGGAAGTTATTGAAAATCTAACCTTGATTCGGAGCGTTGATCTGAACATCTGTTAAGATCGGAATAGAGCAGAGCGAGAGAGAAAGTGGGGAAGCCCTAAATGAGAGATGAGATAGATAAAAGAGGCGAGTGGTAATGTTGGGCGGGAAAAGGGAAAAAAGGTAGCCCTCATCTACTGACACGTGGCCCAAATAACTTTCATTTATTATATATAATAGATTACACTTCAAAGTTTATGCTTAACATGGTTGTACGTTTCGTTGTTAAAGTTGCAACTCAATCTTGATAGGAATGTCTCGGCCTAGGGCTTTATTTCTTAATATAGTGTTTGAATTTCCTTAATCAAATTAGAGTAAACGGCCATTTTGGTCCCTGAGGTTTGGGCAGTTTTGCCACTTTAGTCCAAATTTCAAACATTTTGCATCTTGGTCCCTATGGTTTCAGTTTTGTTGCCATTTTCATCCAAAAGTGAAATTAGCTCAAATTCTGATTTTTGTCCTTTTCCTCAAGGGTAATTTGGTCATTACAAGTATTAGTTTAAAAAAATATTAATTAAAATAATTAAATTAATTAATCCCTTTAAGAAGCACAGACCCAACATCTTCTCCAAACCCAATTATATTTTCATCTCCATTTCAACGAATCAATCAAAGAATTAACGGCGAATCAATCAAAAAATCAAACGAAACCTACATCAAATTTCACATTCAATCTTGACCCACAATCGATTAACGGCGGCATATGAGTAGAATGTGCAGTGGATCAACGACGGCAGCCATGGCAAAAACCGTCGATAACGGTTGTTCTGTTACAGAGAGGGGTGGGATTAAATATTGTGAAATGAAACGAAGAAAAGTAAGGAGGTTGTGGGTTTCAAGCTTGATTTTAGGTTATGGTTGTTGATTTTGGGTTGTCGTTGTTGATTACGGGTTTTGGTTGTTATTTTTATGGTTGCCAGCGAGTTTTGTGTTTCGATCTATGGTGGCGGAGGTGATGGTGGTGGGACGAGGTTATGGTGGGATGAGGTTGTGGTGGTGGCGACAGGAGGGTGTGGTGGTGGCAGCAGGAGGTTGTGGTGGTAGAAGGCAGGAAGTCGTGGTGGTAGGAGGTAGTGATGGTGGTGGTAGGGTGAATCAATCAAAGAATCACACGAAACCCACATATTTGTCACCATCTTAAACAAAATCTCATAAAGACACAAACTTTATGCTTCAACTGCAAAAAAGAAAGATACCCAGATGAAGAAAACATGTAATCCAGTTAATATATAGAAGAAAACTGTATTGGTGTGTGGTGATGATGACTCTAGACAAAATACTGAAACGTTAGAGAGAAGCAAGAACAAATGGAGATGAAAATAGAATTGGAGTTTGGAAGAGGAAAGTTGAAATGGAGATGAAAATATAATTGGGTTTGGAGAAGATGATGGTTTCTTTTAAAGGGATTAATTAATTTAATTATTTTAATTAATAATTTGTTAAAATAATACTTGTAATGACCAAATTACCCCTGAGGAAAAGGACAAAAATCAGAATTTAATTTGAGGAATTTGAGCTAATTTCACTTTTGGACCAAAATGACAACAAAACTGAAACCACCGGGACCCAGATGCAAAAGGTTTGAGATTTGGACTAAAGTGGCAAAACTGCCCAAACCTCAGGGACCAAAATGGTAGTTTACTCATCAAATTATAAACTTTAAAACGTAAATTTTAAATATATCTAAATATTTTATAGATTCATAATTTAATTATAAACTTTAAAACGTAAATTTTAAACGTATCTAAATATTTTATAGATTATGATAGAATTAAATTGGTAAAGTTATCCAACAAAATCTTCTAAATTTAAGAAGGGTTTAAAGACACAATAAGTCGCAAAATATAACACAACACTAAGAAATTTAACACAATGAATCATAAAAAGACACAATAACAAAAAAACATTATGCCAAATAAAAGACACGATTATCTAAACAAAATTCTATAATCTACAAACTAAAACTCCAAAAGCAAAAACTGAAACTAAGATCGTATAGTTCGACGATACAGTTCCAACTGCTATAATGACTTCAATCAAAGTTAGTTTGATATCCTTTCTGTAACTTTCTATTTTAAAAAAAACTATGTATTTAAGCATTTTCCTAGAATTAAGAATCTCACTTTTTATGACTATTAACATAATATACTTAGACCATCCGTAATGAGGCCTTATATCACGCCATATCCTCCCATAACGCCCCATAGCGCCCATGAACGTCATTACGGGGGGCGATATGGGTGAGAAAATTTCAATCCTTGTGAACACCATCATGGCGTGACCCATTCTTCCCCACTCTCACACACATATACATACATACATACATATATATAAAGCCCCATACATATATATCCCCACTACACACTCAAGTTATATAAAGCCTCATAAAGCCCCTATCTTACATGTTTCGCCACTTATCGCATAACGCCCCAAAAACAGCTTTATAACTACACATGGCCTTAAGGTAGCCAAAATTCATACTAGAGTTAATCATGGCCCATTTTCTGATAATACATTATTGGTGTCGTTATATTTCGTCATATATTCACATCCCACACTCTATATTACTCTTCATCTCTATAATATGTAGGAAAATATTGTCTTTTAGTCATTTAGCTTTTACATCCTATTTTATGTTTTACTTTCCATTTCCATCTCAAAAATGTATAGAAATAACTATTAATCGCTCTCTATAAATAATAGAGTGTAGGAAAGAAAAAAAAATATATGTTTGTAAGTAGGGGGTAAGGATAGTGTAAAAAGGGCCTAAAGTGTGAGAAGTGTATTATAACACTATATATAATACTATATAACACCATATAAACATCGTATAACAATATGTAACACCATATAATACCATATAACACTATGTAACACTATATAACATTATATAACAAATATAACACTATACATCTATCATAGACATGCTATAAGACAACCTATAGTGTTATATTTGTTATAACACTATATATAGTGTTACATAGTGTTATATGGTATTATATGGTGTTACATATTGTTATACGATGTTTATATGGTGTTATATAGTATTATATATAGTGTTATAATACACTTCTCACACTTTGAGCACTTTTTTACAGGATCCTCTACCTGTAAGTAGGATAGAGATATATAAATAGAGATTGAGACGTTAGGGGGCATTTAAAAGATGAGCAAAATTTTAAGATAAATTTATAGAATGGTGGACTTGAGTTAAATTCTTAAATTATCTAGAATAATATAAAGAATAGGATGTGAATGCTCTTAAGACGTACTGGTTTGTCTCATTTCTTTAGCATAACAACAAAAGATGTGATCGTATGTAAACCGCCAACATGTTTAAGTAAAATTAAAACACCGATGTTCAAAATTCATCTTTACATATTTTAGGCAGTGGCGAACCCATAAACTTTTTCATGATGGCAAAACTTTTTAGAGGTTGTTTGACAATCGCTATATAATAGTATTTTTCGATCTGGTGCAGGTCAGGTCAACCTATTCGAGAGTTTTAGATGATGATACTCCAACTTTACTTTTGAAGAATCGTTACATTATGTGACTCATAATTCCTATTTATATGGTATTAATTTGTAACATTGGTCTGCTACATTGTGTATAGCTTTGTGTGTATTATGTGGTTTAGGTTGTTGTACAATGTGATGATTTGGTTATTTAAATGTTGTTTGGCACGTGGCCCTCATTTGGGGTTGCCGACGTTTTGGGTTTGGGGTTTTATAACCCTAATTAATTATGTCTCTTTCTCATCCTCCTCCCCATCTTGGTCTTGGTGTTATCTTCGGCGATCGAAGGTAAGTTTGGTTTAACGTCGTATGTGGTTGTTTGATTTGGTTTTTTACGTCTTTTTTGGTTATTGGTTGTGGTTTAATACTTTGGTTGTTTTTCGGCTATGTCGTCGTCTTTTTGGGATTTTGAAACACCGATGAAGCGGATCGTTGATTGTTTGATTTGCTGGGTTTTCCGATGAACATCTATTGGCGCATGATTTTTTAAACGACGATGAAGCCGACGTTTGGTTGTTCTTTTTTTATACTAAAGAGTCGATCATGATGAGCTTTGAATCATCAGAGACATTTTGGGTGGCGGTTTGCACTTGCTTTACAATTGATGTCAATGAACACAAGTGCTTCCGAGATGTTATTGTATTTGGTCTGTTGATCAGTTCTGTTTAAAACATAAAGGAAAACAGGAATAACATACCTTTGATTGCATCAGTAGAGAATCCAGTCAGAGACGTAGCCACGGAATTTGACATAGTTGTCAGTTTGATCTGGTTCCTCCTTAGGGTGTAAAGTGATGATGGTGATGAACCGAAAGTAGGGAGGTTTCGGTTATGGAGAGAGAGGGACGAATTGTGATGTTATGTTGTTAGGTTGTGTGTCTAACCTTTTAACCTCTCTAATAATCTCCTTATATATACACCCAAGAGGAAACCCAATTAGTTAATAAGGGTAATATGGTCCATCAACAATTACCAACTAATTATTAATAGGTTATTAATATATTTTGATCTATATTATATAAATGATAATGATGGCTACTAGATTAAATATAAATAAATAAATATTTAATCTTACATACTCCCACTTAGCCGAATAATCATTTATCATGAGTATTAGATAAGTCTGATCAGAAGTTAATACTCATTTTAGCCTTAAACAAGTACTATAGCAGAGAAATACAGCCGTTGAATCATTATGCGACTCAGGACCCCCATTAGTCATACTATAGCCTTAATTTAAAACCTAACAGTTATGATCAAAATAAGTAAGCCCTTTAACGTTTGATTTGTATTTATAGTTGTCTATATGTCATTACACCGGCAGAACATATGTAAGAGACATACAAAATCAAACTGATGAGGAAAATTGATTAATAGTTAGTCATTCATAGTACGATATGCAGTTGTACATGGTCATCAATTAAAACCCGTCTCTTTTATGAGCACTCTTAATAAGACTTATGGGTAATAGACCTTTAGTTATAGGATCCTTAAGCATATCACGAATGCATTCGATACAAACATTTAGTTTCCTCAATTCGTTCATAAACGAATAATTAATTGCGTATCGAAATTTAATGCAGCACCTCTCGAACTGTTACTGTTCAAGGAGACATGGTAGCTGACTTTATCACAACAAGTCTTCAATATATTAATTATATGGAGTTAATAAAGTCATGAGTCCACTGATAAATTTCCAACAACATTTAGTGACTATATTATGTCGTTATAACTTAGGTTGTTGATATCAGTCCATTATAACTCCTCCATGAGATAGGTTTTGTCTGCTGACATAAAGATATACCCAAAATTACATTTTGTCATCTTTGAATATTACAAAGTTAGAGTAATAAACCGGTTTTAATTCTCACTTCTTCTTTAAAATATAGTCTCTCATTTCTTTTAAAGATATTGTAATACTCTATTAAATGCTTCACATTAATCTAGACATATCTAGTGTGTTGCAATGTGAGTAATATCTAAACGAGTATAGACTTAAACTTACATAAGGCTTCTAATTAATGAAGCGTAAGAAATAATCTCATTTATCCTATTATCCTCTAAAGGAGAGCAGTATTGTTTGTTATATATGTAAGGACCAATTTAATGTTAAACTTATGGAACGGAAGTAATGTCCCATTTGGTCTATCTCAACATGTTATGATATCTATTATGTAAGAGATATCTCTGAGATCTATTATATCAAAGTTTGTGTTAACAATGCTTTGACTTATGTAACATCTACTTGTCAAAAGAATATCATCTATATAGACAAGTTTATCTTAGTTGCTCCCACTCATCTTGAGGTAGGTACATTATTCCACTTGGTTGTTGATGAAAATAATTGCGTTAAGATTTCATCACATTATGATGTTTGCATTAAACCATACATGGATTTTATTGGCTTATAGACAAACTGTTCTTTAACCTTAAGTTTAGAACTTTCAGGTTGTTTTATGAACATGTAAATATGTCAGCCAGTTGTTAGGGAAAATTGTTTTAATGTTTATCTAATGTAGCTTTAAACTATTATAAGCTACTAGAACAGTGATGATCCTCAAAGAAATCTTTTGTTAGATATGTAATAAAGATTCTTTAATAATTTATCTCTTCTTGAGTACAACCTTTGACAATCAATCATGCTTCTTTGTGTCTTAACGTTTATATCAGGATTTTGTTTAGTTATGAACACTCTTAGGCAATTCAATCAAATCCCAAACGTTTTGCGAACACATAAAATCAGTTTTACTAGAAAACTGTTTTATTCCATTCAGAAGATTGATTGACACTAATGGCTTAATTAGAAGAGATAGGATCAGTAAACTTTTCCAAAATCCATTTCAACTCCAAATTAGGGAGGTTATGCAATCATCAAAGTTAATAGGTTTTTAAACCTAGATGACCTCCTGAGTTGATTATTGGGTTAGTTAGAAGTTTCAGTTTTATGGATTAGCTCTTGATTAGGTTGCTATCATTTTCAGGATTCTAAGTTTGTAAGAGTTGGTGCAGTATGGTGTACAAGAGGTGTAATCGGAGTTAAATTTGGAGTGAAATTTAATGACACTCTTCCCCCCGCCTCTTGTATTCCTTGCAAGTCATGATAAGGACTTTGACTACTCCCACTGACCTTAGAAATCTTTAGGAACTCAGCATGCTTAGGATCAATATTTAACGACCAAACAAATTCTAATAGAGAAAACATATTAATGACGTTAGTCATTGTAGTTTCTCTTGTTGAGGATTATGTTAGTTTTGGTAAGAAATCTAAGTGTGCCCACAATTAAGCAACAATGAAACTTTTGTAAGAGTAGCATTAGATTTTAAGGAGACAAGTGATGATAGAACAGTGTCAAGATGGAGCAGTGTCTTGTACAAGAGGTGTAAACTGAAGTAATATAAAGTTTTCACTCCCCCACCTCTTGCAACTTTTTACAAGTTATAATTAAGACACTTAATGCTCCCACTGAGCTTTAATATCTCGAGAATGCTACAAGAGAAGTTTCAATTAGGTATGTGACGTGGGAACCTATCATATATATGTTAGACTTTATTTGATTTCTTTAATGTCCAGATGTCATAAGAAACTTAGGGACATATCTAATAGAAATCTTATTAAGTACATATATGAATAGATTTATTTAAGACCATGGGCCATATGAGACTAATTTAGATACAAGCAGATAGTCTTTAATTGATAAATGAATTATGTCTGAATATTCCATTAGGAATAAGTTCCACGAATGTTAATGAAATATAACTTATGATGGACCTATACTTATTCCTTAAGCCAAGTAATATTTAGGGCTATAACGTCATGATTTAAAATCACTTAGAATGAGATTAGATAAGAAATCATCCTCATTAACCATGTCATGATTTCTCATGAATTTTGGTTATAATGGATGAAATTTGTAAGTCTCATTTTCCTTTTGTCAAATTTTTCATTTGCATGATGACAAAAGTTGTGAAAGTGTAAGGTATCATCTAGTTTTATCTTAATAATGTTTCAATCCAGATATTTAGAACAAATAAGAAGAGAGTTTAAGATAAGTGTGACTTTATGTTGACTATGCAAACCTCACAACCTTCATAACATTGCTTAATTATGATACTATATTCTGATTAATACTCAGAATATATGTACGGTATCGAAAAACATTGTTAGAAGACTGCTTATTATTGTCCTTATAGCCTTAACATTTAATTTTGTCACTAACTCTCATGTTAGTTATTTGTTAACTTCTGGTAAGGAAACGTTTAAAAACTAGAGTCAACTAATCATGTGTTAATAGGAATATTATAATTAGTAGACTTAAATATCTTTAATAAGTGACTATCTAATTAATTCATCCCACTGTTCTTTAGAATAATGGATAGTCTCGTTGCTTATGTCTAATCTAATGACATAATGATGCAGTGAGATTTTCCCTTGAAGAACCTTAGAGGTGGAATTAACACTTGTAATTTGTTTATGGACCTTAGAACAATCCTCTTTTAAGGTTTTAAGTGGTTGTAAGGTGAGTAACAACTTATTTTTCCAGCTTCAAACATTTATTTCTTTGTACATATGTTGTTTATCAACACACTCATTATACTTTGGTATTTTTGAGTGTTATAGTTGATTTATAAGGCATCAAATTGTACAAGTGAAAATCTTAGTATGTAATGTACTGAAAATTGTACTTATTTCCATGTGTAAGCCCTTAACTTTATGGGTCATGGCATTGTACATTATGATGTATTCACATAAACCACTTAACTTTATAATTTAGAATTGTAAATGAAGGTATGCATCTTAGGAGTTCTAGTGATTATTCCATATATAAGCGATTAGCCTTAGGAAAGACTTAATCTGAAATAACTTTAGTGATAGCATTATGTTAGAGAGTTCTTGATTATCATAAGAGACATGATGTTCGATTTGTCCTAATCATCATGCTCTAATTTTCTTCTTTATAATCTTTATCAGAAGAGAGCAATAGGATTATCGTGTCTTAAGAAATAATCAAGGATTTAATTTAAGATCTAATTCTAATAGAAACTTTAAATAAAGCAAACATTTTAGGTTTAGGAGTTAGAGTGGATGAGATATATGTAGAAGTAAATTATAGTGAGTAAAATTATGGGTACTAAAAAATAAGACAGACGAAATGATCATAAAATTAATTAAGGATCATTAATATAAGGATCATTATGTGAAGAGATTGTGATATGTCTATTACTAACATCAAAATAATAGACTTAGTAAAATTCTACTTAAACAAAGACAAATCAGCTTTGGCCAGAAGTGTAATCATTTAAGTATGTGTGCAAAGTAATCGTGACAAATCAGCTTTGGCCAGAAATGAGACAATCACTTTAGTTATGCACTTGTCAAGCATGCTAAACATAAATGAATTAAATCAGCTTTGGCCAGAATTAAGACATTTCACGTTTGTAATGCATACTCAACATAGCTTTTATAATACTTGAATAATAAATAGATATATTAAATCAGCTTTGGCCAGAATTAATACATCAGAAGCTCATTCAAGTTAAGCTAGTTTGGTTTTGTAAAACATTATTTGATCCTTATTAATTAACTAAGTATTTACAGAACCAAATTTTTAATAGCAAACCACATGTTAGCGCGGATCGAACTCCGCGGTGAGTTCGCTGGGGGGTGCGGGGGACAGCGTGCCCCCGCCCGGGGTTCGGGCAACAAAACTCGAAAACAGCCGTGATCATGAAGGCTTAAAATAATTTTTTTTTTCCATATTTTTTTTTATCCCAGAATAATGGATACGAAAACAGAACTGGTTTATCAACATATGCTCTGATACCACATGTTGATCAGTTCTGTTTAAAACATAAAGGAAAACAGGAATAACATGCCTTTGATTTATCAGTAGAGAATCCAGTCAGAGACGTAGCCACGGAATTTGACATAGTTGTCAGTTTGATCTGATTCCTCCTTAGGGTGTAAAGTGATGATGGTGATGAACCGAAAGTAGGGAGGTTTCAGTTATGGAGAGAGAGGTACGAATTGTGATGTTATGTTGTTAGGTTGTGTGTCTAACCTTTTAACCTCTCTAATAATCTCCTTATATATACACCCAAGAGGAAACCCAATTAGTTAATAAGGGTAATATGGTCCATCAACAATTACCAACTAATTATTAATAGGTTATTAATATATTTTGATCTATATTATATAAATGATAATGATGGCTACTAGATTAAATATAAATAAATAAATATTTAATCTTACATGGTCATGTAACACCTCGAGCGATGTCACACCCTTACCGTGTGCGAAAAATACGATGGTGAATTTATGTTGGGGAGAGAACAAGGGAATAAAGAAAATTACTATTTATATCTATTAATAGTACAACTGAAATGAATAGTGCTAGACAGCTTGTCTGGCACATATTCATTTAAACCACTATATTCTGGCAAAGATTATTTGACACCTCACCCACACCTTTCCACATGTTGTCATGCATGTAACTTGGATACATATACATATATATAGAGAGAGACGCAGACATCTAGAGATTGAAAAGATAGTGAGAGAGAGAGAAAAATGAGGGAGTGACGACCGACCACCGCCACGATGATGGAGCCACGGAGGAACACGGCGGCACCACCTGATTCCGGCACGTTTACAACCCCAACCAACAGAATAACGACAACGACTGAGGGTTAAAAGAAAGGCAGATGTCTAGAGATAAAAAAAGAGAGTATGATAGAGAATCATGAGGGAGTCGCGGCTAACCACTGCCCCCGGTGGCGGAGCATGGTGGCGCCACCTAATTCTGGCGCGTCAACGACCTAACCGACATAATAACGCCTAAAGGTTTAAAAGAGAGAGGTTGTGTAGACGACACTTAACAATCAGGTTTGAATGCGACATATGTGAATTCGGGTTAAGTAATTTGGGTTAAGTAATCAGGTTTGAATGCGACGGTGGTGAGAGGGTAACGTGGGAGAGGGATGTATACCTTATGTCCGATGGGGGAAAACAAGGATGGTTGGATGTGAAGATGTGACGGCGGTGGAGATGATATGGTGGCAGAAGGTGGCGATGACTCCGCTTAATGCTAGGCAGGGGCGGCTATGAGGGTGTGCGGGGAGGACTTCCGCACAGGGCCCGTGATTTCGAGGGGCACGTGTTTTTTTTAAACTGATATATATGTTAATAAATAGAAATCGAATCAAACAATATACATAAAATGATCTTTGGTGCAGTGACGCGCGTGTTTTGGTTACTTCTTTGGGCCCGGTGAGACCCGGGTTCGAGTCCCTTGGTTCCCTTCTTTTTTATTGAGTTTCATTTAACAGTTTCCAATAATTGCACAACTGGTCCCTGCAATTAAAAGTTCTAAAGAATTACCAAATCAGTCCCTTCAATTAGGAAATTAGTTTAATCTAAAATTTATAACTAGATTAGTTATTTCTTTTGTAATTATTAACGGGACTAACAAGTTTCATTCATAAAATTAATATTTTAAACTCGAAAAAACTAGTTATAGTAGTTTCTAAATACGCGACATCTAATATAAATAAAAAAAGTTCGTTTAGGATCCGGTTTTCAAAACGGATGGGTATCGGAGATCCGTTTTTGGCGGATGTTACACATTGTTTATCGAATAATACGATTATGTCATTTTCGTAAATGCCTTGTTTATCATTAAGATATAAGGGCACATTTTTTTGACCTCGAACAGGGTACATGAATTCTCAGAGTCGTCACTGAGGCTAGGGTTTATGTGGAATAATTTATCTTCATTAGACTTGTAGTAGGTGGATCATGGATGTTTAGATTTGTGACTTTGTTTCTCTTTTCTGGATTCACTAACAGCATGAACGTTTGGAGGTGGGTTGTGGATTCAGCTGGTGTGAATGGGGTTGGAGAAGGAAGCTGGTGGGGTTTCATCGTAGGGGGCTGGAGGCAGGCAGAGGTGGGTGGTCAACAGTCAACTGGTCATGATGATAAGTTGATAACGTTTAACGTAGAAGGAAAACAAAAAATCGTTTTCCTTGGAAATGTAAATTAAAAAAAGATAATTCTTCAAAAGCTTTTGAATATCTGATGCAAATGTCTTTTCAACTTTTCAATTTTCTTGATACTTTTTCTACAAGTTGATAGTTTTATAATTTTACTCATTTTAATGTAACCTTCAAAACATGGATTTTGTATATGCACCATATGTGTATATATATTTTTTTCATATTTAAAAAGTGCAATGAACTGTAGAATAAATGAAGAAAATAATAATACAATTTTATTCTTATATTGATGTTGATGTATAAGATTAAAGCATCGATCTTTTTTATGAGTTACATTTTCTACGATCATTATGTTAACAAGTTGTCCGTAAGAAGTGGTTAAAGTGTGAACTTATTAGTTTTTTTTCCATATTATCTATATTGTAATTTTTACACTTTCATTTATTATATCTTTTATTTTTACGTATTTTACACTTTCATTTCTTATATCTTTTTTTACGTAGTATATAATAATGTAATTGGAATATTAAGTTCGGTCTAATCAATCCAATCGGTAAGATATTTACGAACAAAAACCAAACTGGTTTTATATTTTTTTTGTTTTCTATCTATGTTAATATATACTGATTGCGCCGATACTGTACTGGTATCGTGACGAACCAAATGAATAAATTCCGAACAACATCGACACTGTACCAACTTCAGTTGTATAAGTAAAATCTTCCTATCGAGAACGATTCGGTTTTACGCGTCGCAACGCGCACTTGAAGTATAAACCTAGTTGATACTCACAATCAAATAACATTGTTTAAAGATTTTCTCACTCTCTTTGAAACTATATCATATCTGTGTCACCTCAACGACACATGATCATCTCTCTCTTTCAAACTATATTATATCCATCATTCACCATTTAACCTTTTCTTCTTTATTATTTAATACAAATAATATTAACTAATTTTAAAATAATTACTTATAGCATTCACATCAACACCTCTATATTACTCTATGTAATTTAACTTAAAGCTATATTTTTCTTAAAAAGATGTTTATTTTCTAAAAACTCCCCACATCTCATTCTTTGTTTTTATATCCATCTTACTCACAAATATTTTATTAAATTTTCTTGATTTTAAACACTCGCAACATTTAACATTTAATTTAGTGATGTATAGTATATAGAGATTGAGTTTACTCTCTACTAGTACTATGTATTTTCAACACATAGTGCCCGCCATCTATTGGCTAAAATGGGCGGCAAAGTCAATAGTGTCAGGCAGCTGCCTGACACTCCCCTATTGGCCCAATAAATTTACGATTTTATCCCGCTTTAAATTTATGATTTTACCATCAGTTTAAAATTATGTTTTTACCGCCATTTAAAAATAAATTTACGCTTTCGCTCTCAGCTAAAAATTTCCAATTTTGCCCTGGGTTCAAAATTACGACTTTGCCCCGTTTAAATTTACAGTTTTCCCGTTAGTTTTTTCCCTTAAAATTACGATTTAGCCACCAGTTAAAAAATATGTTTTTACCCCCACTTAAAAATAAATTTACGCTTTTGCTCCCAGCTAAAAAAATCAATTTTGCCATCGGTTAAAAATTACGATTTTGCCCCGTTTAAATTTATAGTTTTGCCATTAGTTTTTTTTTCTCACAGCCACGTTACGATTTTACCCTCAAATTAAATTTACATTCTCTCCATCGTTTTTGTTTGTTTTCCTGGTTAAATTATGATTTTTCCCCAAGTGTAAAATTACAGTTATGCCGGCAGCTGTCTGGCACTCCCCCATTTGTCTATTTAGTTTACGATTTTATCCCTGAATAAAAATTATGATTTCGCCCCCAGTTCAAAATTACGTTTTTCCAATCGTTTTAGTTTTTTCGCAAAAGTATAAATTTTTTTATTGGTTGACTCGATTTAATTTTTTTCCGTGTCAAGGAGCTGCCTAACACTCACTCATTAGTCCTGAAAAATTGCAGTTTTGCCCTGAGCCAAAAATACGGTCTTATCATCATTTTAGTTTTTTTTCTTAGCAAAATTATAGTTGTGTTTTTTTAATTGATTGAGAAATATTCGGTCATCGCCTCACAACACGGACGGGGCTTCACCTAGTTTTTAAATAAAGAGTAAAATAGAGAATCTAGAGATGAATAGTATATAGAGATTGAATTTAGTCTCTATTATCTATTTTTAAATAAAAAGTAAAACAGAGAACCTAATATAGATGTTAAATAAATGAAAACTATATTATTTCTGTATAACTTTGAGATACAAATTGAAACAAAAAGTTATTGTGAATGCTCTTAGGGTGATGGGGATGGTTTTGTGTTAGCCACTCGTGATAAGTGATAGCACACCGCGACAAGTGTGCTATCACTTGTGATTAAGAGGGAACTCGTGATGTATATCGCGAGTGGATAGGAGTGTGTGATGGTTAAATACTTAAATTGTTTGAGGAATATAGCATAATCATGTGGGTCCCACCATTAAATAAAAAAAACAAATTTGTACATATAAATACATCAAATCTTTAGTCATTTTATATATTCCAATTCACATCTCAACTCAAAAAATCCTCTACCCTTCTATATTTTATAGTTTTAAAAAAATACATATGGGGATATAGAGTACTCGAGTACATTTCCGCCCAACTTGTCTAGTTCCTCGGAACCTACAGGTTGTGTTTTGGATTTTTTTTTTAAAAGATGTCTGGGCTCGCTAAGCTTGATGATACGGGACGGTCAAAGAAAAAAATGTTGGTCGCGATCAGAAAGAGACTAATGAAGTTTTAATGAATGATTACTTTGTTTGTAAACCAAAAGGATAATGGAGATACGTTTAAAATGTGTTTTCATATTTCGAATGAATTATTATTAAAGATTGTGGAAGATATCCAATTTCCTGATTTTGATGAAGAGTAGTTTTTTTTTGCTTTTTAGTATCAATACTTGTTTTTCTTGTTGGTTTAATTTTTTTAATTTAATGCATTTTATAAATGTTGGATTTTATTTGTTTTAAATTTATATCTTATTTATCTATATATAATTAAAAATTTAGTTATATGAACTATTTTACAACCTTCATTAATGAGACTCTTAAATACATTCTATATATCTATATATATCTCCTATGTACCAAATAGTAATTTCCTTTCAATTTTTTAAGATGGCATATGAAGGGTTAAGTAAAATGCCTATTTTTTTTACCATTTTGTTCCATTTCTGCCCCTTAATAGTATGGTTAAACATTCCTCCCTACCCTTGCTGCCGTTCATCAGTGCCGCGATTTGATAAATGCTCCTCATGTATATGCTCCTCATGTATTGCAAAATTCTTGAAACCCAATTTATTGTTGTAACCGTTGGAATGTGAAAACAATCAACAATCATTATTACTTGATTTAATTTCATTTGAAGCCATTCGTTTGCCAAATCTTTAAAACCCTTCATATCATTATTGTTTTCTTTATTTAATTTCTATGTTTCTCTAGAAGCCAGCGACCAGTCATCGCACAACCACCATCAAATGCCGCACACTGTTGATTCTCCGCCAAGTCGGCTCTGGTGGATAGAACGAACGACGAAACGAGACCTGCCGAGATGCGTGACAACGGCATCCTACAATTTTGGATCACCAGGTTCGAATTACCCTTTTCATCATAATCGATAGTGGCTGCGTTAATTAATTCTAGGGTTCTGGCGAAGCCTCGGTCATAGCCGCCTCCGTCGTCGGAACTAATAGTTTCCTTCATGAGGGTTTTTTTTTTTTTTTTTACTGTTTATCGTTTTTATTTTGACTTGAGATGTTGAAGAAGAGAATGAGTGCAATGAATGATCCCTTGAAAACGTGTCTCTAAATCCTCTATCACACAGTAATTTGTTTAATTGAGATTTTTTTTCTGTTTTTCAAGTTACTGGTTTATATGATGTATGAATTAATTTTTGCTTTAATTCAAAGTTATATAATTTGCAGAAACATGTTTAGTTCATGTGGGATTGGAATTGCATTCTTTCATATGATCCTTGATCTTCCGCTCGCAATTGCAAATACGCTTACCGCCCGGTTAAATGATGGGTTAGTACTCATCTGTTTCAAAGTTTAAGTCACAGTTTCTTTATAGTTTGTATGTAACGTTTCATGATGTTTAAATTTGCAGAATTCCCTAAATTGATGAGAAATGGGTGCTTCTCGGTTTCTGTATATACGCAGGTATGGTGTCCATTGCGATGATTTGAAGTAATACTTGAATGATTTTACATGCATACTTCATAGTGGAAAGTAATTGTTGAACAAATTTTTGGTTATTGCAGCTACACTGTATCTGCATTTTGCCACATCAGTCATTATTCATGAAATAACATCTCTTGGAATCTACTGTTTTAGGTAACAAAAACTAAAGTTACTTTACTTCTTGTATATGTTTTATGTGTTGACCTTTTGACCTCTAATCATATTTAAAAAAAAAGGGATAAGAATCGCAAAGAAAAAGGCCTGAGACATGTTCATGTTCGATATGAAGGTATGCTTTTTTTTCAGATCAAAATGTTCAATTTCTTCGCACTACTTTTACCAAATAAATATTGGGTTCATTTTATATTTTCAGGTTACTACCACCTCACAAATTGGAATTGGATATATCTAATATACCCGAGTTTTGTGACCGGTTTCGTATCTGTTGTTACAGATTCGGCTGATCGGAATCAAGGGTTTCAAATAAAGTGGTGGAACTTGCATTAGTTAATAGACCACAGGTGAATAGAGATATTGCTGGTTCTTATATTTTACTTCACCCTAGAGAATTTGCATTTGTTCACACTTGAAACAATGCGGGTTTCAATCAGAGTCAAAGTGGGATTCAAGGAAACTTTGGGGGTGGTTTTTTGAGTCTTCGACTTGGAGGTAGTGAAGAATCGGTATCTACTTCACCTTGCGTCATGGATTTATAGCGGTGAGCACTTATATACACAACAATGTTAAGAGGCTGGACTGGAACTTTTTTAGAAAAAGAACGTCATAATAAAAAAAATGATGATACAAAACTCAATCCTGTATTAGATGGTACAAATGAATTTTCATTATTCGCATCCCCATCATTTCAGGATTGAATCAAGGTGATACTGCTCTTCCATTAAAGGGTTGGCCTTTAGGATGGAAAACAAATTGTGTGGGTTCCATGAGCTTCATTTTGGTTTCCTCTAAAGAAGGCCTTTGTGCTGCAAAACTTCATAGCTGTAGAGCAAATAAGTGGTCAATTGGACTAAATTAACTTTAAAAGTAAATTGATAAATAACTAGAGACATGAACAATTGTTAAGAGTCGAATAAAGTAATAAACTATTGGGAATATAAAAAGTCAAAGTTTTAAAGTAGGACAGGAACCAGTTCATGTTTGTCAACTGTCCTGTTGTCTTCTTGTGACTTTTGAAACTTAGATGTGGATATTTCTATAACTTGATCAACTATATAGACAGTTGCCCAAGAGTTTCAATTGAATATCCATATGGAGCACCACCACAAGCTTACAAAAAAAAAAAATACGATGTGAAGTAATAGGTGTTTTTTTTTTTTGAAACAATGATGTAGTATCATAGTGTGGATTGCACCATTTGATCCAACTAAGAAGAAGGAGGAGGTTATTCAAGATGTCAACTGTAAGTACTTTTTAAAATTCTTTTTTTACTAAGATAATGCGATTAGGGATCCGATCCTCTTTGTATTAACTATGAACTTAATAACAAGCATTAAATAGTGTGATTATATAAACCATTAAAAGTACTTTAACGAACCACTAGCCCGAAACTTAGAAATTACACTACATCAGTTTATGAGCAGCATCTGGTTATGAGCCCGTAAAATATCACGGTCAATGGCCCTTCAAACGAGTATTTGGAATTCAGGTCTGTTATCATCAATCTTATACCTCATAATCTCAATGTTTTTTTTGATCTTCAAGCTTAATCAACGTATTGTAATTTTTCCAGGAGCCTGCTTTTGTCGTGTTTTCTGCACTTAACCTTGCAATGCATTTTCATGGGTGGTTATCGTTCTTCATCCTCTTGCATTACAAGCTGCCGGTGAAAGCAGATAAAAAGCCGTACTATGAGTATGCTGGTCTATGGCATCTATATGCGCTCCTAGCCGTCATTTGACACCTCTACCCTTGAGAAATCGGTGCCTCCAGGGTATCCGAAATTCATTAGTAATTTGGAAAATGAAATTTTAAATGCGTCGATGGAGAAGGAGATTTTGAAGATTGAAGTGATGCGAGCCCAACCGATGATCAGCATTCTTCAGTGACTGCTTGACTGAAGAGAATAATGAATTGAGGAAGGGTGTTTAGGTAATTACAGCTCTATACTTGTGTTCATTATTACTTTAACCATGTAGCTAATGAACACAACAAGGTTATGGGGAAAGGGCCATTTCTAGGTAACATGACTCTTTATCGCTTATTTTTCTTAGAGATCTTAGTCAAATAAAGTCTTTATCTTTATTAAGATGGAAAGATAAAGTAAATTTTCAAACAATTTTAAGATGGTAGATGAATGGTCATGCTCACCCTAATTTTTTTTCCACGACTGCCCATGTCCTCATAAAACTGAATGATACGATTCAACAATCTAGATTTCTCTCAAGGTAGTTCCCTTCTCCTTTCAATGTTTATCAGTTTCTTGAACTCAATCATCTCAAATTAAAGGCCAATTGAATGTCCATTGAATTACCATTAGTTGTGAATGTCGATTGAATTTCCACTTAGGTCATGCGTTATCGATTCATGAATATGCGATTAATGGTACCCTCCTTCGATGTATTAGTTAAAGAGGGAGCGAGAGTGAAGACTGAAGAATATGAAGAGAGGGGAGCAAGGGCCCTCCGGCGATGGTGATATCGATGATAGCTAAGGTACTAATCTCACTTCTATCTCCTCTACCTTTTGATTGATGATTTGATGTTTCAATCGAAGATTGAAGACGATAATTGAATTTGCCCAGTTGTGTCCACACCCACAAGCTGTCGTAAAGATGTCATACAACAACGGATCACGTCTCCTTCAAGATGTATATCTGATATTTGCTTGCTCAATGTATCAAGTTCTCAACCTTATAATGTACCGACAACTTTCATTTATTTATTCTGTTAGTAATTTGGTTGAAGAGTAGCATGGGAACACATAGAAATTGTTGTTTTTTAACTATTCAAGTTGATTGTGATTATTGCCGGTATTAGTATTACTGTTTGTTATGTGGTGATTAAAATGAAACAAACATGTACAACTTTGATATAGTGAAAGACGTTCCAGTAGAAGAAATTACAATTTAGTTAAAGGACAATTGGTTAAATGGTAGAAAGGTCATTGATTTGCTCTTATTTTAAAGATATTTGAGGATAGGGGAAGAGTAAGATGATGAGTTTAAGTTCATGTTTTGGTATATTTTTACTTATCTTATGAATGTGGTGTAATAATCTTTTTGGTTATGATTTATAGGTCGAAAGTTGCATGCCAACGTGAAGTTTGATGCGAATGAACTGGAGGATCCACCAAAGGTTGAAGAGAAGCTTGGTGCTGTTCCACATGGTTCATCCATTGATTCATACGTCTTACCATGAACAAACAATAAAGTTTAAGCACGCCCCTTTTTCTGCTTATGCACCGGCCGTGTCAGACGTCTTACCATGAACAAACAATAGCTATTATGCATGTCGTGCATCGCACGGGCTTTCTCCCTAGTTTAATTAAAAAAAGAGTTAGTGATGACTACCTCTTGTGTGATAGGATGAATTATGATGGACTGTGATGGAGTGAGGTGTCAATTAATAATTAGGTGTAGTGTGTGATGGATTGTGATGGTTAATGACTATCTCTTCAACCATTAAGAAAAAAAAAAAAAAAAAAAAGATAAGATCTGGTTAAAGCAAGAAAAAAAAAAAAGAAAGAAAGATAAGATTTGGTTAAAGCTTTTCATTGATGGTGAAAAAAAACCATAAATAGTGTATTGAAGTGAGTTTGCTACTTTGCTTTGTTGATTTTGAATTTAATAGTTTTGAGGGTCCAGCTCGGAATTTCCAAGCCAGCGACGAGGCCTTAGCTAGAATGCGGGCTCAGGGCTTGGGTTGGGGGTATTGCTTGACACGTGGCAGATGTGGGCTCCATCAGTTCACACCTAAAAAGTGGGGTGTGGGAGCGACGTGACCAGGCCGGCGTAGGGTGCCATGTGGATTTTTTTAATGTTGACAATTATATAAAAAACACAATTTATATTAATTTAAAAAAAAGTTACATAATAGACAATCCTAAAATATAAAAAATCTACTTATTAAATCCTAAAAAATAAAAAAATAAACTTATTAAATCCTTCAAAAATTAAAAAATTACAAAGTACGGTAAATATTAAAGTGGGGAACCCACTTAAACTCCGTATTACCGTCGTGCCTGTACTCGATCTTCGTGATCTCCACTCGATCGTCGTAGGTCAAGTCGCCAGCAGGGACACGGTCGAAGCAAACTTTAAACCGATCCAACCTCGGTTTGAGCTCACGCCATTTGTGTTGACACGCGTTTAAGTTGTGACGTGTGTTCCCAACGTGTTGTTGGTATTGTTGGAATGCTCGCCCCCAATACGTGGTTTGGCCGCGTTGTAAGGTACGTTGTTCGTCCACAATCGATGTCGCTAGTTCTATTTCCTTCTCTTCGGTCCAATGCACCATTTTTGACTTGTTGGTTTGGGTTTGGTGGAAGAAGAGTGAGAAAAAATGTAATTTTTGGTTTGGGTTTGGGTGAGTATTTACAGGTAAAAAATGTAAGTTTTTAAAAAAATTAAGTTACCCCAAACCGCCACCCCCAACGGCTACCCCAAACGGCTATATTGAACCAGCCAATCTAAGCCAAACACGTCACACAGCCCACAAACTTATACTTTGGTGGCGAGGAACAACGAATTGGATTTCGGTTGTTGGTTGGATCCATTTTATTGTAAAACATTAAGGTAACGTTTGGTATAAGGAATAGAAGGTGAAATTGAATGAAGCATTCTGATTGAATGGAAATAAACATGTTTGGTTACCATATGGTAATGAAATGAAGCATTCCAAAGGAATGTAACCCATTCCAAATATAACAATTTCCATTCCTTGCTAAGATGTGTTTTTTTTTCATTCCTTCAAGAAATGAAAAATATATTATTATTATTATTATTATATTTATATTATTAATATTAATACTAATATTAATATATATCAAAATTTTATTATTAATTTTTTTTACCATTAATATTATTATTATTATGACAATTATACTTTTGTCGTTTTTAATACAATTGTGTTTTGTTGTTTCGTCTTTTGTTGTTTATCAGCTTGTACAAAGTAATTATTCATTATATTCACATATGAGTAACCAAATATTACAATTAAATGGAATGATTCATTTCATTCCGTTGTAAATTCCATTACCTCGTTCATTCCATTACCCTAACCAAATGAACCCTAAAAGAATGAAATTGTTTGATATGAAAAATTAAAGTGATATTAATTGAATATAATTTTATTAAAATAAAAATCTCTTTTTCTAAAGTTACCATAACTCCATAACACACGGTTTTAACATCACAATGTGTAAAAAAAAAACCTTGTATTTTTTAACAATTTTGAATATCAACAAAAAGAGGAAAAAAAATGTACAACCATGTTAAGCATAATTACACAGTAGTCGACTAGTCGGAACTTGAGCACAGGATTCAATGCAAAACCATCATAAATTATCATCTTAGCTCAATCCTCTGAATCTCTCTCTTCCTGAAACAAATATCAAAGGAAAAAAGGCAAAGAAATGGCCAATCTTTCTTCGTTGAGGAAACCGTACGGCGACGAAAGCGAGGACGAAAGTGAGGATTCTTTCGATCATCGTCACTGTTTTTATAGTTATTATAGTTATTATATTTTTATTTTGTTGTTTTAGTTTTAGGGCTAATCTGCATGTTATTTATTAGATTTTTCGTTTATTCTCTAAACTTCTAAAGGATAAGTCTTGAGAAATATTTTTGTATCACTTTGTCTCTGTCTAGTTTGCATTTTTCCAACATGGAAAAAAATGAAAGCTCCTACGTTGAGGAAACCGAAAGCTCCTCAGTTGAAGAAACCGAACGGCAACGGAGACGACAGGTCTTGTATTGGTAACCGGAAGAGGAAAAACCCCGGTGACGTCGATTTGTTTAAAGCCGAGGAGAACGACGTTGGCGAGATAAAGGGTTAGCATTCTTCAGATCATCTTCATTGTTTATTTTATGTTTTAGTGCAAATCTGCATTTGATTTATTAGATTTTTTGATTTTTTGTTGATGTTTTTGGAGCACTTTGTTGTTTCGAGTTTTTGGTTTCTGTTTAGAATTTAGATTATGCTTAGGAATGTTTGGCAACTTCTGAATAGTTAAGTGCTGAACCAATAAAAAGGTCTGAATCTTTAAGTGGCGAACCAGTAAAGGTCTGAATCATTAAGAGCCAGTACAATGCTTAACAGTTCGGATGCAAATGTCCGACCAATTCAGAGTAGAGGTCTTAACCATTCAGACTTTGTATAATGCTTAACCATTCAGAGCAAATGTCTGAACCATTCAGACATCTGCTACCGAAATAAACAGTCTGAACCATTAAGAGCTTCATTAATAGCTAAGAGTTTTCTATTTACTTAAATATTTGTGTTTGATTTTATTTTAGTCAAGACCGACACCGGTGAGATCATTTCTCTTGAAGTCAAAGGCTTAGACACCATTGGCAGCGTCAAACTCAAGATCCAGGCTAAGGCAAATATTTTATTTGACCAGCAGGAACTGGTCTTCGATGAGAAGGTTATTGAGAACAACAATACTCTTGCCAGTTTGTCCATCAAGAAGCAATCAACTCTCACACTGATGCGGAGAACCGAGGAATGGATGGAAGTATTTGTGAATACTTTCACCAGAAATACCATCTCTTTGTTGGTCAAACCCACGTACACCATCGCCCAAGTGAAACAGGATATCCAGCGTAAGGAAGGTATTCAATTAGGCGAGCAGGTGTTGATGTTCAACAATATGGTTCTTGGGGACAGCGGCGCCATATTCGATTTCTACATCAACAAGAAATCAACCCTCACACTCTTGCGTAAATCAAAGAGATCCATGCAAATATTGATTACAATCTTCATCAAGATCCTCACCGGGGATGATATCGTTATTCTTGAAGTCAAATCCTCGGACACCATCAACAACATAAAAACTAAAATCCAAGAAAAGCTAGATATTCCCCATGACGAGCAGGAGTTGATCTTCAACGAAACGGTTGTTCACGACATGGATATGCTTGCTGACTGCAACATCAACAACGGATCCACGCTCACGCTTACGCGTGTATCAACGGGATGCATGCATATATTCATCAAGACCATGGCTGGAAGGACCGTTACTCTAGAAGTCAAACCCTCGGACACCATCCATAAAGTGAAAGCCAAGATCCATGATAAGGAAGCTATTCCGCTTTACATGCAAAGACTCATCTTTAATGGAATTCAACTGGAGGATAGCCCTACCCTTGGCGATTACAACATCCCCAAGGAATCAACCTTCCAACTTCATCTAAAATTTACAGCAGGATGATGAAGGTATTAGATTAGAGCAGCATATCTTATGATCCGTTAGTTATTATAATACGAGATGATGACTTGTTTCTTTTGATGTTTTTCTTTTTTGTTACTTGTTGTCTACAAGTATTTTAATTAACTAGAAGCCTATTGCACAACAAGTTGAAGATATTTAATGAATCTATCATACAAGGTTTAGGCTTGTTTTTCGTTGTTGATGAAGGGGCTTGTGCAAAAAAAGTGTACAAGGCAAAACGGTCATCATCTGGATTAGGTTTAGGAATAAAAGATTGACCGATATGGCAATATCACAAGTGAAGGAGGTTAGAGACACCATCGTTTGATATAGAATATCCAGATGATGTCTATCAATCAATTAACCACCTGCAAACCACCATCATTTCTTTACATTGAACTTTTTACAGTCTTAAATTTATTGGACTCTTTTTAAGTTCTAAAAGTCTTGCTAGGATCTTGTATGTTAAATGATTGTTCACTGAGAATTAATTTGTTGGATCTGAGTTTGTTTCTGATTGTATTTTACGTTTGAGATTAAGATGGAAATGAAAGAGTTGTGCAGCGGAATTAATATGAAAACAAACTTTGCATACAATCAAACGAGAGTATTGCTTTGATCAAGACATTTTCAACAAGAAACCGAATGATTGAATTAACTTTCAACAACGATTACAAGTTATGCTTGAAAGTGACATCAAACTCCCCCTTAGCCAGAGCTCAGCGTTTGTTCGTGCAAAGAAGACGGTATTGCAAGAGCTAATAGAACAGTACAAAGTACTGAACTATTTATAGGCACTAGCAAACCACTGAGCATCTTTAGCTGACATCACCATGAAAGTGACATCTAACCTCCTAACAAACTCTAACCTCCGATCTATACAAATACTGATGTACTAACTACTGCTATTACAATTCATTACATAAAAGACACTTAAACAGCTGCTGCATCCTTCCACTGCTGTGAACCCAGCAGTGCTTGTCCGGATCAGCAGTACTAGACTCAAGGCAGTAGATTGAATCAGCAGAGCTTTGGTCTTCCATCAGTCTTTGACATTGGGCAGTAGATGCAAGGCAGCAGTTGTAGGTCAGCACTTAGTAAGATCAGCAGATAGGAGGTCAGCAGATATGAAACCACTTTCAAGGGGAGAGATTTGTATGTAAACATCTGCTTATTCTGGATCCACTGCTCTGATCCAGTTTTGGCTTTAATTATCTGTTCCTCTGATAGGGTTCAATCCCAACAATCTCCCCCTGGAACAGATAATGCCAAAACTCTTCATTATTGTGGAAATCTTTATTGCCTCATCAACAGTTCCCTTATCTGGCCTTTAAATTGTAATTCAAAGTCTAGGGCATCTGTATCTTCATCATCCCTGCTAAGTTGAAGATCAAGGAGATCCTGCAAATCTTCAAGACTCAGGCCAATAGCTTGTTCCCTTGATATTTTCTCCACTTCTCCACCAGACCTGAGCAAAGTCAATACGTAGGTCTGTTTGTCAGTTTCCCACTTTTGTATTTTTGAGCCTAGAGGGTTTCTTGGGAGATGTTTATTTGCAGAAGTATTTGGTGAGGCTGGCCTATTCACAACTGGCTGAGCAGCACTTGCAGATTGTTCCAATTCAAGATCTTCTTTTATCATTACTTTCGTTCCTGCTTTTACAATAGCATCTCCAGCTAATAGATCTTGAATTGTTTCAATACTCAACTGGTTTTTGCTCCTTCTTTTGTAGATGGCAGCACCAGCTGGAGCAGTGGTTCTTTTAGCTTGCAGCTTTGGTGGTCTTTTTGAGACCTCTGCTTTGGAATAGTCAGGCTTTTGTGGAACTCTTGGATCTTTCTTTCTAAGTTCCTCTAAGCTTTTATAGGTTGCCCTGACTCTATCTTCTCCCCACTTTGTCACAGAGTTCTTTGACCCATAATCAGCTGCAATCAGCTCCTCTTTCATTCTCCTCAACTCTAACATCTTCTCAGCTTCAAATTGTTTGAATTTCACAGGAGGAGTCTGCTTGACCTTATTTTTGATCATGTCTTGAATCCTGGCTGCTTCTTTTTCAAGCTCAGGAATGGTCCAGTTCTTGTACATGTGTTTCTCCCCCTTGTATTTCTTGTAGGTCATGATATTCTCAATGTAGTCTTTCCTCAAGGACTCATCTGCCCTTTCTGAAATTTGCTGACATACATTTTTAGCAAAACGCTCCATAGCATTGACATGTGAGAGTAAAAACTGATAGTTTTGTTGAAATTCTCTATCAGATTTCTCTTTTCTGTTTTTGATTGCAATATCCTCTGCTTGTTTGGCCTTGAGTTTCAAGTATTCTTCAATATTGTTGGGCCTGGGATATCCTGCAATTGATGGCAAACTCCTTTTGGCTGGGTCATCCTCATAATAAAAGGATTTTATTTCTTCCCTAACTGCAATGAGTTCTAGAGGAAATGAGACACCAGCAGGAGGTAGTGGTTTTAAAATTTGAGCTGAAGAGGGAGGTATGGGTTTTGGAATAGTGACAAGTGATAGGGAATTTGAAGATGTTGGTGGTGGTGAAGTTGAATCATCATCTGATATATAAATCCTTCTCCTTTTTGTTTTAGAAGAAGCAGATGATGTTTTGGGTGGAACAGTGGTGGTAGATGGTATGGCAGTGGTTTGTGATTGACTAACATCTGTTGAAACAACTGGTGTTTCAACCACTGTTGTCATTACAACAGATGTTATAACATCTGTTGTCTTCTGCTTTTTGTCAGCAGGTGAAAGTGGTGGTAAAATAGTGGTTGTGGTGTGTGTTGAGGTGGTGTGTGTTGAAGAGAGAACAGATGTTGAAACCACTGAGGTACCAGCAGTAGTTGATACAGCAGGAGTTACAACAGCTGTTTGGATGGAGATTTGATGCTGATGACTTTTGGATGGTGGTTTTGGAATATGCTTTGGAATTCTGGATGAGGTGGACTTAGGCTTCCTTTTTGTCTTAGGATTTTTAGTATCCTTTGAACCAGAACAACCCTGCTCATACAGCTCCAAGAAAGCTCTTTTCTCCTCATTCCACCTTGAAACATCCTTTGCCATTCTATCTCTTTTTACACTTGCTACTCCTTCATCAAGTGCTTCTTGAGTAGCATCAACCTTTTTACTACCATCTGGCACAGGAATTTTTCTGGTCATAGCATCCTTTTCAGGTTCAATGTAGAGACCATCATCTATTCCTTTCTTCTTCCACTCCTGAATTTTCTCCCCCTTTTTGGCATTATCGTCTGGGAGTTGATCAATGAAAAGTACTGTTGGAGGAGCAGTGCCAGTGGTGTGCAGGATCTGAGTTTTGAGAGCCTTTAAATCAGCCTGAGTGTTTTTGAACCTTGACTCCATTGCATTTCTCAGCTGTTGGACATGTTTTTCATGTTGCTGATCTGCTAATTGTGCTTGTTGATGGAGAAAAGGTTGAAACAAGTTCCAGAGCTCATTTGTAGCAGGTGCCCTTTGTGGAGCAGGTGCTTGAGATGGAACAGCAGTTGATTGTACCTTTTGTACTTGTAACACCTGTTGTAGCATATCTTTGAGTTCTGCAACAGAGTTATCAAGCTTTTCAATGCGATCCGTCAATTTCTGGTACTTTAAACCATCACCCAAGTTAATGGGATCATCTGATTTCCCACTAACAGTGGTTTTATCAGTAGTTGATGTAGGGAGTATACTCCAAGCATTAACCACTGATGCCCCTTTTTCTTGGTACTGGGGTCTTCTTCCTTCAACACTTGACAACCTTTTGATGTTGCCAGTAGGATATATAAATCCACTGGCGGTTGGCAGAGGTGCTATGTAAGGAATTGCCTCCAAGGAAGTCTTATTAATGTAACCACTGCCCAACTGTAAACCAGTGGGTTCAACAGTTGTAGTGGCTGCTTCACTTGGACTACCACCAAGAGTTACTTGTAACTCAAGGGGTGTAACCTCCTCAGGTTGTGTTGGTGGGTTAGCAAAGATTGATACATCAGACCCAGTCAGGTGTTGAGGTATATTCTCATTGATAGGTGATTGAGAAGGACTGGTTAATGCCTGGTTCAAATCAATTGCATCCAACAGCAGTTTAGTTGGTGTGGGAATTGTGGATGTGAAGGGTGGTGTAGAAAGTGGATTTGCCCCGGGTATTGAGCTGTGGATGATAGAAACAAGTGTTTCCAGAGCATCATGATGTGGAGACCCTATTTGTACAACCTGTTCTTTTTGTGAAGAAGCAGGAGGAGTTTCGGTTATGGGTTGAGATATTTATACCAACTGCTGTGAGGAAGAAGCAGCAGTGGTTTCTTGTGACATTTGTGTTGTCACAGGCAGGGGCTCTGGTATCTCATCCTCCAGAGTTGCCTTTTTGATGGTTTTTGGGGGTTTTTGAGTTTTTCTTTTTGGGTTTTTGGAGATTTTAGGTGTGGGTTTCAAAGCAGTTGTGCTGCTGCTTTGATCACCTTGAGCAGTGGGCTCAGCAGCAGATACCTGAGGAGCAGTTGTAACTGCTAAAATATGCTCAGGCACCTCTGCTTGTGTTTTGCAAGGTGCTAACATTCTTGAAAAAGTTTCAGTTGTTAAACTGTTTATTTGAGTAGAATCACCTTGGTTTATTACAGCTAAATCATCCTTACTGAATTTCTTTGCAAAATAGTAACTTAAAAACCTTGGAAACAGTAAGAATGATTTTGTTTCAACATTATTAACCAAATCTTTAAAAATTTCCCGAGAATAGTTAAAATTTTCTCCTTGAAGAATTGCATATCCCAGATTTTGAATCTTTAAAGGGATTTCATTGAAAGAAGTGGTTTTGTTTGAAACACATAGTAGGAGGGTATGAAATAAAAACCTGGTTGCAGAAGGAAAATAACCTTTTTCTAAGGTAAGTTTCTTCATCATTGTGGCTTCATACCCTCTTTCAATGAAGTCAGTTTGCAACTCGTTTTTAGTGAAAGAAATTTTACCTTCTTGATCATCGAGTTGAAAGACCTCTGAAATGGATTGTGGCGTGATTTGGACAGCTTTACCCTTTATAGAAGAGTGTATGATGGTTGCAATGTCTCCTTGTTTTTCAAGGGTTGCATTCTTCCAAAACTCCCTTTGGGTCGCCAAATAGATTGGTGCATCGACGGTGAACAAAGTTTTGTACTTTGATTTTGCCATGGTGTTAATGATGGAATCGAAAACATTGGTGGTTCCTGGTTTTGTAAGAAGACCCAGGAGATTGTGAGATGGTTTATGTGGGATTTCTGTGGAAATTGCCTTTTGAGAGGCTGTTTTTGATGAAGATTTGGATGAGGGTTTTGAAGATGACTTCGATTTTGTCATTTTGGAGATGATGATCGAAGAAAGTTGTGAAGAAATGAGATGAAAAACTGCTTTGAGAAGAGAATTTTTAAGAATTCAATTCGACAGTAAAACCCTGTTTTGGTGGTGAATGGGGGATTTTATAGGGAAGAAAGTGAATGCTGAGGTGGCAGCCGTTACAAAAAGTCTGACCAATATGTACTGCCGACGTGACAACCCCTGGTGAAAATGAAGGACAGTACTTTTGTGAAAGTGACTGATGAAGGCAGTGGTATGAAAGCAGTGGATGATTTTCACTATCAGTGGATAGCATATCAGTGGATAAGACACTGCTTTTGAACAACAGAGTTTATCAAATGGAATGAGAGAACAGGAGATGACTTTCAGCAGTGGACAGACTTTTGAAGTATAGCAGACTTTTGAACAATCAGTGGTTAATGGCAGACTTTTAAGGATTTTAATGAAAATTTCATTTTTAGCTATTTTTAAGGATGGAATTTTGATTTTCTGAAAACATTTTGATGCTTTTATTCATAGAAAAACAAGATTTTGCTCGTTATTCCATGTTTAGCATACCAATTCTAGAGACCAAGCTTTCAAAAGTGGTTGTATCAAGTGCTTTTGTGAGTACATCAGCCAGCTGGTCTGTAGTTGGGACATGATGCAGAGAAATCAACCATTTTTCATAGCAATCCCTCACAAAGTGATGTCTGATGTCGATGTGTTTGGTGGTTGAATGGGAAACTGGATTTTTGATGATATTTTCTGCTGCCTGGCTGTCCAACATGAGTGGTGTCTTTAAGGCAGTGATACCAAAATCCAGCAACTGATTTTGAAGCCACAGGAGTTGGGCTGTACAGCTTGCAGCAGCAATGTATTCAGCTTCCGCAGTGGATGTTGAAACAGCTGCTTGCTTTTTGCTTTGCCATGAAACTAAGCAATCACCAAGAAACTGGCACCCTCCTGATGTGGACTTCCTTGTGGTGTGACATCCAGCAAAGTCACTGTCTGAAAAACCTGAAAGCTTGATGTTCCCATTAGCTGGATACCAGATACCAAGTGTGGGAGCACCTTTTATGTATCTGAAGATCCTTTTTACAGCAATGAGATTTGATTTTCTGGGAGCTGATTGACTTCTTGCACAGACACATGTTGCAAACATGATGTCTGGTCTAGATGCAGTTAGGTACAATAAAGACCCAATCATGCTTCTATAAAGTGTTTGGTCAATCAGCTCATCTTTTTCATCAGACATGACCAGCTTATTTGTTGCCATGGGTGTGCTGCATGGTTTACAATCATTCATATCAAATTTGGTTAAAAGTTCTTTAGCATATTTGCTTTGATGAATGAAAGTTCCATTTTTCATTTGCTGTACTTGGAGACCAAGAAAGCATTGCAGCTCACCCATTGCACTCATTTCAAACTCAGCTGTCATGAGTTCTCTAAACTCTTCACACATGGAGTTACATGTGCTTCCAAAAATAATGTCATCCACATAAATCTGGACAATCATTAAATCCTTCCCTCTCCATTTTAAAAACAGTGTTTTATCAATGGTACCTCTTTTGAAACCATTTGAGAGTAGGAAGTTGGAAAGAGTTTCATACCAGGCCCTTGGTGCTTGTTTCAAGCCATACAAGGCTTTGTTTAGCCTGTAGACATGATCTGGATAAAATGGATCCTCAAAACCTGGAGGTTGACAAACATACATCTCTTCTTGAATTGTACCATAGAGGAAAACACTTTTGATATCCATTTGAAACACCTTCATATTGTGGTTGACAGCAAAGGCCAGGAACAGTCTAATGGCTTCCAATCTTGCAACAGGGGCAAATGTTTCATCATAATCAATCCCCTCTTCCTGTCTGTAACCTTGAACCACAAGCCTGGCTTTATTCTTGACAACAATACCCCTTTCATCAGTTTTGTTCTTGAAGACCCACTTTGTGCCAATGGGACTAACCTCTTCTGGCAGTGGTACAAGCTCCCATACTTGTTGTCTTTTAAACTGTTGGAGCTCCTCTTGCATGGCTTCTACCCAGCTGTTGTCTTTCAGTGCCTCTTGGTACTTGACTGGCTGATGGAGTGATAGAAAACCAGCAAAAAGACAAATGTTTTGGGTTTGGCTTCTTGTGAGCACCCCTTCATTTATGTTGCCAATGATTTGATCAGGTGGATGAGATCTCAAGAAGATTAAATCTCCTTGGTATGGTATGATGGCATTGGTTGGTGAAGGCTGCAAATGTGTATCATCTGAGCTAACCACTGCTGGGGACTTTGATGATCCAGCAGTGGCTTCAAAAGGTGGTGGAATAGGAGGTAATGAAGTGGACAACTGCTGACTTTTATCCACTGTTTGAGGGCTTTTGTCAGCAGTGTTTGAGGATGTGGAAGCAGTGGTTGATGGGCTACTTTGGTCAACAACTGTTGAGGTAGCAGTGGTTAAGCTTTGACAACTGTTTTGAACAGCTGGTGCTTTTCCCTTTGTGGCAGACCTTTGAGGGATGATGATTTCATACCCATAGTCTGGTGTTGTATCCTCTGATGGACCTGCACTGTTAGTCTTGACAGCAGTATTTTCAAAAGTAAATTTTTCAAGATCAAACAGATCTGCAGGGTTTGCTGGGATTTTTATTGATGAAAGTTCATTGAACTTTACATTCAAAGTCTCATCCACTGCCTTGGTCCGTGTATTGAACACTTTGTAGGCCTTGGCAGTGGTTGAGTATCCCAAATGATAGCCACAATCAATTTTGGCTGCAAATTTTGAAATGGAATCTTTTAAGTTCAAAATAAAGCATGGGCAGCCAAACACCTTGAAATATGAGATCAGTGGTTTAATTTTATACAGAATTTCATAAGCAGTCTTTTTGTGCCTAGGGTTTATTAAAACTCTGTTCTGGACATAGCAAGCAGTGTTTACTGCCTCTGCCCAGAAAGTTAGTGGCAAACCTGAATCTGCAAGCATGGTTCTGGCAGCCTCAATCAGAGTTCTGTTCTTCCTTTCCACTACCCCATTCTGCTCTGGTGTTCTAGGGATGCTGTACTGCCTTACAATCCCTTTCTTCACACAGAAGGCATCCAACTCCTTATTTTTAAATTCTGTGCCATTGTCACTCCTAAAGCTTTTCACTGGAAGGTCAAATTGCTTTTCAACCTGTGTTACAAAGTCTTGCAAAATGCCTGCAGTCTCATCTTTTGAGTGTAAAAAGAAAGTCCATGTAAACCTAGAAAAGTCATCAACAATAACCAAACAATATCTTTTCTTTTTGAGGCTCATGACTTGAACTGGGCCAAACAAATCCATGTGTAGCATTTGCAAACACTGAGTTGTTTTAGACTCTTCAATGGACTTAAAAGAACTTTTATGCTGTTTTCCTTTTAAACAGGAAATGCAATGTTCAGGACATGAGAACAATTTTTGTGGTAGGCCTCTCACCAAACCATTTTTTGAAATTTCTGTGATTGTCTTAAGATTTGTGTGCCCCAGCCTTCTGTGCCAAAGTTCTGTCTCTTTGTTAGAGGCAGCTGAGAACAGACAGGCATCAGCTCTGGGACACTCTTTTGACATGTCAACAACATAAACATTGCCACTTCTTTGAGCAACAAGTTTAGTTTGACCAGTTTTGATTATTGCTTCAATCTTTTTGACCATTTCTGGTCCAACAATCCTACAACAGTCTTTTGTGAAGAATGACCCAAATCCCTTGTCACTCATTTGGGACACACTCAGAAGGTTGAATTTTAGATTGTCTATTAGATTGACATTTTCAAATTTTACATTTCCAGATTGAACTGTACCAGACCCCAGAACCTTCCCTTTACTATTATTTCCAAAGGATATATCACCCCCTCCATGGATTTTAAAGTCTTTGAGGAGGGCTTTACATCCTGTCATGTGCCTGGAGCCTCCACTATCTACATACCAAAGACTATCAAAGCATGCAGAAGCTCCCTGCACATGAAGTAAAAGGATTAGTTCATTAAGGTCTCCAAAGCCAACAAGGCTTTGGATGGGGTCTCAACAGTGTCTGGGATGGATGCAGAGTGATGGACAGTGGTTAGGTCAGGGGTTTGGACTGTTTTAGGACAGTGTTTCTCTAACCACTGTTGTGGGTCCTGACCAATCACCTGCTGGTAACCAAAAGGATGCCTGTTCACTCTGGGTTTAGAGGGCCTTTTGTAGGCCTCATAAACGTGTGGAATCCTTTGGTAAGACTGTTTTTCCTTGCCTTTCCTGAATTGATTAGCAAGGGGTGCATCAGTAACCTGAACATCTCTTTTGACAGATGTTTGGTTCAACTGTTTTGTGACAGCTGTTTGAACTGGCACAAACAGTGGTTGTTTCTTGGTGAACTTGACAGATGATGATGATGATGATGGACTCAAGGATGTTTTAGCCATGTACTCATTCTTTTTCACATCAAAGTTTTTGAGATACACACATGCTTGAGTTTTGTGGTTTGTTTTACCACAAACAATGCAACTGTCTGCTGGAACAATGACACTTGTTCTGTTTAAATCATAAGCTTTCAAGTGGAAACAATCTTTTGTTAGATGATTCCTTTTCTCACAGAATTCACAAAACAAGTTATCAATTTTTTATTTCTTCTTTCTCTTTTCAGACTCCTTTGCAGCAGAGGTTTTAACCACTGCTGGGATGTCCTTGAGAGGTATGACTTTAGCTTTTGGAGCTTTAACACCATCAGTTGATGTAAAGTCCATTGGCTTGAAATTTTCAAGAATATCACACTCGTCAGACCAAGTGGATTTAAACTGATATTTTTCAAGTTCTTCAAAAGTAGAGGAACTCCTTGTTCTGCCAAGTGTGATTTTGTTACCAAGTTTGTCAGTGATTTTCACTTCTTGGCCATTCTTGTTTGTGGGGATGAACTCAGTGGTTACATCAGTTTTTTCAACAGTGTTTTGAACAGATTTTTCACAAGTAATGCATTCATCATCATATTTTCAATACCCAACCCCAAATTTCACATTACTTTCAATCTGTTTAGCAAGCATCACCTCATATCCTCTGCAGGATTCCACCCATCTTTCACAAGTAATTTGGGTGGATTCCAACTCCTTTTTGCAAACTTGGTATTTTTCTACCATAGTTTGAAGTTGGGTTTTGGTTATGCTTTGCTCTTCTTTTAGACAGCTGATCTCTTTTTCCTTTTCAGTCAATTTGTTTTTAAGTTCTTTTAAAGACTTTTCAAATTTAACCTCATCAGTCAAGATTTTATCCCGAAGGTTTTCATTCACCTCTTTGATGTTAGCAAAAGCAATTATGCAATTGTCAGAACACAGTTTTTCAAGAACTTGAGGAGATACCTTGGCAGCTGCCATCATTGCACAATCACATTGATGATCTTCTTCATCATCAGCTTTCACCTTCTTTTCACCAGCCTTTTCTTCTTTCTCTTCTTCTTTGTCCTCTTCGGACCATGGATCTGTCATTGGTTCAATCAGGGTACCTGAACTTTCTCCCAACAGTAGTTCACCAGCCACTGCAGTAACCACTGCTTCAGTCACCTTATCCACTGTTTCAATACTCAGCTGTTCCTCCTCAGTTTCAACCCCCTCCTGTATTGACTCTAATGCCATCAAACAAAATTCATTGTGAGAAGAATCATTAGAAGCATAGAGTGCAAAATTTTCATCACTAAGGTCTTCAGGCATACTGCTCCAGTCAACAAACCCTTGAGTGAAAAAACTTTGTTGATCTGGTTGTACTGCTACTGGAGCAGTGGTTTGAGGTGCAGGTTGCACTTGTGCCTGGGGAACAGGGGTTTGAACATATTGGATCTGTGGAACAGTAGTTTGGACATAGTGCACTGGCACAGGGGCAGCAGCATAGTGAGCAGTGTTCACTTGAGCTGCTGGGGCATACTGGGCATAGTGCACAGTGCTTTGGTTTTGAGGTCTAGGATTTGAGCTAGGATGAGTAATTATGGGACCAGTAGTTTGACTCCTACATTCCCTAGCGAAATGTCCCAACCTATTACACCTGTAGCACTTGATTTTCGATTTATCCAACCCAACCCTTAGATTCCCATGCAAACCTGGGAATTTTCGCCCTGTTCTTTTGTAAAACTTGCTAGTTCTAACACTTAGCAAAGTCAGTTGGTGCAGGATGTCCATTTCCTCTAAGTCAGTGGGATCAAAATGTTGCAAATCATTTAGTTCAAAACTTAAATTGTCTGACATCTGGTTTTCGTTTGCAGTGAATGCATAACTAGCAGAGTGAGGATCAGGGTTGTTAAAATTTGCACCAGCAGTTATGTCAATGAAGTGATCATAACCCTGATCCTTACCACTGCTCCCAGATTCTTCTTGACCCAGAAGAGCAGTATTACCGAAAGTGTAATCATCAGTGACTTTTCCTGACTCTTGTAACCTCCTTTCTGGTTCAACTCCCTTTCGTAGGTCAGGAGTCGACCGTGGAGTTGGGTCAAGGTCAGATCCTTGAACTCAGGTGAGTTTCGGGTGACAAAAGCTATGGTGTCCCATTTTTCTGGCAGTGACCTGAGGAACCTGCTATTTTGAGTTGAGTTTGTAAAAGTGGTGTTAACATGCCTCAGTTCACTGATGAGACAACTGAAACGCTCAAATTGTTGCGTTAGTGATTCACCTTTAACGTAACAAAATGTTTCATACTGTTGGTTCAGGATTTCCCTATTGTTTTCGATGACTTCTTCGGTTCCCCCAAACTGTTCCTTAAGTGCGTCCCATAACTCTTTGGCACTGTTACAATGTAACAGTCCAACATATATCTCATTGGGCAGCGCTGATGCTATGATGCTAAACGCTTTAGCATCTAGTTCGATCTTTTGAAAGTCGGTTTCGGTATAATTTTCAACTGGTTTTGGAACGAACTTTTTAGCATCTTCAGCGCTTGGCACTGAAGGAACATGGGGACCATAAATGACAGACCTCCAACAACCTATGCTTTGTTGAGCAAGGATGTGACCCATCCTTCTCTGCCAGATGTTGTAGTCATTTTTTTTAGCATAGGTGGTTTAAAAAGCGAGCCGATGTTATTTTTATCATCCTGAGATTGTGACGTCATTCTTGTTGTTTTACAGACACTGAGAAATCAACTTTAATGGTGATTAATCCTTGCTCGGTTTTTCAACGGACGAACAAACGATCAGTATCAACTGTTATGAGCCGAACTATTTACGTCAAAATGATTGTTAAATCAAATTTGACTGTCCAAGCTCTGATACCAATTGTTGGATCTGAGTTTGTTTCTGATTGTATTTTACGTTTGAGATTAAGATGGAAATGAAAGAGTTGTGCAGCGGAATTAATATGAAAACAAACTTTGCATACAATCAAACGAGAGTATTGCTTTGATCAAGACATTTTCAACAAGAAACCGAATGATTGAATTAACTTTCAACAACGATTACAAGTTATGCTTGAATACAAACTCCCCCTCAGCCAGAGCTCAGCGTTTGTTCGTGCAAAGAAGACGGTATTGCAAGAGCTAATAGAACAGTACAAAGTACTAAACTATTTATAGGCACTAGCAAACCACTGAGCATCTTTAGCTGACATCACCATGAAGGTGACATCTAACCTCCTAACAAACTCTAACCTCTGATCTATACAAATACTGATGTACTAACTACTGCTATTACAATTCATTACATAAAAGACACTTAAACAGCTGCTGCATCCTTCCACTGCTGTGAACCCAGCAGTGCTTGTTCGGATCAGCAGTACTAGACTCAAGGCAGTAGATTGAATCAGCAGAGCTTTGGTCTTCCATCAGTCTTTGACATTGGGCAGTAGATGCAAGGCAGCAGTTGTAGGTCAGCACTTAGTAAGATCAGCAGATAGGAGGTCAGCAGATATGAAACCACTTTCAAGGGGAGAGATTTGTATGTAAACATCTGCTTATTCTGGATCCACTGCTCTGATCCAGTTTTGGCTTTAATTATATGTTCCTCTGATAGGGTTCAGTCCCAACATAATTCAATTTGCTTGTATATTTTGTGAAGAAAATGGATAAATTAATATTTTAAATTTTTAAAAATTGGGGGGAATATGTCAAAGTTTAGTATAAATAAACTGGCAATGGATATGCCCATCCCGCAATTGTAAGCAGGGGCGTAGCTACATAGAAGGGTACTGGTTCGGCCGAACCCGTACCAAAAAACCTTTAGTGTTATATATAGGGATATTTTGACATCGCACCTGTAGAAATTTCGCCGTCGAACCCGTAGAATCCTTTAAATTGAACCCTCTGGAAAATTTCCTAACCGGTAGGAAAAAAATTCTGACTGTAAGATTATTCTTCTGCTGTCTCCTATAAACAGTGGCGCTTTCTTTTTGCATCATTGCAACAAATTCCTTGTAATGGATATGCCCATCCCGCAACCATGGGATAAGTGGAGGTCATTAGTTGTTTATATCTTTTTTTTTTCTTGATCTATACGTCTAGCCATGCTCATTTCCGTAGCTTTGATTAGTGTTACTGTGTACAGTCCTACAAATGATCCAAAAGCAGTTGCATTTAAGGATGAAGTGAAAACTGTTCTTGCAAAGAACCTGGAAAAGTGATGAGTTTTGGTATCATAATTTCATGGGAAGATTGTTGGGATGAAAATCTCTTATAACTGACGATACAAAACTGATTAGTTGTTCATACTGCTTGTTGAAGAAATATAAGTAGAAAGGTTAACACTGTTGTGTTTTGAGTTTAAGCGCGTGATGGTCAGTACCAAGTGTAAAAATTAAGGGAAGTTAGCACTGAGGGGGAGTGTAAAAATTGCTAGATCAATTCTTCACAGTTTATATTATCTAAGACTTCGTTTCCTCTTTTGATGTTTTTGTCATTCGGATGCTTGTTTAGGAGCCATGAACGCTTAAATAAGGCTGAAGATATTCACACACCCACCCTGCCTATTTAGACACCTTTGAAATCCTAGACGCCTCGTATAGGCCTATACGGGGCATCTAGACACTGAATTCAAGAGGGTCTGAGTGGGATGTCAGGCACAAAGTTGAAGGGCCTAGACGCCCTGTATAGGCCTATACGAGACGTCTAGGAGTTGGGTGTTTTTTTGGTTGAAAGAATGGGTGTTTTGGTGGGGTAGTTTGATGGTTTTTGGAGAGTGATGTTTTTTTTGAGTGAAAAATTTTGTGTTTTTAAAGAATTTTTTTTTTGTATAAAAATATTTTACCGTTCAGCATGATTCAAGCGGAAGGTTCCGAGAACGAAGAATAGGCTCTACACCATATGCCTAAAGTCAAAATTATTGTAAGTTTTGAATTTCTTATGGTTTTTTTTGTTGCATGTTAGCCGGCCCGCCGTCTTATTTGATGCTATAATTATTATTCTTACTCATTTGATACTTTTTCTAGAACATCACTCCTCAACCCGAACCTTTTTCTAAGTGATCCATCTGACTCGTACCCGTTATGACCTGACCGGACCCTTTTTCCAGGCTTATCTCCTCTATAGGACATTGCTATTATATTCTCTACTGAACCCATTTTCCAGGATTTTCTTCTCTATAGGACATTTCTATATTTGTGACCGATCTAAGAAAGATTACATTGCTATTACATACGTCAGTTATCACAACTACTGGACAACGTGGTTACAGTCGTGTATGGTCACTGTGGTATCAGAGCCACTAATCCGTTGATTACCATTCGATTTCTTAATTTGATAGTACCAAAGGCTTATTTGTGTTTCATATATTTCTCAAAAAAAAAATACGATACACAGAAGCCATATAAATATGGAAGAGGAAAACATAAAAAAGGAATATACAGAATGTATGGCTGTAAATGAGGTTGGTCAATGGAGGAAATAAAGATGGGATAAAAATAAAATCTCAATACTCCCCCTCAAGTTGGAGCATGTAAGTTTCGAATGCCCAACTTGTCGAGTAAAAATTTTAGTTGTTGAGAGCCCAAGTCTTTGGTGAAGATATCCGCGATTTGCATCTTAGTGTCGATATGACAAGGTTGAACTTCTTGACTGTCAACTCTTTCCCGCACAAAATAACAATCCATCTCTACATGTTTAGTACGTTCATGAAAAACCGGATTATTGGCAATATGACGAGCCGCTTGATTGTCACAAAAAAGAGGAGTGGGTTCAGTTAGGAAAACATCGAGGTCCTTTAAAAGCCAACGTACCCATAGAACCTCGCTTACGGTGGAGGCCATGGATCGGTATTCCGCTTCGGCGGAAGAACGGGATACAACGGATTGTTTCTTCGTCTTCCAAGAGATGGGAGCTCCACCTAAAAGAAGCAAGTAACCAGTACGAGATTTGCGGGTGTACGGGCATCCAAGCCAATCTGAGTCACAATATGCCGTGAGTTTGCAACCTCCATCTCGTGGGAGGAGAACTCCTTGTCCGGGAGTGGCTTTGAGATATCGTAAGACACGATGAGCTGCGTCCAAGTGGGGTTGCCTCGGATCAGAAACAAATTGGCTTAATATGTTAACTGAGTAAGCAATGTCGGGCCGAGTTGCTTGTAGGTAAAGCAATCTCCCTATCAATCGACGATATTGTCCAACATCAATCTTTGGTTCTTTTTCACTTCTGTCAAGTTTTAAGTTTTGTTCAAATGGGAATGAACTTGGTCTACACCCTTGCAAACCACTATCTTCAAGAATGTCGAGAGTGTACTTTCGTTGACTCAATATGAGACCTTCCGAGGTTCGAGCAACTTCAATACCAAGGAAGTATTTGAGGTCTCCAAGGTCCTTGATGCTAAAACGTTTATCAAAGCTATCTTTTGTGTCTTGTATTTTGCTTTCATCATTGCCTACTATCACAACATCATCGACATAGATAAGGGCTGCGACGAAGGTTTTTCCATGCCGATAAATGAAGAGTGAATGATCGGCCTTAGATTGGGTGTAACCGAGATCAAGGAGGGCATTGGTAAATTTGTGGTACCAATTTCGTGAGGCTTGTTTAAGCCCATATAGGGATTTTCTTAGGCGACAAACTCTTGTTTCACCCTCTTTAGTGAAGCCTTGAGGAATTTTCATGTACACCTCTTCGTTTAAATCTCCGTGTAGAAAAGCGTTGTTTACGTCGAGTTGGTGTATGGACCAATTTCGTTTGACTGCAACGGCTAAAATGGTTCTAACCGTAACAAGCTTTGCAACGGGAGCAAACGTGTCATGGTAGTCAACGCCCTCCATTTGTGTAAACCCCTTTGCAACGAGTCGCGCTTTGTATCGTTCAACTTCCCCGTTTGGTTTGTACTTCACTTTGTATACCCATTTGGAATCAATAGCACGTTTTCCCTCCGGTAAGTTTTCGAGGGTCCATGTGCCATTATCTTCGAGAGCACGAACTTCCTTTTTCATAGCTTCTTTCCATTTCTCATTTTTGATAGCCTGATGAAAAGTTTTTGGCTCATCGATCGAGTCGATAGCCGCTAAAAATGCTTTGTGAGTATTAGAAAATTTTTTGTATGAAACAAAATTAGATAAGGGATGTACCGTTGAGGACTCTTGAGGTGGTGTGGTTTGAGCATGGTCTACCAAAGGGGGAAGACGAACAATGAAATCTTCGAACCGGTTTGGTTGCGTCTTGATTCGTTTAACACGAGTGGATTGATCTTGGTTGGTAACAAATGGTTCTGTAGTGGTGTCATTTACGGATTCTGAAAATGAAGGCTCGTTGATTTGGCTTTGTCCAGGCCCAATCGTTTCATTTGGTTCATCAATACTCGAGTTTTGATCTTGATCGGGCCCAAGTGTTTCATTTAGATCAGGTGGGTTAGTGGGATGTTGATCATGTGCTGGATCTGGTTCCTCACCATTTGGGCTTTGATTAGGCCCAGTTGAAATGTTTGGAGTGGGTGAACGAAGTTTGTCAGGTCCACGATGTTGTGGACTTTCATCTTCATAATGCATTTTGTCTAGAATAGGATTAAATAAATCTTCTTCTTCTTGCCCACTGTTGATTTTTTTAAAAGGAAAATTGCTTTCATGAAATTTGACATGTCTTGAGACAATAAATTTCTTGTTTTGAATATCATATATTTTATAACCTTTGGTCCCTTGCGGGTATCCTAAAAAAACACCGGGCCTCCCCCTTTCTTCGAACTTATCACCATCGGTTTCGTTGTTACTATAGTAAATTAGACAACCGAAGGTTCTCATGAAGTCATAATCGGGCTTTTGATCAAAAAGAATTTCATAAGGAGTTTTGTTGCTAATTGGCGTTGAAGGTAATCGGTTGATGATGTATGTGGCGGTCAAGACACACTCGCCCCAAAAATTTTTAGGAAAAGTGGCTTCAAATCTTAAAGCCCGAGCGGTTTCAATTATGTGTCTATGTTTTTCGTTCAACGACCCCATTCTGTTGTGGGGTGTGCGGACAAGTAGTTTCAAGAAGAATTCCTTGTTCGCTATAAAACTTCAACATGGCATTTGACGTAAACTCGCCACCATTGTCACACCTAATTCTTTTTATCAATTTTCCAAATTGGGTGTGAACCATTTTATGAAAGTCTGTTAGCAACTTGCTTGCTTGATATTTGAATTTTAGCAAAAATACCCAAACGAATCTACTAAAATCATCAACAATAGTCAAAAAGTACCTTGCCCCCGAGTGAGTAGGGAACCGATACTTTCCCCAAATATCACAATGTAAAAGCTCAAAACAACTATGAGTTTTAATGCCACCAATAGGAAAAGGTTGTTTGGTATGTTTTGCTCTTGAACAAGAGTCGCACCTTTTATTGAAAACAGATTTACTAAGAAAATCAATTTGAGAGAGTTTGTCACCGGAAGCGTGTCCAAGCCTTTTGTGCCACGTATCAATAGTAGTCATCATGGCCTTCCTTTCTTTCCCAATCATTCCCATTCGGTAGAGACCACCCTTGCAATTACCCACACCAATCAAGTTCCTCGTGTGAAGTTTCTGCATAACACAAAAATCGGGAAAAAATGTTTTGGTAGCTTGGAGGTCTTTACTTAAACGACTTACCGACAAAAGATTACAGGTGAATTTGGGAATGTGTAAGACATTTTTTATTTTTATTCCTCCTTGTAAAATACACTCCCCTCTTCCTTCAACGGGTATTCCCGTTGGGAATGAGCACTGGAGTTTCAAACCGGTTATGGCTCTTGTTTTGTAGGATCTCATCTTTGTAAGTGACATGCTCGGTCGATCCCGAGTCTATCACCCAATCATTATATTCATTACCTTGTTCTGTCATGCATGCCATAGGTGTAGTTGCATCTTCATTCAAGTCATTATTTCCTGAAAAATGCTTCAAAAAAAGTTCGTATTGTTCGTTCGTCAAACCTGGAATAGGACTTGATGCCGTGTCGACGCAAGCAACCTTTGGCTTGATTTCTTCACGTCTTTTGTTTCCCGGCCACCACTCGGGATACCCTATTCTTTTAAAACAACCTTCTTGAGAATGTCCGTCTTTCCCACAGAAGGTACAATGCTCAATAACATTATTCAGTTTAGTATCCTTTTGTGCGGGTTTGTCGCGTCGTTGATGAGTGATTCCTTCACGTTTTGTGGGAATGAAAGCTTTGAAGGCCACTGCCTCCACAGTTGGTCTTTTCTCAGCTGTGATGGCTCTCTGTCGTTCATCCTCGGCAACGAGGTGATATGCCGGTGTCATGGCTAGAATTTGTGTTTTAATCACAGTGAATTCTCCATCAAGGCCCATTAAGAATTCGTATAGTTTTTCTTTTTCTTGATGCTCAACTAGCCTTTTTCCAACACCACATGTACACCCATTGCAGGTGCATTGAGGCGTAGGAAGAACCGATTGGAACTCATCCCATAGGCTTCGAAGTTTCGTGTAGTAAGCCGAGACGGATGATCCATCTTGGTGAGTCGTAGCGATTTGGGTTTTTAGTTCGTAAGCCCTTGGTGCGCTTTCCTTTCCAAACCTTTCACGAAGGTCGGTCCAGATTTCCGATGAAGTATTAGCGTATTTGACGCTACTTCGTATCTCCTTCTCCATGGCTGTTGTGAGCCACCCTTTTATCATAGCATCACATCGCATCCATGCCATGTGATTTTCTGCAGATTTATCCGGTTTCTTGATGGTCCCGTCAACGAAACCGATCTTCTTTTTAGCAAAAAGAAAATTCTCCATTTCTTGCACCCAATCGGCAAAGTTCTTATCGGACAGGAGATCGTTTACATGTAATTGTCTTGGGTAATCGGAGGGGTGTAGGTAGTAAGGTGAGTTATGATCGGGATTGATCGGGTTACTGGTGTTGTTTTTGTTTGAGGTTTGGTTGTCGCCTGCCATGGTAGTGACAGTAGAGAGAAAGGAGTTGGCTGCTAGGTTTTCTTTTAATTGAGCAGGGGATGTTCCTGCTCTGATACCATCTTAATTTGATAGTACCAAAGGCTTATTTGTGTTTCATATATTTCTCAAAAAAAATACGATACACAGAAGCCATATAAATATGGAAGAGGAAAACATAAAAAAGGAATATACAGAATGTATGGCTGTAAATGAGGTTGGTCAATGGAGGAAATAAAGGAGTGAATCATGGGATAAAAATAAAATCTCAATACGATTAAGAAGAACACGGCAGTTTAAGTGAAAGAATGACTTGAAAGCTTCAAAAAGAAAGTGTGTCAAGTTCAAGAAGAATTTAAAGTTGGATAATGCAGTCGAACAAGGGTAATTAAGCATTTCAAAAAATTGGAAAGTGAAGATACATATCCGAGACCGGACATGATCCTTGGGACGAACCGGACTCCACTAGAACGGGCATCTAAAATGTCCGCTCCTTAACAAGTACCTCCGAAGACGAACCTCCATTCAAGTGCGTCTGGACGGATGACGTCATCTCAGTTGACTACTATAAATACCCCATCAAGTACAAAGCCAAGTACGATTTTCTGAACCTTCGTCCTTACTTTCTCTCTCTACTTTTCTCTCTCTACCAATACTTATCCTCACACCGGAGGGTGGTCGCAGAGGGGCCCTCCCATCTCTGTGGCGAGCCTAACGGTTTTCTGTTTTGCAGGACTATTCTTCGAGCCCTCTTACAAGATCCAAACCCTCGTTTACAGGCTCCGGCCTAAACACGATTCTTTGGTTCTTCAATTGGCGCCATCCGATCTCAAAGCTCTTAGTCCTTCACTCTGGTGAATTTCTTGAGCAAAGAACTGACAAATGGCGGCCTCAGGTTCTGTGAATCTGGGATCTACAACTGTTAGTACACAAACTACAGCACCAGCAAGTACCGTTTCCATAACCTCAGCTGCCTTAAGCTCAGGACCGGGAACAACCTTGCCATTTGTTCTAATCCCTACTTCGCAAACATCTGAGTTTGATGCGGAGTTTCTCTCCAAAAATGCAAGTCTTCTGCGACGATTGAAAGCACAACAGGCTAGAGACGAACAAATCCTCGGTTTACGAACCAGGTTGTTTGAAGAAGAAGCTCCGGTAAGGACCATGGGTCCTACAATGTTTACCCCTCCTACTTTTTCCACAGTTGTCACCTCGGAAATTTACACTGGGTACGTGCAGGGTTCGTCCGGACCATCTCCAGCTATGACGATACGAAATGAAGTTGAAACAATTAATGATCCGGATCTTACCAAGCCATACCACCCAGTTTCCAAGACTGCCAAGTCCAAGTTCAGCGCCCGCATCACACATGCCAAGCTACCGCCGAAGCTCAAAATGCCAACTACAGTTAAAAAGTATGATGGCACTACCGATCCAGATGATCATATGTTCGATTTCGACGGAGCTGCACGAGTCGAACAGTGGCCAATGCCGGCGTGGTGTTTTATGTTCGCACAAACACTAACCGGGGCTGCCCGGGTATGGTTTGATGCGCTGAATGAAGGAGAGATTAATGATTTCGAAGAATTCCGAAGATTGTTTCTCCAGAATTTTAGCCAGCAAAGGCACTATTCAAAAGAAATCACCGAAGTTCACAACATTCGGAGAAAGGATGGAGAATCTTTGGATAGTTTCATTGACCGGTTTAACCGGGAGAGTATGCAGATCAGTGGGGTAGTTGATCAGTTAAGGATCTCCGGATTCTGTCACGGAGTCCGGAACAATCAGTTGGTCGAAAAGTTACACGAAAATCTTCCAAAGACGATGGAGATACTCATGGAACGAGCCAGAGCTTTTGCTCGAGGCAAAAACGCATGTAACCCAGCTCCGGAGTCAGATCACAAGATGTCTTCCTGGAAGAAAAATGGTGGGTCGGTTTTTGATAAAACTCCATCTGGGAATAGGGGACGATCGCACCCCTACAGCAGGAACGACAGACCTCCACGTGGAAGAAGTTCCGGGTCAAGATTTTACAACTTATCAGATCTTTCCAAAACTCCCAGTGAAATTCTCAGTGCGGAAGGGGCAAACTTCCCTGCTCCACCAAAACTCCGAAACCCGGGTGATAAGAATTCCAAGAAATACTGTGACTACCATCATGCTCGAGGTCACAACACAGACGATTGCTGGTCCCTGAAACAAGAAATAGAAAAAGCAGTGCGATCCGGAAAGCTGTCGCATCTAGTGAAAGAAGTGAAGGAAGGAAAATCTTCGGGAAATTCAGGAGATAATCCGAACAACCAGCCGGCAATTTGTTCCTATCAACCCGGAAGAAATCAAGGATGGACGAATCATAGTATCTGCGATCATAGCAGGTCACAAGGTCCGGAGGATTTATGTTGACAGCGGAAGTGCTACCGAAATCATGTATAAGCAGTGTTTTCAACAGCTAGCTCCACAGACCAAGGCAAAATTGATCCAAGTCTCAATGCCATTGGTAAGTTTCTCCGGAGAGGTGGTGCAGCCCATAGGGCAAATTACTTTGCCGACAACGTTGGGAGATGGAAGTTTGGTCCGAACAGTCAACTTGACGTATCTGGTAGTAGAAGCAAGGTCCGTCCATAATGTTATTCTAGGGAGGCCCGGTATGTGTGCCTTTGGTATCATCAGTTCTACCATTCATGGATCATTAAAATTCCCCACCGAAGCAGGAGTGGCAACTCTGCACTCCGAATCAACGATCTGCGTAGCCGAAATACGACAAAACAAGGGTACTGAAAAGCCTCTGAATCTCCTCACAAAAGAATGGGCCATCCATCCACACTTCCCAGAGCAAAAAATTGCGGTCGGAGCTCAACTTCCTGAACGTACCAAAAAGAAGTTGTGGAAGCTCTTGTCTAATTCGCTCGACGTATTCGCCTGGCAAACCTCAGACATGGTTGGAGTTCCTCGATGTTTGGCCGAACATAAGCTGAAGGTGTCGCATTCAGCGAAACCAGTAGCTCAAAGAAAAAGAAACATGGCTCCAGCCCGAAACAAAGCAATCTCCGAGGATGTACGAAAGTTGTTAAGTGCCGGAATCATCCGGGAAGTACGTTACCAGACCTGGGTTTCTAACCCAGTAATGGTCACCAAGAAAGATAAAACCTGGAGAATGTGCGTAGACTTATCCGATTTAAACAACGCGTGTCCGAAGGATTGTTATCCCTTGCCGGAGATCGATCTAAAGATTGACTCTCTTTCCAGCTTTCGTCTTAAATGCTTCTTGGATGCATATAAAGGCTATCATCAGATACAGATGGCTTTAGAGGACGAAGATAAGACGGCGTTCGTAACCAATGAAGGGCTCTTTTGTTATACCAAAATGCCGTTTGGATTGAAAAATGCCGGAGCTACGTATCAAAGGCTGATGGATAAGGCATTCAAGGACCAGATCGGAAGGAATTTGGAAATTTATGTGGATGACCTGGTCATAAAAAGTCAGGCCGAGGATAACATGATCGACGACATACTCGAAACCTTCACCAGGCTTCGGAGTATCAATCTTAAACTTAATCCCAAAAAATGCTCTTTTGGTTTAGAAGAAGGAAAGTTTCTCGGTGTATGGATAACCCAGTCCGGAATCCAGGCACATCCGGATAAAATCAAAGCAGTAGTCTCCATGCAGCCTCCCAAAACTGTCAAAGAAATTCAGTCATTAAACGGAAAGCTCGTTGCTCTCCATCGCTTCGTTTCAAAAGCGGCTGATCGCTCTATTCCTTTCATGAATGTGCTGAAAAAACGAACGGGAAAAGGCCAGATAGAGTGGACATCGGAAGCCGATGCGGCATTTCAAGAATTGAAAGTTTGTCTTGGGTCCTTGCCTACCCTAACCGCTCCAATCACTGGAGAAACAGTCACAGTTTATCTCTCCGCCTCTCATTTCGCTATAAGTGCAGTACTTGTGGTGCATCGGAATCAAGCACAAATTCCGGTCTACTACGTAAGCCGTATCCTAAAAGATTATGAAACTCGGTACCCGATGATCGAAAAATTAGCACTCGCTTTGGTACATGCTTCTAGACGCCTCCGAAGATACTTTCAAGCTTTCAATATAGAGGTGCAAACTGACCTCCAGATCCAGCAAATTCTCAGAAAGCCAGAGGTCTCCGGACGTCTTACTAAGTGGGCCATTGAACTCAGCGCTTTCGATATCACCTATCGTACCAGAGGACCGGTGAAAGGCCAGGCAGTAGCAGATTTCCTCACGGAGGTACCAACCGGAGAGAGCGCTAAAGAAAAATCCGCCCTGCCAAGGGTATGGAACCTATATACGGATGGGGCCTCCAGCAAAGAAGGATCGGGGGCAGGTTTAATCCTAATAGATCCAGAGGGGATAGAATACACTTATGCTTTACGGTTCGAGTTTAAAACCTCAAACAATGAAGCAGAGTACGAGGCTCTCCTTGCAGGTCTCCAAACCGCGGCCAAAGCCGGCGCCACCTCCGTACTAGCACATGTTGATTCATTATTGGTAGCCAATCAAGTCAGTGGAGAGTACGAAGCACGAGAGGATAACATGGTTCGATATCTCCAGCAAGTTAATAGTTTAATCTCCTCTTTTGACTCTTGCAAGATAGTGCATATACCGCGGAGCAAAAACAAAAAGGCCGATGCTTTGAGCAAGCTCGCATCCGTAGCATTTTGTCATCTATCCAAAGAAGTTCTAGTCGAAACCCTACAAACCCCGGCCATCCAGCAGACGGGGTCAGTCATGTCAGTCTCCACGCTTGAAAACTCTTGGATGACTCCGATTGTGGATTACTTGAAAAAAGGGACGCTCATAGAAGACAAAGCTCAGGCCCGGAAGCTAAAGGTGAAAGCATTGCAGTATCAGATTCATGATGGGCAGCTTTACCGTAAGACCTTTTTAGGTCCGCTCCTAAAATGCTTAACACCGGAGGAAGCCAGCTACGTCATAAGGGAAATCCACTGGGGAATATGCGGCATCCACGCCGGACCGAGGATGGTCATAGCTAAAGTCATGAACGCCGGATATTTTTGGCCAGGTATGCATCAAAGCGCGGTTAACGAGCTTCAATCATGTGAAGACTGCCAGAGGCACGCTCCCATTAGTCATCGAGCCAAGAACAACCTCGTTCCTGTAACATCAGCATGGCCGTTCCAGAAATGGGGGATTGACATTGTAGGTCCTTTCCCTGTTTCCACCGGAGGGGTAAGATTCCTGCTGGTTGCCATCGACTACTTCACAAAATGGGTCGAAGCCAAACCCCTCCGGACCATCACAGGAGATCAAGTGCTGAGGTTTGTCTGGGAAAACATAGTGTGCAGATAGGGAATGCCGCTATGTATAGTCAGTGATAACGGGAAACAGTTTTGTAGAGAAACCGTTCAAGACATGGTGTGAAAGAATGCATATCGAGCAAAGTTTTGCTTCGGTCTCCCATCCCCAGGCCAATGGGCAAGTAGAAAGGGCCAACCGCAGCATTGTGGAAGGCATTAAAAAGCGCTTGGGGAAGGAGGGCGTCTCCTGGGCAGATGAGCTCCCGCACGTCCTATGGGCCCACCGAACGATGCCGAAGACGAGCAATAGGGAAACTCCCTTCAGCTTAACATACGGTACCGAAGCAATCATTCCCGCTGAAGTAGGGATACCTACCCCCCGCATGCAGCTAAGTCAAGAAGAAAATGAACAAGAACTCCTTCTGAACCTGGATCTAGCCGAAGAAAGGAGAGAACTTGCGGCGATCCGAGAAGCGAAATATAAAAATGAGTTGGAAAAACATTACAACTCAAAAGTGAAGGAGGTCCGGTTCAAAGTCGGGGATTACGTCATGCGGAGTAATGAAGCAAGCTTGGTTGAAGGCACCGGAAAGATGGCTCCAAGATGGGAAGGTCCTTACCTGATCAACACCGCAGGAAAGGACGGTGCATATACACTCAAGAAAATGGATGGGACCACCGTACCGCGCACATGGAACGGAACGCACCTAAAGAAGTGTTTTCTTTAAAAACAAAAGTTGTTCTTACTTAAAAAATAAGATTGTAAAACGGAAGCCACGGCCTCCGTCACTCTTTTTTATTTCCCTGTAACGCGGATGGTTATGCCCGCACCGAACGAATTATAAATTCCAAAGACCGTGGAGGGTTTTTCCCACGAATTACATAAAATGTTTTTACTATGTCAATCGGAGAAGCATAACTCCGGATAAGAAAATAGAATAATAAAATTTTCTATCTTTAATAACGTTGCAACACGAGTATAATTTTCGGCCAAACTAGGGATGCTAACCCTAAAAGGTGAGAACGAACTGGCCTCGTTCGTGCTTTTCCTTCATTAAAAATTATCCTAACAAAATAAAATAAGGCGGATCCGCACCTTAAAAAATGAACGTTCAGGAAAAAAGAAAATGTAAAACACAACATGGACGCATGTATAAACAAGTGATTGCATCAAAAATTACCGGACTTGCATAAACCGGAAATTACAAAATCATTTACAGGATAATTGTCAAACATAAGTAAAAGCATCAATGCATTCATCCAACAGGGTGCATATCCCAAACAACCGGACATGTCCACCCTTCTAAATAGCTAAACAAAGCTAAGAAATTCCTAAGGTGCATACCCCAAGGAGCCGGGCATATCCACCTTACTCCGAACCATCATTGGCAAAACGTAGAACTTTCTTAATCTCGGAAAGAGGCGCATTAATAAGCTTCGGAAGGTCCTCTATGACCGGAAACTTAAGAGTATCGAAGCAAGCAACTGCCGCATTTAACTCCTCCGTAGCATTACGATTCAATGATGGAACCTCTTTATAAGGGGTCTTCTTCTGCAGAGCATGGACATATCCCTGATGAAGGCCAGAATTAATACCGATAGAACTCATTGCATTATTAACTGCGGCAACTGCAGCAGTCATTTCCGGACCCTTGTGGATGTTTTTGGCCAGAAGCTTGGCCCCTTCCGAAAGCATCCAAATTTTCACTGCTTAAAGTTCTTCCGCCCGGGCCTTCAGAGAAGCATTCTCCGTTTCAATCTCCTCGATCCGGTCCTTTAAGTCGGCTTCCCCTGATTTCAGTATGTCCCGCTCTGATAAAAGTGTTAGAAAAATGGGTAAAATAAAAGACAACTAAACCAAGAAAAGGACGTACCAGCCATCATACTCTCATAAGCATGGCGGGCATTGTTAAAGGATTCTTCCATCTTTGACAAAACTAACTTATGCTCTTCATCCTTTTTCTTCATCAATTCGGAGAATGCTTTGAATTCCGAAGATATCTTATCCCTGTCTTCCGCAGCCGCAGCAGCGGTCGCTTGAGAAGATTGATTCTGAGCAATCAATGATTTAACTTTCTCCTGCTGAGCCTGAAGATCTTGGGTCAACTGAGTTATTTTCTTCTCCGCGTCCGGAGTTCTCAGAATCTTCCGTTTCAGAGAACGGGTTTCTTTCTCCAAATCTTCCTTAACCGACTCCGCTTCGACCCATCTCCGGTAAACCTCTGTCACAAAAATATTTGATTGAGCCTGATTGGTTAAAACGGCCGCGGCCAGATCTTGGCCTTTCATTTTCCGGCTCCTGGTATGGTCCGCTGGAGTGTTAATATTAAAAAGCATAGTTCGCGCAACCAGAGTGTCCATCACCGAGTCCTTGTTCTTAATATCCCAGTCAGGAATAAATTTGTCTTCAGCAATTGCCGGGTCGATCTCCATATCATCCGAAAAGAAATCTGCATATCGAAAAAAGGACATCAACTCAGGTCCGAACCAAGAAGAGGGAAGCGAAGACACTTGATCTTCCCCATCATCTATAAAACAGTCCGGACCCAAGGATGAGCCCAAATGCGTACCTGAAAAAGTCACCACCTTTGGCTCACTATGAGTTTTTCCCTTATCCACACCCACTGGATTCTCCATCTCCATGCTCTCTACTTCACTATCAGGAACAAAGCCACCTGAATATACAGGGGTCGGTTTATTACGGGCTAATGCGGCCTCCTCCCTAGAAAACTTACCCCCGGTGAGATGCTCATCCAATTCTTCCATTATATTACCTTCAGAATGAGAGTCCTTTTTTGGTTTCTTTGATTTGGGCAATGGAAGAGGATCGGTAGACCGTATCAGAATCGGCTCATTCTTCCTCTTACGAGAGCGAACCTTCAGATCCACGTCCGGTACAACACCCTTGCTTTTCAAAGAAGAAGGTCGATATTGGAGGGCCTCATCCAAATCGCGGACCTCCAGATCGCTATCCACGTCGTCAAGAATTGATTTCTTACCAGCTTGGGATCCGGACAAACCAGCAGCTTCCATTGTTGGTTTCGGAGCAGAGGAAGTATCCTCCGCAGCAACTTGTTCAGGCATATTTTGAGGAATAGAAGAAGTCGCTTCAGCAGCAGATGGTTCAGTCACATTCGAATCCACCTCCGGACGAATCGGATGAGCCGAAGGTTTCACTTGCGTCATAAAAGGAACGTCACCTTCGCCCTGCTCCCCGAAGTCAAAATCAAAAACATCAAAGCTCGGAACTTTCAGAGCATCTCTCAAAGACATTATAGCTCCTGCAATTACAAAGAAAAGTAAGTTAGTAAATAAAACAAGAAGGCCGAAGGGGGAGTAAAGGGTCGGAACTTACGATCACGCTTTCGGCGAATAATCGGCCAATCCTTATCCCCTTGGGCCCAGGAAAAACTAACTCGACCTAACCAAAGGAAATGTTCGGGAAGGGGACGAATGGGGGATTTATGCTCAATTAGGGCACGGACTAAATTTTCACTAAAAACGAAGTCCTCTCCGAGATCAAAAGACATCGTTTGGTCTTTAAAGCGCCACCTCATATCCTCCGGTAAGCAGCGGTCGTCCAGCCAGAAAAAATTATCTTTCCAATTCTTTAGGCTAGACCGCTCGCCGGAGGATGGAGAAGGTACACCCTTTCGGTGCACAAATGTATACCAGTCTCCGGCCGTGATAAATTCATAAAAATATCGAAAGACATTCAGATCCGGCCTCTGGTCTAGGGCTCGGCAAGAAAGTTCGAAATGATTGATACGGCTAAGGCCGAACGGGTTAACTTGGCTAATATGAACCCTAAAGAATTGAAGAACCCTAATCAAAAAACGAGAAAATGGAACTCTATAATTTGCAAAATTGCAGATGCGAGTATAAAAGGGAAACTTCCCTTGACGGAATGGATATATGGCTTCCCTTTCGGAAGGAAGGATCGGGTGAAGATCTAAAGGAATCCTATAATCTCTAATGAACTTATCCAACTGACGTTGGGTAAGCACGCTCACGCTCTCCGACAGATTCTCCTTACCAGGAGCCATACCTTTAAAAAGTAAAAAGGAAAGGGACGCACCTTTCTTTGAAGAAGAAGAGGAGATTAGAGAGGATAACAGCAGAGAAGATGAAAAAGGAGAGAAAGAAAAGGGTAAAAATGAAGGGGTAAAAACCAAATTTATAGAAAAAGTAAGTCGGTTTGGGGGGCCATCATTTCAACCGTCACTTCCCACGTTTCCCAACACGGGGTTCGCTACCGTCACCAGTAGGTGACTGACGGTCAATATGATGAAAGTCACCCACACCATTCAAAATATGACACGTCATCGATTCAAGACCACTCCAGCAGTGACACGTCATCCGAATAAGACAAAAAGCTTGAAATAACAGTTTGCTAAAGTCTTTACCTTGACTTACCAAACTGGGGGACTTGAAAATACATATCCGAGACCGGACATGATCCTTGGGACGAACCGGACTCCACTAGAACGGGCATCTAAAATGTCCGCTCCTTAACAAGTACCTCCGAAGACGAACCTCCATTCAAGTGCGTCTGGACGGATGACGTCATCTCAGTTGACTACTATAAATACCCCATCAAGTACAAAGCCAAGTACGATTTTCTGAACCTTCGTCCTTACTTTCTCTCTCTACTTTTCTCTCTCTACCAATACTTATCCTCACGCCGGAGGGTGGTCGCAGAGGGGCCCTCCCATCTCTGCGGCGAGCCTAACGGTTTTCTGTTTTGCAGGACTGTTCTTCGAGCCCTCTTACAAGATCCAAACCCTCGTTTACAGGCTCCGGCCTAAACACGATTCTTTGGTTCTTCAGAAAGGAAGGATGAAATCTCTAGGGAAAAGGAAGAAGAGCATTTCATGAACTATGGGGAAGATCGAGTGGCAGGCAAAACAAAGGGAAGAAGTTCCACAGAAAGAATTTATGGTTTCAAGCTCGGCCACTCGAACATGGAGTGAAATCTGGTACATAAACCCGACTATACGAATCACATGGTATGTAATCATATTTTTTTCAGGGGAAAATTACGAAATTGTTGGTTGACCTAGAGGGTTTTCAATTTTGTCACCCTCCTGCGTCCTTGGAAGGACCACTGAGCTTCGGAAGAGTCCGCATGTTATGTTAATGCGTCCATGTCCGACAGACCACTCCCGTGCGTCGGCGGACCACTTCCGAAGCGTCAGTGACTCTTCCGAAGAGTCAGCCAAAATGGGAGTGGTCCGCCGACGCACGGGAGTGGTCTGTCGGACACGTGTCAGATGCTTGCTACATGGACTCTTCAACATGATACGCCGGCGCATCCCATGCTCAGAGGTCCTTTCACGGACGCATGAGCGTGACAAATTCGAAAACATGGTTGTTCAACGCACATTTTCGTAAATTCCCCTTTTTTTAGTGTGTTTAAAAAAAAACTAGTTTTATACCGTCTCTTGGTCGAGTATTTTAATGTCCATAATCACAAGAGTATTAATAACCATTCCAAACAAAAACATTATTTGTTTAAGAAAGGGATACTGTGGGTAAATATATAAAATACAATATCGTAGACTAGACATTAAAATGATGTTAGTTAGCACGTAGAATATCAAACCGAAGAACTTCTAAATAAATAGAAAACGAAAATACGAACCTAACCATATAATACCAACGTTGTAAAAACCTGTTTTTTATATTTTGAATAGCTACAAAACGAAAATACGAAAAAAACAAAATAGTTGAGTGGAGGAATCAATGCAAAACCCTCGTAACTGTAGAATAAACTCTCCTATGTATCTCTAATCTCTGTTTCTAAAAAAGTTAGGAAAAGGGCAAAGGAATGGCTGACGGTTCTTCGGTGAACAGCAACCGAAAGGGAAAAGCGCCCAGTGACGTGGACGATTATTTTGAAGTCGAGGAGGAGATCGAGATAAAGGGTAAGCATTCTTTGATCATGATCGTCGTTTTTTTGTTGTTTCTTGAGCTCTTGGTTTGATTTAGTGCTTAGTTTTTCAATATACTTGTGTGTGTTTGATTGTATCTCTTAGTCAAGATTGACACCGGTAAGATCATATCACTTAAAGCCAAAGGCTCGGACACTATCGGCAGCATCAAAGTCAAGATCCAGTATGAGGAAAATATACCCTTTGAGGAGCAGGAACTGATGCTCAACGGAAAGCTTCTTGAGAACATCAATACTCTTGCCAACTTGCCTATCAAGAAGCGATCACCCACCTTCACACTTATGCGTAAATCAGAGGAATTTATGGAAATATTTGTGAACACCTTCACCGGAAAAACCATCTCTTTGTTGGTCAAACCCACATACACCATGAATTTTTTGCAGGATTAGGTGGTTTGACCACCAAAAGATCACCTCTAGGTGGTCTTGGAAGAAAAGAGTGAAACTAGGTATATAGTGATATTATATAGCGATATTCATTGGTTTTCTGACACAAATCTGCCATATATATGAATATCGCTAATTGGTATGCATATATATATGAATATCGCTATTTGGTATGTGTATATATATGAATATCGCTGATCCATGTTGATATATAAATGAATATCGCCAACTCAATTACATATATATATCAATATCGCCATTTCAGCTACATATATATATATATCAATATCGCTATTTGGAATTACAACTTCAAAGAAAGTCGCTGTTTGAATTGAATATGTTAAATTAAAGTCCCTGTTTGCAGAATAGTGTGGGATGTGAATATTTTCAGGGCATTTAAAATTGAATGACACATTAATTAATATATCTTTGTTTCAAACTAGGAATGTTGAGAAAAGTGAAGTGCAATTAAACAAAAAAAGAATGGGCATAAACTATTAATATCAAATTTGTGCTTTCACATGAACATGGATAACATGAGCCATCAGCGTAATCCAAAGATTAGCCATGGGTTTCGAGATTTTTATTGGGGGAGTTAATTAATTAGGCCAGGGGTGTGGTATACCGCCCCTGGCCACATAAGCTTCAATAGCGCCCTCTGGCGCCCCACCCCCACCCGAGCCCGCAATTGAAGGATCGCTATAGCCCGCTCGCCAACCCAGTAACGAGCAAAAAAGCGGTTATTACGAGGATTTTGGTCAAAAAGACCGTTTGGCAACGGGCAATTTTTTTAAATTAAGTTTTAATTTTTTATTTTAATACTATAAATACACTACCCCTTTACTCAAATTTTCATCTCTTCTTCATCTACTATTCATCTAAAATCTTTACAATTTTTTTTCATATTCACACAATGTTTCCCAACAACCAAAACTCGTGGGATCCCAACAATCCGTTTTGGACAAATTTAGCAAACAATCCCAACAACGAGCAAGAAGAACGTTACCGAAGAGACCCGCAAACGGGTGAGCTTGGGCATTATCCGACGCCACCTACCACCCCAACCTCCCTTCATCCGACCACGCCACCGATTCCCGGTTTTTATGGATACTATTCCCAACCGCCAATTTTTTCCCCAAAACGTTGGAAAAGGATCGATACGAGAACGAACCGGAACCGAGAAAGAAGATTCGGACACACGTTAGTTTTTATTTTTTTGGTTTTTTTTCGTGTAAACTCGTTTGATTATGATTATGATTCTTGCTACTTTATTTTTTGCGAATTTATTAAGGGGATACAGAGTGGGCGGCAAACTGGTGCGGCAAAAGGTGTTTGCCGCGCGGTGAAGTTTGGAAGCGGTAACAGGTTGCCGATGCGGGGAGAGGGAGCGTAGGAGAGAGAGAGGGGGGGGGGGGTTCATGCCATCTCAACCAATCACATCTTTTTACATTTTTTTAAATAGTTTACCAATTCATGAAGTGTCTAACCATTGCCAACACTTTTGAGCATAGTTTAGACATTTTTCATTGAATGACATGGCACACTCTCATTGGTTAATTTTGAAGTTTACCACTTTTAAGTGTCTAACCACTATCTACACCCTAACATATTAGTTCCAATCAGCGATTCTTTAATGTTGTAATTCCAAACAACAATGTTCTTAAATGTATCATATACAAACAGCGACTTTCTCAATTTATATATATATATATATATATATATATATATATATATATATATATATATAACTAGGTTATTCCCCGGGTAGATACCCGGGTAGGAAAATTTAAATTACAATCAAAAGCAACAATAATATACGGGTTCAATAGTCATCAACACACCCTTAAATCTTTTTATGAATATGTGTGTTGAGAAATGATATGTTTTTTATTTAAAAAAAAAATACATTTAAACATGAACCTTGAAATAAAGGAAACGTTCCGTTACTTATGTAGATATTAAATTACATTAAACTGAAAAATGTAGCTCCCAATCATGAATTTCTCAACTGATTCGTGTACATATAAAAATTATTCTAAGGTTCTTAATACACGATATTTTTCTAAGCAAAATAAAGATACCTTGGATGTGGATCACCCTTGATAAACTCATATAAACTCAACTTGAACTCTTTTAGTTGCAAAATCTTAATACACGATATTTTTCTAAGCAAAATAAAGATACCTTGGATGTGGATCACCCTTGATAAACTCATATAAACTCAACTTGAACTGTTTTAGTTGCAAAAATATGTAACATATTTCGACCCGAACCTATTTTGTGACTGGTCATTCAACACACCCACTCTCCGGCTCCTGTTGTTCTTTATCATCGTCATCATCTCCTTTACAACCTCTTCTTCCACATTCTCGGTCTCTATATTACTCAAATGCAATTCTACAACAGTTAGTTTTCCTTCTTTAAATTCTCTCTACATTAACATTGAACAAAACCCATTATTACTATACTACCATTTTTTAATAAAAAAAAGAAATTTAAAAGCATATACCTTGAAGCTATGGATCTCATTCCGAAGCCGATCCTGAATGCTCCTTAGCTCATATAGATAATGATACTCAAAACTTTCGACATTTTCCTTTGACAACTTTGGTCCCACAAAGTAAATAGCGGTAAGTACAATCGGACATAATGCAAACGGCACGCAAACCACAGTAAGAATTTGTTTAGTCACATTTAATGAAGAATACGGCTACATCTACATATGATTGTAAGGTAAGTTGCTATGTGCTTATGATCAATAACGAATTAATTTGATAAATAGTCAAACTTTATGATGAATATTACGAATCGAACTGAGTAGATAATTTTCTACATTAATACAAAACTAAAAAAAAGGTCATTAGTTAACTTTTTTTATGTAGCTCAAGTGGGTGAAGGCATATTTGATAACAGTCAAATAAGAGCTAAATGGGTCTTTAAACATAGAACTTCCTAAATTATTTAGAACAATATATAACAAAAACAATGAAAAATATAATTTTGGTTCTGAATTAACTGATCCACCCTCTCTCTCCTATTATTTTTAGGGTGTCATTTCAAGTCCTAAATAAATTATAAACAAAAACAAAGGCAAAGTTACTCACCGAAGCCGCTTTAGACTGAAGATCAGTAGTAAGGTGGTCTTTAAGAGTAATCACAACAGGGTACTCAGAAGCTATAAAAACATGATTCTTTATAGACTTTAAACACTTGATCAGTTGAACCGGAGTAGTCAACGTCCTATGAAGACATAACCAAAAATTCATGATCAGCATTATGATTAGCACAATAGTCATCAAAATCTCCTTTAAGAGTTTTGATCCATTTGACTTCATTTTTAAAAACTGACTATAATTTTCTTGTTATTGTTTTCAATTACAACAGGAATGGGTGTGGGTGCGCAATTGTTCCTTCTTATGAGCCAACTCCAAGGATAAGTATTGTAAAATGGGTACCAGTACCGAATATAACTGGTACGGTACCGGAATTTACCGGTAAATCAACCAAAATACCGGTATCAAAAAATAGAAAAATGGGTACCGGTACCGAAAATAACCGGTACGGTACGACACCGGTACCCGGTACCAAATGCTCATCCCTAGCTAACTCCTTATAATTTTGCATGTGCTGTGAGCAAGCCAAACAACTTAGCCGTTCAAAAGCATTAGCTGGTTTTTATTCATTTACTACTGATAATAGAAATGATTGACTTCATATATTTACCTAAAAGTTGTATACATCAAATTTTTAGATAATCTTATTCACAAAAATGAAACTGAACCTCCTAGAATAGAAAATCACATTACAGAATAAGTATGATAATACCTCAATTGCTATGTTTACTTGAGCTGTGACATATTCATATACTTCAAATAGGCATTCCAAATGATTTTCACTACGAAATCAACTAACCCACAAAAAACCGCCATTAGAGACCTTAATCGATGACCAAAGGAATGGTAAATCGAAATCTTACACAATCAAATATCAAATAAATGGGAGGAGATTAACCTACATAGCGTTTTACATAATAGAAATAAATAATAGAGCAGCGGAGATTAACCTACATAGCGTTTTAGAAGCGTGGTGTTTCACACTATTTACATATAATTTCTTACAATAAAAATCGTAGTAAAAATCGTAACATCTATAAAAAATGGGACGTTTGAGTTGTTATCTTGGTGAGGCCTTCAACATCTATAAAAATCGTAGTAAAAAGTAGTGTTAAAAGTTAAAATAAATAAACAAAACAATTTAGAAGATTAAGAATTTGAATACACATTGTATATATTATAAAGATACACCATTATCTATTATATAAAATGTACAAAGAGTAAACTGTTAAAAGTTAAAATAAATAAACAAAACAATTTAGAAGATTAAGAATTTGAATACACATTGTACAACTTTCAGTCCATTTAACCTTTAATAATTTAGAATCCTATTCGAAGTACAACCCAAAGTAACCCTTTTACATATAAATGTGTAAACCTTGCTGCTTTTGGGTTTATCATTATTTTTAGTACACGATTTATTTTTTAAATTTAAAAGAATTTGGAAATATTAAGTTGTAGCAGGTCAAGCCATCCCGCCCAGTTTCGACCCAATTAAAATTACACATTTTGACCATTTACCCAACCTGATAATTTAGTCACGCTCAGTGATTTATGTGAAATCTACTTAATTAAAAACAATGTACAACCGTCTACTTAATCTTCAAATTCGTTCTCAACCTGTTAAGGGTGGTTAATAAAGCAATAGCGTCTTACTTCTTAAAAAACGGGCACAAAAATATGTATAAGAAATATGAATGCAACACCAAAAGAAAAAAAATTACCTACCCAAGTTCCACTGATAACCAAAGGAGTAGAAAAACTTGGATAGAAAACAGAGGAATGGAATTGGTTTCCATTTGAAGTGAGATCATGAATGAACTCCCTAGAAGTTAATGGCCACGCTTTCACAGATTCCTCACTTCTCCTTTCAAGTCCTAGCACACATGGTTAACGACTCCTGAATGTGCCTGATAACCGAGTAAGGCGTTGAAAAAAAAAACCATACAAATATCCAAATTAGAGAGAAGTGCAATTGTAGTTTCATCAACATAAAGCAACAACAAACTTAAATCACAAACCATTCAATGATTTTAATCTGAAGAACAACCTCTGATCATCTCCGTAGTCGGGTTCGCAGTAGAACCCTAGCCGCCGCAAAACTAACGATCTCCGTTGTCAGGTAGGTTCGTAACGGAACCCGAATGTTGAAATTAGAGCATCAACTTCAATGGTAACAACACATTAGCAATGATCACTTCATTGCTCCACAAAAACGTAGCCGAATTCAAATACCATAATATTACCTTCAGATGCTCCCCAAACCTCCTTCCATAAAATGTTTTGGGCATTATACTTGATTTTATTAAATTAGTCAAAATTTAACAATTTATATCATAACCTTAAGATTAGGAATACAACGGAATAAAAACAGATTATTGAAAAACTCTAAAATCTTATCATAACCCTTTTTGGCATATTACCCAAACCACCCGACCAGCCTATTCTTTTAACTCTAGCACAAATGATCATATATACTTAACCATAACTACCACTGTGTCTTGAAGAATAACCATCAGAGGCTCCATAAGCTTCACCACCACTTCCCTGAGAAAAATTGAGCAAAAAAAATGCATACTATTAGATAAAACACTTGGCATGTAGTTGATTAAGAGATGCATCAAACGTAAGCATGAAAGTTGAAACTGATGCAACAAAATTATTTAAAATTGCAGGATCATAGATGTTGGCATTCATATCTACATAGTAGAAATGATGCATGTAACTATATGATACAGGTATCTAACTTCATAAATATTACCTAAATTTATGTGAATTTGCTTTTGTAAATTGTAATATCACCTCTCTTAACTACAATAACATGATTAAATAACACGATAATTGAGCAACACACAATGAACAATTACGCAAACCTGTAACAAACTGAATGTGTATTACCTTCTATTAGATTCTTGATAGCAAGATACCAATATCGAACAACCCTAAATTCCAATCGGTTGTTGTTCTAATCATCTCCTGAAAAACAAAAGATCAATTAACACTACTCGAATGATATAAATCTCTAAATGCACTATAATCGACCTTTTGATTTTCCATAATATACAAACAAAATCTATGAAATCAAAATCTGAACAATAGATAATTAACGGAATCATACCTTGGTGTGGACGACATTTACCAGATCTTCAATAAAACAGATCCAAGATCGAGATACCCTAGGTTATACCGATAAATCAAAACAGTAACAAAATAACCACCGATTTGAACAACAAACCATTATCTGATGGAAAGAAATGGCGATTTAAATTGAAGATGATGAAGGGATGACGAAGTGAAGATGGAGAATCGCCTTGATTAGGAGAGGAACAACTTGTGCGGCCGATCTAGGGTTTCTTCAGCTATGTTTCTTTAGGGTTGTGAAAGAAGAATGAGGAAAAAGGAAATATAAAGGATCCATTATCCATCATGTTTGACCCATATTCTGACCCGAATTAATCCGGATCCCGCGTCCAAAGAAAAGTGGACGGGATTTTCCCGCCAAAATGCACAATCTAGAGGGGCTAATAGCTTGACACATCAGCAAAAGTTTTCACATTTATTATATATAATAGATGTGTTTGCTGTTAATAAAAAAAAAAACAAACAGGGACTTTAATTTAACATATTCAATTCAAACAGCGACTTTCTTTGAAGTTGTAATTCCAAACAGCGATATTGATATATATATGTAATTGAGTTGGAGATATTCATTTATATATCAACATGGATCAGCGATATTCATATATATACACATACAAAATAGCGATATTCATATATATATGCATACCAATTAGCGATATTCATATATATGGCAGATTTGTGTCAGAAAACCAATGAATATCGCTATATAATATCACTATATACCTAGTTTCACTCTTTTCTTTCAAGACCACCTAGAGCTGATCTTTTGGTGGTCAAACCACCTAATCCTGCAAAAAATTCCATACACCATCCACCAAGTGAAATCTGAGATCAAGCGTCAGGAAAGTATCAAATGGGACGAGCAGGTGTTGGATCTTCAACAAAATGGTTCTTGGGAACATGGGTACCATTTTCGACTTCCACATCAATAGGAAATCGACCCTTACACTTATGCGTAGATCAAGCGGATGCGCAGGATTCATGAAGATCTTCATCAAGGGAGACACCAGACCGTTACTCAGGAAGTCAAACCATCAGACACCATCTTCGACTTAAAAGCCAAGATCCAGGATTAGGTAGGTATTCCCTCTAACAAGCAGGAGTTGATCTTCAATGAAATGGTTCTTAGCGACAACGATACCCTTGCTGATTGTAACATCAACACGGAATCCACACTCACACTTATGCGTATATCAACAGGATTTATGCATATATTCGTCAAGACCATGACCGGAAAGACCATTACTTTGAAAGTCAAACCCTCAGACACCATATACAATGTGAAATCTATGCTCTATAATAAGGAAGGTATTCACCCACGCGAGCAGAGACTTATCTTTGCCGGAAAGAAAGTGGAGGATAGCGCTACCCTTGCAGCGTCCCCGATGAATCAACCCTACACCTTGTTTTATCACTGGCGGGAACACCATGGTATTATTTTAGTTAACACCATGGTATTACAGGAGCATCCTTGTGTCTTTTGTAGCATTCCTCTTTTGTTACATGTTGTCAACAAGTTTTTTAATTAACTTGAAGCCTATCCTACAAGAGTGTTGAAAATATTGAATGAATTTATCGTAAAAGATTTATCACATGCGTGGTAGGTTCGATTCAAATAAAAACAACTCAAATACATAGGTATACATATGGTCATGAAAAAGGGAGAATATTTGTAAAATGTAAGATGGTTGAGAGGTTGGAACTAGAGATGTACAAATCGTTTTTTTTAACTGTTTCGGTTTTTAATCGAAATAGCTAGGGGTGTTCATCGAATCTAATAACGAATTTTCGAATTATTCGAATTGAATTTTTCAAATTTTTATTTTTTTACCTGAATTCATATTCGATTCGATTAGTATTTGAAACTTGAATTCGAATAAATTCGATTTAATTCAAATTCACCCTAAACAATAAATTATTTTACTTTCATTTTTTAAAAACTACTACAAACTAATTATATTCAACATAAATATAATAATCTGCAAAATTAATTAACTATCAATATGTCAAAATACCAAAATTTAGAACATAGGTTGGTTACTGATAGCGATTAAAGTTAGGTAAAAATTTAGAAATAAATAGTATGGTCTATTTGTCAGTATGTTTAGTAATGTTTTGAATAAACTTATCACTTATGGATGTAGTTCATACTTTGGCCAAGTTTAGAAGTTATATGTGTGTGTATATATATGTTTGTGTGTGTATATATGATGTGTGCAAAATGCAACATATAAATTACATCAATTGTGGCATAAAACTAACCCTTTTTTAGTACTAATGTTGGAAAAAGTGTGCTTTTGTCTTCCTTTTGTATTTTCAGGATTAAATGAGCTCAAATTAACAAAAGAAGCAAAAAGACATCAAAATCTAACATAAATACAAGAAAAGGAACAAGACGTGACATGCCCGACCCCACGACAACATCTTCCCAAGCAAAACAAGATAACAGAAGACTGAACACGCCCCGTGCTCAGCCAGCACGGGGGCGTGCCCAAGTGTCAGCAGAAAAGACAAAGTGGTAGAAGCTTCTATTACCCACCACGGGGCCGTGCTCAGCGGACACGGGGCCGTGGTTAACTATAAGATTCGCACAATCCAGGCAAATCTTCATAGTACAAAGATTCTTCTGCACACGGGGTCGTGCTCAGCGGACACGGGGGCGTGGTCAACTAATAAGACAAGCTGCAATAAATGAAGAAAGAGAAGGATGTGGACACGGGGCCGTGCCCGAGCTTCTGTTCAGCCTATAAATAGGAGTGCTTGGCTCAAGCTCAAACCATCCCTTGGCACACCACATCTCTCACACTTCACCCACCACCCACCACCACCATAACACCATCATCCACCACCATCATCCATTGTCCATCGTAGAGTGTGTGAGTCGTCTCGGGATCCAAGATTGATCGTAAGAGTTCTTGACAATCAAGGCCATGTTTGCCTAAGTCTCTTACATCACTTGGTGAAGACAAGTGTCTAGTGTAATACTTTTTATTTTTAATCTTTTCGCACTTTTTACTTGGTTTTGTATTAATGACTTTAATAACTAGTTTCTTATGTTGAAGGTGATCTTTCCTTATCGTTTGTCCGTGGTGTCTTGGCATTATTTTACTGTCTATATAAAATAAAAGATTTTCACCATTCATATCTCCATGGTCTATATGGAGGTATGTTGGCTACCTGGTCGGGGGTTAAGGGGACGGTTTGGTAAAGGTCTTGCCATTGTTCAGCGTTTAGAGGTCATGCAATGGACCTGGGTCAAATTTAGTAGGACCTCCTTCAATACTTCATGGTATTAGATGGCGGGGGTCCAAACTCTTTGATCCCCTCATAAGTTAACTACTATTAATACTATAACCCGGCTATTTAGGACTTTATCCCTGCTGACTCAGACTACTTAGTCGAGGGTAACGTCACCTCCAAAAGAGGGGCCTACCATAATTTGCATTAATAACTTAATTCATTATCTTTCAATAATCCGACCCTTTAGGATTGTATCCTTGCTGACTCAAACTACTGGGTTAAGGGTAACGTCACCTTCAAAAGAGGGGCCTACTACAATAACTAAGATAATCTCTTAAATAAGTGCAAAAGTGCGGAAATAATCAAAGGTTACACTATACACGAGTCGGAACCAAGTGATTCATCTTGTCTATCTGTTTTTTTTTTTTTTTTTTTTCAGCATTTTTAGTTAGTTTTTATTTTTCTTAGCTTAAAACATTTTTCTAAACTTTTTATTTGATTAGACGTTGAGGATAAACCGGTACTAAAAGCTCTTGTGTCCTTGGACGACCTCGGTATCTTGCCAACACTATACTACGCTCACGATGGGTGCACTTGCCCATATGTGTGTTTAGTGTTAGTAAAATATCGTGTTTTATAAATTTAAAACTTGACTAAAAAGTGTTAAAGGGGCTTAAAATATACACCTAATATATATAACACTTCACACGCATCAAGTTTTTGGCGCCGTTGCCGGGGACACAAGGATTTTAAGAAAGTTAGGAATCAACGGCCTAATCGTTTTTCTTATTTTTCATTTTTTTTTTAGGATTTTTCTTAATTTTTCAGCTTCTGCAGAACTCAGCACGGGCCGTGCCCGCTGAACACGCCCCGTGCCCAATCATTGGAACTGGCAATCTTGTTTTAAGTCAGACAGTAAGCTAAACACGGGGCCGTGCCCACTCAACACGCCCCCGTGCCCAAGTTTCAGTTACTGAAAACAGAACCGTAAGATCCCGACGGTTGGTAATTTCTGACACAAACATGAGTGATACTGATACTTTTTACTTTCGGCACTCTTATGGTACTATGTGGTGTCAATTATGTGGTGGTAACCATAAAGAATTAGAATGTTATTTTCTAAATTATAAACCCCACTATATAGACCCATCATTTCCTAGTATCCTTAAGAGGGGCGAAAGTAAAAATAATCCCTATCTCTCCCTCGAATGCTCCCAACCGGATATTCTAGGAGAAATGCTTCTCGATGAATTATTTCAACTAGAAGATCTAATTATTAATTGGTTAAAGGAACTTAGGAAAGCTTTCAATGATCTTTTCCAAGACGATAACCAAGAAGAAGGGTTGGAAACGCATTCAAACAACTTCGTTGTTTCCGACGATACTCCTAACTCTAGTGAGGACTTGAGCGATAGTTGTCCCTGTGTTGATTGTGCCGTGAAGGACTCCCCATCGACTTCGTTCGATGCATACATAGACCTGAGCGATTCGACATACACCTTCTTTAACGAGAGCCCGGAAAAGGGTTGGACTTGTCCACCTACATATAGCATAGGAATCACCCTCACCGACAACCTCTTGCGTTCTCGTCTTAATCTAGATCAATTAAGGTATCTTAGGCACTTTGGGGTTGTTCCATCCAGTAAGGAACCGCCCGATCCGGAAAAGTTCCTTGAAAATAGACACACTTCATAAAACAGCCTTCCGACACGGGGCCGTGCCCAGATCAACACGCCCCCGTGTCCACCGAAAGATTCCCTTCTGACTTTTGTCAGAATACGGACAAAACGTGTCAGGATCTTGCCTGCACACGGGGCCGTGTCCAGCCGACACGGGGCCGTGTCCAGCATGCTGTCGTTTTCTATAAATGCAGCCAAGAATCCTGCACATTTGGACCATCCAGGGACAGAGATTTGAAAGGATTTTCTAACATTCCATCATAGGTATGTTCTAAAAGAAGGTTCTAACAAACATCTTGTCCTTTCCTCTTTTATCTATTACCTTCTTCTTCACCTTTCTTGCAACAACACCTCCATTGAAGCTTGATTTCAAGCTTCATTTTGATGATTGTTGAGTTTTTATTCAAGGAATCGTGTTAAAAATAAGTTACACAACATTGTTTTAAGTTATTTTTGTTCAAAAACACTTCATAAGTTGAGAAAATAATTTAAAACTCCAAGATTCCTTGTTCTAAAAATCTGCAGAAAGATGAACACGGGGCCGTGCTCACTGAGCACGGGGCCGTGTCCGTGATACTGTTTCATTAAAACAAACTATTTTTGGTATGTTTTCGTAGAATGTCTAGCCAAAATAGTGGAACCTCTTCTGCGCACTCAAGGAACAGTCGACGGGAAAGGAAGCCATCGATTGAAGCAACTCTCGTAAGATACGTAATGGCGCTACATGAAGCCCTTGACGAGATGACTTCGGTGGAGGAGGTCCTCATAGACCGTATAAATTATCTCTCGGTGGGGTTGGAAAACAGTTTTCAAGAAATAAACCTTTTGCACCAGAGGTTAAACATTCTTGTAACACCTCCCATGGAACCAATCCTCCCTCAAGAGGATTGGAACCTAGCACTTGGAATCCAAAATCCTACCGGTTGGGACGACATTCCGGCGGAACCTCCTCTTGAAGAACTCCAAGAAATCCCGGTGGAAGTTGCACCTCCTCAAACCAATGCTCATGAGCCCGCTTTCCTTCTCCCTAGGGAGATCGAAGAATGGCTTGCCGACGTGTGAGGAACCCATACCCGGAGAAAGAAGTTGTCGAGCCACTTTTAACCGAGAAATTTATCTTTTCGGAAATTTTGCTAGTAGAATAAATAGTAGGCTAGAACTTCTTGGATTGAGATTTCGTGTGTTTCTTTGACCTAACTATCTAATATTCTAATTTTTAGGACTAGTATGTAATTCTCTAAGATTCAATGAATGATGGTTTTTAGTTAATTTGGTGTTTGGGTGGTATTGAAATGAATAAAACACACTTGAGATGGCAAAGGATACAAGGGAAACTTGAACCAGCACCCCATGCAGGAAAACAGGACCGTCCGACGATTTTCTTCGTTTACAGTAAGCTCGGCACGGGCCGTGTCCGCCCAACACGGCCCCGTGCTGCACAGTCTGCAGAAAAAGACCCAGTTCAGGTAACTGGACACGGGCCGTGTTCACTCAACACGTCTCCGTGTCCAGGCTTCTGTTTCTCTTGATTTAATTTTGTTACTGGCACTTGAACACGGGGCCGTGCCCGGACAACACGGGGCCGTGTTCAGTGCCCAGTAACACAAAAATTTTGCTTTTTACACCTTTTTACACATTCAATCAATCTAAAAACTTATTTTTGGGACACATTGAGGACAATGTGTAATTTAAGTGTGGGGGGGGGATGCTAAAACCTTGAATCTTGCAAGTCCTAAATACAAGCCTTACACAAAACTCTATTGGAATCGCTAATCACCCCAAATTTTTTCAATTTTTTTTTTCATTTTTTACTTGTCTAGGTTTAACTTGGGAATTTCAAAATTCTAAAAAGGTTATATTTTTACAAATTTACAACCGATAGCGTCGTGATAAAAAGAACCAACATAAGAAAATTATGAAAAGGCATGGCAAACTTAGTTAAAATTTGATTATATATACTTGATCACATAAAAACCCATTCCCACAAAAGTGAGTTTTGAGCCTTTATTGAGCATACAATTACATATCATTAGACTAAATGCTCATTTTTCGTTTCTTGTGTAATAGCCGCTTGGTTCTTACGACTCTAGAACTTGCCATGACGATACATTCCCGGTCCTTACCAACTTAAACCCGAGTAAGTAAATGATGGAGGCATTATGACTAACCTTTTTTTTATTTCTACACCATTATTTTTCTTTTTCTTTTTTACCACCTACCCAAAATCCCCCTAGTTAACCCCTTTGAGCCTAAACCTTTTCATTTCATAACCCAAACAAACACCCTTTTTACCCACCAAAACCTTTTTCATTTTTAACCCTTTGTTTTAGTAACTAGCTCGGTTTCTCATATGACTTTTGAAAAAAAAAAAGTTGATTATGAAGCAAAAGCAAATAAACAAACGAGTTTATCAAAAATAACTTTGTTTGAAAAAAAAACTAAAAAAAAATAGCTTCATAAAAATAAAAATGGAAAAATAGAAAGTCTTACGAAAACCGACGCTTGTTACGCTTTTCGCCCTTTTTCTACTAACCACTAACCCAACCACCTACCTTCAACCCAAGCCTAACCCTTCACCTACAAAGTCCTCTTGATATTTACAAAGGTATATAAGTTAAAAAGGAGGAGGATTGATTGCTTGGCAAGCCTATGGTAGGAGTAAGTTCCATGCCGCTCTCGAGTGATCCACAAAAATACATTTTCGGCCGAGTGTTGAGTGATCCCCGTGAGGTATGTGAACTTGTATATAAATAGAATTTTAAAAAGGTATGTTATGCCCTAATAAGTAATTTATCTTATGAAAAGTTTTAAATAAATCATGACGAATAGGATTGTAAATAAATAAAAATAAAACTAAATAAAGAATCTTGGACATCCCGACACTCTATGACAAGCCCAAAAACCTTATTCTCTACCCATTCCATTTGGGAGTGTAATAGCCACTTATTAAAGAGTTTTGCTTGAGGACAAGCAAAGATTCAAGTGTGGGGGTATTTGATGTGTGCAAAATGCAACATATAAATTACATCAATTGTGGCATAAAACTAACCATTTTTTAGTACTAATGTTGGAAAAAGTGTGCTTTTGTCTTCCTTTTGTATTTTCAGGATTAAATGAGCTCAAATTAACAAAAGAAGCAAAAAGACATCAAAATCTAACATAAATACAAGAAAAGAAACAAGACGTGACATGCCCGACCCCACGACAGCATCTTCCCAAGCAAAACAAGATAACAGAAGACTGAACACGCCCCGTGCTCAGCCAGTACGAGGGCGTGCCCAAGTGTCAGCAGAAAAGACAAAGTGGTAGAAGCTTCTATTACCCACCACGGGGCCGTGCTCAGCGGACACGGGGCTTTGTGGTCAACTATAAGATTCGCACAATCCAGGAAAATCTTCATAGTACAAAGATTCTTCTGCACACGGGGTCGTGCTCAGCGGACACGAGGGCGTGGTCAACTAATAAGACAAGCTGCAATAAATGAAGAAAGAGAAGGATGTGGACACGGGGCCGTGCCCGAGCTTCTGTTCAGCCTATAAATAGGAGTGCTTGGCTCAAGCTCAAACCATCCCTTGGCACACCACCTCTCTCACACTTCACCCACCACCCACCACCACCATAACACCATCATCCACCACCATCATCCATTGTCCATCGTAGAGTGTGTGAGTCGTCTCGGGATCCAAGATTGATCGTAAGAGTTCTTGACAATCAAGGCCATATTTGCCTAAGTCTCTTACATCACTTGGTGAAGACAAGTGTCTAGTGTAATACTTTTTATTTTTAATCTTTTCGCACTTTTTACTTGGTTTTGTATTAATGACTTTAATAACTAGTTTCTTATGTTGAAGGTGATCTTTCCTTATCGTTTGTCCGTGGTGTCTTGGCATTATTTTACTGTCTATATAAAATAAAAGATTTTCACCATTCATATCTCCACGGTCTATATGGAGGTATGTTGGCTACCTGGTCGGGGGTTAAGGGAACGGTTTGGTAAAGGTCTTACCATTGTTCAGCGTTTAGAGGTCCTGCAATGGACCTGGGTCAAATTTAGTAGGACCTCCTTCAATACTTCACGGTATTGGATGGCGGGGGTCCAAACTCTTTGATCCCCTCATAAGTTAACTACTATTAATACTATAACCCGGCTATTTAGGACTTTATCCCTGCTGACTCAGACTACTTAGTCGAGGGTAACGTCACCTCCAAAAGAGGGGCCTACCATAATTTGCATTAATAACTTAATTCATTATCTTTCAATAATCCGACCCTTTAGGATTGTATCCTTGCTGACTCAAACTACTGGGTTGAGGGTAACGTCACCTTCAAAAGAGGGGCCTACTACAATAACTAAGATAATCTCCTAAATAAGTGCAAAAGTGCGGAAATAATCAAAGGTTACACTATACACGAGTCGGAACCAAGTGATTCATCTTGTCTATCTGTTTTTTTTTTATTTTTATTTTTTTTTTCAGCATTTTTAGTTAGTTTTTATTTTCTTAGCTTAAAACATTTTTCTAAACTTTTTATTTGATTAGACGTTGAGGATAAACCGGTACTAAAAGCTCTTGTGTCCTTTGACGACCTCGGTATCTTGCCAACACTATACTACGCTCACGATGGGTGCACTTGCCCATATGTGTGTTTAGTGTTAGTAAAATATCGTGTTTTATAAATTTAAAACTTGACTAAAAAGTGTTAAAGGGGCTTAAAATATACACATAATATATATAACACTTCACACGCATCAATATACATATATTAAAAAATTATATATAAATTGAATTCGAATTTCAAATCGAGTCAAATTGAAAATCATAAATTAGTATTCGATTCGAATTCGATTACTGAACTCGAATTCAAACCTTACTAATCGAATTGGAATCGAGTCAAATTTCGAATCCGGATCGGTTTTAAAACCAGTTTCAAAGATTAAGAATACTAACCAGTCTACAAACCGCCGGTTCGGGTCGGGTTGGAGGTTAAAAAAATCGATTTTGGTTATTTCGGTTTCGATCCTAAAACTGTTTTTTTTTGTACACGGAAGTAGGTATTATTTTAAATGGTTATTTATAGGACTATTTTTGGAAATTTAATTATTTTCTTAAAAAGAATCGTTAACGGTCGGATTTTTAAATGGTCAAAAAATGGATATCGGGGAGCTCATCACCAAAGACGTAGATGTTTGATTGAGGAGGTTGAGGGAGACGGCGTTCTGATTGCCACCTCACCCCTCTCTCCCTTTCATTTTCCCGACCCACACCCCTTAGTCTTAACAAATTCACATCGGTAAAGTGTGTAACTTTTATAACAAAAAATGCACAACCAAGTTAAGAATAAGGGAAAATTACCAAACTGGTCAAAGACCAACATGACTTGCGAAAATAGCCAGCTCATGCCCCTTTGGAACGGGCATCATGCGTGGGATGAGTCTTTCAAGCATGTGATGAGTCTTTCAGGAATGGGATGAGTCTTTCAAGTATGGGATGAGTATTTCAAGCACGGTATGCGTCCGGAGAATTTTTGAAGCATCCGACAAGTTTCTGAAATGTTGTCCAGCGAGTTACACGTGTGTTTCTTTATCGTTACGTGTAAGCCAAGATTTCCTTTTCTTTCTTGTCACAAAATTGTACAAAATCAAGATTAAAAGATAATCCTTACATACAGAAAAAAAATCAAACTAGATAGATCAGAATCACCATTAATGGCATTGATAACTCCACTGCTTACCGCCAAATTCTTTCCAAAACTCCACCATCAACACCTAAAACTTACACAGTCTCATCTCAACACTCACCAGCTATGAGTTTTACACACAAAAACTGCCATCACAACCACCCACGACCAACAGAGAAAACATGCACTGCGAATAGTGAATGCTACAGCGGAAACTCGCTGGACAACGTTTTAGAAACTCAGCGAAAAAACTGCAACTCGCCGGACGCTTTAGAAATTCTCGGACGCATCCCGTGCATGATGCCTCGCTCCAAGGACGCATCCCATGGCCACGTGTCGATTTTATTGGGTTTCGTTCCAAAGACCCATCTCACGCTTGAAATACTCATCCCATGCATGATGCCCCGTTCCAAGGGAGCATGAGCTGCCTATTTTCGAAAGTCATTTTGGTCTTTGGCCATTTTGGTAATTTTCCTAAGGATAAACTGTGATGTAGAAAGTACTTGAAAGTTGAGCGCAAGAATCAGTAGGTGTTTGGGATTCCTTATTTTCATCAACTTATAACTTATTAACTTCTTGGAAAGTTAAAATGACTTATAAGGGTGAATGGAGTGGGGGCGGTAAACCCACTCGGTACCGATCCCCCTCCACTGCCAACCATTTTTACCGATCAAGATTACCGAATTGGGGGGTGTTTTCGGTGAAGGGAGGGGGGGAGAGAGAGGGTGTGTGGTGCGGTCTATTTCTTCTCAACCAATCACACATTTTCCTTTTTTTTTAAATTGTTTACCTAAATTACATTAGGTAAACCACCGCCAACGTTTTTGAGCATTAGGTAAACAATTAATATAACGCTATGTGATTGGATGAATTGGTAATTTACCTATTCTATTAGATAACCACTCTCTTTACCCTAATGTGATTGCTTGTGTTGTAAAGGAATTGAAAACTTAATACGTCACAATTAACTTATTAAAGAAGTCAAAATAAGTTAAAAGAACTTTTAAAAAGGAATCCAACACCCTCTCAAAATTCAAAACCCTCACTCTCCTTCAAACCCTCTCTCTCTCTCTCTCTCAAAATTAGCCAGAAAACCAAAGATAAATGACTGACGGTTCTTGGTTGAGGAAACCAAACGGAGACGGAGATGACAGGCCTGGTAACCGGAAGAGAAAAAACCCCATCGACGACGTCGACGATTATTTTTATTTAAAGGAGAGCGACAAAGGCGAGATAAAGGGTAAGCATTCTTCCTATCATCGTCACTATTTGCTACATTATTTTGTTGTTTAAAGCGAATTTCTGCTGTGTTATATCTCTGGGTTTGTTTTGTTGTTTTCTGGTTGAAGTATTTTGCTCCTGTTGTGTGTTTGATTGTATGTTAGTCAAGACGGATACCGGTGAGATCATCTCTCTTAATGTCAAAGGCTTAGACACAATTGGCAGTGTCAAACTCAAGATCCAGGCTAAGGAAAATATTTCCTTTGACCAGCAGGAACTGATCTTCAACGAAAAGCTTCTTGACAACAGCAATACCCTTGCCAACTTGCCCATCAAGAAGCGATCACCCACCTTCACACTTGTGCGTAAATCAGAGGAATTGATGGAAATATTTGTGAATACCTTCACCGGAAAGACCATCTCTTTGCTGGTCAAACCCACCTACACCATCCTCCAAGTGAAATCGGATATCGAGCGTCTGGAAGGTATCCAACGGGACGAGCAAGTGTTGATCTTCAACAAAATGGTTCTTGGGGACATGGATACCCTTTTTGACTTGCACATATACAGGCAATCAACCCTCACACTTATGCGTAGATCAAGCGGATTCATGGGCATGCAGATCTTAATCAAGACTGCCATAGGAGATCAGAGCGTTACTCTGGACGTCAAACCCTCACACACCATAAGGAACTTAAAAGCCATGATCCAGGATAAGATCGATATTCCCCAACACGAGCAGGAGTTGTTCTTCAACGAAATGGCTCTCCGCGACTTCGATACCCTTGTTGACTGTAACATTTACGCAGAATCCACACTCACAGTTATGCGTATATCAACAGGATTCATGCGTATATTCATCAAGACCCTCGGAAAGACTATTACTCTGAAAGTCAAACCCGCACACACTATACGCATTGTGAAATCCATGATCCAAGATGTGGAAGGTTTTCACCCATGTCATCAGAGACTCATCTTTTGCGAAAAGCAACTGGAGGATAGCCCTACCCTTGCCGACTACTACATCACCAAGGAATCAACCCTGCATCTTGTTGTAAGACTGGGAGGACCACCAACGTATTAGTAGATTACAATAGCATATCTTATGATACATTAGTTATTATAACAGAAGACTATGCCTTGTGCCTTTTGTAGTAGTCCTCTAATTTTGTTACTTGTTGTCAACAAGTATTTTAATTAACTGGAAGCCTATCCTACAATAGTGTTGTTATGTTGAATGAATTTATCATGAAAGATTTATCACATGTGCATGGAAGGTTAGATTCAAATAAAAACAACTCAAATACATAGCGTAAAATACACAGGAAAACATATGGTCATGAAAAAGGGAGAAGTATACATATATGAATTGAACAAAATACATGAGGTATACACAATAAATCTGGATAAAAAAACACTACATGTATTATACATAAAAAATATACAAATATAAGCCCAATAAAAAGGTTAAAATTACAACTCTGCAAAAAACTAAGCAAGGAAAGAAAAAGAACACTACATGTATTGTACATTTAAAACATACCATAATTAAAAAGGAAAGGAAAGAAAAAAAATTGTTGCTTCGATGCAATAGGACACGGGGCTCTACGGTGGTGTGTCACAAGCAAGGCAACATGATTAGAAACCCTGCAGTCTGCGGCTAGGTTTCTGCCATATAGGATGAAGTGGGGGTGGTTTAGGCAGGCTTGTTTCAGGTTGTTGATGAAGGGGCCTTGTTTAAAAAGGTTTACAAGGCTTTAAGTTTGGATATAAAAGTTTGATTGAAATCACAAATGAAGGAGGCTATAAGACCCTCCGTAGTCGGAAGCCAAACATGACGCCCTATAGCGCCACCCCACGCCGCCCCCGGGGGCTTTGTACCACCTAAATCCGGATTCTCGCGAAGATTATCACGGCGCCAAACAAGAAAAGACTCACACACATATATATATACATACAAGCATATATAACCCCACATCTACATAACCCCCCACTACACACTCAAGTTATATAACTCCCTATAACCCCTTTTTCTTACACATTTGCCACGTGTCGTATAACCCCCATTTACATAACCCCCACTACACATGGCCTAAACACAATTATTGACCACCTGCAAACCACCATTTTCTTTACATTGTACATTGTTGAATTCACTGGACTCGTCTGAAATCTTGCAGGGATCTAGTATGAATAAGTCAATTTGCTTTATTATGTGAAGAATATGAAAAAGAAAAACCTTTGAATTTTTAAAAAAATGGGAACGAAAAAGTTGTTCTTTACCTGTCTCCTGTCAACGGCGCTTTATTTTTGCATCACTGCAACAAACACTTTGTAATTGATATGCCCATCCTGCAACCAAGTGATAATTGAAGGTCTTTAGTTGTTTATATCATATGTTTCTTGTTTTGTATTCTGTTTTGTAGGCCCTATCTTCATATATTTTCATGCATCACGTATACCGCTGTTAAAACACTAGTTTGGACAGTATAGAATTTCAACAACCAAATAAAACTTACGTTGAAAACTATAAGAGCTTACATTATTCGGATCAGCTTCTTGATGATATCTGCTAGTGCTACTTGTGTTGTGCATCATCTATGCCCAATTCTTCGCAAAATTGTTGGATCTCATTCACGGTCATACAACCACTGCCATCATTGTCAAAATATGAAAAAACAGCATAAATACTATCTTCCTTGTAAACTTTGTTCAAATGCGAGGTTGCAGCTACAAATTCTTCATAGTCGATTATACCATTATTGTTTAGACCCGCCTATAGGTACAAGGAAAGATATCAATAAAGGGAAAATTAAGCCTTCATATGCAGAACATAAGATATATCTTATTACTATTAAGATAAAAATGATACAGCATGCATCAGATCATAATTTCATATTCTTCTAAAGTGTTGTTACCACTGTTGTCTGTATCAGTCATCTTAGACATTTGTTTTAAGCCAGCAATTTTTTCTTCTGGAAGTTTTGATGCAATGACCTGCAACCATATAAAGAAAATTAGTGTTGAGTTTTTAGCTAATAATCTTATTTTGGCAAGTCCAATGAGCATGCTAACATGACAGGAGCATGCCTGTGCATTCACAATTCCAAAATTGCCCTTCTAATTTAATAACATTTCCACTTTAATAACCTTACTATTACTGAACCGTGACATAATTGAATCCACAAACATGTCAGCACTTAACTTGCCACCATCTTGAAAAAAGTTTCAGCACGGTCAAAGTTACTGATATGTTAGATGCTATGTCATCATATTTGAAATACTCACAGCATATTCGAGTAGTAGATAGTAATCTTCAAGCGATCCGACTAAGTTATCGAAGATAGAATTCCCTTGATTGTTTTCTCTAATTCCTGTATAGGTGTTGCTATCACATTGTCTTCAATTTGATAGAAACCACTGATGATCACGCGTTCGATGACCACAAACCGCTCTGATACTGAGTAAGAAAGAAAGGTTTTTCAGAGAGAAGCGTATTTCACAATCTCGTGATCGTTGTTGCATTTTCATTATTATTTTTAATTTTAATTAATACAGTTGGATCAACTAACCCCGAGTTAGTTAACATTATGGCTGCAAACGAACCAAACGTTCGGCGAACAGTTCGTGAACCGTTCGGCGGGAAGTTCGTTTGTGTTCGTTCGTTTATTAAACAAATGAACACGAACAAGATATTTCGTTCGTATAGTTAAATGAACAAACATGAACAGATGTCTCTTTCGTTCGTTTATGTTCGTGAACGTTCGGTAACGTGTTCGCTTGTGTTCGATAGTGTTTTTAGTTTTTATATTTATTTAAATATATCAAAATTTCTACAAATTAAATATCTAATAAGTGTCGGTGTATGATGTATTTTGTTCATGAACGATTGTTTGTGTTCGTTTGTTTCCATTTGTGTTCATGAACATTAGTTTGTGCTCATTTGTGTTCGTCAACGTTCGTTGCATAAAATTAACAAACAAACACACACAAACACGAACAACTTCATTTCCTTAACAAACGAACACAAACATAAAATCTTATTCGATACGTGTTCGTGAACACATATATTTTTTAACAAACGATTGTTCGTGTCCGTTCGGTTCATTTGCAGCCCTAGTTAACATGCTACAATGTAAACCTCAAACTATCAGTATATTACAATTGACTCCCTGAACTATTATGCTATTGTTATATCATATCATGTCTTGTGTTTTTTGATGTAGCTCTCTTTTGTTATTCGACAAGTATTTGGAATTTCGGATCAACTTGAAGACTACACTACAGCGGTCTTGAAAATTTTTAATGTCTTAAACACACCAAAGACAAGGTTAAAACTATTTAACCAATAAGAACTAAGGTTCACACATTTCATGCAACTTTTATTGTTATATTAGGAATGCTTTAACATGCATCATATACTGACGTTGATAATGTATATATGTATGGATCCTCTGGGGGCAAAAATGAAATTGCACTAATTTTAATGTTATTTTACTAATTTCGTAAAAATAACGTTAAAAGCGGCGGACGGTTAATCATGCATCATGTGGTGACGTTGATAGCCGAAAGACAAGGGGTGCATGCACTAATCAGCCTTTGCCCGATTGTTGCTGAGTGTTACGTGCCTTATGTCCAATGCTTGATGCAAAATTACTATTGAGCCGAGGGTCTCACCGGAAACAGTCTCTCTATTTCTATGGGGTAGGGGTAAAGTTGTCTACATCTTATCCTCCTTAGACCATACCTTAACTTTGCTATTGGTGAGATTTACTTAGTATGATGATGATTTGAAATTTTATTTAACCAAAAATTTAAAATAACAACTCTTCAAAAACTTAAAAATTGTGTACATGTGTAACTTTAAAAGAAGAGTTAATTACTGTTTTCGTCCCTGAGGTTTGTCAAAAATAACGGTTTCAGTCCATTAGTTTAAAAATTGCGATTTCAGTCCATTAGTTTCATTTTCGTAACCATTTCAGTCCACTTTTCAAACGGCGTTTGTTTTATGCAGTTAATGGAAGCACGTGCTTGTCACGTGATGGGCAATTTGGTCATTTTCATTCCAATTCTCACAAACCCAGTTGTATTAAACACCACCTACCCCTTATTCATCCAAACCATGACCCCCAATTCATCTCTTGACAAGAAATTCGAATCCATAATTCATCGATTGAGCATGCCAAAAATCCAATCAGTAATCTGTCCATGTGGGGCTAGCACTGAGATTTGCACATCATGGACAAATCCTGCTTTACATGATTGGTTGAAAGAAATCAACCCAAAACATTGGTCCAGAGCATTCTACAGTGGTATGATTGTATTAATCCTTCAATTATTTTTGTTTATATTTCAACATTCTAACAGATACATTGTGTAGGATTAGCAACAAGTGATGTGCTATTGAACAACCTATGTGAGGTGTTCAATAGACAGTTAATTGGTGGAAGGGACAAGCCAATTATAACCTGTCTGGAGTACATTATGGAGTATTGTATGAAGAGAATTGTAGTGGTGCTCAAGCAGATTGCAAAGGCAGAAGGTCACTTGACCCCCAAAGCTAGCATCATCTTTGAACAGATCAAAAGTGAAGCTTCAAATTACTCAGTTATGTGGAATGGGACCAGCAAATACCGAGTCAGAGAGAGAGGTGGTCAAGACCAGTGTGTAGTTGATGTAGATGCTAGGGTTTGTTCTTGCAGGAGGTGGGAATTGATAGGCATGCCATGTAAGCATGCCGTGGCAGTTAACTGGACAATGGCTCAATATGGCATGAATCCAGGCCCTCCAGAGACTTGGGTTTCAGAGGTATACTGGATGGACACTTGGAAGAAGGTTTATAAGAATACAATCAACCCAATCAATGGGGTAAATCTTTGGACACCATCACAAGTTCCAACAACTATGATACCTCCTAAGCATCACTCACAGATTGGAAGGCCTTCCAAAAAGAGAAAGAAAAGTGCTAATGAGGAGATTGTGCCAGTGAAACATGGTAAGATGAGCCAGAGGGGAAACACTGTCACCTGTAACAAGTGCAATGCCAAGGGTCACAACGGAAGGTCCTGCAAGGAGGTGGTGCCACAACCACAGCTTTGATTTGCTGTTGATCTTGTCTTTTGAACTTATTAAGTATTTTGGAATTGTAATATGAACTACTTTATTTGTCTTTTGATGTGTCTTTGAACACTGGATGCTTGAAGTTTCTTTTGGTTGTTTAGTTTATGAAATGTTACTGTTATGTTATTGTTTGTGGTTAAATTGGTCAAACTATTACTGTTTGTTTGTGTATACAGTTTGTTTGTGTATACAGTTTCTGCAGGAGCAAATTGATAAAACTGTTACTGTTTGTTTGTTTGTTTGGTCGTCTTGCATTCGTTCGAAATGTAAAATATCATATGGTCGTCTTGCATTTGGTCGAAATGTAAAATATCGTTTGGTCGTCTTGCATTTGATCAAAATGTAAACTATCTTTTGGTCGCCTTACACTCGGTCATTGTACACTTCAAAACTAAATATCGTATGGTCGTCTTGCATTTGGTCGAAATGTAATATCGTTTGGTCATCTTGCATTTGGCCGAACTGTAAAATATCGTTTGGTCGTCTTGCATTTGGTCGAAATGAAACTAGGGTTTCTTCATTTAGCTACAAAATAAAAGACAAAGAAAAACCAACTAAAGAAACTAGGGTTTCTTCAGCATTACAAGAGTCAACTAATGAAACTAGGGTTTCTTCACCAATATTAGTGCATTCATTACAACAGTTAACACTTTGATTCATTGCAACAAAGTTATCAGCATTACAAGAGTCAACTAATGAAACTAGGGTTTCTTCATTTAGCTACAAAATAAAAGACAAAAAAAAACCAACTAGCAAAAATTATAACTTTCAGCCTTCGAATTTTTATTGCATTTCTTCTTGCCACAGCTTCATGGTTGTTAATCGATCTCAGCAGCCCTGGAATGATCGATCTGGATCTGTCACACATTGGGGGATCAACCCAGCAAACAAAACCACAATTGCCTACCTACAACAAGAAGTTTTGACTTCAAAATGGGAGTTAAAAAGTTCAATCTTATACAAAACCACAATTGGGTACTAGCAAACACTTACAATTCTTGTACAACGTTGAAATCGCCTGTCTGGGTTTGAATCTGTCCATGATGTGCAAATCTCAGTGCTAGCCCCACATGGACAGATTACTGATTGGATTTTTGGCATGCTCAATCGATGAATTATGGATTCGAATTTCTTGTCAAGAGATGAATTGGGGGTCAGGGTTTGGATGAATAAGGGGTAGGTGGTGTTTAATACAACTGGGTTTGTGAGAATTGGAATGGAAATGACCAAATTGCCCATCACGTGACAAGCACGTGCTTCCATTAACTGCATAAAACAAACGTCGTTTGAAAAGTGGACTGAAATGGTTACGAAAATGAAACTAATGGACTGAAATCGCAATTTTTAAACTAATGGACTGAAACCATTATTTTTGACAAACCTCAGGGACGAAAACAGTAATTAACTCTTAAAAGAAAAAAAACATGGTAGTTATTGTTTGGACACAATAGGTTAGGGGCATGACGATATATTTTTCCTAGGTTTATAAAAGGTTTCTTCTCACATTTTTACCATCCAAAATGTTGCACTCATTGATAATTCGTATATACCACATTTACCATCCAAAATGTTTATGCTTTAATTTTTTTTTTTTTTTTTGAAAGGTGTCAATTATTCACGAATGTCGAGAGGTCTTACATACGTTGTCTTAACCGGGTCCGCGCTAGAGAGCCCCCTCGCACAATAGATCCTCAATTTAAACCCTTTAATGAGAAACCCCTATCACACAGACTCGAACTTAAGACTTGAAAGGGAAAACTCACTCGAATCCATCATAGGTGAAACTTAAATACACGTGGCCACCACTAAAGCATGATGTTTATGCTTTAAATGGTTGCACTCATTGATAATTCGTATATACCACATTTTAAAGTTTTCATTTTCTTTACTTACACATTGATAAATTTCATTTTCTTTCTCTAGAGTATGAATAAATTTTAATTTTCTCCACTTAAAGTATCAATAAAAATTTAAAATATAATATAATTCTTATGGTTTAGTGTATTTACTTTTACCCCTACTACTAATATTTCTATTATTTTAGTTAAAGATTTTTTTTCCTTTTTATGTAATTTTTTTCATTCAAGCTTCTTCAAGTGAGGTTTTAGGATTAAATTCCAATTTGAATTTGGAATAGCGACATAAAGAGTAAATTTTTTTTTGAGTTAAGTCAATACCTGTGGTTTACACTTAATCGTACTTACAACTTTCATTGAAAAAAAACTGTCAATCAAGTCCATGTGGTTGTTAATTAGAATCAATCAAATCCCCTTTTAGACCAAGTGTAGTGGGAGGGTAAAACAAAGCCCTCACAATCACTCAGCAAGAGGGCTTCATTGGACATTATCTTAAAATGGGTGTAGTGGTAAATGGGATGTAAGGAAAGCATATATATAAAAGTGAAATAAAAAGAAATTATCCATCCAAGCATATTTAAGGTTGTTGATGTTGGCAACAGGTCATTGGACAAAGAAAACAAGGAGGGGCGTGGAAAAAAGACGCCATATACATTAAAAAAACGCACAGGGGCGGTTTCGGGGCATGTTTGGTCGTTTTTTGGAAAAAACCAAAAAACGCCAAAAAGCCTCCACTACGTGTGGTCTTACATTTTTTGTTAGTGAACTTTTAGTTAACCGAGGTAGGTTGTCCTTTACTTAGAAAGTCAAGGGTAAAATGGTCATTTCATCGTCTAAAACCCAATATAACATGGGGGGAATTACGAAAATGTCGGGTTGACCAAACCACTCTTCAAATTTGTCAACCTCAGGCGTCGGTGGAGAGGGCGCTCCCGAGTCTGATGCGTCCACATATGGGATGTCGCCACGTGTCCAAATGAAAGGAGTGGTCAGCGGCCTTGGCTGACTCTTTAGAGTGGTTTGGCTGACCACTCCAAGTGGCTCGGCCTTGGCTGACTCTTCGGAATGGTTCGGCTGACCATGTCACACCCCCAAAATACCACATCCGGAATCCCCCGCGAGGCGTGTGACGTACCAGGATCCAAGCCACCAATCACATTGAACTCATAAATTAAATAAAACATTCCATTCATTTCAAATATAAATCCAAACCATAAGTTAAACCAAATTAAGTATTCAACGGAAGCATAACACAAAAATGTAAGTCAATTGTTTCCAAAACATGAGTTTAAAGTCAACGTAACAAGTATCCAAGAGGCTCGACCCACGACCACTCCAGCACTCCCAGATAGCAAGTCCATATCAAGTATCTAACGACCTACAAGCATGCAGACAAGTGTGTCAGACGACGCTGGTGAGTTCAAAGTTTTGTTAACGCGTTTAGTTACCAGTTGTGTGTATAAAACAGTTCAACAGTTTGATTTGATGATGTTATTAACTCGATTACCGTATGTGGCTACTAGATGTGTTTGCCCAAACCCCAATGCCTCTATCAAAGCATTGGTCAAGTGGTCAAGGTAAATAGTTCACGCCCGTCCATTCCGGCCCGGTGTGAGGATGCCAAACCTAATAGCGCTATCAACTAAATACCTCGTTGCCTTCCCGGCAACAATCGGTAGATGTAAGGGGTCTTATATGATAGAAACTGAGTAATAACAAACATCCCATTAACCTGACATTCTTCCCTGAAAACGTTACCCGATATCCCTTCCCGGGATGCATGCTTGGAAAAGAGCAGTGAACTCACCTCGGTTTGCTCGGTTTATTAATGTGCTTCTATCGTTAATTAATGGTTAGGTCCGTTACACGCGACCTAAGGTACATTGCACATAAACTCAATGTAAGTGTTTACGTTCAAATAGGGTTTAAATAGGGTTTGCAATCCCTTAGTGTCCAAACATCAGGGTCCTTTGTGATTATCGTTCACAGATTTCATCATACAAGCCTGAACATACATACAGTAGCACACAGTGGCATGTTAGGTGTTTTTCATGCAACATTTAGCAACTCGAACCAAACCCCCACCTATTAAACTCGGACCAGGCATCCCCTTACAAACTCGGACCCAACAAAATCCATAAAACTTGGACTCATGTGTGGAGGATAAAACTTGGACTCATGTGTGAAGGATAAAACTTGGACTCATGATTTCATAGCAAACCCGGACACCCTCTCCCAACTAAACTCGGACCATATACAAAACAATAAACTCGGATCTTATTCAAATCATTAAACTCGGACATTATACAAAACAATAAACTCGGACTAGTTGTAAACCAGTAAACTCGGACTCATCAAACACCAATAAACTCGATGGCAAGTGTCATGTTACAAACTCGGACTTGTGACTTCACAAAACCCTGACACTTAACTTCGGATTAACAACATGCGTGATTTCCAAAACCAATTTACAGTTTTCAATGGAACAGTTACAGATTACGATCAAAACCCTATTATTCCATATATAAGTTTGCAAGTTTTTTGTGCATCATAAGTTGTACTTTGTGCTTTAAGAGTTTTTCAAAAAAAAAAAAAAAACTTGATTTTTTACTTTTAACCCAAAGATTTTACCTTTTTCAATTTTAACCCTACATAATTTGTTTTTTTTAACTTTAACCCAAAACTTTTCATTATTTGCAATTTAACTTCGCAACTTTTGTCACTTATACTTTTCATCTTTCACAAATTTTCGTTTTACGTATAGTTCTAAATTTTTCGAGTTAATACGACGCAACGTGCATGTGTGGTTCAACGTTTTTATCTCTATTTTTCCATGTTTGACAGGTTCGTCGCAACACGCATATCCTAGATCGAGTCAGTGTTGGTGGTCGATAACGGTTGTGTGACGTTAGTACTATTTGACACCGTTTTACGCCCCGCCGCAACGCAAGGTATGTTTTGGGGAGTTTTCAAAGAAAAGATGGTTATGCATATGTTTGTCATAACGTTGGCTTTGGGGGTTTTCCTAAAAAAATGATTTTTTTACTTTTCACCCAAAAATATTTCATAAATTACTTTTAACCCAAAATTATTTGTTTTTTTTTACTTTTAACCTATAACCCAAAACTTTTTATCTTTTGCAATCTATCCTCTCAACTTTTTTTACTTTCAACTTTGGTCTTTTATAGTTTTCATTTTTCGCAAATTTTTCGCTTTATGCTTGGTTCTAAATTTTATGACTTAACACATCGCAACGTGCGTATTTAGTTTAACGTTTTTACGTTTCGTTAAATTTTGCGAGTTAACACGACGCAACGTGCGTGTGTGGGTGAATGTTTTTACATCGTCTATTTTTCCCCATTTGACAGGTTTAACATAATGTGCGGGTCCTATATTGATTTAGTTATAACTAAAGAATCCCCGCCGCATTGCGGCGGGTCGCAATCCTAGTTTTTATTCATTGGCAATGCTGTAATCTAATCAACGATCAAACAATTCTAACATATCAGGCATCTTAATGTCAGGCAAGTGATTACACAACTATTCACAAACCATTTCACAATAATCAGGATGATCAATAACACAGAACCATTGTTTGGAGAACTAGGGTTTGCATGAATCAAATAATCAAGGATTAACAACATACAATCATTAAACATTTACCTTAGATTGATTCTAGATGGATTGGAAGATCAAGATTGATGAAAGAGAACTTGTGCAGCCAAGAATGATGAGAGAAATGGTTGTAGAAGAGGACCAGAGAGAATGATTTGAACTGCCGTAGAATGATTTGTGAGGAAGATTTTAGGGTTAGGAGTTATTAAGGTTTCACTAACTACCCTACTCACCCCTAAGTATCATCTTTTACATAAAACACACACACCACACATATTTTACAGTTAAGGCACAAAGTTCTCGTGTTAGTCAAATAATGCATAGGGTAATGCATAGTTCCATGCAATGCTAAAGATTGTGCGACCAAATTAATTGTGTTAGGTTAAAGCATTAACCTGAAGTTGCGGGTTGTCACATCATCCCCAACTTGAAAGAAATTTCATCCCGAAATTTGATAAGCAACCCAAAACAGTAAGACGGTAACTCAGGATAACTGGGGATATTCCGCGGGTACCACATCATCCCCAACTTGAATGGGAATTTCGTCCCGAAATTCACTAGTTGCATTAGATCTAGATTTGCCAGGCTTGGACTTGTCCTCTGGGAATAAATGTGGGTACTTGAGCTTCATCTGATCCTCGCGTTCCCACGTGAACTCCGGTCCACGCCTTGAGTTCCAACGAACTCTCACAATTGGAATACGACTGTGCTTACGGACTTTGACCTCCCGGTCCATGATTTCAATAGGTTCCTCGACAAATTGCAACTTGTCGTCGATTTTCAGTTCTTGAAATGGTACAACCAGTGTTTCATCAGACAAACACTTCTTTAATTGCGACACATGGAACACGTCATGGACATTACCCAACTCAGTAGGTAACTCCAACCTGTAGGCCACTTTACCAATTCGTTCCAGAATTCTGAATGGCCCAACATAACGGGGGTTAAGCTTGCCGCGTTTCCCAAAACGCACCACACCCTTCCAGGGTGAGACCTTCAACATAACGCGATTATTAACTTCGAACTCCAAAGGTTTCCTAAGCTCATCGGCGTAACTTTTCTGACGGTCACGCGCTGCCGCCATACGATTCCTGATCTGAGCAATTTTCTCGGAGGTTTCAAGTACCAGTTTCGGGCCTGTAATCTGACTGTCACCCACCTCAGTCCAACAGAGAGGTGAACGACATTTCCATCCATACAATGCTTCGAATGGAGCTGCTCGGATGCTGGTATGGTAGCTATTGTTGTAAAAAAAAACTCTATCAACGGCAAGTGTTTCTCCCAACCCTTTCCAAAATAAATCACGCAAGCCCGTAACATGTCTTCTAGTGTCTGGATGGTGCGTTCACTTTGACCATCCGTCTGTGGGTGATAAGCGGTGCTCATATCAAGACGCGAGCCAAATGACTTGTGCATCGACTGCCACAAATCTGAAATGAAACGCGGGTCACGGTCAGAGATAATAGAAGTTGGCACCCCGTGCCTAGAAACCACCTCCTTGAGGTATACAGCTGCTAATTGTGAGAACTTATCCGTTTCTTTGATCGCGGGAAAGTGCGCTGACTTTGTGAGACGATCCACGATTACCCAAATTGTATCATTCCCGCTTTGAGTTCTCGGCAAACCTGTGACGAAATCCATTGCGATTTGTTCCCACTTCCACATGGGTATTTCTGGTTGTTGCAGTAATCCAGACGGTTTCTGGTATTCCACTTTAACTTTTGAACACGTCAAGCATTTACTAACATACATTGCGATGTGGGCTTTCATCTTCGGCCACCAATACATGACCTTGAGATCCTGATACATCTTATCTGAACCTGGATGAACAGAGTATCGAGACTTGTGCGCTTCATCCATCACAAGTTCTCTAAGGTTACCAAACAAGGGAATCCATACACGCTCCATGAAGTAGAGAATACTATCTGATCTCTCTACAAGTTTTTTTTCCATACCCCTTAAGTATTCTGCTTCAATGTTTTCCTCTTTTAACGCTTCGGTTTGCGCAGAACGAATTTGATCAGGCAGGTTTGAATGGATAGTAAGCTACAAGGCGCGAACACGTTTGGGTTTCGATTCCTTTCGACTGAGAGCGTCAGCTACCACGTTAGCCTTACCCGGATGATACTTAATTGCACAATCATAATCACTTAAAAGTTCCACCTAGCGACGCTGTCGCATATTCAAGTCCTTCTGGTCGAAAATGTGCTGAAGGCTCCTGTGGTCGGTATAAATAGTGCATTTAGTACCGTACAGGTAATGCCTCCAGATCTTCAACGTGAAAACTACAGCCCCCAATTCCAAGTCGTGTGTCGTGTAATTCCTCTCGTGAACCTTCAACTGACGAGAGGCGTAAGCTATCACATTGTTGCGTTGCATCAACACGCAACCAAGACCCTGTATGGAAGCATCACAGTATACTACAAAGTCTTCTGTACCTTCAGGCAGAGACAAAATTGGTGCACTGCAAAGTTTCTGCTTTAATAACTGAAAAGCCTCCTCTTGTTTCGTTCCCCATGAGTATACTACGCCCTTCTGTGTTAGCGAGGTGAGAGGTTGCGCGATCTTCGAAAAATCCTTAATAAATTTCCGATAATACCCAGCGAGACCAAGAAATTGTCGCACCTCAGAAGGAGTCTTTGGTGCTGCCCAATTCTTAACAGCATCAACCTTTGCAAGATCCACGTGTATCCCCAATTCATTAACAATATGCCCAAGGAAGTGTACCTCCCGAATCCAGAAGTCACACTTAGAGAATTTTGCGTAGAGTTGCTCCTTCCTCAGGAGCTCCAAGATAAGTCGTAAGTGCCGCTCGTGATCTTCCTTGCTCTTCGAGTAGATCAAAATGTCGTCGATGAATACTATAATGAAATCGTCAAGATATGGTTTGCATACACGGTTCATGAGATCCATGAAGACCGCTGGTGCGTTCGTCAACCCAAACGGCATAACTAAGAACTCATAGTGCCCATAACGCATTCGAAAAGCCGTCTTAGGAACATCTTCCTCTCGGACTCTCATCTGATGATAGCCCGATCTTAAGTCAATCTTCGAATAAAAACTTGATCCTTGCAACTGATCAAATAAGTCGTCGATACGTGGCAATGGATAACGGTTCTTGATAGTCATCTTGTTGAGTTCCCGATAATCAATGCACATGCGAAAGGACCCGTCTTTCTTCTTTACAAACAGCACTGGGGCTCCCCAAGGCGAAGAACTGGGTCGGATAAAACCCCTATCCAACAGTTCTTGAAGTTGGTTAGATAACTCTTGTAATTCTCCCGGTGCAAGACGATAAGGAGCACGAGCAATTGGAGCTGCTCCTGGTGCAAGATCGATCTGAAATTCTACTTGACGGTGAGGAGGTAAACCAGGTAGTTCCTCAGGGAATACATCAGGAAACTCATGAACAACTAGCAGATCTTCTATCCTTCTCTCTTCTGATGGAGTGCCAGTGACAAGTGCTAGCATAGCAGGATACCCCTTTCGTAAACATTTCTGCGCTTGCATGGCCGAGATAATACCAACCATCGTTCCACTACGATGCCCTTGTACCGATAATGACTCTCCACTGGGGAGAGGAATGCGTACGATTTTCTCCTTGCATAGAATCTCAGCTTGATGTTTAGACAACCAATCCATACCAACCACTACGTCAAAACTACCGAGGGTAACAGGAAGGAGGTCAATATCAAACACCTGACCTACAAGGTCTAATTTACACCCAAAAAGGGCATGCGAAGCTTCTATCGTTTTACCATCGGCTAGTTCTACTACGTGCTTAACCTTTAAAGGTGTTGGAGTTAACCCTAAGTGCTAACTAAACTCTAGGGACACATAACTCCAATCGGCACCAGAATCAAATAACACAGAAGCAATAAGATTGTTTACGGAAAACGTACCAGTCACGACATTGCCGTCGTTTCTAGCATCACCACCGATCGTGAATACCCTTCCACGAGCACCATTGCCCCCATTGTTGCCGTTGTTGTTGTTGTTGTTTCCAGCATTGTTGTTATTATTCTAGCGGTTGTTGTCATTGGCATTCTGATTCAACTCAGGGCAATCCCGCTTAAAGTGGCCCTCATCCCCACACTGATAACACCCTTTCCTGAAACCCTGATTCTGATGGGATTGTTGCCTTTGCTGTCGCTGATACTGCTGGTTTTGCTGCTGCTGCTACTTTGGCTGTGGGGCTCTACAGTCTTTGGCCTCATGGCCCACCTTTTCACACCTACAGCAAGCCCGGACACACTGCCCGTAGTTATGATAGCCACACTTGTTGCACTGCGGCTTCTTCCCAACATATGAGCCCTGATTCTGATTACTGCCCTGACCTTGGTTAACTGAGGATGACTGACTGAAACTGTGGCTGTTGCTGTTGCTGTTGTCAGGCCTCTTCTGCGATTGACTGACACTAGTTGCCTTGTCAGCATCGTTCCATTTCCGTTTGTTGTCGCTAGCAGGCGTAGTAGCTGTGGTTGTAGCAGCAGTAGTGGCAGAAACACGCGGTGGTAAAGAACCACTATCCACCTCCTGGTCGGTGATTTTGTGAGCCAAACGAACAATCTGAGTTAAGTTGTTGAGGTTTGCTGCTCTTCACTCGAGGAGCTAATCCCTTGATGAACAATTCAATTCTCCGATGCGGAGGTCGGGACAAGTTCGGGCGCATGATCGCCAACTCATGTGACCGTTTTGCATACGCTTCAATCTCTGATCCCACCATCTTCAGATCATAATACTCATTCTCTAGTTTCTGAATCTCATCACGAGGACAATACTCCTCCCTGATCAACTCCTTGAAATCGTCCCAAGTAGTAGCATTAGCCTCTTCGATGCCCAACAGCTGAACCTGGGCATTCCACCATGTCAGGGCACCATCCTCGAGTGTGCCCGTAGCATACTTCACTCTGTCCCCAGCAGGACAGTTGCACATCGCAAATACCGATTCTGCCTTCTCAAACCATCCCAGAAGTCCTACAGCCCCTTCAGTCCCACTGAAGGTCTGCGGCTTACAATCCATAAATGTTTTAAACGTGCAAGCAGGCTGGTTGTTCGGATGCGCTGAACGAAAGAAAATACAACACAAGAGTAAGAGTTGTGTACACGACACAGGATTAAAAAGTATTTGGTACATTTCATACCAGCTTGGTAGGCTGCCAGAGCCTCAGCCACACGTGTGTTTATCAGATTTGTCAACAAAGCTTGAGTCATGTTGATGTTGCCACGTCCGTGTCCTCGTCCACTCATGATTCTATATATGGAGAGAGAACAAATTTAGGAGTCGAGATGGGGTAAAAGTCAAGTATCACGTTAAAGTCTACAACCACCAAGTTCACACACAATAGGGCAGAACCCTTCTCACACTCGTTAAGCCTCACTGGGACTTACATGCACCTCACGTTATTATTATGTATGCACCCATAATAATAAAGCAATTTGCATGCTTATCTCAGTGACTCTTAACTTGCGTTAAAAGTTTCCCCCGCATTCAAATAGCAAAACAGAAGGTACTACAGGATTACGTATCACAAAAGTCGGAGAGTAGTGTCACACTATCAATTCACCATAGTATCTAGTATGTCGTTTCATGCAAGCTGTGAGTGTGTATGACTACTAAACAAGTAATGCGTAAAGTAAACAGAGGACGAACCTTGCAATCTGGAGCTGAGTGTCATGGTCGATTTTCGAAGTTGTTTGGTTATAGTCTGGTTTTATAAAAATGTTTTAAAACCAAGTTCACTATAACCAGTGGCTCTGATACCAAACTGTCACACCCCCAAAATACCACATGCGGAAACCCCCGTGAGGCGTGTGACGTACCAGGATCCAAGCCACCAATCACATTGAACTCATAAATTAAATAAAACATTCCATTCATTTCAAATATAAATCCAAACCATAAGTTAAACCAAATTAAGTATTCAGCGGAAGCATAACACAAAAATGTAAGTCAATTGTTTCCAAAACATGAGTTTAAAGTCAACGTAACAAGTATCCAAGACGCTCGACCCACGACCACTCCAGCACTCCAGATAGCAAGTCCATATCAAGTATCTAACGACCTGCAAGCATGCAGACAAGTGTGTCAGACGACGCTGGTGTGTTCAAAGTTTTGTTAACGCGTTTAGTTACCAGTTGTGTGTATAAAACAGTTCAACAGTTTGATTTGATGATGTTATTAACTCGATTACCGTATGTGGCTACTAGATGTGTTTGCCCAAACCCCAATGCCACTATCAAAGCATTGGTCAAGTGGTCAAGTTGTCACACCCCCAAAAATCCACACGCGGAGTATCACCGCTTGGAGGCGTGACTGACCAGGATCAAGCCACCAATCATATTGAACAAGCATGTAAGTAAATATAATTCAACAAACCAATATGAAAGGTGTTCAAAAAAAAAACCAAAGCATAGTTAAGTGTTTAGCGGAAGCATAAACTGTAAAACCCATAGCAAGTATAAAAATGTGAAATAAAGAAATGTTTAAAGCATGGCACACATCGCCACGTCCCACAACGACCGTTCCTCCCTGTGCAAACTCCATGGGTACCTAATGACCTGCAAGACATGTAGCAACGAATCAACAACAAAGTTGAGCGAGTTCACAGTTGGTTGTTTGGTTATAGTATTCATTTCGTAAACCGTAAGTTCGTTTTGTAAACCATGTATCGTATTTATCCTTATCGCGGCCGATCCAGGCATGTGCGATGATTAGTGGGGGCTTCCCATGTGTTACTAGACCACGCGTATCGACTGCTACGAAAATATAAGAGGTGCCCTAAGTCAATGTCTATCAGCATTGACCCTTTGCCCATAGTCCATTAGTACACGCCCGTCCGACTGGCACGGTGTGAGGTTTGTTAAACCTAATAGCGCTATTAACTAATGACCCGCTCGCCCTAGGCCTCGGCGATTAAGTCGATAATTGAGGGACTTCCTTTGATAGAGGTGATGGTCTTAAGATCGTGTACGTAGGCTTTACGTACGTGTCCTTCAATCCGAGGACAGTAGTAAGTATAACTGTACGTAGGTTTTACGTACGTGCCCTTCAACCGAGGACAGTAATAAGTAGTTTAATAGTAATGGTTGTACGAGTAGTTATCCAATCCCATTCCCAACCCCTGGGAATCCCATGCCTTGGCTAGTGTGAACTCACCTTGGTTTGCTCGGTATGCTAAGTATGCTCACAGTTAATCAATCACGTCCTAAAGTACGCACGTATACATAATCAGTTTGTATTCACGCAATTCACGTATAAGCAAAATCAATGGTCACAAAGTAGCACAAACCACGTATTCCAAATCATACAAGTCATGCGAATCACTTAACAACAGTTAGTTAATCCAGTTAACACTTAACAGAAGTAAACCAAGTCACTGTGCAGTTTACCCTTTCGGCGAAACACCCTTGTTTCGCCGTGAACTCCCTTCGACGAAACACCCCTGTTTCGTCGTGATATCCCTGACGAAACACACTTGTTTCGCCGTGTTTGTTTCGTCATGAATTACGTTTCGTCTACAAGTCAGCTACGTCATGAATCAGTTACGAACTTAACAGAGAAAACCCTAATCGCCGACTAGCATACAGAAGATCATTCGTTCATGCAGCAATCATTCAACCAATCATTGAGTATCATACCAAGAACCCGTACCCTCCACATAACAGTTACTGACAAAATACGTAATACGTAATCCGAAATCTTACTAGGCATTTACACGATTAACACTAGTTCAAATCTGTTGATTCAACGAACCATCATATGACTATATTCTAGACAGTTTAATCAAGTGCCATGGATGTTAACACGCAATGCTCATGAAACCCTATTCTATACCAAACGATTAACAAGAGATCATGATAGACACGTATTCACATCCAGTCCAGAAATCAAACAAACATATACACAAACATATAACGAATAATTAAAACATCAATGAAACCGAGTTAACGAACACGCACTAACCGAGATGAAAGAAACGATGAGTTGATCGTTAAGGGCTTAGGGGAACACACACAGCTGTCGTCACACATGGGAGAGAGTTTTAGGGTTTCAGATTGTTAAAACGTGTGAAACTGAACTCGTTTCCTGTAAATATACATGAAACATCGTTCTGGGCCCTTAATGGGCTTCGCGTAACAATGAGCCGGCGAAACAGCCTGTTTCGTCGAGAGGCAAATGACGAAACACCATATGTTTCGTCGAGTGGTTATTGGCGAAACACATCCTGTTTCGTTGGGCCGTTTTATTGTTTAAATAGTTTACAAGTTCACAAACCCAAAACACTATATATAAAACACATAGCATATCAAGCAGTCATCTCGAATTATAATCAAGTGTACAGTTACAAGGCAAATAATCAAGCAACTAAACAGTCGACGTGCAATAAATGCGAATAAGGAAATGTCGGAAACTCGAGTTGTCACATTATACCCAACTTGAAAGAAATTTCGTCCCGAAATTTAGTATGTGGTTACTGAGGAAGCTAATTGTGTGACGTTGTTTACCTGTTTCGTATCGCGGCTCCCCGAGCAGGTTTGCGAAGATTACTGGTTTTCCTGGGGTGTCACATCACCCCCCCCCGTTGATTTGGAATTTCTGTAGTAGCTTCGGCCTCAGTAGTGGTTGCTTGGTTTCCGAATAACTAGGGATATTTGAGTTTCATTTGATCTTCTCGTTCCCAGGTGAACTCTGGGCCATGACGGGAGTTCCAACGAACTCGAACAAGAGGTATTCTGGTGTTCTTGAGGACCTTAACATCCCGGTCCGTGATTTCAACTGGTTCCTCGACGAAATGCAACTGTTCATCGATTGTGAGCTCCTTCAAAGGAACTATGAGGGTCTCATCTGACAGACACTTCTTCAGATTTGACACGTGAAAGACGTTGTGAACTGCACTGAGTTCAGCTGGTAAGTTCAGTCTATAGGCCACTTTGCCTATTTTCTCTATAACTTCGAATGGTCCGACATATCGCGGATTTAACTTGCCTCGTTTGCCAAAACGAACCACACCCTTCCAGGGTGAAACTTTGAGTAGCGCTCGATCCCCAACCTGGAATTCGAGTAGTTTCCTGTCTTTATCGGCGTATGCTTTCTGACGGTCACGAGCTGCCGCCATGCGTTGTCGTATTTGAGCAATCTTTTCAGTAGTATCAACTACCATTTCTGGACCTGTGATTTGACTATCACCCACCTCTGCCCAACAAAGAGGTGACCGGCATTTACGCCCATACAATGCCTCGAATGGAGCGGCTTTAATGCTGGTGTGGTAGCTGTTGTTATACGAGAACTCCACTAACGGGAGATGTTTTTCCCAGCCGTTGCCGAAATCGATTACACATGCACGAAGCATGTCTTCTAAAGTTTGAATAGTGCGCTCAGACTGCCCGTCCGTCTGAGGGTGATAAGCTGTGCTCATGTCTAAACGAGAGCCAAAAGATTTGTGCATTGCTTGCCACAGTTCTGAGGTAAAACGTGCGTCACGATCAGAGATAATGGAGGTTGGCACCCCGTGCCTTGAGACCACTTCTTTTAAGTAGATGTCTGCTAAGGTAGAGAACTTTTCTGTTTCCTTAATAGCCAGGAAGTGTGCAGACTTTGTGAGTCGATCCACGATCACCCAAATAGTGTCATTTCCGCGCTGAGATCTAGGCAGGCCAGTAACAAAATCCATGGAAATTTGTTCCCATTTCCATTGTGGTATCTCAGGTTGTTGAAGTGGGCCTAAAGGTTTCTGATATTCCGCTTTGACTCTCGAACAAGTCAAACACTTGCTAACGTAAGTTGCTATGTGCGCTTTCATGCTAGGCCACCAATATGTAGTTCTCAAGTCATGGTACATCTTATCCGAACCAGGATGTACTGAGTAGCGAGACTTGTGTGCCTCATCCATCACAAGCTCTCGTAGGCTCCCATAAAGTGGGACCCAAATGCGTCCTGTGACGTAGTAAGCACCATCTTCCTTCTGTTCTAAGCGTTGCCTTGAGCCGCGTAGGGCTTCAGCCCTGACGTTTTCTGATTTCAATGCTTCTACCTGAGCATCTCGTATCTGAGAAGGAAGACTAGACTGTATAGTGAGTTGTAAAGCTCGCACGCGCTTAGGCGCGGTGTCCTTTCGACTGAGGGCGTCAGCCACAACATTGGCCTTGCCTGGGTGGTACCTGATCGAGCATTCGTAGTCATTTAGCAGTTCGACCCATCGTCGTTGTCGCATATTCAGTTCCTTCTGTTTGAAGATATGTTCGAGGCTTCTGTGATCAGTGTAGATAGCACATTTGGTACCATACAGGTAGTGTCTCCATATCTTAAGTGCAAAAACAACCGCTCCCAGCTCTAGATCGTGAGTAGTGTAGTTCTTTTCATGAACTTTGTGTTGGCGTGAGGCGTAGGCTATGACTTTATCCCGCTGCATCAATACACAACCAAGACCCTGAATGGGTTCCTACCGGCAATGAGAGAATAGGCGCGCTACAAAGTCTATCCTTTAAGTGCTGAAACGCTGTTTCCTGTGCATTACCCCAACGATAAACAACACCTTTCTGCGTCAGTAGTGTAAGCGGCTGTGCAATCTTTGAGAAGTCTTTGATGAACCGTCTGTAATAACCCGCCAAACCCAAGAATTGGCGTATTTCGGTTGGTGTGCGAGGTGCAGGCCAGTTCTTGATCTAATCTACCTTGGATGGATCAACATGAATCCCATCCTTGTTTACCACGTGGCCTAGAAAATGGACTTCACGAAGCTAGAAGTCGCATTTTGAAAACTTAGCGTACAGCTGTTCCGTTCGAAGAAGTTCCAAAATAAGACGTAAATGCTGCTCGTGTTCCTCCTGACTCTTCGAATAGATCAGAATGTCGTCGATGAAGACAATGACGAACTTGTCAAGATAAGGTTTGCACACCCTGTTCATAAGATCCATGAAAACCGCAGGCGCGTTTGTTAACCCGAATGGCATGACCAGAAACTCATAGTGGCCGTAGCGAGTTCTAAATGCTGTTTTAGAGACGTCCTCATCCCGGACTCTTAGTTGATGGTAACCTGACCTCAGATCAATCTTCGAGTAATAGCTCGACCCTTGCAACTGGTCGAATAAGTCGTCGATGCGTGGAAGAGGATAGCGATTCTTCACAGTCACCTTGTTCAGTTCGCGGTAATCTATGCACATACGGAAAGTACCGTCTTTCTTCTTCACAAATAATACTGGAGCTCCCCAGGGCGAGGAGCTAGGACGTATGAAACCCTTTTCCACGAGTTCTTGCAATTGCTTAGATAGTTCTTCCAGTTCGGTTGGAGCTAAGCGATAAGGTGCTCGAGCTATGGGTGCTGCTCCAGGAGCTAGCTCGATCTGAAATTCGACCTGGCGATGAGGCGGTAACCCAGGTAACTCTTCAGGAAACACTTGAAGAAAGTCGCGTACAACTGGAATATCCTCTAACTTCTTTTCCTTCGTCGATGTATCTGTAACGAGTGCTAGTATAGCTGTGTGGCCATTTCTCAAACACTTCTGAGCCTTCAGGAAGGAAATGATGCCACTCACGACACCACTCTTGTCGCCTTGAACTTCGAGAGGTTCTTTGCTAGTACGGGGAATACGAATAACCTTCTCCTTGCATAGGATCTCTGCTTGTTGTTGAGATAACCAATCCATACCAATGACGACGTCGAAACTACCCAGAGTGATTGGAAGGAGGTCGATCGAGAAAGTATGGTTAGCAAGAACAAGAGTACAACCTTTGACTACGTGTGTGACCTCTATACTTTTACCATTAGCTAACTCTACATCGTGCTTGGGGTTTAAAGGTGTTGGGGTACGCTTAAGCAGTTGACTAACTTTTTGGGACACATAACTAGTATCAGCACCCGAATCAAATAAGACAGTAACATAAAAGTCGTCGAGAAGGAACTTACCCGTCACAACATTGGGATCATTCCTAGCTTCTCCATTGCCAATAACGAACGCACGGCCCCTAGCACCATTGCCATTGTTACCCCCGTTGTTCCCATTCCCCTGATTGTTGTTGTTATTGTTGTTCTGGTTCCTGTTCAGTTGGGGACAATCTCTTTTGAAGTGACCTTCAGCTCCACACTGAAAGCACCCTTTGTTGTTACCCTGCTGCTGCTGTTGCTGGGCTTGAGGAGCTGGTGGTTGTTGTCGCTGGTTCTGATTCGCAGGTCGTATGCTCCTACAATCCTTAGCTTCATGACCCATCTTGAGACACCTCTGGCAACGACCCTGGTTGCACTGACCACTGTGGTGTCTGTTGCATCTGTTACACTTTGGAAGATTTCCTTGATAACCACCTTGTCTTTGACTACCAGAAGATTGCTGCCCAGGGCTCTTGTAGTCGTCAGTTCTTCTCTGCTGAGGCTGAGACTGAACAGAAGTTGAACCTTTGCTCGAAGCTCCATCCCATTTACGTTTGTTGTCACTGGGAGTTTCAGAGGTAGCTGTAGTACTAATACGTTTTGGTAACCTGTTCTGCTCCACCGCCTGATCAGTGAGACGGTGAGCCAGCTGAACAACCTGCTGGTAGGTGGCGAGGTTTGCTGAAGTCACATGACTTTGGATCTCCGGCACTAGACCCTTAAGATAAAGTTCGATACGCTTAATTGGGGGGTCCACCATGGTAGGACACAGTAATGCAAGCTCATTCGATCTCTTTGTAAACGCCTCAATTTCTGACCCCGTCATCTTGAGGTTGAAGAACTCGACTTCCAGTGTAACGACTCTCATCAAAAGTCACAATTATTAAATTAATTTGACCAATAGAAAACCCTAATTGAGACACCCAAGTGATTCTGAACAAACCCTAAAATTTTCATAATTTTCAGAATCAGGATTAGGGCCCCTAAAACTCAGGGGGGTTAAACCCTATTGACGATTATCCACTTAAAACGTAGGCAGAATGGAATTTTCAGAAACCGTCGACTCAGCTGAGCTAGTCCCACACGTGGCAACCCTATGCATAAAAATAGTTCTTACGCGGGCCGCCTCAAGTTAGCTTAAAAATCACGCGGGCCGCCTAAGGGACAAAATTCACCTATAAATACAGGAGCTTGGGACTTGATTCTGGGAGTTGAAACGACGAAGAAATTCCAATTCTACACGGAGTTATGCTCTGTATACTCCAATTAACACACACGATTCACTAATCGACGCCGCAATCAGGGTATTAGCACAATCGCTGCTACGATTCATTTTCCGACGATCAATATATCCAATGAATGTTTAAGTGCCGCCCACATTAGGGTTATACTTTATCGTTCGTCATTAATTTGACGGATCATCGTTAATTCGATGGATGAAGTATTATACTTTGTCGTTCGTCATTAATTTAACGGATCATCGTTAATTCGATGGATGAAGTATTATACTTTGTCGTTCGTCATTAATTTGACGGATCATCGTTAATTTGATGGATGAAGTATTGCACTTTGTCGTTCGTTGTGAAAATTTGATCTCGTGAGTTATCGTAAATGCTGGATTGATTACTAACCCAGAATTGTGTGCCTATTATTAGATTTAGGTTAAAAAGACTAATCAGTAGGTTAGACTCTGCTCAAATTAAATCTGCAATCCATCAAGGCTTATCTGTAGACTTTGGTTGTATAAATCTGCATGATTATAAAGTGAGTCATTCTCTTTTTATCAAATTACTTTACAAAACCCTATTTATATCAAAATTATAATTACAGGGATTAAGTTTATGTAATCACCATATTACAGCCGGTATGTGGGGTTTTGTATACATTACTTGATAATCTTCACCATTGGGGCAGCCAATGGGTGATATGACCATAGTCACAGACACCATTGGACGGAAGGGCCAATGGGTCGAGTGACAAAATACTGTGGGTATTTGGTTTGATATCAGAAACATTGTAATCTTCCTTAATACTGTAAATTATAACAAATGTGTCGTTTTAGTAAAAATGAATGATTCACTCAGTATTTCCCGCTGACAAAACATTTTTAAAACACTTTTCAGGTAATTACAGTAGATCGGAGTAAGAAATGGATACGGCACTGAAAGGCATCAAGAAGTGGCTTATTTTATTAATTAAATCAAATTAAGAAATATGGTTTTATGTAATCAAATTTATCTTCATTAAAGCTACCATTGTAAAACATGGGTTTATCCCATTTATTTAATAAATAAAATCCGGTGTTTTTAAACTCTGATATTTTTCCTAACTCACGGTCCTGATGAAATTTCCGCTGCAACGTTTTCAAAATAATCACCGGTACCACGGGCTGTTCGCGACTCCCGATTCCGTCCAGGGTGGGTCGGGGGCCGTGACAGAAGGTGGTATCAGAGCCAACTCAAAGAGCCACTGCTTTAAGCCTTTAGGTGTTGTGATAATAATACCTAAATTTATATAAAAGAGTTAGGAGATTGCTGTTAACTGGTAGCACACATAATAGCATTTAGACTTGAGCTTAAGAAAAGATGCCTTAGTATTAGCTTCACGATAAGCTAAGTATTTGTGTAAATAAATATGATAGATTTTTGTGTGCCATAAGTAATATATTTGATAAAATAATATCACGGGACAACTAAGTCCAGAATTACTAGTTAAGAGAATGGTCAACAGTGTTATGATTAGAATCCCTAGTTGAAAGAATGATCAACAGTAATATGACCTGAGTCACTATTTGAAAGAATGATCAATAGTAAATTGACACTGTCACAAGAATCGTCTATTGATCAAAATAATAATAAGATATGTTATGGAAATACAAATTTCCTTAATTCTGAATAAAAGTCCTAATAAGATAAGGTACTTTTGAAAAGATACTATTTATGGGAAATAGAAAATTTTCTCCGGCAAGACTAGGTATGGTGTAGTAGACTCTCCAGTTTGTCCGGATATATTCGAATTACCGCTCCAGCGCGAATCGGATAAGACGGAATATATAATATGTCAAACGAGTGACAAGATTTCCCTAAATAGTATCAAAATCAGATATTTGACTGGTTTTTGGAAATATGAATCTGTTAAATACATTGACATGATAGATGGTATGTTTAATTCAGTATGTGAAATATATGATTTAATAGATATGTATATCTATAAGGAAATCCAGAAACCATAAGGATTGACAATTTGGAATAAAGCACAAGCATCTGTGTCTAGATTTCTTTATTAGGAATCTCTTTTCCGACATCAAACATTATTTCGTTTGATTATCTGCCTAGTAACTCGAGCGACAATAATAACAATAGAAACCCATTAAGTTTGGATACCATCAAAAGTGTAAAGAATATCTAACGCATTACCATAAACTATTAACGCAAGTAAGAAGCATGTAAAGTTGTGATAATATACAAGAAAACACATGAAAATTTAATTATAAGTCCGCAGAAGTTAAAGTATATCACACACAACTTTCGAGGCAAGATCTTTGGAAAATATAAATTGGGCACGATGACACCAATGTTAAATTCCGTCAGTAGAAAAACTAAAAGCAGCACTTTGCCACATAATCCTACAAGCAACATGAAATTTCACTAAGGTACGTTGTAACAAGATTTCACAATCATCAATGCACAGTATAATCAGAGTCATAATTATTATCACTGAAAAAGGAATCATATACCTTTGCAAATTCCCTATTTCATTTTATTTGACATTCCCTGGTAATGTCATTTAATAACGGTTATCACTCGAAATTCTAGATAGAAGTTCTCATATTCCTTTTGTTGAAAATTCTGACTTCTGCATATAATAAATTGACTTTCGCAACGGTCATCATACCAGGAGGATTTATTTCATAGTAGCGGATATTGATTCAATTCATTTCTTGGTAAATCCACACGTTACACATGCACCGTTTATCGCGCATGTGGTTCGTTTAATTTCTAAATTTCCATTGGAGGGCTTCATTCTAATTTGTCGTTTTATCCAAACTCAAATATCCTTTAGTTAGACTTGATTTTGGTACTATAATTCGCATTATTACAAAACGATAACTCTTTGATATCGAGTCAATAAAGTTCTTGAAAAAAAAAAAACTCAAATTTCTTTACATGATTCTTGTTGTAATCATGTCCAAACTTATTAAAACTCATTTTGTTTAAACCGAGTTCAATTATTTGAATGTGCTCGCATTACGTATTCAATTCAAAATCCCATATGATGAATTGAAGACATCATATTCAAAATAGTCCCAACAAGCACTTTATCTGTTTTAAACCATAATAGGCTTGTTTAAAATCTTCGACTCCATTAAATCATTTCTTTGATCACGATCACCTTGTACTAACGTTTTCATAAAATTTAAAGCTTGCACTAATCTCATTTATATATATATCATATACGGATATTTATAAAAGCTACCTTAACACAAATCGTGTGATAAGATAATGATACACAAATTCTTGTCATATTTTAATATATCTCTTAAAATGATTGTTTCAACATCAATCTAGCCTTTCGTGATAATTATTACTTTGACATCTTCAATCGAAAAACATTATATAAAATTTATTTTATATATGGAAATTTACATAAGTGATTACCTAATAGTATTACTATATTCTTATTAGTCACCATAAGGAGGATAAGTAAATACTTAGTCAATATAAGTAGGTGACTTATAATAAGAAGTACAGAATTTATTGTACATGTGCTTATATTTAACCAAAATGGAAATTTCATAAACTAGGCACCTAGCTCGGTTGGTTAGGCGCGCGAAAGGGTGTGGCCTAGACCCGGGTTCGATCCTGGGGACGGCCAGTTTCACCATTTTTTAGAAATTTTTCCATTTAAGTGTATGTTTAGTTATGTATTACTAATATCAGTTTTATTATTAGTAAGAAAATATTAATAATAATAGTGTTGGTATTATTTTTACTAGGATTATTATCAAGGGCAGGTATTGGATAGCCTAGCCTTAGTTAGGCATGGACTGATCACCTATGCTTAAACAAGGCAGCACTAACCAATATCCAACCATGATAATGACTAGTTAATATATATAAAGTAAGTCGTCATAAGTATTTAGTAAAATTTTAATTATATATGAAAATATATATACATTGGAGAAAGATATATTTTCATAAAACAATATAAGAATAGTTTCCGTATTCACTTATTTACAACATTTGTAAATACATTCACAAACGTTATTTCAAAATGAAAATAAGTAATCCCATGGAATTGACCCATTAAGTGTAATATATGTACAAAAGTATTTGTACAAATATTTTGTATAATAAATATTTTCACACCTTTAATTATTTAACAATAATGATTTCTTTTACAAAATAATATTTTGTAAACGTAATAACTTCATTACAAGTATTTTGTAATATATCTTACATAATTATTTTACATAGTATGGTAAAATACTAAAATAATATTTATTTAAAATTGGTGACCATTCACATATAGTAAAAATGCGTAACAAATAATATATATATTACATAATATTTATATGTGATATATAAGATACGGTTCAGATAAGGACACAAATAATATATATATTACAATTACTTTACAAAAGTATAATATAATGGTTGGTCATGCCAAAATAACTTGTTCTTATTATATTTTCAATATAGTCACTAATAGTGTGCTATTATATTATTTCAACAAATAAAACAACTTGAAACTCTAAAATGATACACTAACTCTATTGTCTTTTGGTGTATCTTTGCAATTCACTCATCTCAACACTTTGATTTTCTCATATCATAAATATTTGACAAATCATTTTTCATGCTTTTATTTCATTTGAAATCTGTCAATTCTAAATCTTCTTCAGTTGCTAATCAAAGTAAGCTTCCTTTTGACAAAGAATTTCATTGATTTTAAAAGTCCTTTCCATTCATTTGATCATATATTCTTTGGCTTGAACCTAGTTATCTTGGAAATTATATCATTTCATCTCATTCGTTGGTCATCGATTTCTTGAACTAATTCAGTTGAACCATTGAATCCTACTTATGGTACAACTCGTATTCACAAAATTTGATATTTTAATTCTGTGTCATCTACCCTAATATTATTTTTATTAACTAAAATGTGACATAATTCCAAAAGAAATATAATAATCCAAATACACTTGGGAGCTGGAATCTAAGATGAAGAAAAAGTATTCCTACTTATTCCAATAAATCTCGAGGACGAGATTTTTATTAAGTTGGGGAGAATGTAACGACTCTCATCAAAAGTCACAATTATTAAATTAATTTGACCAATAGAAAACCCTAATTGAGACACCCAAGTGATTCTGAACAAACCCTAAAATTTTCATAATTTTCAGAATCAGGATTAGGGCCCCTAAAACTCAGGGGGGGTTAAACCCTATTGACGATTATCCACTTAAAACGTAGGCAGAAAGGAATTTTCAGAAACCGTCGACTCAGCTGAGCTAGTCCCACACGTGGCAACCCTATGCATAAAAATAGTTCTTACGCGGGCCGCCTCAAGTTAGCTTAAAACTCACGCGGGCCGCCTAAGGGACAAAATTCACCTATAAATACAGGAGCTTGGGACTTGATTCTGGGAGTTGAAACGATGAAGAAATTCCAATTCTACACGGAGTTATGCTCTGTATACTCCAATTAACACACACGATTCACTAATCGACGCCGCAATCAGGGTATTAGCACAATCGCTGCTACGATTCATTTTCCGACGATCAATATATCCAATGAATGTTTAAGTGCCGCCCACATTAGGGTTATACTTTATCGTTCGTCATTAATTTGATGGATCATCGTTAATTCGATGGATGAAGTATTATACTTTGTCGTTCGTCATTAATTTGACGGATCATCGTTAATTCGATGGATGAAGTATTATACTTTGTCGTTCGTCATTAATTTGACGGATCATCGTTAATTTGATGGATGAAGTATTGCACTTTGTCCTTCGTTGTGAAAATTTGATCTCGTGAGTTATCGTAAATGCTAGATTGATTACTAACCCAGAATTGTGTGCCTATTATTAGATTTAGGTTAAAAAGACTAATCAGTAGGTTAGACTCTGCTCAAATTAAATCTGCAATCCATCAAGGCTTATCTGTAGACTTTGGTTGTATAAATCTGCATGATTATAAAGTGAGTCATTCTCTTTTTATCAAATTACTTTACAAAACCCTATTTATATCAAAATTATAATTACAGGGATTAAGTTTATGTAATCACCATATTACAGCCGGTATGTGGGGTTTTGTATACATTACTTGATAATCTTCACCATTGGGGCAGCCAATGGGTGATATGACCATAGTCACAGACACCATTGGACGGAAGGGCCAATGGGTCGAGTGACAAAATACTGTGGGTATTTGGTTTGATATCAGAAACATTGTAATCTTCCTTAATACTGTAAATTATAACAAATGTGTCGTTTTAGTAAAAATGAATGATTCACTCAGTATTTCCCGCTGACAAAACCTTTTTAAAACACTTTTCAGGTAATTACAGTAGATCGGAGTAAGAAATGGATACGGCACTGAAAGGCATCAAGAAGTGGCTTATTTTATTAATTAAATCAAATTAAGAAATATGGTTTTATGTAATCAAATTTATCTTCATTAAAGCTACCATTGTAAAACATGGGTTTATCCCATTTATTTAATAAATAAAATCCGGTGTTTTTAAACTCTAATATTTTTCCTAACTCACGGTCCTGATGAAATTTCCGCTGCAACGTTTTCAAAATAATCACCGGTACCACGGGCTGTTCGCGACTCCCGATTCCGTCCAGGGTGGGTCGGGGGCCGTGACATCCAGCTTATGAATGTCGTCACGACTGCAGTATTCCTCCTTGATCATCTCTTTAAAATTGTTCCATGGGGTGGCGTTAGCAGCAACCAACCCCAACATTTGGACCTGAGCCTTCCACCATGTGAGAGCTAAACCCTCGAGAGTACCGGTAGCATACTTCACCCTACGTGCCTCAGGGCATTCGCACATTTCGAACACAGACTCTAGTTTCTCAAACCAGCGGAGGAGACCTACGGCTCCTTCAGTGCTGCTGAAAGTAGTCGGTCGGCAGTCCATAAAGGTTTTCAAGGTGCAAACAGGTGGTTGACCTGTTGTGTAAAAGAATTAGGACAAGATTAAACACAAGAGTTGGTTTAGGAATGTAGGATCTAAAGATCCTAGTGTGAGTTACAACTGCAGGGTATACCTCCTGCTTGTGCGGCTGCAACTGCCGCAGCAACTTGTTCGTTAATGAGAGCCGTCAACTGGGCTTGTGTCATGTTAATACGTCCAGCCGTGATCTTCATAGCAAAGATAACATAAGTAAGAGAGGTTCGCGAATAGGGCAATGACAGAAGAGAGTGAGCACACAAGTATTCTCAAACAATAGGGGTTATGTGTATCTAAGCATACCATGAGCAAAGTTCTATGTAATTCTAGCAAGTAAGCAATGAAACATATACCATATTACCTAGAATGTTGAGTCTTGCACGTGGAGCGAAGCGTCGTTGTGGATCGTTGAGCACTGTTCTGGTTATAGTCTGGTTTTAATAAAAACGTTTTCCCATTACTAAAACCGAGTTCTCTATAACCAATGGCTCTGATACCAATCTGTCACACCCCCAAAAATCCACACGCGGAGTATCACCGCTTGGAGGCGTGACTGACCAGGATCAAGCCACCAATCATATTGAACAAGCATGTAAGTAAATATAATTCAACAAACCAATATGAAAGGTGTTCAAAAAAAAAAAACCAAAGCATAGTTAAGTGTTTAGCGGAAGCATAAACTGTAAAACCCATAGCAAGTATAAAAATGTGAAATAAAGAAATGTTTAAAGCATGGCACACATCGCCACGTCCCACAACGACCGTTCCTCCCTGTGCAAACTCCATGGGTACCTAATGACCTGCAAGGCATGTAGCAACGAATCAACAACAAAGTTGAGCGAGTTCACAGTTGGTTGTTTGGTTATAGTATTCATTTCGTAAACCGTAAGTTCGTTTTGTAAACCACGTATCGTATTTATCCTTATCGCGGCCGATCCAGGCATGTGCGATGATTAGTGGGGGCTTCCCATGTGTTACTAGACCACGCGTATCGACTGCTACGAAAATATAAGAGGTGCCCTAAGTCAATGTCTATCAGCATTGACCCTTTGCCCATAGTCCATTAGTACACGCCCGTCCGACTGGCACGGTGTGAGGTTTGTTAAACCTAATAGCGCTATTAACTAATGACCCGCTCGCCCTAGGCCTCGGCGATTAAGTCGATAATTGAGGGACTTCCTTTGATAGAGGTGATGGTCTTAAGATCGTGTACGTAGGCTTTACGTACGTGTCCTTCAATCCGAGGACAGTAGTAAGTATAACTGTACGTAGGTTTTACGTACGTGCCCTTCAACCGAGGACAGTAATAAGTAGTTTAATAGTAATGGTTGTACGAGTAGTTATCCAATCCCATTCCCAACCCCTAGGAATCCCATGCCTTGGCTAGTGTGAACTCACCTTGGTTTGCTCGGTATGCTAAGTATGCTCACAGTTAATCAATCACATCCTAAAGTACGCACGTATACATAATCAGTTTGTATTCACGCAATTCACGTATAAGCAAAATCAATGGTCACAAAGTAGCACAAACCACGTATTCCAAATCATACAAGTCATGTGAATCACTTAACAGCAGTTAGTTAATCCAGTTAACACTTAACAGAAGTAAACCAAGTCACTGTGCAGTTTACCCTTTCGGCGAAACACCCTTGTTTCGCCGTGAACTCCCTTCGACGAAACACCCCTGTTTCATCGTGATATCCCTGACGAAACACACTTGTTTCGCCGTGTTTGTTTCGTCATGAATTACGTTTCGTCTACAAGTCAGTTACGTCATGAATCAGTTACGAACTTAACAGAGAAAACCCTAATCGCCGACTAGCATACAGAAGATCATTCGTTCATGCAGCAATCATTCAACCAATCATTGAGTATCATACCAAGAACCCGTACCCTCCACATAACAGTTACTGACAAAATACGTAATACGTAATCCGAAATCTTACTAGGCATTTACACGATTAACACTAGTTCAAATCTGTTGATTCAACGAACCATCATATGACTATATTCTAGACAGTTTAATCAAGTGCCATGGATGTTAACACGCAATGCTCATGAAACCCTATTCTATACCAAACGATTAACAAGAGATCATGATAGTCACATATTCACATCCAGTCCAGAAATCAAACAAACATATACACAAACATATAACGAATAATTAAAACATCAATGAAACCGAGTTAACGAACACGCACTAACCGAGATGAAAGAAACGATGAGTTGATCGTTAAGGGCTTAGGGGAACACACACAGCTGTCGTCACACTTGGGAGAGAGTTTTAGGGTTTCAGATTGTTAAAACGTGTGAAACTGAACTCGTTTCCCGTAAATATACATGAAACAGCGTTCTGGGCCCTTAATGGGCTTCGCGTAACAATGAGCCGGCGAAACAGCTTGTTTCGTCGAGAGGCAAATGACGAAACACCATATGTTTCGTCGAGTGGTTATTGGCGAAACACATCCTGTTTCGTTGGGCCGTTTTATTGTTTAAATAGTTTACAAGTTCACAAACCCAAAACACTATATATAAAACACATAGCATATCAAGCAGTCATCTCGAATTATAATCAAGTGTACAGTTACAAGGCAAATAATCAAGCAACTAAACAGTCGACGTGCAATAAATGCGAATAAGGAAATGTCGGAAACTCGAGTTGTCACACAAGTGGTCAAGGTAAATAGTTCACGCCCGTCCATTCCGGCCCGGTGTGAGGGTGCCAAACCTAATAGCGCTATCAACTAAATACCTCGTTGCCTTCCCGGCAAAAATCGGTATATGTAAGGGGTCTTATATGATAGAAACTGAGTAATAACAAACATCCCATTAACCTGACATTCTTCCCTGAAAACGATACCCGATATCCCTTCCCGGGATGCATGCTTGGAAAAGAGCAGTGAACTCACCTCGGTTTGCTCGGTTTATTAATGTGCTTCTAGCGTTAATTAATGGTTAGGTCCGTTACACGCGACCTAAGGTACATTGCACATAAACTCAATGTAAGTGTTTACGTTCAAATAGGGTTTGCAATCCCTTAGTGTCCAAACATCAGGGTCCTTTGTGATTATCGTTCACAGATTTCATCATACAAGCCTGAACATACATACAGTAGCACACAGTGGCATGTTAGGTGTTTTTCATGCAACATTTAGCAACTCAAACCAAACCCCCACCTATGAAACTCGGACCAGGCATCCCCTTACAAACTCGGACCCAAAAAAATCCATAAAACTTGGACTCATGTGTGGAGGATAAAACTTGGACTCATGTGTGAAGGATAAAACTTGGACTCATGATTTCATAGCAAACCCGGACACCCTCTCCCAACTAAACTCGGACCATATACAAAACAATAAACTCGGATCTTATTCAAATCATTAAACTCGGACATTATACAAAATAATAAACTCGGACTAGTTGTAAACCACTAAACTCGGACTCATCAGACACCAATAAACTCGCCAGCCTCCAAGGAGCAAGACGTCATGGAGGCAAAAGAGCAAGACGTCAAGGATATTCTGTTGAACCCAGAGGATCCTGAATCCAAAATTTTTATAGGATCCGGGACCCTAGACAGTATTGAGCAGGATTTAGTATCCTTCTTGGAAAGAAGAAAATCTACCTTTGCTTGGAAACATGAAGATATGACAGGTATATCTAAGAATGTTATTACTCACAAACTTGGTATTGACAGGTCTTTCAAGCCAATACACCAAAAAAGGAGAAAGTTTGCACTTGAAAGGAATGCCATTATCCAAGAAGAGGTAGACAAATTGCTCAAGGCAAGTTTGAGTGGACTGATAAGCATGAAGCTGCACTCAAGGTTCTTAAGGATTATCTATCCTCAGCACCAGCCCTGATGAAACCAGAAAATGGAGAATCGTTATCCTTATACTTAGCTATTTCAGCTAAAGCAGTAAGTGTGATCCTAGTTAAGGATCATGAAGGCTCTCAACATCCGGTATACTATGTAAGTAAAATTCTACTTGATGCTGAGGCCAGGTATTCTCATTTAGAGAAATTAATTCTTGATTTAATTATGGCTTCTGCTAAACATAGACATTATTTAGAAACTCACACCATTATTGTGAAAACTAACCTTCCTATCAAGAATGTTCTCAGGAAACTTCAAATGTCAGGTAGAATGGCAAAGTGGGCAATCAAGCTTATTGCATATGACATTAAGTATGAACCCAGGACTGCCATCAAGTCCCAAGCTTTAGCTGACTTTGTGGCTGATTCCAGTAGTGATCTACAAAGGGAAGCTGAATTAGAAGTTCAACAACTTGAGAAGACAAAGGATCCTTAGACACTCTTCACGGATGGAGCTTCAGATGTTAAAGGAACTAGACAAAGCACACTACTAAAATCGCCACAGGGGGACATTATACCCTAATCTCAAGTATATGTAGATTTTCTATTAATTACTAAACATTATAACAGTTCTTACACTGTCAAAGGTGAAAAGCTAATCAAGTACTTAGAAATAGTCAGGAAACTGTCACACCCCGATTTCAACGTGTCACCGGTGGGCCCGGTGGGGAGTATCGTGACGTAGTTGGCAACATAATAGTCAAACAACACAATATATAAATGCACACCGGAAGCAAAAGATAAATATATATTACAAATCCGAATTTGAAGTAATATCCAGTATTACAACGGAAAGTAAAGGATCCACAGGCGGATCTTAAAACATATCATTTGTTCAACAGACTTTAGACGCCTAGAACTTGCAAGATTCCTTATTAGCGCCCTGAGCTTCCAGCCAATTACGTTCAGTACCTGTCACTTAACCTTTTTGGAAAATACGTCAGTTTTCACTGGTAAATACACTCAACCGACTCATTTGAAAAGAGTTGAAGAAAATTGATTTGAATGCACGTGGCACAAAATATCTTTTATAATTTGATTAAAATGCACAGAGGCAAAATTAACCTTTTTAACTTGGGACAATTATAGTTATAATCTTGTATACAGATTTACAGGTTCGTTGTACGTTCAGGGCCCGATGTAGAAACCGAGTCAGATTAACAGACACACCACAAGCATAGGCCCACATGGAAGTGAGATATCGTTTTTCCTTAAGCAACTGTCAGGTGTATGCCTACACCCCGTGTATAAGGCGTGGCCATTTTATAATACAATAATGTCAAGGATATCTGGGACATGGTCATTAACCCCTAAAGGCTTTTATTTCAAACAATACAGATAAAACCGGGTTACCTCAATAATTTAACCATAATAATATTAAATATTCAATACCCGACCAAGCGGTACTTTTATAGCACCGTATCCCAAGCCCGTATAGGGAAAATAAGTTAAGAGTATTTACCTGAGCTAGCTCCTGTCTTAAATAGCAAGAATTTAATAACTCAGCCGTATTCACTTAAGTAAGCGTATGTACCATTTACCGGAAGGCTCTAGTCTGGAATGATGGTATAAATAACTAATTAGAATGCTAACGGGTCTTTAATTAAGCCTAAGCTTAGACCGGTTAGTCTTACGGGAAGATACGGTTCGTACGCACGATTAAGCGAAGACCGGAATAAAATGTGATTTAAACCCGACATGTTCAGAGACTTGTCTTATATGGGTATTTCATACACATTCTGGATTTTGAGATAAAACCAACAGGGTTTGACCCGTTTCGGCTAATTTATGTAAACTTGTTACATAAACCGAATCGTACGCGTAATAAGCGTGACGGGTATTCATGAGAGCCATATACAGGTTTCCTAAGTTAATTATGCCTCAAATATGTTGTGACATCAGTAAGATGTCTTTCATTATGCCCGAAACGTATTTAAACACAAACTAGGCCCCGTAGGGGTAGTTTGGTCATTTAAAAGGTTATAAAAGAGTTTAAGTATTTACCTGAGTTACAGGTCTGATATAATCAGCAAAAATACTTATTTTACTAAATTATAACAGTAGGGTAAAGTATATATGCGAAATTTATCAATTATAACCAAACTATGCACCGTAGGGGCATTTTGGTAATTTCACATAAGCCGTAAAGCTCAAAACTGAAGTCTGAGTTAAACAACTTTTGCTTACTGTTAAAATATTACAATTTACCTAAAATATCAGTAGGTATCAACCCTTGTATGTCTAAAATAGTTCTAGTACATACTATGCGTTAAAAACGCTTAGAAAGGCGATTAAAAGCCATTTCTGGGTTTGATACATAAATCTGATATTTTTATTATTCCAGAAGGCTTAAAATAATTTATTTATCATATGTGATCAGTAGCAAAAGGTTTGGAGTCATTCAGATATGTAAAACTCATTTTATGGCCCGTAAAGGCAAAACCGACAATTACCGGATTAAGCCTACGACTATAAGTTATGCTCAGCCTAAAATTAATTAAAACTCTTTAAAAATCCCAAAATAATATATTACATCAGTGGGTAAAAGATTTGATATCAAAAAGTAGGCTTGACTAGGTTATACACTAATTACGCCGTTTTATTAACATAAAGCTTCTTAATTACGCTAATGAGCATAACTCTCAATCTACACCTCAAACTGATGTCAAACTTTGCAAACAAGTTTATATATCAGTAATTAAGGTTTCTACTCTTTTACATTTTCATAAATCACGTTTTAAGGTGAAAAGGGCATAATGGTCAACATATGAGCAATTAACGGAATCATGCGTATTAATTGGTTAACTAATGAACCATGGTGTATAATCACAGAGGGTTATACTAGCATGTAACCTGGTCTAAATGAAGCTCTTAGGTATTTCTAAATCATACCAAAACGGGTCAGAACTGAAGTCAAAGCAAAAGTCAAAGCTTTGCGACTTTTGGTTCCGAACCGGGTCTAAACAGTAAATTGTCGGGTTGAACATGTTTAGACATGTTCTTACACTAATTACCAAGTTATATTAATGATCAAACAGGTTGTATGTGTTCTACATTGCTAATTATGCATAAATTGTAAATTAATCATTCTGTTGACTTTTTCTTAGTAAGTTTGACCCGAAATTTGACCTAGTTAGAGTGGGAATCAGGGGGAACCCTCTTAAGGGTTTATTACCCACATAATTACCAACTTATAACTACTTTTGATTCGACTAATCACTGGACCATTAGTGATTTATCTTAAAGTCAACCGTTAATTACGACGGTTTGACTTTTAAGCTATAACTAAGCTAAAACTTAATTTAGAAAGGTCAAGTATACTTACCAAGGTCCTATGCACGAAATGTGAAGACTTGAGCCTGCTTGGGAGCTCCAAGAATGATCAGAAGTGCAAATGAAGGTGTGAAGAACAATGTTGCAACTTCATGGCTTTATATAGTGATCAAATCACCATAACTTGTTGACACACAAGTCTACCATTGACCACAAATCACCAACAAGTGTCCCTAAGTGTCTAGGGGTGGTTTAGGGGTCAAGAAAGATGTGGAAAATCGGTTTATGCGTGAAATTTGGCTGCTGTTCAATGTTTCTGCATCTGACGTCCTGACGCGGCCCGCGTAAGGTTTCATTAACCTTTACGCGGCCCGCCTGACCCCTGTAAACAGATTTTCCATTTTCTGTTTTCCACATCTTGCCCCTTGGCTCTTCGAAAGGTCAACTAAGCTTATATTTTGCAATTTGACCCCTTATTATTTACCTACAAGGGCTTTAGGACTTATACCCACTTTTCCAAGTCCCTGGACACTTCTGGTTAACCCGAAAAGTCATAACTTTCAACGTTAACGCTTTAACCCCTCGCTTACGAATTTGATCATAACTTTCTCACACGATAACGAAACTTTATGAAATTTATATCGTGCATTCTAGTGAGCATACTTAACAGTTACAAAGCTTCGGGTTTGTCAAAAGGTCACTCAGAGGTATAACTTAAACATGTTGACACATTTAACCCCTGTAGTTTGTAATCTCTCACTTTTAGCTTCGTATGATCCATGATTTATTCGTTTGATGGTATAAACATTATGTAGGGTTAATGTACAATATATTTATTCACTGTTGACATTTAGAACTCGTATTTTCATATACTTTTCAAGTTTGTCAACTTTAGTCCCTTCAGAACATTCTTTCACACGTTCAAACATATGACACGTGTCAACGCATTATAGGACGTGAATTTTCGAGGTGTTACATCCTCACCCCCTTAACAGAAATCTCGACCTCGAGATTTGTTAAGGTAAGGGAAGTATTTTCTACCTTATATTGGGCTTAATCTTCCCCAGTACCTTTGAGCCTCTAAGGCACTCCAATTGACCTTTATAATAGGCACATGTATCTTTTTGGAGCTTCTAATCATGTCGATCCTTAATCGACACAGGTTGGTCATACTATCATAGTTCTGCATATCATTATGTGATAGTGCTTTTCGACTTATTGGTGACACGTCGCTAACTCATTAGTGCGGGTCACATTGCGCGCTCCACCAAGCCCCTTAATTAGGTCTTGGCTCGTAAGCTATTTGATCTTGATACATTCGATTTCCTTCGAATGATTCTATATTCTCGAAGCTTAACTAGCCCGATAGTTTAACAAATTTAGCACACCCTTCCAGGGTGATATCTATTGTTGAACCTTATTCCTTAACAAGAATTTAGGAGGTTTGCTATTTTCATTAATCCTTAATTTTTTGCCGAATACTGGCATCTTACAGATGATTATGAATTTGCGTGATCTTATTGGTCGTTTCTAATGAAACTTTCAGATCCTGATGATTGGACTTACCAATCTATTGTCCTATCAATGGACGTTTAACATTCCATCTATACAAGGTCTTCAAAGGAGCAGCCTTGATGCTTATATATCAACTATTATAGAAAGTTTATCTTAAGGTGAGATGGTTATCCCAACCGTTGCTTAAAACTATTATTAAAGAATAGCTAATCCTTATAGCTAGTTGAATAATTCGACGATCCTGAGTAGCTGATGGAAATTCTTAATCATTGCCTAGTTAGGGTTGCGGTAATAATGCATAAGCAAAAAGAACCGTCTTTCATAATTTACTATACCGAATTCTCAGGATATTGAGTTTGGCTTTATGAATCTATATCTTAAAACTTACTTAACCAGGGTTTTCGATTCTGCCAATAATGGTACTAGTTGTCTTGGAGATTTCATAATAATGCAGCCCTAAATGGGATATTAAACTTAACTCTACCTGCCTCCCAGGGGTAAACAGGGTAATCTTAGGAGAAGATAATCAAGGTACAAGGAGGTTACAGAGATTTCCATATCTCAGGCTCCAGTTCACTCATCATTGCTTGTGTCAAATAAGTGACACATTTATGTTACTAGTCCACGAATTCCTTAATCGGGAATATTCACTTGGACAATTTCATTCCGGATATCTTCTTTGAATACTATTAGTTGACTTTAGGACCATATGATCATTGGGATATCCTTGTGGTTCCATGCATTAAACCTCCATACTGATCATGCATGGAAGCAATCTATGGAACTTATTAAGATACACCAAATCCTCTTATAGCGCCTTTGTCATACCATTTGGTATTCGAAATCAGTAGAGATCAAAGAGATATCAATTTCATATAATGATGTACTTTATCTATAGAGAGGGTACATTAGAATTTTCTACGGTTTACTATTGTAGTATCAATAGCATGCGTCGCATAATCAATGGCGCGATTGACTGTTGTCTTATCCGAGTTTATCATACTCGAGATTTAGTTCCTATTACCAGATGAATCATTTACTTAGTTGCAATCCAACATCTGCTATTCATCACCCTGATGGCCTTAACATATACTAACCATGGTTTCATCAAACTATACCGGCCAATAAGGCACTAACATTCTTAATGAACGTTATTTTAAAAATATATCAATATCACTTAGCCTATGTCACAAAAGACCATCAATGGCATTTAAGGGTTGGACCTAGTCCATCACCTTTTTGACAAGGGATCAAAAAGTCACATCTGTCTTTATTATACTAACGAATTTGGATAGCTTGAAAGTTTGCCATAAGGGTATCAGAAAAGAGCGATTCCTAATATATATAAAATATCAATCTAGGATTTATTGGAGCATTTTCTAAAGTATCATCGGTCACTTTCTACCTCGCATTAAATGACCGGAGTCTTAATCAGGCGGAGACAACAGTTCTCAACATTTATCATTCATTACAGAATTATATGTGCCAGTATTAAATAAATTTCTGCATAAATTGCTTGATATGGAAAGGTACCTGTTATATAGTTATTATTCTGCACCATCTCTTAGGCGTTCATCTGATTCCTAGGGCAGTTGGTCTTGATATGCCCCTTCTCGTTGCAACCATAACAGGTTGCATCTTTCAACTTCTTGCAATCCAGGGTTTTATGTTCCTTAGACTTGCAAATTCCACACGGTAGAGGCTGAGACTCAAATCTGCATTTCCCAAGATGGTATTTCCTACAGGTTTCGCACCTGGTCTTCTCTCCCGACTGTTGGCTGTCTCTCTTAAACCCGGAACTCTTCTTATCTTCAGAATTCCTCTTCCTATCGGAGCAATGAGAATACTCATCCTCCCTTTTACGCTTTCCATCTTCTGTGGCTTTGGCAGCCTTGTTTCTGACCACATCGAGTATGAGAGATAGCGACAGATCTGCCGCTGACCTGAATGTAGTAGGTCTTGAAGCCTTAACACTGGCTTTGATTTCTGGGGCTAAACCCCCGATGAAGCGAGCAATTCTCTTGGGTTCTGGTGTTACTAGGTAAGGAACCAGTCTGGACAGGGTATTGAAACGGGTGAGGTATGCTTGACAATCTAAGTTTGTCATCACCAATGATAAGAAATCTGATTCGATTCTTTCGACCTCGTGTTGAGGGCAGTAGTTCTCCATAATGAGAGCAACAAACTGTTCCCATGACATGTTGTAAAGTGGGATATTCCCCGCAGCTTGAATGAGAGCCTTCCACCACGCTAGCGCCTCTCCCTTGAATGATTGGGATACATACTTCACTACATCCCTCTCAGCACAACCGCTGATATCGACAACTGTGTCCATTTCATCCAACCAGACCATACAATCAATTGCCCCTTTCTCCCCAGTGAAATCCCGGGGTTTGCAGGAAACAAAATATTTGTAGGTACAGGACTTGGTACGTGGTTCATTATCGAACACTATCCTCTTGGATGGAACACTGTGTTCATTAGATGAATGTCGATCGTCATTCTTCTTTGGTTCCTCTTTCTTAGAGGGCGGCTTGTTATGCGGCTCTGAATGAGTTTTAGGGACAGACTTAGAGTGGGGTACAGATGAGGCTTTACTATGTGTCTCACTGTACTCCTTAAATTGCTCCTCTACAGCTTTAGACACAGCTGTATCAATCAGTGAGCGAAGCTCTCCTTTGGTTATGTTAATCCTCTCATCATCGCGGTTTTCCAAAGGATGACTGTTCTCTTCCTCTGACCAAGCCATGTAGCTTTAATTGCTACATAAAAATTAAACAAGGACAAGGTTTATACGGAAGTTTATACAGTCTTATCGTTTTAAACGATTTATTAACCATGGTAATATAAACCATATTGGTTAATTTGTTAGTTACATTTATTTAACATTTTTATTATAATTTATCCTAGTTATAAAACATTAAGGATATTAAAGTGGCGCAAAGGCCTAGTCACATGGACAGTTTTAAATTACAAGCCATGATTTCAGAGAATCAAGGCATTAAGGTTTTAGTAATAGCACAAATGGCCTAGTCGCGTAGACAAGTTTAATTTATAAGCCATGATTTCAGAGAATCGAGGCATTAAGGTTTGAATTAAAGTTCATTACCTTTTCTTGACAGGGAGTTGTAGGCTACCACTGTCTTTAGTCTCGGAGGACATTAACTATAGCCCGTAGGCATTTCCCTTCTAAGGGATGTTTATAATATGATCATCTTCATTTGATGATAGTAGTCAGGATCGCATTGATCATACAGACTAATAGGCTTGAGCATAGCTCACCACCATAGACAAGGAATCATAAAGATCAAATGTCAATGTCTCAAATGGACAATACATTATAGCTCGTAGGCATTATTTTACCAATGTATGGTTAAAGTATGATCATCTTAATTGATGATCTAAACCCATGATTCAGAGATCATTAAGTTGGGTTAGGGATCTTTTTAAAGAATCCATATATAACAATGACGTGTGTGATTTAACGAATCACGCCTGCCCGGAGTGTTAACATATTTACAGATGTTAACGGGGATTCGAATCTTTTAAACAGGTCTTACCATCATGGCCCGGCCTTAAAATGACCCGAAGGCTAGGTTTCACTCTTAAGATTCTTATTAATATTTAACGCAGAACAATCCTAAATTGAGGTGTTAAATATGGATCTGAATCTAATTATGGAACTACCATCTTGGCCCGGTCTTAAAATGACACGTGGCTTGGTCTTGTCCTTTTTAGATTTTGCCATTTTATTATAATGGTAGATCTTATAATATAGGAATGATAATTTAAACATAATCGTTCCTATAAAAATTTTAAACAAGTATATGGTTGTCCTAAACAGGACTTCTAATAAAAATGACTTGCTCATGCAAAGGCTAATCAGAAAAATAATCAAGGAAGTAATTAAAAGACAATGAAACAAATTGGAATTTGTCCTATGTTCTTGTCTAGACTCAAGAATGTGCAACTGTGTAACTGAGATTAAACGCAAAAGGCTATCGTTTAATTCACTTAGTGTTGGCTCTGATACCAACCTGTCACACCCCGATTTCAACGTGTCACCGGTGGGCCCGGTGGGGAGTATCGTGACGTAGTTGGCAATATAATAGTCAGACAACACAATATATAAATGCACAGCGGAAGCAAAAGATAAATATATATTACAAATCCGAATTTGAAGTAATATCCAGTATTACAACGGAAAGTAAAGGATCCACAGGCGGATCTTAAAACATATCATTTGTTCAACAGACTTTAGACGCCTAGAACTTGCAAGATTCCTTATTAGCGCCCTGAGCTTCCAGCCAATTACGTTCAGTACCTGTCACTTAACCTTTTTGGAAAATACGTCAGTTTTCACTGGTAAATACACTCAACCGACTCATTTGAAAAGAGTTGAAGAAAATTGATTTGAATGCACGTGGCACAAAATATCTTTTATAATTTGATTAAAATGCACAGAGGCAAAATTAACCTTTTTAACTTGGGACAATTATAGTTATAATTTTGTATACAGATTTACAGGTTCGTTGTACGTTCAGGGCCCGATGTAGAAACCGAGTCAGATTAACAGACACACCACAAGTGAATTAAATAGTTGCACATTCTTATATGACAGTGTTGGCTCTGTTCAATGAAGGTTGGTATCACACGAGGTAACCAGAAATGCTCCACATCTTTCAAGGCCCACGCGGGCCGCGTAACATATAACAACAATCTTACGCGGGCCGTCTGGCCCGCCCAGATGCAGAAAATTGTTTAACTTGCCTATTCAGCCTTCTAAACGACATGTAATGCCCTTAAACCCTTCCAAGGGACCCCTAAACAACCCTAAAACACTTAGGGACACTTGTGGGAAGGTTGTGGTCACTTGTAGACTTACATGTCAACAATTTGTGGTGATTAAAACACTATAAAAGGCCCTCATGTGCAACAACTTTGATCACACCTTCATCTGCAATTGTGGAGCATTTCTGGAGCTTAGGAGCAGATCCAAGACATCCCTACTCGTGCATAGGACCCTTGTAAGTACCCTTGACCTTCCTCGATTAAGTTTTAGCTTAGTTATAGCTTAAAAGTCAAACCGTCGTAATTAACGGTTGACTTAAGGATTAATCACTAATGGTCCAGTGATTAGTCGAATCAAAAGTAGTTATAAGTTGGTAATTATGTGGGTAATAAACCCTCAAAAGGGTTCCCCCTGATTCCCATTCTAACTAGGTCAAACGTCGGGTCAAACTTGCTAAGAAAAAGTCAACAGGATACTTAAATTCTAATTTATGCATAATTTGCAATGTAGAACATATACAACCTGTTAGATCATTGTTATAACTTAGTAATTAGTGTAAGAATATGTCTAAACCTGTTCAACCCGACAATTCTCTGTAAAGACCCGGTTCGGAACCGAAAGTCGCATAGTTTGACTTTCACTTTGACTTTCACTTCTGACCCGTTTAAGCATGTTTTAGAAATGCCTTAGAGCTTTATTTGGACCAGGTAACATGCTAGTATAACCCTCTGTGATTATACACCACGGTTCATTAGTTAACCGATTAATATGCATGATTCCGTTAATTGCTCATATGTTGACCATTATACCCTTTTCACCTTAAAACGTGATTTTTGAAAATGTAAAAGAGTAGAAACCTTAATTACTGATATATAGACTTGTATGCAAAGTTTGACATCATTTTGAGGTATAGAATAAAAGTTATCTTCGTTAGCGTAAAAAATTAAGCTTTTTGTTAATAAAACGGCGTAATTAGCGTATAGCCTAGTTAAGCCTACTTTTTGATATCAAATCTTTTACCCACTGATGTAATATATTATTTTGGGATTTTTAAAGATTTTTAATAAATTTTAAGCTGAGCATAACTTATAGTCGTAGGCTTAATCCGGTAATTGTCGGTTTTGCCCTTACGGGCCATAAAATGAGTTTTACATATCCAAACGACTCCAAACCTTTTGCTACATATCTTAAATGATAAATAAATTATTTTAAGCCTTCTGGAATAGTAAAAATATCAGTTTTATGTATCGAACCCGTAAACGGCCTATAATCGCCTTATTAAGCGTTTTTAACGCATAGTATGTATTAAAATTATATTGAACATACCCGGGCTGATACCTACTGATATTTAAGGCAATTTAGAATGTTTTAACAGTAAGCAAAGGTTGATTAACTCAGACTCCAGTTTTGAGCTTTTCGGCTTATGTGAAATTACCAAAATGCCCCTACGTGCATAGTCTGGTTATAATTGATAAATTTCACATATATACTTTATCCTACTGTTATAACTTATAAAAATAAGTATTTTTGCTGATTATATCAGACCTGTAACTCAGGTAAATACTTAAACTCTTTTATAACCTTTTAAATGACCAAACTACCCCTACGGGGCAAAGTTTGTGTTTAAATACGTTTCGGGCATAATGAAAGACATCTTAATGATGTCACAACATATTTGAGGCATAAATTAACTTAGGAAATTAATGGATATTCTTCAGAACGAAAATGAACAAACGGGGTCATTTTCCTCAACGGTTATTCTTCAGAATTTGAAATGAAGGAATAATCAACGGATATTCATTTCCTCAACGGATAATCTTCAGAAACGAAAATGAACTAACGGAGTCATTTTCAACGGTTGCTTCCTCAGGTACGGAAATGAAAGATTTAACAACGGATATTCATTTCCTCAACGGAAAATCTTCAGAAACGAAAATGAACTAACGGCGTCACTTTCAACGGTTGCTTCCTCAGAGTTGGAAATGAAAGATTTAACAACGGATATTCATTTCCTCAACGGATAATCTTTAGAAACGAAAATGAACTAACGGCATCACTTTCAACGGTTGCTTCCTTAGAGTTGGAAATGAAGGATAAACGGATATTCATTTCCTCAACGGATAATCTTCAGAAACGAAAATGAACTAACGGCGTCACTTTCAACGGTTGCTTCCTCAGAGTTGGAAATGAAGGATAAACGGATATTCATTTCCTCAACGGATATTCCTCAGAAGTGAAAAATGAATAGCTAGTTCATTTTTCCTCAACGGATACTTCATCAGAATTGGAAATGAATTGGGTTAACTTAGATACATGATAGAACTTGCTGTGATTTCTGTGCACTAAATTTCATAATTGATTAATTGTTATTATCTTATTATTGATTGCTATTAACTTGGCACCTCTTACTTCGTTTCTCTTGGAAGAAACGGGTACTTAGGATTTTCGTGGAAAACGCAAGAGATCATACAATGGAAGAAATTTGGGGGTAGTCTGTTCTTCAAGGAATACGGTTCCTTGATTGTCGGTATTGTAAGAGATATGTTTGTTTATACATACAACCACATAATTACATTGCAATGTAAATAAAAGATTTATTTATAAACAATGATAACAACTGTTTCATGGACCTTGACAACAAAAGAAAATAATACATAAGACGTGATTATTTCTAAACGATGTTGTCTTCTGGTTGGTCAGATGCTCATCCCTGCGCTGGATTTGCATTAGCAAGCCTTGGGCAATTCCTACGAAAATGGCCTATCTCGCCACAGTTGTAGCAAGACCCCGGTGGAAAACGAGCTTGAGCAGGATTGTTGCCAGCTTGATTTGGTGCAGCTGCGGTTGGGCAAACCCTCGCTGTATCACCTATAAGTCCGCAATTGGTCTTTTAGGGCGTAAGGCTAGCGTTGGCTCTGAGATTAAACCGGATATCCTTGACAACGTTGCACATTATTTAAACCGACTTAGTAAGACGATCAACAACTACCCAAAACCTGTATGACCTTTTGAGATTTAAACCGCAACTGTGGGCCTTGAAAGATGTGTAACTGAGTTTAGTAAAAAGGCTAGCGTTTAATTCACTCAGTGTTGGCACTGAGATTAAACCGGATATCCTTGACAACCCCTAGCACCCTAAACATATCATGACCCTAAAGGCTTGAGCAGGATTCTGATACCAACCTGTCACACCCCGACTTTCCACGTGTCACCGGCGGGCCCGGTGGGGAGTATCGTGACGTGGTAGGCAACATAATAGTCAAACAACACAATATATATAAATGCACAGCGGAAGCAAAAGATAAATATTATTACATTCCGAATATAAAGTAATATCCAGTATTACAACGGAAAGTAAAGGATCCACAGGCGGATCTTAAAACATATCATTTGTTCAACAGACTTTAAACGCCAAGAACTTGCAAGATTCCTTATTAGCGCCCTGAGCTTCCAGCCAATTACGTTCAGTACCTGTCACTTAACCTTTTTGGAAAAATACGTCAGTTTTCACTGGTAAATACACTCAACCAACTCATTTGAAAAGAGTTTAAGAAAATTGATTTGAATGCACGTGGCACAAAATATATTTTATAATTTGATTAAAATGCACAGAGGCAAAATTAACCTTTTTAACTTGGAACAAATATATTTATAACCTTGTATACAGATTTACAGGTTCGTTGTACGTTCAGGGCCCGATGTAGAAACCGAGTCAGATTAACAGACACGCCACAAGTATAGGCCCACAAGAGAGTGAGATACCGTTATTACTTAAGCAACTATCAGGTGTATGCCTACACCCCGTGCTTAAGACGTGGCCATTTTATAATACAATGATGTCAGGGATATCCGGGACATGGTCATTAACCCCTAAAGGCTTTCATTTCAAACAATACAGATTAAACGGGGTTACCTCAATAATTTAATCACAATCCGATTAAATATTCAATACCCGACCAAGCGGTATTATAATACCGTATTCCAAGCCCGTATAGGGAAAATAAGTTAAGAGTATTTACCTGAGCTAGCTCCTGTCTTAAATAGCAAGAATTATAATAACTCGGCCGTATTCACTTAAGTAAGCGTAGGTACAATTTACCGGAAGGCTCTAGTCTGGAATGATGGTATAAATAACCAATTAGAATGCTAACGGGTCTTTAATTAAGCCTAAGCTTAGACCGGTTAGTCTTAAGAAATATACGGTTCAAACGCACGATTAGGCGAAGACCGGATAGAATGTGATTTAAACCCGACAAGTTTGGAGACTTGCTTAATATGGGTATCTCATACACACTCTGAATTTTGAGATAAAACCGATAAGGTTTGACCCGTTTCGGCTAATTTATGTAAACTAGTTACATAAACCGTACCGAACGCGTAATAAGCGTAACGGGTATTCGTGAGAGCCATATACAGGTTTCCTAAGTTAATTATGCCTCAAATATGTTGTGACATCAGTAAGATGTCTTTCATTATGCCCGAAATGTATTTAAACACAAACTATGCCCCGTAGGGGTAGTTTGGTCATTTAAAAGGTTATAAAAGAGTTTAAGTATTTACCTGAGTTACAGGTCTGATATAATCAGCAAAAATACTTATTTTACTAAGTTATAACAGTAGGGTAAAGTATATATGTGAAATTTATCAATTATAACCAAACTATGCACCGTATGGGCATTTTGGTAATTTCACATAAGCCGAGAAGCTCAAAACTGAAGTCTGATTTTATCAACCTTTGCTTACTGTTAAAATATTATAATTTGCCTAAGGTATCAGTAGGTATCAACCCGTGTATATATAAACTAGTTTTAGTACATAATATGCGTTAAAAACGCTTAAAAAGGCAATTAAAGCCGTTTACGGGTTCTATATACAAGCTGATATTTTTATCATTCTAGAAGGCTTAAAACAATTTATTAATCATATTTGATCAGTAGCAAAAGGTTTGGAGTCGTTTAGATAAGTAAAACTCATTTTATAGCCCGTAAGGGCAAAACCGACAATTACCGGATTAAGCCTACGACTATAAGTTATGCTCAGCCTAAAATTAATTAAAAATCTTCAAAAATCCCAAAATAATATATTACATCAGTGGGTAAAGATTTTGATATCAAAAAGTAGGCTTAACTAGACTATACGCTAATTACGCCGTTTAATTAACATAAAGCTTTCATTTTACGCTAACGAGCATAACTCTTAATCTACACCTCAAACTGATGTCAAACTTTGCATACAAGTTTATATATTAGTGACTAACGTTTCTACTCTTTTACATTTCCAAAAATCATGTTTTATGGTAATAAGGGCATAATGGTCAACATATGAGCAATTAACGGAATCATGCATATTAATTGGTTAACTAATGAACCATGGTGTATAATCACAGAGGGTTATACTAGCATGTTACCTGGTCCAAATAAAGCTCTAAGGCATTTCTAAAACATGCTTAAACGGGTCAGAACTGAAAGTCAAAGTGAAAGTCAAACTATGCGACTTTCGGTTCCGAACCGGGTCTTTACAGAGAATTGTCGGGTTGAACATGTTTAGACATGTTCTTACACTAATTACTAAGTTATAACAATGATCCAACAGGTTGGTATCAGAGCCAACACTGAGTGAATTAAACCCTAGCCTTTTGCGTTTAATCTCAGTTACACAGTTGCACATTCTTGAGTCTAGACAAGAACATAGGACAAATTCCAATTTGTTTCATTGTCTTTTAATTACTTCCTTGATTATTTTTCTGATTATCCTTTGCATGGGCAAGTCATTTTTATTAGAAGTCCCGTTTAGGACAACCATATACTTGTTTAAAATTTTTAAAGGAACGATTATGTTTAAATTATCATTCCTACATTATAAGATCTACCATTATAATAAAATGGCAAAATCTAAAAAGGACAAGACCTAGCCACGTGTCATTTTAAAACCGGGCCAAGATGGTAGTTCCATAATTAGATTCAGATCCATATTTAACACCTCAATTTAGGATTGTTCTGCGTTAAATATTAATAAGAATCTTAAGAGTGAAACCTAGCCTTCGGGTCATTTTAAGGCCGGGCCATGATGGTAAGACCTGTTTAAAAGATTCGAATCCCCGTTAACATCTGTAAATATGTTAACACTCCTGGCAGGCGTGATTCGTTAAATCACACACGTCATGTTTATATATGGATTCTTTAAAAAGATCCCTAACCCAACTTAATGATCTCGGAATCATGGGTTTAGATCATCAATTAAGATGATCATACTTTGACCATACATTGGTAAAATAATGCCTACGGGCTATAATGTATTGTCCATTTGAGACATTGACATTTGATCTTTATGATTCCTTGTCTTTGGTGGTGAGTTATGCTCAAGCCTATTAGTCTGTATGATCAATGCGATCCTGACTACTATCATCAAATGAAGATGATCATATTATAAACATCCCTTAGAAGGGAAATGCCTACGGGCTATAGTTAACGTCCTCTGAGACTAAAGACTGTGGTAACATACAACTCCCTGTCAAGCAAAGGCAGTGAACAACGTTCGAGCCTAAATACCTTGATTCTACGAGAATCATGACTATAAATTAAACTTGTCCACGCGACTAAGTCTTTTGTGATATTACTAACTTATAATTTGGGATTAATAGTGAAAATCCTGAATAAAATAAATACCATTCCTTTCCTGCCGGTATAATTATTAAAAGAGAATCTTAAAGGGTATAACCTAGCTTGAATGTCTTTAAAGACCTAGCTAAGATGGTAAGACCTGTTTAAAAAGAGATTCGGATTCTTGTTAACATCTGCAACCATGTTAACACTTCTGACAAAGGTGATGCAATAAAATCATGCTTGTCATCTTTGTATTAGGAACTTCCAAACCCTTTTAGCATAAGCGATCGATGGAAATCATGGCTAATAAACGTCGAACATGATGTACGCATCAAAACATCCATTCGCGATGTATACCTACGGGCAAAGATGAATGCGTGAAAAAGGTAGTTTTTATTTCATAACTTCTGGTCAAGACAATGAACTATGAAATCTTCCGATCCAAAGGAATCATTGATTATGTTTTAAAATTTCCCTAGTGACAAGGCCTCTGAGCCATTAAAAGTCCTTTGGAACAAGCCCTTGTGCTATATATATGAGAAATGTCAGTATGACATTGGCAGTCGTGACTCATGTCCCCTGTCTGATAAATATGAAGGATTATATTCCGTTTAAACGCCAAAGATGGTTTATTTAAAAACTTAGGCAAAACATAATCGAATAAATTAAATACTATCTATTGGCCTATATGGTTTATTTGAACCATGGCTATTTAATCATCAAGTCGATAATTCACTACAATTAAATAAATTATTACTGCTCGACCAGATAAACCAAGAAGCCTAGAAAGGCTAAGAAGGCCAAAGCTGGAAGCTCTCAAATGAATACTCAAGAGGGCAGTTTAAGGTTTCAAAGCCCGCTTGTTATAAATCCATTATGGATCTACCTCAGCTACTCGCGTTATATGGATGAAGAAACGACCAGTCAAAGCTGAGACTGCCCCAAATTGTCATAGAATTTGGAACTAAGTCTAAAAGGATTAAGAAAGGAGGTGTTTGACCCTTCTGATAAATGATTAGAGGCAGTTCACAATGATAATGACACCAGATAAATTCCTTATTGTGATTTATTGCTAAAAGTTATGATTGGGTTCAGGTGCTGCTAAGTCTCTCATAAGACCATAAGCTTAGCAACCCTCTTAGAAATTTTTCCATAAGAACCCAATACATTAAGTGTAAGGAAAAACTTACAGGCAAAATCATAAGAACCATTTCTTTTGTTCCTATCAGAAACCTTCAGACGTAGAGTTTTCGAAATGTCCTCTCTCTAAGAGGAAGTGTGTCAGCATATATAGTTGATATCTCTTTAATCTCTATCGATTCTGAATACCAGATGGTATGATAAAAGCGCCATATGAGGATTTGGGTATCTTAATAAGTTCCATAGATTGCTTCCATGCCTGATCAGTATGGAGGTTTAATGCATGGGACCACAAAGATATTCCGATGGTCATATGGTACTAAAGTCAACTAATAGTATTCAAAGAAGATATCCAGAATGAAATTGTCCAAGTGAATATTCCCGATTAAGGAATTCGTGGACTAGTAACATAAATGTGTCACTTATTTGACACAAGCAATGATGAGTGAACCGGAGCCTGAGATATGGAAATCTCTGTAACCTCCTTGTACCTTGATTATCTTCTCCTAAGATTACCCTGTTTACCCCTGGGAGGCAGGTAGAGTTAAGTTTAATATCCCATTTAGGGCTGCATTATTATGAAATCTCCAAGACAACTAGTACCATTATTGGCAGAATCGAAGGCCCTGGTTAAGTAAGTTTTAAGATATAGATTCATAAAGCCAAACTCAATATCCTGAGAATTCGGTATAGTAAATTATGAAAGACGGTTCTTTTTGCTTATGCATTATTACCGCAACCCTAACTAGGCAATGATTAAGAATTTCCATCAGCTACTTAGGATCGTCGAATTATTCAACTAGCTATAAGGATTAGCTATTCTTTAATAATAGTTTTAAGCAACGGTTGGGATAACCATCTCACCTTAAGATAAACTTTCTATAATAGTTGATATATAAGCATCAAGGCTGCTCCTTTGAAGACCTTGTATAGATGGAATGTTAAACGTCCATTGATAGGACAATGGATTGGTAAGTCCAATCATCAGGATCTGAAAGTTGCATTAGAAACGACCAATAAGATCACGCAAATTCATAATCATCTGTAAGATGCCAGTATTCGGCAGAAAATTAAGGATTAATGAAAATAGCAAACCTCCTAAATTCTTGTTAAGGAATAAGGTTCAACAATAGATATCACCCTGGAAGGGTGTGCTAAATTTGTTAAACTATCGGGCTAGTTAAGCTTCGAGAATATAGAATCATTCGAAGGAAATCAAATGTATCAAGATCAAATAGCTTACGAGCCAAGACCTAATTAAGGGGCTTGGTGGAGCGCGCAATGTGACCCGCACTAATGAGTTAGCGACGTGTCACCAATAAGTCGAAAAGCACTATCACATAATGATATGCAGAACTATGATAGTATGAGCAACTTGCGTCGATTAAGGATCGACATGATTAGAAGCTCCAAAAAAAAAGATACATATGTCTATTATAAAGGTCAATTGGAGTGCCTTAGAGGCTCAAAGGTACTAGGGAAGATTAAGCCCAATATAAGGTAGAAAATACTTCCCTTACCTTAACAAATCTCGAGGTCGAGATTTATTTTAAGGGGGTGAGGATGTAACACCTCGAAAATTCACGTCCTATAATGCGTTGACACGTGTCATATGTTTGAACGTGTGAAAGAATGTTCTGAAGGGACTAAAGTTGACAATCATAGAAAGTATGTGAATATACGAGTTGTAAATGTCAACAGTGAATAAATATATTGTACATTAACCCTACATAATGTTTATACCATCAAACGAATAAATCATGGATCATACGAAGCTAAAAGTGAGAGATTACAAACTACAGGGGTTAAATGTGTCAACATGTTTAAGTTATACCTCTGAGTGACCTTTTGACAAACCCGAAGCTTTGTAACTATTAATTATGCTCACTAGAATGAACATTATAAATTTCATAAAGTTTCGTTATCGTATGAGAAAGTTATGATCAAATTCGTATGCGAGGGGTTAAAGTGTTAACGTTGAAAGTTATGACTTTTCGGGTTAACCAGAAGTGTCCAGGGACTTGGCAATGTGGGTACTAGTCTTAAAGCCCTTATAGATAAATATAAAGGGGTCAAATTGCAAGAATTAGGCTTAGTTGCCCTTTCGAAAGGCCAAGGGACAATATGCGGAAACTTGAAAATGGGAATTCTGATTAACCAGGCTGAGGCGGGCCGCGTAAGAGTTGTTATAATCTTACGCGGGCCGCGTTAACCGCCCAGATGCAGAAAAACATTTTGTCGCCTGTTCAGCCTTCTAAACGTCATTTGTTGCCCTCAAACACTTCCAAGAGAACCCTAAACAACCCCTAGACACTTAGGGACACATGTTGATGACTTATGGTCAGTGATAGACTTGCTTGTCAACTTCTTGTGGTGTTTAAATCACTATATAAAGACCATAAGTTGCAACATTGTTCCTCACACTTCATTCTTGCATTCCTGATCACTTCTGGAGCTCAAGCCTTCTCTCAAGTGATCACATTTCGTGCATAGGACCTTGGTAAGTTTGCTAAACCTTTCTAAATTAAGTTTTAGCTTAGTTATAGCTTAAAAGTCAAATATTACAACGGAAAGTAAAGGATCCACAGGCGGATCTTAAAACATATCATTTGTTCAACAGACTTTAGACGCCTTGAACTTGCAAGATTCCTTATTAGCGCCCTGAGCTTCTAGCCAATTATGTTCAGTACCTGTCACTTAACCTTTTTGGAAAATACGTCAGTTTTCACTGGTAAATACACTCAACCGACTCATTTGAAAAGAGTTGAAGAAAATTGATTTGAATGCACGTGGCACAAAATATCTTTTATAATTTGATTAAAATGCACAGAGGCAAAATTAACCTTTTTAACTTGGGACAATTATAGTTATAATCTTGTATACAGATTTACAGGTTCGTTGTACGTTCAGGGCCCGATGTAGAAACCGAGTCAGATTAACAGACACACCACAAGTATAGGCCCACATGGAAGTGAGATACCGTTTTTCCTTAAGCAACTGTCAGGTGTATGCCTACACCCCGTGTATAAGGCGTGGCCATTTTATAATACAATGATGTCAAGGATATCCGGGACATGGTCATTAACCCCTAAAGGCTTTTATTTCAAACAATACAGATTAAACCGGGTTACCTCAATAATTTAACCATAATAAGATTAAATATTCAATACCCGACTAAGCAGTACTTTTATAGCACCGTATCCCAAGCCTGTATAGGGAAAATAAGTTAAGAGTATTTACCTGAGCTAGCTCCTGTCTTAAATAGCAAGAATTTAATAACTCAGCCGTATTCACTTAAGTAAGCGTAGGTACCATTTACCATAAGGCTCTAGTCTGGAATGATGGTATAAATAACTAATTAGAATGCTAACGGGTCTTTAATTAAGCCTAAGCTTAGACCGGTTAGTCTTACGGGAAGATACGGTACGTACGCACGATTAAGCGAAGACCGGAATAGAATGTGATTTAAACCCGACATGTTCAGAGACTTGTCTTATATGGGTATTTCATACACATTCTGGATTTTGAGATAAAACCAATAGGGTTTGACCCGTTTCGGCTAATTTATGTAAACTTGTTACATAAACCGAACCGTACGCGTAATAAGCGTGGCGGGTATTCATGAGAGCCATATACAGGTTTCCTAAGTTAATTATGCCTCAAATATGTTGTGACATCAGTAAGATGTCTTTCATTATGCCCGAAACGTATTTAAACACAAACTAGGCCTCGTAGGGTAGTTTGGTCATTTAAAAGGTTATAAAAGAGTTTAAGTATTTACCTGAGTTACAGGTCTGATATAATCAGCAAAAATACTTATTTTACTAAATTATAACAGTAGGGTAAAGTATATATGCGAAATTTATCAATTATAACCAAACTATGCACCGTAGGGGCATTTTGGTAATTTCACATAAGCCGTAAAGCTCAAAACTGAAGTCTGAGTTAAACAACTTTTGCTTACTGTTAAAATATTACAATTTACCTAAAATATCAGTAGGTATCAACCCTTGTATGTCTAAAATAGTTCTAGTACATACTATGCGTTAAAAACGCTTAGAAAGGCGATTAAAAGCCATTTCCGGGTTCGATACATAAATATGATATTTTTATTATTCCAGAAGGCTTAAAATAATTTATTTATCATATGTGATCAGTAGCAAAAGGTTTGGAGTCATTCAGATATGTAAAACTCATTTTATGGCCCGTAAGGGCAAAACCGACAATTACCGGATTAAGCCTACGACTATAAGTTATGCTCAGCCTAAAATTAATTAAAAATCTTTAAAAATCCCAAAATAATATATTACATCAGTGGGTAAAAGATTTGATATCAAAAAGTAGGCTTAACTAGGCTATACGCTAATTACGCCGTTTTATTAACATAAAGCTTCTTAATTACGCTAATGAGCATAACTCTCAATCTACACCTCAAACTGATGTCAAACTTTGCAAACAAGTTTATATATCAGTAATTAAGGTTTCTACTCTTTTACATTTTCATAAATCACGTTTTAAGGTGAAAAGGGCATAATGGTCAACATATGAGCAATTAACGGAATCATGCGTATTAATTGGTTAACTAATGAACCATGGTGTATAATCACAGAGGGTTATACTAGCATGTAACCTGGTCCAAATGAAGCTCTTAGGTATTTCTAAATCATACCAAAACGGGTCAGAACTGAAGTCAAAGCAAAAGTCAAAGCTTTGCGACTTTTGGACCAGAACCGGGTCTAAACAGTAAATTGTCGGGTTGAACAATCACTTACTCCAACCAAACCACCAAGATGTAATGTTTAACGATTGTAGAAATGTTTATGTATAGTCAAATGTCTATTGTCAAATGTAAATCATGTCAACAGATACATATGGTTCACACGGTTCAACAGTTACAAACGGTTCATATAATCAAAGGGTTACGACGGTTCACATAGTCAAATAGTTACAACTGTTCAAAACGTAGTATAATGTGTTCATATGCTGGATGAGCATATGCATCCAGTGTTGTAGAAATCGGCCTAGGCGGCCGATTAATCGCCGCCTAGGCGCTAGGCGGTGACTAACTGGTTAATTTTATGCTAGTCGGTCCAAAAAATCGGTCATGGTAATAATTGGTCAAAGTCGGAGTTAATAGGTCCTAGGCGGTCAAAAATCGGTCCTAGGCGGTCAAAAATCGGATTAATCGGACAATATTAGTCGGTCAAAATCGATCAAAATCGGTTCTAGGCGGTTCTAGGCGGTCAAAATTGGTCAAAATCGATCAAAATCGAACCATACTATCTGAAACTTGAAGTATTTATGTGAATTTTGAAGTATTATTTTTATATTATTCGGTACATATATATAATTTTGAAAAAATACATATAAAAATCCCATTCCGATTAATCCCGATTAATCCCTAGGCTGTACCTCACTGCCCGACTAGCGCCTAGCGCCTTCTACAACATTGTATGCAACAGAAATGCAATGTAAAACAATGTACTAAGTATGCACACAATGGACATACATAGCATGAAATGTAATGTAGAACGATGTACTAAGTACGCACACAATGGGCATACATAGCATGTAATGTAATGAAATCATGTACTATAATGTACTAACGAACATAGTAGGTATATGATGTGAAAACATGGAAAGCATGAAAGTAACAAGTAGGCACATGTGTTTCACCCCAAAACAGTTTGGAAAACAGTAAAAGAGGGGTCTATGTACTCACTTGAGATTGCTCAGAAGTCCTAAGATAACCACCAAGCAATGCTAGAGATCACGGAATATCAAACGGCACCTAAACGCCCCTCTTTTACTGTTTTCCAAACTGTTTTGGGGTGAAACACATGTGCCTACTTGTTACTTTCATGCTTTCCATGTTTTCACATCATATACTTGCTATGTTTATTAGTACATTTACAGTACATGATTTCAATACATTTTATGCTATGTATGCCCATTGTGTGCATACTTAGTACATCACTTTACAATACATTTCATGCTATGTGCGCCCATTGTGTGCATACTTAGTACATTGTTTTACATTACACTTATGCTATGTATGTCCATTACGTGCATACTTAGTACATTGTTTTACATTACACTTATGCTATGTATGTCCATTACGTGCATACTTAGTACATTGTTTTACATTGCATTTCTGTTGCATATGCTCATCCAGCATATGAACACATTATACTACATTTTGAACCGTTGTAACCATTTGACTATGTAAACCGTCGTAACCCTTTGATTATATGAACCGTTTGTAACTATTGAACCGTGTGAACCATTTGTATCTGTTGACATGATTTACATTTGACAATAGACATTTGACTATACATAAACATTTCTACAATTGTTAAACATTACATCTTGATGGTTTGGTTTGAGTAAGTGATTTAAGTAATGAGGCGTACGTAATATGATACAAGCACGGTGGATACGCCGCTAGTACTTCCTATATATAAGTGTTTGTATGGTATTACATATCGTAGCGTTATTTGAACCATTTCAATTTGAGACATATAACATTTTATACAAATAACATACTTTTCACAAGACATTGATTTACAAACAACTTATCTTATACAAACTCATTTTACATGGTTATTCATTTAACCATACATTATTCTCTTATTTATACATATCATCTGATCTTATCGTTTTTCAAATGATTTACAAGACAAAGCAAATTACAAGGTTCATGACTAAACATTTTCTCAAACATAAGTCATGAATTCTGTTTTCACAAAACCTATGTATCTCACAGGCATTTTTATGCTGACGTACCTATTTTCACATGTGTTTTCAGGAGATGATGCATAGGACTTATCAAGACATACTTAGGCGGACCTGTGCCTTAGTGACTTAAAACGGGACAAGAACTAGTTAATTTATGTTATTTACTCTTTGGTTCTTGTTAAAACAATGTAAACTTTCATGTTTGATTAATAAAACGAACAGATTTATAGGTTCGTTGTACGTTCAGGGCCCGATGTAGAAACCGAGTCAGATTAACAGACACACCACAAGTATAGGCCCACATGGAAGTGAGATACCGTTTTTCCTTAAGCAACTGTCAGGTGTATGCCTACACCCCGTGTATAAGGAGTGGCCATTTTATAACACAATGATGTCAAGGATATCCGGGACATGGTCATTAACCCCTAAAGGCTTTTATTTCAAACAATACAGATTAAACCGGGTTACCTCAATAATTTAACCATAATAAGATTAAATATTCAATACCCGACCAAGCGGTACTTTTATAGCACCGTATCCCAAGCCCGTATAGGGAAAATAAGTTAAGAGTATTTACCTGAGCTAGCTCCTGTCTTAAATAGCAAGAATTTAATAACTCAGCCGTATTCACTTAAGTAAGCGTAGGTACCATTTACCGAAAGGCTCTAGTCTGGAATGATGGTATAAATAACTAATTAGAATGCTAACGGGTCTTAAATTAAGCCTAAGCTTAGACCGGTTAGTCTTACGGGAAGATACGGTTCGTACGCACGATTAAGCGAAGACCGGAATAGAATGTGATTTAAACCCGACATGTTCAGAGACTTGTCTTATATGGGTATTTCATACACATTCTGGATTTTGAGATAAAACCAATAGGGTTTGACCCGTTTCGGCTAATTTATGTAAACTTGTTACATAAACCGAACCGTACGCGTAATAAGCGTGACGGGTATTCATGAGAGCCATATACAGGTTTCCTAAGTTAATTATGCCTCAAATATGTTGTGACATCAGTAAGATGTCTTTCATTATGCCCGAAACGTATTTAAACACAAACTAGGCCCCGTAGGGGTAGTTTGGTCATTTAAGAGGTTATAAAAGAGTTTAAGTATTTACCTGAGTTACAGGTCTGATATAATCAGCAAAAATACTTATTTTACTAAATTATAACAGTAGGGTAAAGTATATATGCGAAATTTATCAATTATAACCAAACTATGCACCGTAGGGGCATTTTGGTAATTTCACATAAGCCGTAAAGCTCAAAACTGAAGTCTGAGTTAAACAACTTTTGCTTACTGTTAAAATATTACAATTTACCTAAAATATCAGTAGGTATCAACCCTTGTATGTCTAAAATAGTTCTAGTACATACTATGCGTTAAAAACGCTTAGAAAGGCGATTAAAAGCCATTTCCGGGTTCGATACATAAATCTGATATTTTTATTATTCCAGAAGGCTTAAAATAATTTATTTATCATATGTGATCAGTAGCAAAAGGTTTGGAGTCATTCAGATATGTAAAACTCATTTTATGGCCCGTAAGGGCAAAACCGACAATTACCGGATTAAGCCTACGACTATAAGTTATGCTCAGCCTAAAATTAATTAAAAATCTTTAAAAATCCCAAAATAATATATTACATCAGTGGGTAAAATATTTGATATCAAAAAGTAGGCTTAACTAGGCTATACGCTAATTACGCCGTTTTATTAACATAAAGCTTCTTAATTACGCTAATGAGCATAACTCTCAATCTACACCTCAAACTGATGTCAAACTTTGCAAACAAGTTTATATATCAGTAATTAAGGTTTCTACTCTTTTACATTTTCACAAATCACGTTTTAAGGTGAAAAGGGCATAATGGTCAACATATGAGCAATTAACGGAATCATGCGTATTAATTGGTTAACTAATGAACCATGGTGTATAATCACAGAGGGTTATACTAGCATGTAACCTGGTCCAAATGAAGCTCTTAGGTATTTCTAAATCATACCAAAACGGGTCAGAACTGAAGTCAAAGCAAAAGTCAAAGCTTTGCGACTTTTGGTTCCGAACCGGGTCTAAACAGTAAATTGTCGGGTTGAACATGTTTAGACATGTTCTTACACTAATTACCAAGTTATATTAATGATCAAACAGTTTGTATGTGTTCTACATTGCTAATTATGCATAAATTGTAAATTAATCATTCTGTTGACTTTTTCTTAGTAAGTTTGACCCGACATTTGACCTAGTTAGAGTGGGAATCAGGGGGAACCCTCTTAAGGGTTTATTACCCACATAATTACCAACTTATAACTACTTTTGATTCGACTAATCACTGGACCATTAGTGATTTATCTTAAAGTCAACCGTTAATTACGACGGTTTGACTTTTAAGCTATAACTAAGCTAAAACTTAATTTAGAAAGGTCAAGTATACTTACCAAGGTCCTATGCACGAAATGTGAAGACTTGAGCCTGCTTGGGAGCTCCAAGAATGATCAGAAGTGCAAATGAAGGTGTGAAGAACAATGTTGCAACTTCATGGCTTTATATAGTGATCAAATCACCATAACTTGTTGACACACAAGTCTACCATTGACCACAAATCACCAACAAGTGTCCCTAAGTGTCTAGGGGTGGTTTAGGGGTCAAGAAAGATGTGGAAAATCGGTTTATGCGTGAAATTTGGCTGCTGTTCAATGTTTCTGCATCTGACGTCCTGACGCGGCCCGCGTAAGGTTTCATTAACCTTTACGCGGCCCGCCTGACCCCTGTAAACAGATTTTCCATTTTCTGTTTTCCACATCTTGCCCCTTGGCTCTTCGAAAGGTCAACTAAGCTTATATTTTGCAATTTGACCCCTTATTATTTACCTACAAGGGCTTTAGGACTTATACCCACTTTGCCAAGTCCCTGGACACTTCTGGTTAACCCGAAAAGTCATAACTTTCAACGTTAACGCTTTAACCCCTCGCTTACGAATTTGATCATAACTTTCTCACACGATAACGAAACTTTATGAAATTTATATCGTGCATTCTAGTGAGCATACTTAACAGTTACAAAGCTTCGGGTTTGTCAAAAGGTCACTCAGAGGTATAACTTAAACATGTTGACACATTTAACCCTTGTAGTTTGTAATCTCTCACTTTTAGCTTCGTATGATCCATGATTTATTTGTTTGATGGTATAAACATTATGTAGGGTTAATGTACAATATATTTATTCACTGTTGACATTTAGAACTCGTATTTTCATATACTTTTCAAGTTTGTCAACTTTAGTCCCTTCAGAACATTCTTTCACACGTTAAAACATATGACACGTGTCAACGCATTATACGACGTGAATTTTCGGGTGTTACATCCTCACCCCCTTAAAAGAAATCTCGACCTCGAGATTTGTTAAGGTAAGGGAAGTATTTTTTACCTTATATTGGGCTTAATCTTCCCCAGTACCTTTGAGCCTCTAAGGCACTCCAATTGACCTTTATAATAGGCACATGTATCTTTTTGGAGCTTCTAATCATGTCGATCCTTAATCGACACAGGTTGCTCATACTATCATAGTTCTGCATATCATTATGTGATAGTGCTTTTCGACTTATTGGTGACACGTCGCTAACTCATTAGTGCGGGTCACATTGCGCGCTCCACCAAGCCCCTGAATTAGGTCTTGGCTCGTAAGCTATTTGATCTTGATACATTCGATTTCCTTCGAATGATTCTATATTCTCGAAGCTTAACTAGCCCGATAGTTTAACAAATTTAGCACACCCTTCCAGGGTGATATCTATTGTTGAACCTTATTCCTTAACAAGAATTTAGGAGGTTTGCTATTTTCATTAATCCTTAATTTTCTGCCGAATACTGGCATCTTACAGATGATTATGAATTTGTGAGATCTTATTGGTCGTTTCTAATGCAACTTTCAGATCCTGATGATTGGACTTACCAATCTATTGTCCTATCAATGGACGTTTAACATTCCATCTATACAAGGTCTTCAAAGGAGCAGCCTTGATGCTTATATATCAACTATTATAGAAAGTTTATCTTAAGGTGAGATGGTTATCCCAACCGTTGCTTAAAACTATTATTAAAGAATAGCTAATCCTTATAGCTAGTTGAATAATTCGACGATCCTGAGTAGCTGATGGAAATTCTTAATCATTGCCTAGTTAGGGTTGCGGTAATAATGCATAAGCAAAAAGAACCGTCTTTCATAATTTACTATACCGAATTCTCAGGATATTGAGTTTGGCTTTATGAATCTATATCTTAAAACTTACTTAACCAGGGTTTTCGATTCTGCCAATAATGGTACTAGTTGTCTTGGAGATTTCATAATAATGCAGCCCTAAATGGGATATTAAACTTAACTCTACCTGCCTCCCAGGGGTAAACAGGGTAATCTTAGGAGAAGATAATCAAGGTACAAGGAGGTTACAGAGATTTCCATATCTCAGGCTCCAGTTCACTCATCATTGCTTGTGTCAAATAAGTGACACATTTATGTTACTAGTCCACGAATTCCTTAATCGGGAATATTCACTTGGACAATTTCATTCCGGATATCTTCTTTGAATACTATTAGTTGACTTTAGTACCATATGATCATTGGGATATCCTTGTGGTTCCATGCATTAAACCTCCATACTGATCAGGCATGGAAGCAATCTATGGAACTTATTAAGATACACCAAATCCTCATATAGCGCCTTTGTCATACCATTTGGTATTCGAAATCAGTAGAGATCAAAGAGATATCAATTTCATATAATGATGTACTTTATCTATAGAGAGGGTACATTAGAATTTTCTACGGTTTACTATTGTAGTATCAATAGCATGCGTCGCATCATCAATGACGCGATTGACTGTTGTCTTATCCGAGTTTATCATACTCGAGATTTAGTTCCTATTACCAGATGAATCATTTACTTAGTTGCAATCCAACATCTGCTATTCATCACCCTGATGGCCTTAACATATACTAACCATGGTTTCATCAAACTATACCGGCCAATAAGGCACTAACATTCTTAATGAACGTTATTTTAAAAATATATCAATATCACTTAGCCTAGGTCACAAAAGACCATCAATGGCATTTAAGGGTTGGACCTAGTCCATCACCTTTTTGACAGGGGATCAAAAAGTCACATCTGTCTTTATTATACTGACGAATTTGGATAGCTTGAAAGTTTGCCATAAGGGTATCAGAAAAGAGCGATTCCTAATAGATATAAAATATCAATCTAGGATTTATTGGAGCATTTTCTAAAGTATCATCGGTCACTTTCTACCTCGCATTAAATGACCGGAGTCTTAATCAGGCGGAGACAACAGTTCTCAACATTTATCATTCATTACAGAATTATATGTGCCAGTATTAAATAAATTTCTGCATAAATTGCTTGATATGGAAAGGTACCTGTTATATAGTTATTATTCTGCACCATCTCTTAGGCGTTCATCTGATTCCTAGGGCAGTTGGTCTTGATATGCCCCTTCTCGTTGCAACCATAACAGGTTGCATCTTTCAACTTCTTGCAATCCAGGGTTTTATGTTCCTTAGACTTGCAAATTCCACACGGTAGAGGCTGAGACTCAAATCTGCATTTCCCAAGATGGTATTTCCTACAGGTTTCGCACCTGGTCTTCTCTCCCGACTGTTGGCTGTCTCTCTTAAACCCGGAACTCTTCTTATCTTCAGAATTCCTCTTCCTATCGGAGCGATGAGAATACTCATCCTCCCTTTTACGCTTTCCATCTTCTGTGGCTTTGGCAGCCTTGTTTCTGACCACATCGAGTGTGAGAGATAGCGACAGATCTGCCGCTGACCTGAATGTAGTAGGTCTTGAAGCCTTAACACTGGCTTTGATTTCTGGGGCTAAACCCCCGATGAAGCGAGCAATTCTCTTGGGTTCTGGTGTTACTAGGTAAGGAACCAGTCTGGACAGGGTATTGAAACGGGTGAGGTATGCTTGACAATCTAAGTTTGTCATCACCAATGATAAGAAATCTGATTCGATTCTTTCGACCTCGTGTTGAGGGCAGTAGTTCTCCATAATGAGAGCAACAAACTGTTCCCATGACATGTTGTAAAGTGGTATCTTCCCCGCAGCTTGAATGAGAGCCTTCCACCACGCTAGCGCCTCTCCCTTGAATGATTGGGATACATACTTCACTACATCCCTCTCAGCACAACCGCTGATATCGACAACTGTGTCCATTTCATCCAACCAGACCATACAATTAATTGCCCCTTTCTCCCCAGTGAAATCCCGGGGTTTGCAGGAAACAAAATATTTGTAGGTACAGGACTTGGTACGTGGTTCATTATCGAACACTATCCTCTTGGATGGAACACTGTGTTCATTAGATGAATGTCGATCGTCATTCTTCTTTGGTTCCTCTTTCTTAGAGGGCGGCTTGTTATGCGGCTCTGAATGAGTTTTAGGGACAGACTTAGAGTGGGGTACAGATGAGGCTTTACTATGTGTCTCACTGTACTCCTTAAATTGCTCCTCTACAGCTTTAGACACAGCTGTATCAATCAGTGAGCGAAGCTCTCCTTTGGTTATGTTAATCCTCTCTTCATCGCGGTTTTCCAAAGGATGACTGTTCTCTTCCTCTGACCAAGCCATGTAGCTTTAATTGCTACATAAAAATTAAACAAGGACAAGGTTTATACGGAAGTTTATACAGTCTTATCGTTTTAAACGATTTATTAACCATGGTAATATAAACCATATTGGTTAATTTGTTAGTTACATTTATTTAGCATTTTTATTATAATTTATCCTAGTTATAAAACATTAAGGATATTAAAGTGGCGCAAAGGCCTAGTCGCATGGACAGTTTTAAATTACAAGCCATGATTTCAGAGAATCAAGGCATTAAGGTTTTAATAATAGCACAAATGGCCTAGTCGCGTAGACAAGTTTAATTTATAAGCCATGATTTCAGAGAATCGAGGCATTAAGGTTTGAATTAAAGTTCATTACCTTTTCTTGACAGGGAGTTGTAGGCTACCACTGTCTTTAGTCTCGGAGGACATTAACTATAGCCCGTAGGCATTTCCCTTCTAAGGGATGTTTATAATATGATCATCTTCATTTGATGATAGTAGTCAGGATCGCATTGATCATACAGACTAATAGGCTTGAGCATAGCTCACCACCATAGACAAGGAATCATAAAGATCAAATGTCAATGTCTCAAATGGACAATACATTATAGCCCGTAGGCATTATTTTACCAATGTATGGTTAAAGTATGATCATCTTAATTGATGATCTAAACCCATGATTCAGAGATCATTAAGTTGGGTTAGGGATCTTTTTAAAGAATCCATATATAACAATGACGTGTGTGATTTAACGAATCACGCCTGCCAGGAGTGTTAACATATTTACAGATGTTAACGGGGATTCGAATATTTTAAACAGGTCTTACCATCATGGCCCGGCCTTAAAATGACCCGAAGGCTAGGTTTCACTCTTAAGATTCTTATTAATATTTAACGCAGAACAATCCTAAATTGAGGTGTTAAATATGGATCTGAATCTAATTATGGAACTACCATCTTGGCCCGGTCTTAAAATGACACGTGGCTAGGTCTTGTCCTTTTTAGATTTTGCCATTTTATTATAATGGTAGATCTTATAATATAGGAATGATAATTTAAACATAATCATTCCTATAAAAAATTTAAACAAGTATATGGTTGTCCAAAACGGGACTTCTAATAAAAATGACTTGCTCATGCAAAGGCTAATCAGAAAAATAATCAAGGAAGTAATTAAAAGACAATGAAACAAATTGGAATTTGTCCTATGTTCTTGTCTAGACTCAAGAATGTGCAACTGTGTAACTGAGATTAAACGCAAAAGGCTAGCGTTTAATTCACTCAGTGTTGGCTCTGATACCAACCTGTCACACCCCGATTTCAACGTGTCACCGGTGGGCCCGGTGGGGAGTATCGTGACGTAGTTGGCAACATAATAGTCAAACAACACAATATATAAATGCACAGCGGAAGCAAAAGATAAATATATATTACAAATCCGAATTTGAAGTAATATCCAGTATTACAACGGAAAGTAAAGGATCCACAGGCGGATCTTAAAACATATCATTTGTTCAACAGACTTTAGACGCCTAGAACTTGCAAGATTCCTTATTAGCGCCCTGAGCTTCCAGCCAATTACGTTCAGTACCTGTCACTTAACCTTTTTGGAAAATACGTCAGTTTTCACTGGTAAATACACTCAACCGACTCATTTGAAAAGAGTTGAAGAAAATTGATTTGAATGCACGTGGCACAAAATATCTTTTATAATTTGATTAAAATGCACAGAGGCAAAATTAACCTTTTTAACTTGGGACAATTATAGTTATAATCTTGTATACAGATTTACAGGTTCGTTGTACGTTCAGGGCCCGATGTAGAAACCGAGTCAGATTAACAGACACACCACAAGTGAATTAAATAGTTGCACATTCTTATATGACAGTGTTGGCTCTGTTCAATGAAGGTTGGTATCACATGAGGTAACCAGAAATGCTCCACATCTTTCAAGGCCCACGCGGGCCGCGTAACATATAACAACAATCTTACGCGGGCCGCCTGGCCCGCCCAGATGCAGAAAATTGTTTAACTTGCCTATTCAGCCTTCTAAACGACATGTAATGCCCTTAAACCCTTCCAAGGGACCCCTAAACAACCCTAAAACACTTAGGGACACTTGTGGGAAGGTTGTGGTCACTTGTAGACTTACATGTCAACAATTTGTGGTGATTAAAACACTATAAAAGGCCCTCATGTGCAACAACTTTGATCACACCTTCATCTGCAATTGTGGAGCATTTCTGGAGCTTAGGAGCAGATCCAAGACATCCCTACTCGTGCATAGGACCCTTGTAAGTACCCTTGACCTTCCTCGATTAAGTTTTAGCTTAGTTATAGCTTAAAAGTCAAACCGTCGTAATTAACGGTTGACTTAAGGATTAATCACTAATGGTCCAGTGATTAGTCGAATCAAAAGTAGTTATAAGTTGGTAATTATGTGGGTAATAAACCCTCAAAAGGGTTCCCCCTGATTCCCATTCTAACTAGGTCAAACGTCGGGTCAAACTTGCTAAGAAAAAGTCAACAGGATACTTAAATTCTAATTTATGCATAATTTGCAATGTAGAACATATACAACCTGTTGGATCATTGTTATAACTTAGTAATTAGTGTAAGAATATGTCTAAACCTGTTCAACCCGACAATTCTCTGTAAAGACCCGGTTCGGAACCGAAAGTCGCATAGTTTGACTTTCACTTTGACTTTCAGTTCTGACCCGTTTAAGCATGTTTTAGAAATTCCTTAGAGCTTTATTTGGACCAGGTAACATGCTAGTATAACCCTCTGTGATTATACACCACGGTTCATTAGTTAACCGATTAATATGCATGATTCCGTTAATTGCTCATATGTTGACCATTATACCCTTTTCACCTTAAAACGTGATTTTTGAAAATGTAAAAGAGTAGAAACCTTAATTACTGATATATAGACTTGTATGCAAAGTTTGACATCAGTTTGAGGTATAGAATAAGAGTTATGCTCGTTAGCGTAAAAAATTAAGCTTTATGTTAATAAAACGGCGTAATTAGCGTATAGCCTAGTTAAGCCTACTTTTTGATATCAAATCTTTTACCCACTGATGTAATATATTATTTTGGGATTTTTAAAGATTTTTAATAAATTTTAAGCTGAGCATAACTTATAGTCGTAGGCTTAATCCGGTAATTGTCGGTTTTGCCCTTACGGGCCATAAAATGAGTTTTAGATATCCAAACGACTCCAAACATTTTGCTACATATCTTAAATGATAAATAAATTATTTTAAGCCTTCTGGAATAGTAAAAATATCAGCTTTATGTATCGAACCCGTAAACGGCCTATAATCGCCTTATTAAGCGTTTTTAACGCATAGTATGTATTAAAATTATATTGAACATACCCGGGCTGATACCTACTGATATTTAAGGCAATTTAGAATGTTTTAACAGTAAGCAAAGGTTGATTAACTCAGACTCCAGTTTTGAGCTTTTCGGCTTATGTGAAATTACCAAAATGCCCCTACGTGCATAGTCTGGTTATAATTGATAAATTTCACATATATACTTTATCCTACTGTTATAACTTATAAAAATAAGTATTTTTGCTGATTATATCAGACCTGTAACTCAGGTAAATACTTAAACTCTTTTATAACCTTTTAAATGACCAAACTACCCCTACGGGGCAAAGTTTGTGTTTAAATACGTTTCGGGCATAATGAAAGACATCTTAATGATGTCACAACATATTTGAGGCATAAATTAACTTAGGAAATTAATGGATATTCTTCAGAACGAAAATGAACAAACGGGGTCATTTTCCTCAACGGTTATTCTTCAGAATTTGAAATGAAGGAATAATCAACGGATATTCATTTCCTCAACGGATAATCTTCAGAAACGAAAATGAACTAACGGAGTCATTTTCAACGGTTGCTTCCTCAGGTATGGAAATGAAAGATTTAACAACGGATATTCATTTCCTCAACAGAAAATCTTCAGAAACGAAAATGAACTAACGGCGTCACTTTCAACGGTTGCTTCCTCAGAGTTGGAAATGAAAGATTTAACAACGGATATTCATTTCCTCAACGGATAATCTTTAGAAACGAAAATGAACTAACGGCGTCACTTTCAACGGTTGCTTCCTCAGAGTTGGAAATGAAGGATAAACGGATATTCATTTCCTCAGCGGATAATCTTTAGAAACGAAAATGAACTAACGGCGTCACTTTCAACGGTTGCTTCCTCAGAGTTGGAAATGAAGGATAAACAGATATTCATTTCCTCAACGGATATTCCTCAGAAGTGAAAAATGAATAGCTAGTTCATTTTTCCTCAACGGATACTTCATCAGAATTGGAAATGAATTGGGTTAACTTAGATACATGATAGAACTTGCTGTGATTTCTGTGCACTAAATTTCATAATTGTTTAATTGTTATTATCTTGTTATTGATTGCTATTAACTTGGCACCTCGTACTTCGTTTCTCTTGGAAGAAACGGGTACTTAGGATTTTCGTGGAAAACGCAAGAGATCATACAATGGAAGAAATTTGGGGGTAGTCTGTTCTTCAAGGAATACGGTTCCTTGATTGTCGGTATTGTAAGAGATATGTTTGTTTATACATACAACCACATAATTACATTGCAATGTAAATAAAAGATTTATTTATAAATAATGATAACAACTGTTTCATGGACCTTGACAACAAAAGAAAATAATACATAAGACGTGATTATTTCTAAACGATGTTGTCTTCTGGTTGGTCAGATGCTCATCCCTGCGCTGGATTTGCATTAGCAAGCCTTGGGCAATTCCTACGAAAATGGCCTATCTCGCCACAGTTGTAGCAAGACCCCGGTGGAAAACGAGCTTGAGCAGGATTGTTGCCAGCTTGATTTGGTGCAGCTGCGGTTGGGCAAACCCTCGCTGAATGACCTATAAGTCCGCAATTGGTCTTTTAGGGCGTAAGGCTAGCGTTGGCTCTGAGATTAAACCGGATATCCTTGACAACGTTGCACATTATTTAAACCGACTTAGTAAGACGATCAACAACTACCCAAAACCTGTATGACCTTTTGAGATTTAAACCGCAACTGTGGGCCTTGAAAGATGTGTAACTGAGTTTAGTAAAAAGGCTAGCGTTTAATTCACTCAGTGTTGGCACTGAGATTAAACCGGATATCCTTGACAACCCCTAGCACCCTAAACATATCATGACCCTAAAGGCTTGAGCAGGATTCTGATACCAACCTGTCACACCCCGACTTTCCACGTGTCACCGGCGGGCCCGGTGGGGAGTATCGTGACGTGGTTGGCAACATAATAGTCAAACAACACAATATATATAAATGCACAGCGGAAGCAAAAGATAAATATTATTACATTCCGAATATAAAGTAATATCCAGTATTACAACGGAAAGTAAAGGATCCACAGGCGGATCTTAAAACATATCATTTGTTCAACAGACTTTAAACGCCTGGAACTTGCAAGATTCCTTATTAGCGCCATGAGCTTCCAGCCAATTACGTTCAGTACCTGTCACTTAACCTTTTTGGAAAAATACGTCAGTTTTCACTGGTAAATACACTCAACCGACTCATTTGAAAAGAGTTTAAGAAAATTGATTTGAATGCACGTGGCACAAAATATCTTTTATAATTTGATTAAAATGCACAGAGGCAAAATTAACCTTTTTAACTTGGAACAATTATATTTATAACCTTGTATACAGATTTACAGGTTCGTTGTACGTTCAGGGCCCGATGTAGAAACCGAGTCAGATTAACAGACACGCCACAAGTATAGGCCCACAAGAGAGTGAGATACCGTTATTACTTAAGCAACTGTCAGGTGTATGCCTACACCTCGTGCTTAAGACGTGGCCATTTTATAATACAATGATGTCAGGGATATCCGGGACATGGTCATTAACCCCTAAAGGCTTTTATTTCAAACAATACAGATTAAACCGGGTTACCTCAATAATTTAATCACAATCCGATTAAATATTCAATACCCGACCAAGCGGTATTATAATACCGTATTCCAAGCCCGTATAGGGAAAATAAGTTAAGAGTATTTACCTGAGCTAGCTCCTGTCTTAAATAGCAAGAATTATAATAACTCGGCCGTATTCACTTAAGTAAGCGTAGGTACAATTTACCGGAAGGCTCTAGTCTGGAATGATGGTATAAATAACCAATTAGAATGCTAACGGGTCTTTAATTAAGCCTAAGCTTAGACCGGTTAGTCTTAAGAAATATACGGTTCAAACGCACGATTAGGCGAAGACCGGATAGAATGTGATTTAAACCCGACAAGTTTGGAGACTTGCTTAATATGGGTATCTCATACACACTCTGAATTTTGAGATAAAACCGATAAGGTTTGACCCGTTTCGGCTAATTTATGTAAACTAGTTACATAAACCGTACCGAACGCGTAATAAGCGTAACGGGTATTCGTGAGAGCCATATACAGGTTTCCTAAGTTAATTATGCCTCAAATATGTTGTGACATCAGTAAGATGTCTTTCATTATGCCCGAAATGTATTTAAACACAAACTATGCCCCGTAGGGGTAGTTTGGTCATTTAAAAGGTTATAAAAGAGTTTAAGTATTTACCTGAGTTACAGGTCTGATATAATCAGCAAAAATACTTATTTTACTAAGTTATAACAGTAGGGTAAAGTATATATGTGAAATTTATCAATTATAACCAAACTATGCACCGTAGGGGCATTTTGGTAATTTCACATAAGCCGAGAAGCTCAAAACTGAAGTCTGAGTTTATCAACATTTGCTTACTGTTAAAATATTATAATTTGTCTAAGGTATCAGTAGGTATCAACCTGTGTATATATAAACTAGTTTTAGTACATACTATGCGTTAAAAACGCTTAAAAAGGCAATTAAAGCCGTTTACGGGTTCTATATACAAGCTGATATTTTTATCATTCTAGAAGGCTTAAAACAATTTATTAATCATATTTGATCAGTAGCAAAAGGTTTGGAGTCGTTTAGATAAGTAAAACTCATTTTATAGCCCGTAAGGGCAAAACCGACAATTACCGGATTAAGCCTACGACTATAAGTTATGCTCAGCCTAAAATTAATTAAAAATCTTCAAAAATCCCAAAATAATATATTACATCAGTGGGTAAAGATTTTGATATCAAAAAGTAGGCTTAACTAGACTATACGCTAATTACGCCGTTTAATTAACATAAAGCTTTCATTTTACGCTAACGAGCATAACTCTTAATCTACACCTCAAACTGATGTCAAACTTTGCATACAAGTTTATATATCAGTGAATAAGGTTTCTACCCTTTTACATTTCCAAAAATCACGTTTTATGGTAATAAGGGCATAATGGTCAACATATGAGCAATTAACGGAATCATGCATATTAATTGGTTAACTAATGAACCATGGTGTATAATCACAGAGGGTTATACTAGCATGTTACCTGGTCCAAATAAAGCTCTAAGGAATTTCTAAAACATGCTTAAACGGGTCAGAACTGAAAGTCAAAGTGAAAGTCAAACTATGCGACTTTCGGTTCCGAACCGGGTCTTTACAGAGAATTGTCGGGTTGAACATGTTTAGACATGTTCTTACACTAATTACTAAGTTATAACAATGATCCAACAGGTTGGTATCAGAGCCAACACTGAGTGAATTAAACGTTAGCCTTTTGCGTTTAATCTCAGTTACACAGTTGCACATTCTTGAGTCTAGACAAGAACATAGGACAAATTCCAATTTGTTTCATTGTCTTTTAATTACATCCTTGATTATTTTTCTGATTATCCTTTGCATGGGCAAGTCATTTTTATTAGAAGTCCCGTTTAGGACAACCATATACTTGTTTAAAATTTTTAAAGGAACGATTATGTTTAAATTATCATTCCTACATTATAAGATCTACCATTATAATAAAATGGCAAAATCTAAAAAGGACAAGACCTAGCCACGTGTCATTTTAAAACCGGGCCAAGATGGTAGTTCCATAATTAGATTCAGATCCATATTTAACACCTCAATTTAGGATTGTTCTGCGTTAAATATTAATAAGAATCTTAAGAGTGAAACCTAGCCTTCGGGTCATTTTAAGGCCGGGCCATGATGGTAAGACCTGTTTAAAAGATTCGAATCCCCGTTAACATCTGTAAATATGTTAACACTCCTGGCAGGCGTGATTCGTTAAATCACACACGTCATGTTTATATATGGATTCTTTAAAAAGATCCCTAACCCAACTTAATGATCTCGGAATCATGGGTTTAGATCATCAATTAAGATGATCATACTGTGACCATACATTCGTAAAAAAATGCCTACGGGCTATAATGTATTGTCCATTTGAGACATTGACATTTGATCTTTATGATTCCTTGTCTATGGTGGTGAGCTATGCTCAAGCCTATTAGTCTGTATGATCAATGCGATCCTGACTACTATCATCAAATGAAGATGATCATATTATAAACATCCCTTAGAAGGGAAATGCCTACGGGCTATAGTTAACGTCCTCTGAGACTAAAGACTGTGGTAACATACAACTCCCAGTCAAGCAAAGGCAGTGAACAACGTTCGAGCCTAAATACCTTGATTCTACGAGAATCATGACTATAAATTAAACTTGTCCACGCGACTAAGTCTTTTGTGATATTACTAACTTATAATTTGGGATTAATAGTGAAAATCCTGAATAAAATAAATACCATTCCTTTCCTGCCGGTATAAATATTAAAAGAGAATCTTAAAGGGTATAACCTAGCTTGAATGTCTTTAAAGACCTAGCTAAGATGGTAAGACCTGTTTAAAAAGAGATTCGGATTCTTGTTAACATCTGCAACCATGTTAACACTTCTGACAAAGGTGATGCAATAAAATCATGCTTGTCATCTTTGTATTAGGAACTTCCAAACCCTTTTAGCATAAGCGATCGATGGAAATCATGGCTAATAAACGTCGAACATGATGTACGCATCAAAACATCCATTCGCGATGTATACCTACGGGCAAAGATGAATGCATGAAAAAGGTAGTTTTTATTTCATAACTTCTGGTCAAGACAATGAACTATGAAATCTTCCGATCCAAAGGAATCATTGATTATGTTTTAAAATTTCCCTAGTGACAAGGCCTCTGAGCCATCAAAAGTCCTTTGGAACAAGCCCTTGTGCTATATATATGAGAAATGTCAGTATGACATTGGCAGTCGTGACTCATGTCCCCTGTCTGATAAATATGAAGGATTATATTCCGTTTAAATGCCAAAGATGGTTTATTTAAAAACTTAGGCAAAACATAATCGAATAAATTAAATACTATCTATTGGCCTATATGGTTTATTTGAACCATGGCTATTTAATCATCAAGTCGATAATTCACTACAATTAAATAAATTATTACTGCTCGACCAGATAAACCAAGAAGCCTAGAAAGGCAAAGAAGGCCAAAGCTGGAAGCTCTCAAATGAATACTCAAGAGGGCACTTTAAGGTTTCAAAGCCCGCTTGTTATAAATCCATTATGGATCTACCTCAGCTACTCGCGTTATATGGATGAAGAAACGACAAGTCAAAGCTGAGACTGCCCCAAATTGTCATAGAATTTGGAACTACGTCTAAAAGGATTAAGAAAGGAGGTGTTTGACCCTTCTGATAAATGATTAGAGGCAGTTCACATTGATAATGACACCAGATAAATTCCTTATTGTGATTTATTGCTAAAAGTTATGATTGGGTTCAGGCGCTCCTAAGTCTCTCATAAGACCATAAGCTTAGCAACCCTCTTAGAAAATTTTCCATAAGAACCCAATACATTAAGTGTAAGGAAAAACTTACAGGCAAAATCATAAGAACCATTTCTTTTGTTCCTATCAGAAACCTTCAGACGTAGAGTTTTCGAAATGTCCTCTCTCTAAGAGGAAGTGTGTCAGCATATATAGTTGATATCTCTTTAATCTCTATCGATTCTGAATACCAGATGGTATGATAAAAGCGCCATATGAGGATTTGGGTATCTTAATAAGTTCCATAGATTGCTTCCATGCCTGATCAGTATGGAGGTTTAATGCATGGGACCACAAAGATATTCCAATGGTCATATGGTACTAAAGTCAACTAATAGTATTCAAAGAAGTTATCCAGAATGAAATTGTCCAAGTGAATATTCCCGATTAAGGAATTCGTGGACTAGTAACATAAATGTGTCACTTATTTGACACAAGCAATGATGAGTGAACCGGAGCCTGAGATATGGAAATCTCTGTAACCTCCTTGTACCTTGATTATCTTCTCCTAAGATTACCCTGTTTACCCCTGGGAGGCAGGTAGAGTTAAGTTTAATATCCCATTTAGGGCTGCATTATTATGAAATCTCCAAGACAACTAGTACCATTATTGGCAGAATCGAAGGCCCTGGTTAAGTAAGTTTTAAGATATAGATTCATAAAGCCAAACTCAATATCCTGAGAATTCGGTATAGTAAATTATGAAAGACGGTTCTTTTTGCTTATGCATTATTACCGCAACCCTAACTAGGCAATGATTAAGAATTTCCATCAGCTACTTAGGATCGTCGAATTATTCAACTAGCTATAAGGATTAGCTATTCTTTAATAATAGTTTTAAGCAACGGTTGGGATAACCATCTCACCTTAAGATAAACTTTCTATAATAGTTGATATATAAGCATCAAGGCTGCTCCTTTGAAGACCTTGTATAGATGGAATGTTAAACGTCCATTGATAGGACAATGGATTGGTAAGTCCAATCATCAGGATCTGAAAGTTGCATTAGAAACGACCAATAAGATCACGCAAATTCATAATCATCTGTAAGATGCCAGTATTCGGCAGAAAATTAAGGATTAATGAAAATAGCAAACCTCCTAAATTCTTGTTAAGGAATAAGGTTCAACAATAGATATCACCCTGGAAGGGTGTGCTAAATTTGTTAAACTATCGGGCTAGTTAAGCTTCGAGAATATAGAATCATTCGAAGGAAATCAAATGTATCAAGATCAAATAGCTTACGAGCCAAGACCTAATTAAGGGGCTTGGTGGAGCGCGCAATGTGACCCGCACTAATGAGTTAGCGACGTGTCACCAATAAGTCGAAAAGCACTATCACATAATGATATGCAGAACTATGATAGTATGAGCAACCTGTGTCGATTAAGGATCGACATGATTAGAAGCTCCAAAAAAAAAGATACATATGTCTATTATAAAGGTCAATTGGAGTGCCTTAGAGGCTCAAAGGTACTAGGGAAGATTAAGCCCAATATAAGGTAGAAAATACTTCCCTTACCTTAACAAATCTCGAGGTCGAGATTTATTTTAAGGGGGTGAGGATGTAACACCTCGAAAATTCACGTCCTATAATGCGTTGACACGTGTCATATGTTTGAACGTGTGAAAGAATGTTCTGAAGGGACTAAAGTTGACAATCATAGAAAGTATGTGAATATACGAGTTGTAAATGTCAACAGTGAATAAATATATTGTACATTAACCCTACATAATGTTTATACCATCAAACGAATAAATCATGGATCATACGAAGCTAAAAGTGAGAGATTACAAACTATAGGGGTTAAATGTGTCAACATGTTTAAGTTATACCTCTGAGTGACCTTTTGACAAACCCGAAGCTTTGTAACTATTAATTATGCTCACTAGAATGAACATTATAAATTTCATAAAGTTTCGTTATCGTATGAGAAAGTTATGATCAAATTCGTATGCGAGGGGTTAAAGTGTTAACGTTGAAAGTTATGACTTTTCGGGTTAACCAGAAGTGTCCAAGGACTTGGAAAAGTGGGTACTAGTCTTAAAGCCCTTATAGATAAATATAAAGGGGTCAAATTGCAAGAATTAGGCTTAGTTGCCCTTTCGAAAGGCCAAGGGACAATATGCGGAAACTTGAAAATGGGAATTCTGATTAACCAGGCTGAGGCGGGCCGCGTAAGAGTTGTTATAATCTTACGCGGGCCGTGTTAACCGCCCAGATGCAAAAAAACGTTTTGTCGCCTGTTCAGCCTTCTAAACGTCATTTGTTGCCCTCAAACACTTCCAAGAGAACCCTAAACAACCCCTAGACACTTAGGGACACATGTTGATGACTTATGGTCAGTGATAGACTTGCTTGTCAACTTCTTGTGGTGTTTAAATCACTATATAAAGACCATAAGTTGCAACATTGTTCCTCACACTTCATTCTTGCATTCCTGATCACTTATGGAGCTCAAGCCTTCTCTCAAGTGATCACATTTCGTGCATAGGACCTTGGTAAGTTTGCTAAACCATTCTAAATTAAGTTTTAGCTTAGTTATAGCTTAAAAGTCAAATATTACAACGGAAAGTAAAGGATCCACAGGCGGATCTTAAAACATACAATTTGTTCAACAGACTTTAGACGCCTAGAACTTGCAAGATTCCTTATTAGCGCCCTGAGCTTCCAGCCAATTACGTTCAGTACCTGTTACTTAACCTTTTTGGAAAATACGTCAGTTGTTACTGGTAAATACACTCAACCGACTCATTTGAAAAGAGTTGAAGAAAAATGATTTGAATGCACGTGGCACAAAATATCTTTTATAATTTGATTAAAATGCACAGAGGCAAAATTAACCTTTTTAACTTGGGACAATTATAGTTATAATCTTGTATACAGATTTACAGGTTCGTTGTACGTTCAGGGCCCGATGTAGAAACCGAGTCAGATTAACAGACACACCACAAGTATAGGCCCACATGGAAGTGATATACCGTTTTTCCTTAAGCAACTGTCAGGTGTATGCCTACACCCCGTGTATAAGGCGTGGCCATTTTATAATACAATGATGTCAAGGATATCCGGGACATGGTCATTAACCCCTAAAGGCTTTTATTTCAAACAATACAGATTAAACCGGGTTACCTCAATAATTTAACCATAATAAGATTAAATATTCAATACCCGACCAAGCGGTACTTTTATAGCACCGTATCCCAAGCCCGTATAAGGAAAATAAGTTAAGAGTATTTACCTGAGCTAGCTCCTGTCTTAAATAGCAAGAATTTAATAACTCAGCCGTATTCACTTAAGTAAGCGTAGGTACCATTTACTGGAAGGCTCTAGTCTGGAATGATGGTATAAATAACTAATTAGAAAGCTAACGGGTCTTTAATTAAGCCTAAGCTTTGACCGGTTAGTCTTACGGGAAGATACGGTTCGTACGCACGATTAAGCGAAGACCGGAATAGAATGTAATTTAAACCCGACATGTTCAGAGACTTGTCTTATATGGGTATTTCATACACATTCTGGATTTTGAGATAAAACCAATAGGGTTTGACCTGTTTCGACTAATTTATGTAAACTTGTTACATAAACCGAACCGTACGCGTAATAAGCGTGACGGGTATTCATGAGAGCCATATACAGGTTTCCTAAGTTAATTATGCCTCAAATATGTTGTGACATCAGTAAGATGTCTTTCATTATGCCCGAAACGTATTTAAACACAAACTAGGCCCCGTAGGGATAGTTTGGTCATTTAAAAGGTTATAAAAGAGTTTAAGTATTTACCTGAGTTACAGGTCTGATATAATCAGCAAAAATACTTATTTTACTAAATTATAACAGTAGGGTAAAGTATATATGCGAAATTTATCAATTATAACCAAACTATGCACCGTAGGGGCATTTTGGTAATTTCACATAAGCCGTAAAGCTCAAAACTGAAGTCTGAGTTAAACAACTTTTGTTTACTGTTAAAATATTACAATTTACCTAAAATATCAGTAGGTATCAACCCTTGTATGTCTAAAATAGTTCTAGTACATACTATGCGTTAAAAACGCTTAGAAAGGCGATTAAAAGCCATTTCCGGGTTCGATACATAAATCTGATATTTTTATTATTCCAGAAGGCTTAAAATAATTTATTTATCATATGTGATCAGTAGCAAAAGGTTTGGAGTCATTCAGATATGTAAAACTCATTTTATGGCCCGTAAGGGCAAAACCGACAATTACCGGATTAAGCCTACGACTATAAGTTATGCTCAGCCTAAAATTAATTAAAAATATTTAAAAATCCCAAAATAAAATATTACATCAGTGGGTAAAAGATTTGATATCAAAAAGTAGGCTTAACTAGGCTATATGCTAATTACGCCGTTTTATTAACACAAAGCTTCTTAATTACGCTAATGAGCATAACTCTCAATCTACACCTCAAACTGATTTCAAACTTTGCAAACAAGTTTATATATCAGTAATTAAGGTTTCTACTCTTTTACATTTTCATAAATCACGTTTTAAGGTGAAAAGGGCATAATGGTCAACATATGAGCAATTAACGGAATCATGCGTATTAATTGGTTAACTAATGAACCATGGTGTATAATCACAGAGGGTTATACTAGCATGTAACCTGGTCCGAATGAAGCTCTTAGGTATTTCTAAATCATACCAAAACGGGTCAGAACTGAAGTCAAAGCAAAAGTCAAAGCTTTGCGACTTTTGGTTCCGAACCGGGTCTAAACAGTAAATTGTCGGGTTGAACATGTTTAGACATGTTCTTACACTAATTACCAAGTTATATTAATGATCAAACAGGTTGTATGTGTTCTACATTGCTAATTATGCATAAATTGTAAATTAAACATTCTGTTGACTTTTTCTTAGTAAGTTTGACCCGACATTTGACCTAGTTAGAGTGGGAATCAGGGGGAACCCTCTTAAGGGTTTATTACCCACATAATTACCAACTTATAACTACTTTTGATTCGACTAATCACTGGACCATTAGTGATTTATCTTAAAGTCAACCGTTAATTACGACGGTTTGACTTTTAAGCTATAACTAAGCTAAAACTTAATTTAGAAAGGTCAAGTATACTTACCAAGGTCCTATGCACGAAATGTGAAGACTTGAGCCTGCTTGGGAGCTCCAAGAATGATCAGAAGTGCAAATGAAGGTGTGAAGAACAATGTTGCAACTTCATGGCTTTATATAGTGATCAAATCACCATAACTTGTTGACACACAAGTCTACCATTGACCACAAATCACCAACAAGTGTCCCTAAGTGTCTAGGGGTGGTTTAGGGGTCAAGAAAGATGTGGAAAATCGGTTTATGCGCGAAATTTGGCTGCTATTCAATGTTTCTGCATCTGACGTCCTGACGCGGCCCGCGTAAGGTTTCATTAACCTTTACGCGGCCCGCCTGACCCCTGTAAACAGATTTTCCATTTTATGTTTTCCACATCTTGCCCCTTGGCTCTTCGAAAGGTCAACTAAGCTTATATTTTGCAATTTGACCCCTTATTATTTACCTACAAGGGCTTTAGGACTTATACCCACTTTGCCAAGTCCCTGGACACTTCTGGTTAACCCGAAAAGTCATAACTTTCAACGTTAACGCTTTAACCCCTCGCTTACGAATTTGATCATAACTTTCTCACACGATAACGAAACTTTATGAAATTTATATCGTGCATTCTAGTGAGCATACTTAACAGTTACAAAGCTTCGAGTTTGTCAAAAGGTCACTCAGAGGTATAACTTAAACATGTTGACACATTTAACCCCTGTAGTTTGTAATCTCTCACTTTTAGCTTCGTATGATCCATGATTTATTCGTTTGATGGTATAAACATTATGTAGGGTTAATGTACAATATATTTATTCACTGTTGACATTTAGAACTCGTATTTTCATATACTTTTCAAGTTTGTCAACTTTAGTCCCTTCAGAACATTCTTTCACACGTTCAAACATATGACACGTGTCAACGCATTATAGGACGTGAATTTTCGAGGTGTTACAGAAACTGGCAGATTCTTTTGCTTTTTTCAGTCTATTACAGGTATCCAGGGAAGAAAATGCAGAAGCTGATATTCTAGCTAATCTTGGATCATCACTGAAGATTCCAGAGGATGTGAAAATACTCATCATCCATGTTTTAACTCCTACAATTGAGGATCACGCAGCTATGAAGATAGTAGAGGATTCTGCAATCATACCTAGTGATGGTGCACAATCAAGTTCAGGATCATGGATCCTTCCAATCATGAGATATATACAGCATGGAGAAATTCCTACAGGAGAAAACCCCAGGGCTTTCAAAGTCAAGGTATCTCGATTTACAATACTAAATAACATGTTATATAAACGATCTCTTGCAGGTCCATATTTGAGGTGCACCGAGGATCCAGAAATCCAAGAAGTTCTGAAGGATTTTCATGAAGGAAATTTTGGAAATCACACTGGGGGCAGAGCACTGTTCTCAAGGATCCTCATAACATGATATTATTAGCTTACAATGAAGAAGTATGCTGTGGAATATGCAAAGAAGTGTGATGCTTATCAAAGACACAGTAATATTCTACACCAACCAGCATAACATCTGCATCCTAAGCAGAAGCTTTTGCTCAAAGTCAGAGAAAAGATGTCCAGTTATCAACAAAGAATAGCTGGAGCATACAACAAGAATGTCAGGTTCAGAAGATTTCAAGGTCCCTACTTAATTGAAGCTGAAGCAGGAAATGGGGCATATCATTTGTTAACAATAGATGGTGACCACTTACCAAGAGCTTGGAATGCTGTTCATCTAAAGAAATACTTTAAGTAAGAAGGACCAGGGATCCTCAGCGATACCAGTATTCTGATTAAGGATCCGGGATCCTCAAAGGATATATGATTCTACATTTGGTAACACATTACTTTCATCTTCATTCATCTTATACTTATTACTTATCATAAGGTAAAGATGTTAAACATTTAACATCTATTTTCATAAAGTTTAAGCTTTTGCAGAGTTGTTATCATTTTACAGAAGATCAAAGTGGTTGGCCAACTCTCCAAAGTTTATTTGGGCTTGTCCCCAGTTATTTGGGCTTGTCCCCAGTTTTGGGCCTGTCCCCAGTTTCGCCAGTAGCGCACGATGATCCTGGTACAGTTCATGGCAATGGGACCAGTACTCGCTTTAGGGGCTGACAATTTCATTGTACTGGCTGTATCCGGGATCCTACGTATAATGGTAGACGTACCATACATCCGTTCCTAAGGTTTCTAACGTTTTCACGTTAGCTAAGGTTTCGGCATTTTCATGTCGCTCAAGTTTGGATAGTTGCCAGTGAGGGCCATACTCCAGTTTACACAAGTTTATTTGGGCTTGACCCCAGTTTACATCCGTTTATTTAGGCTTGTCCCCAGTTTATTTGGGCTTGTCCCCAGTTTGTTGGGCTTGTCCCCAGTTTGTTGGGCTTGTCCCCAGTTTATTTGGGCTTGTCCCCGGTTATTATGGGTTCATTCCCAATTATTTGGCTTGGTCCCAAGTTTGTTTTTCTTACAGGATCTTGGAGCTCTAAAGTTATACAAGTTCTGACGATAAGGATCCTTGATCCTAGAAGCTTTACTTTTCATAGTTTGCTTATTCAGTAATAATTTACAAGGATATAGAATCCTAACTTGGATTCTCTGGTATGTTATATTCTAACTTTTTCTAAGCTGTAAGTTGTCTCTTATCCTTTTTGGTTAAGGATCATTGATCCACATTTGTTCGAACACTTCAAGTTTTATGTTAAAAGTTTAACATTATCATCAGATTTCCAATAACTTTCCAGTTGTTTGGCGATGATATCTTTGAAAATAGAAAGCATACATGAAAAATAAAGAGGAAAGAAACAACAACAGTTGTAGCTAAAAATGTTTAATGTTATTACCCATTCATTATGTATCAAATCATCTGGCCTGGATTTCACCAGCAAAACCGTGGACCATCCACCCAGGCCGGATAAGGCTATCTAACAGTTAAAGTGTCTATGCAGAAATTAAAGTGCAGGAAGGTTAATAGCAAACTGTGTAGAAGGATTCATTCTCCACAAACAGAAGGATCTTCTTGTCTGTAAAGGCATTTGAGGATTTATCTCTAACTCTATATTTTGCAATGATGATTATAGCAGGTCTTATCAGTGACGACAGGCAGTGTAACGACTAGTAACCAGCAGCAACGGCTAGTCCGCTTCTGACGGAAATATGACAGCTGTGAATCCTTATCACAACTGCCATATTGGGGGCAATTGTTAGGGCATGAATTTTATGCTAAGGATCATCTATCTTGAGACTGGGCATGGATCACGGATCCTTAATGGATGATGCAGAGAGTCTGAGGATCCAGAGTCTGAGGATCACGAGTCTGAGGATCCAGGATCCTTAACAGAACTTATGTTTTCTAACAATTGTCACGTTTTTAATGCTTATACACAGGTAATGGACGTAGTGGACTCATTCTTAGCTGGAATTTCGGGGAATATTCATTCATATGGCACATGTTTGATAAAATATAACCGTTATGAAGGTCATGGGTCACCTCCACCTTTTTAGGAAAGTTGGTTTCTTGATATTTTGCTATCTTTTAAGGGGAAAACAGCTCATTTTAGGAATGATTCGAGTTCAACACACACAAACACATAATTCTCTGCAAACACTTAGCAAAAACACACACTTACATTAGCAATTCAATGTATTGAGCTTGTTTTCTTCCGAAGTGGTACAAGGATCATTATTGTTTTTCCAATATATTTGGTGATCGGTAGTTTCCATCACCCGAGGTTTTTTATGCCGGAGATCTTCTAAAGATCAAGGGCTTTTTCCTCGTATAAATCTCGGTGTTCATCGTTGATTTCATATACTTGTCGTTCATACAATTAACCAAGCATCATACCTCACAAAATCAGATTTGGTTGCATTATCCTTGTGTGATTTTTGACCAAAACAATCAGGATGATCAATAATACAGAACCATTGTTTGGAGAACTAGGGTTTGCATGAATCAAATAATCAAGGATTAACAACATACAATCATTAAACATTTACCTTAGATTGATTCTAGATGGATTGGAAGATCAAGATTGATGAAAGAGAACATATGCAGCCAAGAATGATGAGAGAAATGGTTGTAGAAGAGGACTAGACAGAATGATTTGAACTGCCGTAGAATGATTTGTGAGGAAGATTTTAGGGTTAGGAGTTATTAAGGTTTCACTAACTACCCTACTCACCCCTAAGTATCATCTTTTACATAAAACACACACACCACATATATTTTACAGTTAAGGCACAAAGTTCTCGTGTTAGTCAAATAATGCATAGAGTAATGCATAGTTCCATGCAATGCTAAAGATTGTGCGACCAAATTAATTGTGTTAGGTTAAAGCATTAACCTGAAGTTGCGGGTTGTCACAGACCACTCCAAGTGGGTTGGCTGACCACTCCAAGTGGCTCGGCTGACCACTCATGTTATTAATTTAAAAAAAAATTAAGTTATAGTTTCAGCTTATAAATACGCAAGAGAAGGTAATTTCGTTAAAAAAACGGTTTTTAACGATGGATTATTTTCGCATGAATGTAAGAAATTATTTTTTTTAAGCAATTAACTAACTACCCACATATGATTATAAACTAAAGGCACAAACTTGATGAAAAAAAAAAGTAGAAACTCATCTCTACAAGTGCAAAAAGAAAACCAAAATGAAGATCGCGTTATTATTTTATGATGGTATGAAGTGATAAGGGGGGATGGAGTGGAATCGGGGAGTCACATTCACCGATCGGTGAATGCATGCCGGCGTGGAATCGGGGAACGGGGAGAGGCTTCGGCGGCGAGTATACACCGATGCGGGAAGAGAAGGGAAGGGAAGGAGGAGAGAGGGGGTTTAACGGTGGGCCCTATCTTTTTTCAACCAATCCCAATTTTTTAAATTTTTTTTACCACTCTCCATGTGTTTGACCATTGCCGGTGATTGAGTGCAAAATAGGAAGTGGAATAGGGACTTGACATGACATTATTGGCTAGAAAATAACTTAAACACTCATCAGTGATTAACCACTCCCTCCACCCCCACCCTAAGGCTAGTGGGTATGGTGATGGTCCTCCAAGGGAGGATGTGTAGGATCGTTTTACCGACCAAACGAGTCGTTCAGAAGAGTTTTTGCTCAATATGAGAGGCGGAAACTAACGTATCAAGTTCAATTCAGCTAGATATTCACTTTAAACTGTCTTTTGATTGATTTGACAAAGAATTACAGCGAGTAGACACTTCGGCAGCACTTCGGTACTGAAACCGGAAAGTTGAACCCCTTACAAACGAAATCAGGAAGCACCTATATATAGGCTGTGTAATTTCGCATGAATTGACACAAACGAAATTACATTTCACACGAAATCTAATTTCGTGCGAAATTAGGTTGTAATTTCGTGTGGAATTATAGCATTGTAATTTCGTGCGAAATCATCACCAAACCTATTTTTGACAGTTTTCTCGTACTACGTGCCCTGATCTATCTATATACACACAAGACTCGATACAAGACGAAGTCGACAGACGTATGCAATAACAGGATGATCCGCCACGTAGGCGCCACGTCATAGTCCTCCCAAGGATGGTCCATCCCCCAAAAGTATAGGGTATGTGAGGATGGTCCTAGTCATAGTCCTCCCCACCACTTTTATGTTTTTTTTTTTTTTAATCTTCTACTTTTTTTTTAATATTCTACCTTTTTTTAACATTTAACAAATAAACTAACCAAAAAATTATCATTAATATTAAAAGACATTACATAAAAAAAACATACACTTAATAAAAAAAAACATAAACTTAATAAAAAAAACATAGAGTTAAATAATTTGATGTTTTTTCATGATGTCGTCTTGTAGTTTTTTCAACATCGAACGTTTCGACTCGGGATACTCATCGACATTCATCGATATCATTTCCCATGCCTTGAGCCGAATTTTTTCATCGGAAATTCGGATTTTCTCATTTGACAATCGGACCTTCTCGCGTAACTTTTCTTCCGCTACACGACTTTTTTCTTCGACGGCCCGCTCCTTCGCCTTCGTCTTTTGGGTCGAGACTTCGTTATACATTTTTAAGTGTTCCATAAACTCTTCCATCTTCGAGCCCACCTTTTCCTTTTCTTTCCCCTTGGCCCGCTCCTTCTTTGATTTGTCTCGGCCCGGTGGACGCTCCGCTTCATGTAAGGCGTACTCCTCTTCGTCAAAGTCGGCGTCATCATTTAAGTTTATGTTACACCTCGCGTCCGATCCACCGGCGCTAAAACTACCCGTTTCCGATGTTTTTTGGCATTTCGCCATCGCCACCTCGTTGGGAATCGCCTTATACTTCTCCAACGCTTCTTTGAACACATCGTCTTCGCTCATGCCGCTACGACGCCCACTTGTATATAATTTATTATATTCCTCGTAAAACCTATTGACGGACGCGTTCATCTTCCGCCACTTTGATGACACCGAGTCGATATCTCGATACGGGCCTTGGTCCATAAGGGCGAGGAACTTCGCCAAAACCTTAGACCAAAACCCGTCACCTGTTTGGTTATTACCTAAAAAAAACAAACAAAATATATAAAGTTAGACAAAATAAACAAACAAAATATATAAACTGTTAACAAAATAAAAAAACTTTAAACAAAATAAAAAAAAACTGTTAACAAAAATTTAAAATTTAAAAAAGTAAACAAACTTTAAACTTTAAAACAAACAAAAAACAAACTGTTAACAAAAAAAATAGAAAAACAAACTTTAAAAAATTGTATAAGCTTTAAAAAATATATAAACTTAAAAAAAAAGATAAACCATAAAAAAAATACGAACCTTTTGTCGGGTGGTTAGACGTGCCAGTGTAAGCCTTGGCTAAGGCTTCTTCTTCGATTTGCGTCCACTTAGTCGACTTCGGTTTGGACGATTGATCACCCATCACTTGCTTGCCTTTGTTTCGTTTTCCTTTTCCTTTAGGCGGTTGGGTTTCGGGAACAACCTCCACATCGTCGTCGCGTTCGGATTGTTGAAAGGGTTGCGTCGGGATCGGTTGGGGTTGAACGGGTGGTGTCGGGTTCGGTGGGAAATTATAAGCACCCCGCATCATCATTTGTTGAAGGGCTTGATTTTGAGAGAATTGAGCGAATTGGTTTGGCGAGTGTTGGAATGATGCAAACGCATTTGATGAATATTGCGAGAATTGGTTTGGTTCTAGCGTCGGATAATATCCCGGAACCGAGAAAACATTAGGTTGGGTCGGGTTGTTGGGATTGTTCGGGTTGTTCGGGTTGTTGAAGGGATCCATGATAGAGTATAAGGTTTATAAAAGTGGATGAAGATTTATAAAAATTGTGTGAGAGAGATGAAATTTTGGGGTTAAATTTGTGAATGGAGATGAAAATGGAGTGGAAATATATATATATTTAAATTTTTTGACCGTTTGGAAGTTTTTGGAAAATGGAAATATAATTTTTTTTTAATAACGGTAACTTTTTGAAGGAAGGGGGCCCACTTTTTGGTTCGTCGCCAACGTCCAGGAACGGACGGTGAGGACGGGGACGGGGACGGGGGGGGGGGGGGTTGCGGGTTGGTGTAGCAAGCGTCGCCGGAGCAGGACGGGTGGACGACGTACCCATACCTTGTAGCCTAATTTTGAAGACCCAGATGATATCTTGATTGGATTGAGTGTAAATCTATTGAAAATGGTGAAGTGATAGGTAGCAGAGCCTTTAAATGGGGAGAGAGAAATGGCATTTTTGTCTTTTAACCAAAATCCCAACTTTCTTCTCAAATGATGGTTGTATATGCGAGTTATACTTTACTCAAAAGTTTTACTTGACTGTGTGCAACTTTTATAATGAAATGTACAACCATGTTAAGCGTATACTTTGATGTTTGAACTTCTGCTCAAGAATCAATGCAAATCCAATCCCTCATAAAATCTTTGGTCACTCCTCCCTTCATCTCTCTCCCTCTCTCTCTCTAAAAAGATATATATTTAGAAAAGCAGAGTAAAAAGGGCTAAGGATGGCTTCGTTGAGGAAACCGAACGGCAACGGAGACGGAGACGACAGGCCTGGTAACCGGAAGAGAAAAACCCCCACTGTCGACGACGTCAAGGATTACTTTGATTTAGAGGAGAGCAACGAAGGCGAGATAGAGGGTAAGCATTCTTCCTATCATTGTCATTGTCTCAATATTGCTACATCATTTTCTTGTTTTTGGGCTAATACATTCTACATGGTATAAATCATGTCCGGATGGTGGGTTGGTAACCCAACCCATATTATTATTCTTCTCACACATAAATCCGGGTCAACTCGAACACAAACCATTTATGATTTCACCCACATTTTTTAAGCGGTTTGTTTGGTTGTAAAATAAGTAATTAGAATAGCTTTTTTGAAAAATATTGAATGGAAATATCAACTGTTCATATAAGGTCAAACAAATTGAAAATCTTCAAAACGGATCGGAAATTGCAAGTGTATTTTCAGAAAACTAGGTTTATTATGGGCGCCGCGTTGCGGCGTACTTCTTTTGTGATTTAGTCTGTTTTATATGTATTTTGAAATCACTGTGAGAGCCTTGTGCACGGAACCACTGACAAAAATTAAAAAAATGTTAAAAAAAAACACTAAAAGAGAACCTGAAGAAAATCAACCAAAAAAATTATATGTTAATAATGTTCGTATGAAACTCATGGTCAGATATGAGCCAATGGTATTGGGTATCGGTACCGAATTTCCCGAAATATATTAAGTAACAATTCGGTACCGACTTTTGGCGTTCATGGTACCGGTTCGCCACCGGTTTTACCTTCATAAACCGGTATCGTAACCAGCATTTTTGGTACAAGTACCGATTCGGTATCGGTTGGCACCGTGCTCATCCCTACCCCTGAAACTAAAATAAATAAATCATTAAAAGTTAAAGAAAACCAATAAAAAGTTGTGCGATAGCGTTATTGTTCGTACAATCGTACGGTACTCGTGATTAACGATGAAACAACGATACCATGTAGCATTAAAACACTATTCATTAACTTTGTTTATATAGGTAATATATAGGTAATAGGTAATAGTTAATATAATAGATATAAAAAAAATGTAAAGAGTGGGACTTGAACCCATCCCCTTTGCAAACTAAAACACCACACAAACCACTTTACCAAACATACAAATATGTCATATTAAAGAAACCAAAAGTATATAAACAATAACATAAGACTCACTATAAAGAAGTCAACAAAGACAACCAACCAATAAGAAAAGTTTACTATTCATTACTATTCATTATGATGTGACATGTACTATTCATTAGCTTGGTTTATTAATATATAGGATAATGATAAACGGGAAAAAAGAATTATAAAAGTATTATTTTTAAATACTTAAACGGTTCCTGTTTTAGGGCATGTTTGGCTAAGTTTTTTAAAACAACTTATTGGCTTTTTGGAAAAGTCATATCGAATGACTTATTCCCCTCACATACACCCTCATTGCCAAACATCATTTTAGCAATGTTTTGAAAACCGGACCGGGCCGGTCGGACCGGTCCGGCCGGGAACCGGGACTTCATCCGGGCCGGTTCATGCTATCAAACCGGACCAACATCAGGCCGGCGGTCGGGCCGGCGGGTCGCATAGGGTCGGGCCAGTCATGGTTTTTTTTTTTTAATTAAATATGGAATAAATTACTTCAAAACCTAACATTTTAGAGCTTATGACTTTCAAAAAGCCAATAAGTCAATAAGTTGTTTCAAAAAGCTTAGCCAAACATGCCCTTATTGCGGCTCATATAAACAGGTCAACCCGAACTCGACCCATTTAAGAATCAGGTCGTGTTAACTGACATGAAACCTGTTTTTTTATATTGGTTCGGGGTCATGTTAGGAATTGCCACCCCTTTTATTTAATAAATTTCTGGCTTTGTTTTGTTCCTTTTTTCCAGGTTTTTTTGGTGTTCAGTTTTTCAATATACTTCAATCTTTGTGTGTGTGTGTTTTATTGTATTAGTGAAGACAGACACCGGTGAGATCATCTATGTTCATGTCAAAGGCTCAGACACCATTGGCCGCATCAAACTCAAGATCCACGATAAGCAAAATATCCCCTTTGACCAGCAGGAACTGGTATTCAACCAAAAGGTTCTTGAGAACAATAATACTCTTGCGAACTTGCCCATCAAGAATCAATCCACCCTAACACTTATGCGTAAAGTAGACGAATTAATGGAAGTGTTTGTGAATACCTTCACCAGTAAGACCATCTCTTTGTTGGTCAAACCCACTTACACCATTGCCAAAGTGAAACAGGAAATCCAGCTTAAGGAAGGTATTCGATGGGACAAGCAGGTGTTGATCTTCGACAAAATGGTTCTCGGGGACAGCGGTACCCTTTTCGATTTCCACATCAACAAGGAATCGACCCTCACACTCATGCGTAAATCAAAGGGAGACACGGTGACACTAATTACTATTTCCGTCAAGACCCTCATTGGAGATCAGACCATTACTCTGAAAGCCAAACCCTCAGACACCATCAAGGACATAAAAACCAGTATCAAGTATAAGTTGGATATTCCACATGACGAGCAGGAGTTGATCTTCAACGAAATGGTTCTCCACGACAACGACATCCTTGCTGACTGTAACATCAACAATGAATCCACACTCACACTTATGCGTATATCAACGGGATATAAGCATATTTACATCAAGCCCTTCGCCGGAAAGACCCTTACTTTGAAAGTCAAACCTTCCGACACCATATACAATGTGAAATCCATGATCCAAAATATGGTAGGTATTCCGCCTTGCGAGCAGAGACTCGTCTTCAACGGAAAGCCACTTGAGGATAGCCCAACCCTTGCTAACTACCACATCCCCAAGGAATCAACTTTCCATCTTGTTCCAATATTAAAAGGAGGGGAGTTGACAGTTGATTGGAATAAATTATCCTTTTTGTCCAAAAATTAAAAGATGAGGGAAGATGGTGTGGGATTAGCAGCATATCTTAGGATCCATTAATTATTATAGTGCCTTGTGCCAAGTACTTGTCTTTTGTAAACTTGTTGTATGCAAGTGTTCTAGTTAACTAGAAGCCTATCCCTCTACAATGTTGTCCGCAAGTATTTTTATTGGTAGCTTTCTGTTACTGTATATTTAGTTTCGTTTGTCTACCATTTGTTTGGAGCCGGGGTATCTCTGGAAGTAATGTTTGTTTACATGTCACCTTTCTCTGACTCTACTGATAGTTTTGCTATTTGTGGGACCAATGGCTATAGTGTTATTTATCACATGTGGATGAAAGGCCAAGATTAAATAAAAACAACTCAAATACGTAGCGAAAGAGTCTTAACTAGTAAAAATACACATGTAACAAATAAAAAAATACACAGATGGTCGGATGCACAGTCATGGAAAAAGGGCCACAAAGTATACATAGATGAAATATGGAACAAAATATAGGATACACAAATACACAATAAATCTGTTCAAAAAGCACTGCATGTAATGTACAAATCCAAGCCAAAAAACGTAAAATAACAACTCTGCAAAAACTAAAAAAAGGTGTACATATCATAATATTTCAAAAAAAAAAAAAAGGATAGATCACACGGGCATCCAATAGGGACATAGGGTGCGTCGCCAGGCAACTTGATGAAAAACCTCGCAGGTGGCGTTTCTGCCGTATAGGATGAAGTGGTAGTGGTGGCGGTGGTTTAGACTTTTTTCTGGTTGTCGATGAAAAGGGTCTTATGCAAAAAGTGCAAGCAAAATGGTCATCATTTGGATTAAATTAGATATAAAAAGATTGATTGAAGTCACAAGAGGAGGCTAGAAACACCATCATCATTTCTTTACATTGAACATTTTACATTCTTGAATTCATTGGACTCTTCTAAAAATCTTGCTAGGATCTAGTATGTTAGATGTTTTTCTTAAAAATTAAGTCAATTTGCTTGTATTTTTGTGAAAATATGAATAAAAACATAATATTTTTTTAAAAAAGGGGGGAAAGTCAAACTTTAGTATCAACAAACTGGCAATCCCTCCCTGAGTCCAATTTTAAGATTGTTCTTTTGCTGTCTCCTTCCGACAACGGCGCTTTCTTTTTGCATCATTGCAACAAACTCATTGTAATCGATACGCCCATCCTGCAACCATGGGATAAGTGAAGGTCATTAGTTGTTTTTATATTATGTTATGTAATCACATCTTCAGTCGAATAAATTTTGTGAGAACTTACATTGTTCAGATCCGCTTCTTTAATAATGTCATCTATTTGTGATTCATCTATACCCAATTCTTTGCACGATTGTTGGATCTCATTCACGGTTATAAAACCGCTGCCATCTTTGTCAAAATACGAAAAGGCAGCATAAATACTATCTTCCTTGTAAACTTTGTTCAAATGCAAGGTTGCAGCTACAAATTCTTCGTAGTCAATTATACCATTATTGTTTATATCCGCCTATAGGTGAAAAAACAATAGTCAAATTATGTATGGGATATATCTTATCATTAATATAAAGATAAAAATGATACTTACGGCCTGCATTAAATCATGAATTTCATATTCTTCAAGATTTGCACCAAAATTTTTCAATCCAATTTTCAGTTCTTCAAAAGTGATGTTACCGCTGTTGTCTGTATCTATCATCTTAAACATTTGTTTTAAGCCAGCAATCTCGTCTTCTGAGAGTTTTGACGCAATGACCTGCAGACGTAAAAACAACGTTAGTGTTGAATTTGGCGCTAATATATTTATTTCGGTAGGTCAAATGAACTTGTGTGGCCTGAATAATTTTTTTTAAAAGCACCTACCTTAACAGCCATTTTCTTTAGTTTATTCATGGCAGAAAACCGAGTTAAGTGAATCAAGACCGCAGGATCAAGAGGCTTGTCTGGAGCAACACCGTCAACACTAATCCAAGGGTGGCCTACAATATTAGAAAAAGATATTATAAAAGCAATGAAGGGTTAAGTTCAACTACTTGGAAAAGATAGGGCTGCAAACGAACTGAACGGACACGAACAAGGCCTTGTTCGTGTTCGTTTGTTAAGGAAATACATGTGTTCACAAACAATTCATGAACACTTACCGAACGAGATCTTATGTTCGTGTTCGTTTGTAATGAACGTGTTCGTTTGTTAATTTTAGGTACCGAACACAAACGAACGCAAACAAATGTTCAAGAACAAACACAAACACAAACGAACGTTCATGAACGAAAACGAACACTAACGAACGTTCATGACACAAACGGACACAAACAAGCGTTTATGAACGGAAACGAACACAAACGAACGTTCATGAATAGAAACGAATACAAATGAATATATATTAAATTTCAAATAAAACATGCATCTTTCATCATAAACATTAAGAAGATCCACACAAAATATACTAGAATGTGAGAATACTGGAATAGGGTTTATTTATCTCAATTACCTTAAATAAAAATAAAAGAATATCAAACACAAATATAAAAATTAAACGAATGTGGCCTCTTTATGTTCTTCTATCGAACAAACACGAACACGTTACTGAACGTTCACGAACATATATGAACGAATGCGGCCTCTTTTCATGTTCATTCATTTAACTAAAGGAACAATTTTTTTCATTTAACTAAACGAACAATTTTTTTGGTTCGTATTCGTTCATTTGTTAAACGAATGGACTCAAACGAACTTCCCGCCAAACAGTTTATGAATTGTTCACTGAAAGTTCAGTTCGTTTGCAGCCCTAGGAAAAGATATTGTGAGTGAGCAAAATGGAGAGAAGAAAATTACAAAGAACTTCATGAGCAGTTATCCTTTTTTTGCGGTCTCTAACAAGCATCTTTTTAACTAAATCTTTAGCGCTTTCAGAGATTTTAGGCCATGGGTCTATACTGAAGTCAAGTTTACCATGCAAAACCTCTTCAAATATATCCTCCTCGGTATCTGCAAGTGAAAAAAAATTACTTACAGACCTTACGGTCGACCAAAAGGGAGAGAATATCGCAAAATTATATATGGTGTATCTCACCTGCATAAAATGGAGGCACCCCACAAAGAAGAACATATATGATCACACCAGCGCTCCATATATCGGCTTCTGGACCATAATATTTAAGCAAAACTTCGGGTGCAACATAATAAGGGCTTCCAACAACATCCGTAAAAATTTCTCCTAAAGAATAAATAATAAAATATCAACTGAAATACAAAAAACTAATTATACACCACCTAAAGATAAAATATATGATTTGAAAAGGTACCAGGCTTAAAGAAACTGGATAGCCCAAAATCTATGATCTTCATAACTGAATCTTCATCATCATCAACGAATAAAAAGTTTTCTGGTTTTAAATCTCGATGCATGACACCAAGCGAATGACAACCCTCGATCACACTAACAATAGTTTTAGCAAGATCCGCAGCCTTTTGTTCCGAATAATAACTTTTATCGATGATTCGATCAAACAACTCACCACCAGCACAAAGTTCCATAACCAAATAAACTGATATCGAATCCTCATAAGCTCCTTTAATCGAAACAACGTTTGGGTGTCCTGATAAATGATGCATTATTTCAATTTCTCTCTTAACGTCCACTATATCATCATCTGTAAGCAACTTCCGCTTCGCTATGGATTTGCATGCAAACTGCTTACTAGTTTTTTTCTCTACGCAAAGATACGTTGTACCGAATTGACCATTTCCTAGTTTCTTACCTAACATATAAAAATCTTTCAAATTCCCGTTATTGACCTTCAACAAACGATCAGCTTGAAGACCTGCACTTAACATTCTCTTCATTTCCTGAGGCTTTTTAACCGACTGTTTATGCTTGCTTTGTTGCTTCACTATTGAAACCCTTTTCGATGGCTTGTGCTCTAATCTGACTTCGGGTTTGACCTCCACTTTGACTTCATCTTTAACCTCTTCTTTCGCTAACCTAGGAGTTTCCGGAGGTGTGGTTTGAACAGGCTGAGGATCCTTAAAATGTTTATCTGACAATGCCGGTTGGACCTTATTCGGAGATTTCTGTTGAGGCCAGCATAACGCGTTATATATCGACTGGAAACCCTTTAAGCATACATTTCCCATCTAATTCCAATTCTATCCTAAGTCGCTACATCACTTCAACGGTTCAACCCACTTCCCCTTTTCACAAAAAAAGGATATCATTGGTTACAGCATTTAAACAAACACCTGGTGTGCAATACCCGAATAGGCGAAAACAAACAAACCCTTATTCAAATCAATCTCATATAACGAGTATTTGATGCAACACGTCAAAAAGAAATAATCTTTACCCGCCAAAATCTTCCAACACCTCGATTATTTCGACGAAGAACAAGGCGAAAATTTACAAAACCCCGAAAACGATAGACCGTATCATATAACGTGTATTTGATGGAAGAATTGATGGGTTGTTTATATGGTTTTACCATGTTCCTGCAAAAAAAGAAAAAACCTATGCGAGAGAATGTGGGTCATTGGTTATGAAAATGAATCGTTTCGGGTTTGAACCCGATCGTCTACTCGACATTCTGCAACTTTGCTATGGTGGAAAGGGATTGAGGAGACCGGCGGGAGGTGGTGGCGATGGGTGTTGGAAGGAGGGGGAATGTGGCGGTTTTTTCGGTTGCAATTTTCAAATTGTGTGTATGGACATTCTGTTAAGGTTCAATATGACAATTTGAGAAGGGGGTGTTATTTGTTTGTATATGTTGTAAAGTTAATTAGATGTAACTTGTTTAGGTAGCATATTTTTATGTTTTAGGTATTTGAATTGGGTTATTTTTTGTTGGGGATAAAATTAATTGTGTAGGACATGTATAAGAAGTAAATTATACATGATACAAATTTATAAAAATGTAATTTGTTGTGCGTATTGTTATTTCATTTTGATAGATTTACAGTAGAGGTGAGCAAAAAACTGAATTAATTGACTCATAACCAAATTAATGAATAAAACTAAACTGGAAAAATTGAACTAAATCAAAAACCGGTGTGTTGGTTGGTTGTTTTTTTTTTAACCAAAAGTGGGTCGGTTATGGTTACCAATGTTTTCATATCCACTATAACCGAATCGAACCAACATGTAGTAAACTCTTTGTAGGATTTTGGACTTTTCAACACTTTTTAATGAGTTAAATGTCATTTTAGTCCCCGTGGTTTGGGACATTTTGCCAGTTTAGTTCAAAGGTTTTATTTTTCGCCTGTGGGTCTAAAAAGGTTTCACCGTTGTCATTTTAGTCTGGGTTAACTTTATCCATTATTTTTGTTAACGAAAAGGGCAATTCGGTCATTTTATATCATATCATTTAATAGTTGATGTTTTTGATTAAACGGTTGTTAGAATTTAAGGATTATATCATATCATTTTCGTTGAAAGTTTGTTTGAATTTATTGTTTATATCATATCGTTTTGTTTGAATATTCGTTAACAACCGGTATTAATATCATAGATTCTATGTATTTATATACAAAGATGTGATAACGCTTTGTTTCATGGTAAAAAAAATAAGTTATTTTTAGCAATACGTAAATTCATGGTTAACCGCCCATAACCGATTGGTTATAACCTTCAAAACCGATTAACCATAACCGGCATAACAAATCGGTTATGGTTATGATTATACATTAACTGACGTTATGGTTATGGTTAAGGTTTTTTTTACCATAACCGACCCATACACACCCCTAATTTAAAGTACAAATCAAATCTAATTTAATTTAACTAAAAATCATCTCCATGAATTTAGGGGTGTGCACGGTTCAGTTCGGTTATTAGCATTATCCGTAATCGTAACCGAAGTCATCGGTTAATCGGTTTGGTTAATTCGGTTAATTTGTCGGTTTTCGGTTGGGTTCGGCTAATTTTCGGTTAATAACCAATTCAAACAAGGGCTAATTTTTTGCTTAGAAATACATGTAATTGATGTATAAATAAATGAAATAGATGTATAGGGGGAGGTTCATTTGAGAAGAATCTTCTTAAAAGAAGAAAAAATGAATTAATCTAGACCCTATATTTTTTTGATCAATGATTGTGAATCAATATATCATTTTTGTCAACATTTAATTAATTTTTAATTACTAATGATAGTATAGACATTTTGATGTAGAATATTAATAAATATTTTAAAGAGTTACTAAAGTCTTATTAATTCAACCATAAATTCCTCCTTCATCATCATTAATGTATTGGCTCCTACACAAATTTTATTAGAAGTGACAAAATTATTTAAAAATTTTGTGTCCTACACATATTTTAGTATGAGTCATAAAATTATTTAAAAGTGTTTGAGTCCTACACATTCTGTATCCTACACCAAAATATTGTTTTAATGGTGTAGGAAACGTTGAAAATTTAAGATCATGTGCATAATTGTTTTATTGTGTAAGGTGCGCAACTATTTTATAAGATAGGCTCATTAAATGATTAGAGTTCATTAATTTGAATAACAAAAACAAATAATAGACTCAATAAATGATTTGTTCAAATTACCTTTATATCCTTTATTCTTTTTACTCTAAATTTTTAGTTCGCAACTATTTTATAAGATAGGCTCATTAAATGATTAGAGTTCATTAATTTGAATAACAAAAACAAATAATAGACTCAATAAATGATTTGTTCAAATTACCTTTATATCCTTTATTCTTTTTACTCTAAATTTTTAGTTCTTCTCATTTGAACTCTCCACTAGATGTATAAATACATGAAATTGATGTATAAATACATGAAATTGATGTATAAATAAATGAAATGGATGTATAAATGCATGAATAGATGTTTAAATACATAAAATGGAGCTATAAATAAATGAAATGAAGGTATAAATAAATGAAATGAAAGCATAAATAAATGAAATAGATGTATTATTACATGAAATGAAAGTATAAAACATGAAATAAATGAAATAGAGGTATAAAAGCTAGAAATATATAAAAAAATAAATGGTTCGGTTAATTTCGGTTAACCGATGGTAAAAAAAAAAAGGCAAATTGGATTTAAATGATCCCAACTCACTGTTATTGGCCAATAATAATCCCAACTCATTTAATCACCAATAATAATCCGAACTATTCACTTTTGTTTGTAAAATACTCCTAATTAAAAAAACACTAACTAGGTTAAAAAATTGCTGATGTGGCTTGCCACGTCACCTGCCACATCAGTTGCCACGTAATCGAAAAATGCCACGTAGACTGCCACATCAGCTGCCACGTCATCAAAAAATGCCACATAGACTGCCGCATCAGCTGCCACGTCATCAAAAAATGCCACATCAATGCCACGTCAGATGACACATCAGCTAAAATGGCCACATCAGATGCCACATCAGCAATTTTTTAACCTAGTTAGTGTTTTTTTAACTGGGAGTATTTTACAAACAAAAGTGAATAGTTCGGATTATTATTGGTGATTAAATGAGTTGGGATTATTATTGGCCAATAACAGTGAGTTGGGATTATTTAAATCCAATTTGCCTAAAAAAAATATCCGTTAACCGACTTTCGGTAAATTTCGGTTCGGATTTGTCGGTTTTCAGTTTGGTTTCGGTTAACGGTTCGGTTATTGCACACCCCTATCCATGATTATAAGTGAGGTGTTAAATTTACAAACCAAAATTGTTTCTAACATTTAAGATTCAAACATACATGATCAACCAAAACCAAACAAAGCAAATAAACTACGAAAGGTAAAAAGGATGGTTAAGGCGTAGGTATGGTAATTAGGTAGGCCGGTCGAATACTCGTTGGGTATTTATCGGGTAAATATTTAGTAATTATATACTTAAGTATTTAAATCATGTATTACTTATATTTGGGTACTATTATTATGGGTGGAGATATAATAGGAAATTTATTTTGCTAAGAAGGCTAGGAAGTGATCTTGACCATCCATTTAGTTAATCAATGGTTAAGATTAAATCAGGGAAATTGAAGGGAAGAAAAGAGGCGCGTGAGTTTGTTTAGGAGTATTCTAGTCAATCCAAGACAATAGTTTTTCTCTCCTCCAATTCCCCCCCCCCCCCCCATTTTTTAAACATTAATAACTCTTTCATACGACATTATTTTTTTATAAAAATTGCACCAAAAAAACGAGCGCTTTTTTATCTTTAAAACGAGTATACTATTGCTATATTTTCGAAATTTTTTTAAACCCAGTTGCGTAAAACGCAATGGCCAGAAAACACAAAGAAATGTCTTATTTCTAAAACGCAGTAGCCTAAAAACACAAAAGAAAGTGTACTTTCTAAAACGCAATGGACTAAAAACACATAAAAATGGGTTTTACCTAAAACGCAATGCACCAAAAACACAAACATATGTCTTATTCTTAAAACGCAATGGCCAGAAAACACTTAAAATGTCTGTTTTCTAAAACGCAATGGACTGAAAACACATAAAAAGGTGTTTTACCTAAAACGCAATGCACCAAAAACACAAAGAAATGTCTTATTTGTAAAACACAATGGCCAGAAAACACTTAAAAATGTCTCATTCTAAAACGCAATTGCCTAAAAAAACAAAAAAAGTGTTCTCTGTAAAACGCAATGGACTGAAAACACCTAAAAATGTGTTTTACCTAAAACGCAATGACTAAAAACACTTCAAGAATGTGTTTTTCTAAAACGCAATGGCCAGAAAACACATAAAAATGTTTTAGTTCTAAAACGCAATTGCCTAAAAACACCAAAGAAAGTATTCTCTCTAAAACGCATTGAACCATGACAATAGTTTTTTCTGTGCTGTGAATTGTTTGTGCTGTGAATTGTCTGAGCTGTGAATTGCAGTTTTCCAGAGGCAATTTACAGAAAATTAAATTTTCTGCCCCTTGGACCCCGCAAGGGGCTGCAGCCCCCGGACCCCCGCCAAGATCGTAAAACGCAATGACTAAATCAAAAACCCAGATCGTAAAAATGAAATTAAAGAATTTCTTACATGGACCGAAGTGATTTCTTCAACAATTGACGATTTTTAAATGATTGAAACACTTATCAGCGCTCGAATCGAACGGATCGAGTGATTATCTTCAAAATCACCGGAAAAACGAGATTTTGTATGAAATTAAACTGGGTTTTCTTCAAAAAAAAAAAAAGCTGAAGAACACGTTGATCGGGTGTTTGAATCATTGATTGGTGACGAAAATCGCACTATAATGTAGTGATTATTGAGATAGAAAGTGAAGAAATGGTTAAAGATGGTGAGTTTTGAAAATGGTGGGTTTTGAAGTTACTGAGTTTTGAAAAGGAAGAAGAAAGGATAAGATTGACTAAAATACCCTTCCTCTTTATTTTAAATTTTACCACATGTCCTAATCTTATTGCTTCCTATCCTTCCTAGCCAAAATAAACTTTCTATTTGATCATTTCCCCTATTATTATTACTATTACTATTGTTGTTTTTTTTGTCATTATTATTATAAATATTTAGTAATTATCTACTTAAGTATTTAATTAAGATAATACTTAATCTAAACCTAGTTGGTTGGCCCACACACACGCTACAGTGAATGTCACTAACCAAGACTCTTTTGGAGAACATAATCTAACTTGAGCTACCTTAAACACTAGGTATATTTGGGTATTATGTAAATATTTAGTAATTATATAAATAAAATAATAGTTAATGCAATGAATTAATAATCTAACTTGCATTAAATAATATGTTAGTTAGAAAAATTTATTAAATCGAGGCAAATTAGGAACTATTTCATATAGAACTTATACCATATGCTTCAAAAGTTGTAACAGACATCTTAAAAAGTGTTTGAAATTAGAATCGTATCCTAAGAGCCATTGTAAAGTAACAATGATTATAGATTATAAATATATATACACATTTTATTTTATTTTTTTACCATAATTTGCGTCTCTGTGATAAAAGTAGATTGCATGTTGAGTCCCTATCTTTTTAATTTCAACCTTTGAGTCCCCAACATTGCACAATTTTAATAATCGAGTCCCTATTAACAGAAGAGGTTAGTTGAACATGGTATATTTATCATTTTAACTCAGTTCAAAGGGAAAATGTGCCTTTTTATCTCATATTCAGTCCGTTCAACTGACGACAACCACCATCACTTCCTTACCATCACACTATCACCACCTCCAGCAACCTTCACTTCCCGAACATTGCCGCTGCTAACCACCGACAATAACACCGCCTTACACCACTATAGTGGAGGATGACAACACCCTACCCACTATCATTCACCATCACATCCTCCGACAATCACCACCAGCTTACTACCAGCAAAATCACTAAATTACCAAAACCACTTTCACCGTTCACACCCCCCCCCCCAAAAAAAATTGCAACCAACCACTGATCATCCACCCCATGTCTGTCTTCACCTTACCCGTCACCCACAGCCTCCAGCAAACCCTAACCACCGTGATCACTTGTAGTATCCTGATGGCATGTTGCTTTGGATTTAATCAGTCTCCTTATTCTTATTATGGAGACCATACACGTGGGTTGATGGTTTGTGGCGTATGTTAGATGTTCTTTGCTTTCATCTTACGTTAGGTGGTATCAGAGCTCGTTAGTATCCTGATGGCATGTTGCTTTGGATTTAATCAACCTCCTATTCTTATTATGGAGACCATGCATGGGGTTGATGGTTTGTGGCGTACGTTGGATGTTCTGAATTTGTTTTCTAGATTGTTTATACGCGTATTCCAAAGCTCTTTTTTTACGTCAAACTTTTGGATCACTGACGGACCACTTGTGAAGAAACACTAGATTAATCGATCGGAATCAATTATCTAGGGGGTTTGGATCCGCATAAAAAGGTAAGTTTCCTCTCGTTTGATTCGATTGCAACTGATCTCCTTCTCCAATAACTCTGCAAAAAAGAAGCACCGTTAGCCTCGCCAAGGGGAGAAAAGGGTTCTCTCCTTGACCCGACTCCGGTGTGAAAATAAGTATGGGTTATGAAGAAGAAGATGTATTTGAGAAGTGTGTGTAACTTGAATTCATACTTGGGTTGTTTCTTATATTTATAGCCGGGAGTCTTTGGGCGGGAAAACCTGTTAGTGAAAAGTTAACGGAAGATGCTAACCCCGTAAGCGGTTACATCTCCTTTCGTCAAACTTCTCGATCCGACGTTAGTGCACGCGGATCGCTAATTAGATCTATGGCTGGGGATTTGCCACGTGGAAAGTGATCAGGTGAAGATTACTCTCCGTTTACATGCTATCGTTGTGATTTCAGGGAGCCCTGAGATGTCGACACGTGTCCAGACGGTTATAACCGTCTTAGTGGTGCACGATTGAATCCCTTCTAGAAGATTATTGCTGTAATCTGATGTGGCTCCTTATTGTGTGGGATCAGCTGGATAAATAAATCCCAAGTCTGGGTAAGTAATATCAAAGTCTGGATATTGAGCGGAAGTGTTTACTTTAGGATTTTTCATCTTTTGCTCATGGGAGAAAGCGCAAGGACTTATGATTTCCTTTCAGCGCGCAAGTGTTGGCTGTTGCTTGTTTCTTAAGCTTTTCTTTTGTAAGACCAGTGCGCGGTCGCGCAAGGTTAAAAGGTTGAAAAGCAGGGTTGTGGTATGGTCCCAAGTACTTATTATGAGGTTTTTGGGACCTTACCCCTTCAACTGGTGTATCATCGTGCCACTAGTGGAACCACCCGATCATATCCATCTCCACTAGACATAATGTCTATACATCAATTCAGGAGAAAACCCAATAAATATGGAAAAAAAAACCTTGTGGGAATCGAACCCAGAACCTATTGGTCTCAAAGGGTATGTTTGGCAAATGTAGCTGGAGCTTTAATAAAATGTATAAAATGACCAAAATATACATAACTAAAAATTTAAAAAGCTTGTGCATTAAAAAGTTCATTATTCTTAGAGGTTACATTAGTCATTTTTTCCTTAAAAGCTTGTAGCTCCTTCTAAACGCTACAAGTAGGAGCTTTCAACCAAAAGGAGTAAATTACAAGTTTTGTCCTTTGTGTTTACATCAAATTGCAGGCGCTGTCCTTTTGGCCAAAAGTTTAAAGGCGGCGTCCTTAACCTTTCAAAATCTTGCACGTTTTGTCCTTTAGGCCAAACCTAGTTAGAAATTCCAGTTAAAAACTGTCATGTGCAATGCACATGAGGGTAAAATGGTAATTTCCCTCTCAACCCTTATACTTTCTCTTCTTTTTCGATGATTTAAATCTGCTATAAAACCAAAATCCCCTTACACGGATTTCATAACATCACAATCCCTTAATTCATCTCTGTATCACATACCCTGTATCTCACCAATCAAAATTTGAATCAAGCTCTGTAAAATAGTTGTTCCGGGTATTTTAGTCTAAGTTGCGCACTCGTCATTTATTTGGTCAAACAACACGGTTAGACATTTCATCAAACAAGAGGTGTGCATCAGTCTAGTGTTGTACTTATGCATCAGTCTAGGGTTGTGGTATGGTCCCAAGTACTTATTATGAGGTTTTTGGGACCTTACCCCTTCAAGTCCCCTCAGTCTAGTGTTGTACTTATGCAAATAAGTGGAGCACTGGACTTATAAGAGAGAACTGCTTTTTGGCGCGAAAAATAAGGAAACTTCCGGAAGAAGATTCATTTTGATCATTGTAAAGATTTTTGAAAATCTTTGACTTTGAATGATACTGATACAGTAAAACTGAGTAACAGTCTGTCATTGTCAGTTGTTTTTTATTGTCCGTATCTTGCACGCGCACGTGTAAGCGCGTTTGGTGTTGGTTTTCACTCTCTCTGCTGCTTGGAGAACTGTGATATCCGAAAAAGGTGTTGTGGCGGTTACCGATGCTATTTATTGCGATGAGTATATATAACGTTTGAGTAACCCCCTTTCTGTTGTAATTATTGTTTTGTTGAAACTTTTCGTGTTCCTTTCTTCTAAGAAAATATTTATCATTCCTTCCTCTTATGTCAACCGGAGAACATCAAGAAGATCTTTCTGAAGAAATGTCGACTGAACTTCCATCATTAAAGTGGCCTAGAGCGACCTTCGATGGTTTGGTTTGGAATTTCAAATTTCCGGAGAACTGGGGTGCTCTGTACCCTGAAGAGGGGCAGACTGCAGCGGATGCTCCGGCTGGGTATATTACCCTTTTTTGGGATTTTTTCTGTGAAGGCAACTTTCGTTTGCCTGTTACTAAATTTTTTCTTGAATTCCTTGAGTACTATAAGTTGCATATCTCCCAACTTCACCCTATTGGTATGGTTAGGGTTCGACATTTTGAATTTGTGTGTCGGACAATGCATATTGAGCCAACTGTTTCTCGATTTAGGGTTTTTCACCAGATGCATTGTACCCAAGGGTTTTACTTGTTCGTTCAGAGGGCGTCTGCAAAGAAGATTCTACAGCAACCCCCAAAATCCTTTCACGATTGGAAACAAAAATTCTTTTTTATCAAGGCCGGAGTGATTCCGGTGAGGATGGTTTTAAGGGGGAAGGAAGATGTTCCGATTGAAACGATTCAGACCCCTGTTGATGAGAACTGGTACCAGGATCTAAAGGACGTTCCGAACATTGCTTTGCCGGAGAAAGCTCTTGTCGGAGCTAGCATGAGCTTGAATTGGAAGATGGATTGTGACGATTAGCCGGTATATACGGAGGATGGTCATAGTAAGTTTGGGGTTCTTCCCTCTTCTCCCCCTTCTTTTTTTTTTTTTTTTTGACTTGCACTCCTTTGATTACAGTTGTTTCACTGTATGTTGTTGCCTTTAAGAGGGAAGGCGGAAAGATGGGTACTTTCAAGAAGAAACCTGATGAGGAACTTTGGTACCATCGTATTGTGAGAAACTTTGTTCTTCCACGGGATGCGGATCTGTCTGCTCAGCCTGCTGCTGGTGCTGGTAGGTTATGTACATATTGGTTTACTGTTTGCTTCTTGCGCTTTTTTGAGTAAAATGTTCTTTGTGCTTCTGTAGGTGAGTTGTCAAACTTGGGCATAGGCCCTGAAAAGAGGAAACGCGTGATGACTTCTACTTCTGCGCCGAAGAAAGGTGAAGATAAAACTCAATCCTTGAAGATAAAAAATGTTGGAGGAGAGAAGAAAGGTATGCGCCATTCCTCTGACTCCTGGTGCGATTATGTGGTGGTTTCTGACTCTTTGGAGGGTCTTATACCTGCAGTTACTGTTAGGAGGCCAAAACCTGAACCGAGAGATACTGCTGATATCCCTCCATCCAACCCAAATGAACCCATTGACTTGGATTCTAGCCCTGAACACTTGGTGCACAGGAAGGCTGGTAAAAGGAAACAAGCTGATACTGATGTTGAGGGTCAGCCCTCTAAGAAAATTCAGAGGAAGAAAATTACCAGAAAAGGAAATCTCGATGCTTTTATTTCGGAATCTGTTCCTGGTAAGTGTTTCCTTTTCTTGTTTCCTTTATGCGCATTAAATCTTTACAAATTTTGTTGTTTTTCCAGAGGTTCCTGTTTCCCCTGTTCCCACAGAGCTGCAATCTGTGGCTAACGAAGAGCTTCCACCCACCCCTCCGCGTGCTTCCGTCGTTGACCAGTTAGAGCCTACGGGGGTTGCTGATGGTGGTGTGGAGAAGATTGTTGAGGCTGAGAGGCCTGTTGGTATTGTTGCAGAGACTGAAAAAGTTGTTGATCCAGGTGTGGTGGATGGTGCTGGTAATCCACAAACCCCTGAGACTGTTGCTCAAGATCTGGGGAAAGAACAAACTGCTGAAAAAACTTCAACTTCTTCCCCTAAACCTTCTGATGCTACGCCTGAGCATGTGGAGAAGGTGACAGTTGAGGAGCAAGGTTCATCTGCTGGTGTTGGTAAACATTCTCCAATCCGCCCAGAAGAAACCTTGGGGGATTACTACTACCGGACTTACATGGAGAAAGATGCCTCTGAGCCTCACGCCCCCGTTTGGAATTTGAAGAAAGGTGACACTTTCTCGGATTGGCGCGTGTGCCAAGATTGGTTGCAGGGGATACTTCCGCCTGGGGAGATCAAGTTTCAAGAAGGCCGGTCTTATGAACAAACCTATCAAGCTTACCTTGAAGAGACTGCTTCTCATGTGTCTACCACTCATCGCATAGTGCGTGAGTGGTATAGTATGCATAAGGACTGGGAAGCCTTTAAGGTGTCTCAAAAGAAGTTTTCCAAAGACGAGAAGCGCTTGGCTCAGCTAAAGGCTAAATTGGAAGCTGATCAGGCCAAGTTTGAAGCTGAACGCAAGACCGAGGAATGGTCTGTTGCTGGTTGGAAGAGGAAAGCGGAAGCTGAAGCTGCTCTCCTTTCCGAGGAACGCAAAAACTGGAGGAAAATTTGCGAAAAAGATAATGCTGAGAAAGTAAACCTCCGTAATATCATTAATAACCTCAAGGCTGAAGTTGAAAAACTGAAGAATCAGGATGCAGAGGTAGAAAAGTTGAAAAAGGAGAAAGCTGATGCAGAAGCTGCTATAGAAGAAGCGCGTTCCCATAGAGAGCGCAGTGAGCAACGAGAGGTACAAGCTTGCGCCACTCTTGCTCTTAGAGATAAAGAGTTAGAAGAACTTACTGCTTTGTTTTCTGATCAGGAAAAACTTAAAAGGGACCTGGAGCTTGCACATTCTGAAAAGGCTGAAACTTCCCGTCGTTTGATTGAGACCGAAGAAAAATTGGAAAATTCTGAAACGGCGCGAGCCACAGCGGAAAGTGAGCTTGAACCTTTAAAGAGTGATATGGCGTGGCTGAAAGATCGTGGGATTGCTTGTGTAAGTTGTGTGCACTTTTTCTGTTATAGAACTGTTCATGCGCTCTCTTGTTATTTACCCTTTCCTCCTTTTACAGGTTGCTGAATCAGTGTTAAATTCTGAGGAGTTGGATAAAACTATTGGGCAGTTAGTTGTTGCCGCGCGTAAAGATGGGTATGCCCAAGGATATGCTGAGTGTTCTCAGCATGTAAATAGCGCTTTGAAGGTGGATTGGGATATCAGCAAATCTGCTACTTATGGCGTAGATACTAATGCTGCGTGCTGCTTTAAAAACAGAATTTAACAACTTGCAACTTCCGGTTATGGATCTGATAAATGTGGCGCTGCAATCTGACGATCACGTAGCACAACTAAAAGAAATCTTTCCGGATGAGGGTGAAGATTTGTCGTAGGTTGAAAATGTATTTGAACAATTCCCTTGTAATATTTGGGATGTATATCCCTTTTTGGTTGGTGCGCTGTTGCGCAAGTAACTAAAACACTGTCGTGTTTGATAGTTTTTCAGGCGTATCTGTACGCACAGAATAGTATGCTATGTTTTTTGTTTTACAATATTTTGCATGAGTACGATTACTTTTATTGAGTAAGGCGAATGAATTTGGTATAAAGCTCATGTGTGAACTTATGGTCGTTTGTGACGTGATCACTGACCGTTCATGAGGCTTATTTTGAAACTACCATAATGTTTTTGCGCTTACTAAAAGAAATTGCATGCACTTTGTAAGAAAAACACTGAAATAATAGAAACTTTGCTATTTTATTTAGGGATAGAGCACAGAGGCTTTTACAAAGTTTGCTAATATAATTATATGAAACTTAACTTACTCTCTAATATTTCCGCTTCGCTTGATAAATCATGTTTTCCTGCGGGAAATTCATAGAGTTGTCTCTTAAGTTTTTGCCCTTTTGCTTGGGCCCTCCTCACCCCGAGTTATCTGCTTAATTTCTTTGCGCACATTTTGGAGCAAATGTGTGAGCTCGCCGCTCTTGAGGGCTTTCTCTATTTCTGTGCGTAAAGAAATGCAGTTGTTAGTGGTATGCCCGTTGTCCTTGTGATACTCGCAGTATTGAGCAGGGTCTTGTCCGCGCTTATTTTTCATGGGGATCGGAGGTTTGAATTGATAGTCTTCAGTACTCAAGACTTCCGCTGGGGTCTTAGTTAGGGGAGTCCACTGCCTCTCCCTATTCTCCTGTTTAAATTCCCTCTGCGCTGTGAGTTTGTTGATCGTTGCTCGAGCATCTTCAGACGAACGATTTCCCGAGCCAGACTCGCGCCATGATTTCTTAAATTTTCTCTCGCCAGTGGAGCTTAAATCCACGGGTCTATTATGTGGTGGCGGTGGCCTGTTTGTGGTAAGGTTTTTTTCGGTTTGCGCATAAACCTTGGCCGCCGCCATCACGTTCTCCTAACTCTTAGGGAGACCCTCTGTTCCAGATAAGACCTTAATCATGTCATCACACCTAACCGCGTACTTGAATTGGGCGCGGATTAGTTGTTCGTGAACACCACCAATCTCCAGTACCTCTTTGTTGTATCTGGTGATGAAATCCTCCAGATTTTCATCGTCATGGCGCCAAATGTTCATGACGTCAGATGTATCGCGAATGGAACGCCGTTGTTGACTAAAGTGTGTCAGAAATTTTTCACGCAGGTCTTTCCATGATTCGATCTGTCCGATTGGCAAGTTATCGAACCAGATCCTCGCCGGGCCGGTTAGGGTCTGTACGAACAGATGGCACCATAACGGTAGGGTCCAGCCCCCAACCAAACCTGCGCTTGTAAACACTCTTAAATGATCATCCGGGTCTGTCAACCCGTTGAACTTTCCCACGTTCGATGGTAATTTAGCTTTCTCAAGCGGTGCGAGAGCTATCTCCATGATGAACTTTGAATTTTCCGCTGCTTCCGCAGGGCGGTAAATCAAATCATAGTTATGTTCTGCCTCAGGGTTATAAACCGCACGAGGCCTGCATTTGTTGTAATTTGGCTGCAATCGATTGAACACACTGGTATTTGCATTTAAACGGTATGTTGGATCAGATTCATCGGTGTGGGTGTTCCGTTGGGAACCCAACCTATCATGAACTGACTGTCTTCGGTGAGGGTGTGGTTCACCATGATATTCTCTCTGGTGACTTCATGACTCACGTTTTGATGTGGATCTGGCATAAACTTCTGTATTCTCGTAAGTTGAATTCTCCCGTTGGGAAGCGTTAGCACGAGATCCTGGTCTCCGTGACTGAGTTAATGGAGCAGTCTGAGCACACAGCTGTGTGTATACCGCATTTAGTGCCCCTTGAGACCTAACGTACCAGGAAATTGGAGTTTCTCCTGGTAGCAGAATTGAGTGAGCAGGGTTTGCTGGTAACGCTCCTGGAGTGACAGGGTCGTTTGCTCGATTGGATTGAACCTCGTTGTCATCCGAGACATCCTCTGGGATTCCTTCTACTTGAAAGTTATTTTCGACATTCGGCCGGGGGCCGGTTTGCCGATGAGATGACGTTTCCTCCATATGCAAATGGAAACGATGAAATGAATCGAAAAAAAAAGAGAGAAACGGGTGAAACAGAGAAAAAACGGTGGGCGCCAATGAAGAAACACTAGATTAATCATCGGAATAAATTATCTAGGGGGTTTGGATCCGCATAAAAAGGTAAGTTTCCTCTCGTTTGATTCGATTGCAACTGATCTCCTTCTCCAATAACTCTGCAAAAAAGAAGCACCGTTAGCCTCGCCAAGGGGAGAAAAGGGTTCTCTCCTTGACCCGACTCCGGTGTGAGAATAAGTATGGGTTATGAAGAAGAAGATGTATTTGAGAAGTGTGTGTAACTTGAATTCATACCTGGGTTGTTTCTCATATTTATAGCCGGGAGTCTTTGGGCGGGAAAACCTGTTAGTGAAAAGTTAACGGAAGATGCTAACCCCGTAAGCGGTTACATCTCCTTTCGTCAAACTTCTCGATCCGACGTTAGTGCACACGGATCGCTAATTAGATCTATGGCTGGGGATTTGCCACGTGGAAAGTGATCAGGTGAAGATTACTCTCCGTTTACATGCTATCGTTGTGATTTCAGGGAGCCCTGAGATGTCGTCACGTGTCCAGACGGTTATAACCGTCTTAGTGGTGCACGATTGAATCCCTTCTAGAAGATTATTGCTGTAATCTGATGTGGCTCCTTATTGTGTGGGATCAGCTGGATAAATAAATCCCAAGTCTGAGTAAGTAATATCAAAGTCTGGATATTGAGCGGAAGTGTTTACTTTAGGATTTTTCATCTTTTGCTCATGGGAGAGAGCGCAAGGACTTATGATTTCCTTTCAGCGCGCAAGTGTTGGCTGTTGCTTGTTTCTTAAGCTTTTCTTTTGTAAGACCAGTGCGCGGTCGCGCAAGGTTAAAAGGTTGAAAAGCAGGGTTGTGGTATGGTCCCAAGTACTTATTATGAGGTTTTTGGGACCTTACCCCTTCAACTGGTGTATCATCGTGCCACTAGTGGAACCACCCGATCATATCCATCTCCACTAGACATAATGTCTATACATCAATTCAGGAGAAAACCCAATAAATATGGAAAAAAAACCCTTGTGGAAATCGAACCCAGAACCTATTGGTCTCAAAGGGTATGTTTGGCAAATGTAGCTGGTGGTAATTGGAAGCTGTTAGCTATTGGCTGAAAGCTGGTAGCTAGTAGCTGTAACTTTTTAGATATATTTGGTGTTTGGCAGAGTAGCTAGAGCTTTAATAAAATGTATAAAATGATCAAAATATACATAACTAAAAATTTAAAAAGCTTGTGCATTAAAAAGTTCATTATTCTTAGAGGTTACATTAGTCATTTTTTCCCTAAAAGCTTGCAGCTCCTTCTAAACGCTACTAGTAGGAGCTTTCAACCAAAAGGAGTAAATTACAAGTTTTGTCCTTTGTGTTTACATCAAATTGCAGGCGCCGACCTTTTGGCCAAAAGTTTAAAGGCGGCGTCCTTAACCTTTCAAAATCTTGCACGTTTTGTCCTTTAGGCCAAACCTAGTTAGAAATCCCAGTTAAAAACTGTCATGTGCAATGCACATGAGGGTAAAATGGTAATTTCCCCCTCAACCCTTATACTTTCTCTTCTTTTTCGATGATTTAACACTGTGTTCCCGAGTTAAAGTTAAGGAGAGAAAAGAAAGGATTCTCTCCTTTTCTTTTCTTTCTCCCCTTTTCTTTTCTTTCTCCCCGTTTCTTTCCAAATTGGAAAGATTAATTTTAGGAAAAAAAATCTCTTATTTTCTCTTCTTTTCTCTCCTTTAATGAAACTCTGGAACACAACTAAAAATTATTTATTTCCAAATCTTTTCTTTTCTCTCATTTAATGAAACTCGGGAACACAGTTTAAATCTGCTATAAAACAAAAATCCCCTTACACGGATTTCATAACATCACAATCCCTCAATTCATCTCTGTATCACATACCCTGTATCTCACCAATCAAAATTTGAATCAAGCTCTGTAAAATAGTTGTTCCGGGTATTTTAGTCTTAGTTGCGCACTCGTCATTTATTTGGTCAAACAACACGGTTAGACATTTCATCAAACAAGAGGTGTGCATCAGTAACCAAAGCCCCAAAATCACAAGTTCACAGTCATCAATTAACACTAATATCTAAGATGCGTAATCAGGATTCACCAAAAGTAGATTCCTCAAATAAACAATCATCAGACGAAATATAAATACAATTCCAGCATTCATTCATAAAATAGTTAGAAATTCAAACATTGAGACTGTCACGGCCCTTGGCCCCGGTTTGACCCGGTCCAGAGTCGCGAGGCAGGAAATCCGATGGTATCTAATTAAGTGACAGCGGAAGTCTTTTTAAACAGGATCGATTAATATTAAAACTGCTCGTTTATATATAATATAGGGATAAATCCCATAATTTACAATAAAGTGATTTCACTGGGAAATCTTTATTTCTTAAAACATGTTTCTTTATTTATTTACATTGAGCCACTTTTCTAAGCTTGTAGTGCTCCAATGCACTTTTCCTGTGCTCACAACAGATTACCTGAAACATGTTTGAAAAAGGTTTTGTCAGCAGGGAAATACTGAGTGAATCATTCAGTTTTACTAAAACGACTCGTTTGTTATAATTAACAGTGTTAAGAGATTACAATGTTTCTGATATCAAACCAACTACCCACAGTATTTGTCACTCGACTCTTTTCTGTGACTGTGGTCATATCACCATTGGCTGCCCCAATGAATGACGGTTATCACTAAATTTAGGTTCGCTCACCTAAAGTGATAAAACTGCAATATTGTGCACAATACCCCACATACCGGCTGTAATTTGGTGATTACATAAACTTAATCACTGTAATTATAACTTTTGAAAATAAACAAGATTTTGTAAACAAATTTGATAAAAAGAGAATGACTCACATTGTAGATTTAACGAGCAGAATATAAGCCTACTGATTAGCCTTGATTAACCTAATTTAAATAACAATGCACACATAACAGGTTAGTAACTAATACAGCAGTTACGACAATTCACGAGATTAAACCCTCACAACGATTTATTAGTGCAATACTTAACAATTCAACGGATTCACAACGAATGACAGAGTATAGTCCGAATTCGAGCAGTACTCAAACATTCAAGTTGAAATCACGATGAATTAATAAAGTATAAACTCAATTTGAGCGGCACTTAAACAATCGTTGGATAGTTAGAATCGATCGGACGTTGAATCGTAATAGCGATCGAGTTATCACCCTGATTGCGGCAGCAATTAGTGATTGTGTGTGTTTAGTGGACTGATTCTGTGATAACTCAGTCTACGTAATTCGAATTTACGTCGTTTCAAGACAAATTTCAAGTCCCAAGGCCCTGTATTTATAGTTTTATACCCAAAAAATGTTCCCCCTCGCGCCACGCGAAAGGATCTCCTGTGCGCGTCGCGTGGCGCGAGAGACCCTAGTCTAGCATAGGGTGTGTTCGTGTCCCAGTAGCTTGGCTGAGTTGGTTTCGTGTGATTTTTAATTTTTGACAGCAAACTGTGTGGATTATACCGAATAGGTTTTACCCCCCTGAGTTTTAGGGGCCCTGATCCTGATTCCGATTGTTCTGAAAATTTTAGGGTTAATGCAGAATTACTTGGGTTTCTCAATTAAGGTTTTCTTAATAGATAATTAACCTACTAAGTATTAATTTTAGTGAGAGTTGTTACAGAGACTAATAATAACATAGATGTTTTCAAAAACCTTTATCAGATGACAATGGAAAATTAAGAACAACTTGAGAGCCGTAAATCTCAAAAGCCGTAAATCGTAAGCGAGAGCTGCAAGCTTGGGTGAGTTGTAAGTCCCGACCCATACCCGATGACCACCAAGGCTCGCCGGATATCCTATTATAGCCATAAACATGCTCCCCGACTTCTTCACACCACAATACTTCATCCACTCCTCCTTCTTCAACTTTCCTGAATCCAACGGCACCCCCTGTTTTTCGTTCATCGCCGGATGAATTGAGGGGTTATGATGCTATGAAATCTGTGTAAGGGGATTTTGGTTTTGTTAAGAAGGGAAAGTATAAGGGTTGAGAGGGAAATTACTATTTTACCCTCATGTGCATTGCAGATGACAGTTTTTAATTGAGATTTCTAACCAGGTTTGGCCTAAAGGACAAAACGTGCAAGATTTTGAAAGGTTAAGGACACCGCCTGTAAACTTTTGGCCAAAAGGACAGCGTCTGCAATTTGATGTAAACATAAAGGACAAAACTTATAATTTACTCCAACCAAAAGTTTCAAGCTCCTTCAACCAAACAAGACTTTTTATTGAGTAGGAGTTTTTTCTTAAAAGCTTAAAGCTAGAAGCTCCTAAAAGCTTCATGCCAAACATACCCAAAGTCTTATCTTATTCTCAAGATGTCACCAGGCTATAAAGCCATAGGTGTATTCCAATGCTCTTATATTTAAAATACAAATAAAGCATATATTATTTACGTATAACTTTGATGTATAATTTAGACCGATGTACGCATATAACTGTATCTGCAGATTATCGTTTTCCTGACTGAAGGGGTATGGTCCCAAATATCGCGTCAGCACGACCGCAAATGACCAATACCCTCATAAAAAACCTCCAACAGCAATAAACTCTCCAGTGTCCGCGGGGGCACATGCGAACACTGCGGTCCAATCTGTCCATTGATGAGAAGAATTACCTTAAGGACGGAAACTAATGTAACACATAGCGATGCGGCCCCGCACCGCATCCTATGAACATTTTCGTCACGACAAGGGATCTGGACAACAGGAACAGTCACTCAGCAGGCGATGCGGCACAACACCGCATCCCGCGTGAATAATAGATGGAACAACCAACGCGGAAACTCCATCAAGGACCGCAAGCAGCGATGCGGCTTCGCACCGCATCCTGCCTACAAGGCAAGTGGGTCTAACACCACAGTCCAAGTGGCACTGGGGACAGTCGCCTACTGGCCCACGTGTATACAACAGTCTGACACCACAGCAAGACGTGGCATCACCACAGTATCCGACAGGTCTGACACACCTGCAAATAGCTGTGCAATGTCAGGCTAGCTACTCAACTACCCTCCTCCACTCCTCGGCTATAAATACTGACCCCAAACCAGGTTTGAGGTATCACTTCTGAACTCTCTCAATACTACTACTATCATACTTTGCTTCCCAAGCAAACTACTGATTCTCACGCCGGAGAGTGGTAACAAGGAGCACCCCCCACCCCATCCTCCTTGTTGCGAGTCACGGTTTGTTTCCTTGTGCAGGAAACCCCCCACGAGACGATCCAGCCGGCGATCCTCGGAAAGAAGGGATTAACCCTCTTGACGAGACCAGTGAGTTAACCCATCTGGTTAACCATTGTTTCATCATTGGCGCCCACCGCTACTCTTAGCACTTTTTCCAACCATCCCTCTCTCTCCAAAGATCATGTCTGATCGTCAAAACAACACCACCGGGGATAACCTAAACCCCACAAACCAAGGGCCTGCAGGAACCATTCCCCCAGGCCCAAATGCTGAACACATTGGCACATCAACGCAAGGGGGCGCATCCCTTACGTTTGGACACGATTTATCACAGTACGCTCCTGTGATACCTGCAGGCATGAACCTTCATGCCTGGTACGACCAACAAGCAGCTATGTTGGCTGCAACATATAACAGAGCTTGCGCAGAAGCGCAGGTATCTGTGGGACCCACCCCAGCACCACACACCCCTGCAGGTCGTACTTTACAGTACGAAGGCAGGGCCCCATCACATCCGGCCTCCAGAAGCAGGCACGAAGATCGCGGTTCCTCTTACTGCGATGTCCGCACACTTCATGAGGACGACTCCACATATGGGTCCCGCCACAGGAGCCATATACAGAGTCGCCTAGGGCCACACGGCGAAACCAGGCGACAGTCTACAACCCACCACGGTCTAGGCATTCACAGCCGATTGGGACCCCAGTCCTACCGTGAAGGGCAAGGCTATACCGACCCGGACAATGGTACATACCGCGCGGAATCCCATGCCACCAGCAGCAGACCGGGAGGACGGAACTACGTTCCTCCCACTTATCCCCGCACTACGTACCTCCACGCTGCAAAGCAGCACCGCGGACAACCCTACCGGCCGAAATCAGCGGCCGAAAACTCCAAGTTCGTCCCAGAAATCGCCCACGCCGATGTCACCACCACCAAATTCCCATTAAATATTGGGAAGTACAACGGTTCGACCGACCCAGATGATCACAACAACATCTTCGTCGGCGCCGGGTGCAACGGTAGGTGGGATGAACCCACCTGGTGCCATTTTTTCCCACAGACCCTAATAGGTCTGGCCAGGGCCTGGTTCGATTCTCTACCACTAGGGTCACTAACCTCATTCGAGGACTTGCAAGAAAAGTTCCTCGCACACTTCAGCCAACAACGACGCCATGAACGTGATTCCATGGACGTCATGAACATCTGGCGCAGAGATAACGAATCGCTTGACGCATTCGTTGTCCGTTACAATAAAGAATGCCTAGAGATAGGCGATGTTGCCGATCAAATGGCGCGTAACCATTTCATTGTCGCCGTTAAAGACGAGCAGATGGTTATGAATATCTCTGGCAAAGATGGGTTGCCTAAGAAGTGGGAAGATGTCATGACTGCGGTCAAGACATGCGGTCAAGACATACGCCCAGACTCAGCGGTCCCTAAAACCGCACATGTCAAAGGCACAACCCCAGGCGGAAGGCCAGTCTTCCCGCCAAGAGCCAAAGCGCAGCAATAAGCGCAACCGGGACACATGGAATCGTGGCAGCGATTCCAAACCATACGTCCCACGAAGCAACCAGCCTGATGCAAGGGCTACAATCAACGCCCAGCGTGAAAATAGGGCGTCAAAAAAGGAATCTCGGGACCGCAGCTGGACCGAGATTAACCAATCGCCAAGCGACGTTCTTCTCACGGACGCACAATTCCTGCGACCGGCTCAACCGATAAAGTCCAAAAAGAACCAAGATCTCGCACTCTACGACGAGTATCACAAGGACAACGGCCACACAACAAACAGCTGCATCAGTCTCCGACTGGAGATTGAGCGAGCCCTAAAAGAGGGAAAACTGTAACACCTGTTGTCAGGCGCGCAAAAAGCTACCAAGCGCATCACTCCCCACAATGAGGGCACCTCCACGGGGAAGAGGACCATGCACGTAGCCTCTACCCACATGATCAACGAAGGAAAAGGAAGGCCGCGCAAGGCAGGAAGAAGACCGGAGAATGACTGGAAGGACGAGCAAGTCGTTTTTCCAAAAGTCCGAGGCGGCCCGCGCGATAGACGCGCCGTGGTTATCACAGGCCACTTAGCTCACTACTGTACCGAGTGATTGTTCATCGACCCGGGCAGTACATCCGATATTATATACGAGCAATGCTTCAACCAGTTCGATCAAGAAGACAAAGATCGACTGCAACCAGCGGATTACCCGTTGGCCGGGTTTGTAGGGGAAACCGTATTCCCCCTGGGTCAGATTACTTTTCCTGTGCGCCTCACCAACGGGAGGCACACAAGAACGGAGGAGGTAAACTTCATGGTTTTACCGCACACCTCCAAATACGACGTACTTCTCGGGAGAGAATCCCAGGGTGATTTTAACATGATCACATATGTCCCTCACTCCGCTATCGGTTTCCCAACCGAGACGGGGATCGCGATAATATACGCCAGAAGGGAAGTTCTGTCTACGGATGACCTGCGTCCAGCCAAGGTAGCAAGGCCCACCCCCAACACGCAACCAGAAAAATGGGTGCTTAACGCAAGGCACCCAGAGCAAACGGTCACGTTGGGCCATGCCTTGACACCTACCATCAGAGCGCGCCTGAAGCAATTACTCTTCAGGAACCAAGACATTTTTGTGTGGACACCCGCAGACATGACAGGGGTACCGCGCGACATAGCGCAACACTTTTTGAATACCATGCCAGGTATCAAGCCAGGGATCCAAGGCCAACGCCACCTTGGATCAGCAAAAAACGCGGCGATGGAAGAGCAGGTACAGGAGCTGCTCTCCGCAGGTATCCTGCGGGAAGTCAAATACCAGACTTGGTTATCTAACCCAGTCATGGTCGAAAAACCAAGCGGGGGATGGCGCATGTGTGTCGATTACAAAGACCTCAATAAGGCCTGCCCTAAGGATTGTTACGCACTTCCGGAGATCGACGAGAAGGTCGATAACCTCGCACCATTTCGATGGAAGTGCTTCCTCGATTGTTACAAAGGCTACCACCAAGTACAGATGGCAATCGAAGATGAAGACAAAACGGCATTCCGCACTCCTACCGGGAACTACTGTTACACCAAAATGCCGTTCGGGTTGCGCAACGCTGGCGCAACCAATCAAAAGTTGATGAACGACACTTTTCGCGGTCAAATAAGCAAAAGTGTCGAAATCTATATGGACGACCTGGTCGTCATGAGCATGGAAGAAGACACCATGCTCAACGATATCGAAAGAACATTCCAGACTCTGCGAAGCGTCAACATGAAGCTTAATCCAGGAAAATGCTCGTTTGGAATGGAAGAAGGCAAATTCCTCGGATTCATCGTAACCAAATATGGATTCAAGGTAAACCCGGAAAAGGTTCAGGCGATCGAACGCATGCCATCGCCCTCAACAATGAAAGAAATGCAACGACTAGCCGGCAGGTTAGCCGCACTAAACAGATTCTTAGCCAACCACGCGGCTAAGTCATACCCTTTCATCAAGACCCTGCGGAGCTGCCTTAAAAAGGAACAATTCTAATGGACCGCAGAGGCCGAAAAAGCTTTCCGGGAGATGAAAGAGTGTTTGATCCAGCTCCCAACTTTGACCGCACCACGAAAAGATGAGCCACTTATTCTATACTTGTCTGCCGCAGACAACGCAGTAGGCGCGGTACTCATAGTGGAGCGGGAAGGAGTTCAAACACCCATCTACTACATCAGCAAAATGCTCAACGACCCAGAGACAAGGTACTCCATCATGGAGAAATTGGTACTAGCACTAGTGCACGCATCGAGACGTTTACGACGTTACTTCGCAAACCACGTCATCACAGTGTTAACTAACTACAGAATCGGCCCGATCCTGTCCAAACCAGACATCTCTGGGAGGTTAGCAAAATGGGCAATTGAGCTGGGCGCACTTTCATTGAACTATAAGCCGCGCCCAGCAATCAAAGGCCAAGTTTTGGCTGATTTCGTTGCTGAAGTTCCAACAAACCGCATTCAAGAATGCGAAGAAGAACAAAATCCTACATCACCACCACCCTCCGCAGAAACCTGGGCACTATATACAGATGGTGCGTCCAACGAAGATGGTGCTGGTGCAGGTCTACGACTTGTCAGCCCCGATGGCCAAGAGCTAACATACGCAATCCGCCTCGATTTCAAAAGCACGAATAACGAAGCAGAATATGAGGCTCTACTGGCAGGGCTACGTTTGGCGGTCAAACTCGACGTCAAACATTTGGAAGCACATGTCGACTCACTACTAGTTGCAGGGCAGATACGCGGTGACTATGCCGCAAAAGGGGACATCATGATCCTCTACCTCGAACAAGCCTTACAACTGAAATCACGGTTCACCGCCTTCAATATTCGCCATATCAACAGGAGTGACAACAAACCTGCGGATGCACTATCAAAACTAGCATCCACCAGCTTCCAACACCTGGCAAAAGAAGTACGCATCTAGATTCTGCAAAATCCTTCAGTACCCCTGCGCCAAGTCAACGTCATCCAGTACGGTACAACATCCTGGATGACACCGATAATTGCATACTTACAATCAGGTGTTACTCCCGAAAGCAAGGCAGAAGCACGCAAGCTACAATACAAAGCGTGTCATTACCAAATGGGAGACGGTATCTAATACCGTAAATCATACCTGGGGCCACTCCTACGATGCGTAAACCCCGAAGATGCCATATACCTTATCAAAGAAATTCACGAGGGAATATGTGGCATACACGCAGGCCCACGCATGATTGTGGCCAAAATCATGAACGCCGGGTACTATTGGCCCGGCATGCACCTGGACGCAGTCAAAGTCTTACGCAAGTGTATCAATTTTCAGCGACATGCTCCCAAGACCTTGCGCCCGAAGAACAACCTGATCCCTGTCACCACCGCATGGCCATTCCAAAAATGGGCAATCGATGTGGTGGGACCGTTTCCAGACGCACCCGGTGCAGTGAAATTTATCATAGTGGCTGTTGATTACTTTACAAAATGGGTAGAGGCAAAGCCACTTGCATCAACCACCGCTATGATAACAAGGAAATTCGTGTGGGAACATATCATCTGCCGTTTCGGTCTACCAATGTGCATCGTCACCGATAACGGTACCAACTTCGCCGCTGATGACTTTAAAAAATGGCTAAAAGAGCTCAACATTGAACACATATTCTCCTCAGTGGCGCATCCGCAAGGGAACGGCCAAGTTGAGAGTATCAATAAAAGCTTAGTGGAAGGCATCAAAGCACGGTTGGGAACAGCCAGACGCGGCTGGGTTGATGAACTCCCAAGTATTCTATGGGCTCACAGGACAAGCCCAAAAACAAGCAACGGTGAGACACCCTTCAGCCTAGTCTATGGCACTGAAGCGACGATCCCCGCGGAAGTAGGCCTCCCATCACCTAGAATGTTGGCTATCAACAAGATAGACAACAATGAGGAACGCAGGGTTGATCTAGACCTCTTGGAAGAAAGGCGTGAAAACGCAGCCATCAATGAGGCCAAATACAAGACAAAACTCGAAAAGTACTACAATGCACGCGTTCGCATTTGTACTTTCAACCCGGGAGACTACGTCCTTCGTGACAATGAAGCATCTAACACGAAACGCCTAGGGAAACTTGCCCCCAAGTGGGAAGGACCCTACCTCATCCAAGAGGTCTTGGGCAAAGGCGCGTATAAACTTCAAACATTGGAAGACGAAACTATCGCACGCACATGGAACGCACAACAGCTTCGACGCTGTTATATGTAAGCCATGTTTGTTTTTACATTTACCATGTAACCTATCAGGCCACGGGCCATTTGCAAATAAATAAATAGACGATTCAATGCAATATTGTTTATTTATTTCTATTATAAATGCGTGTTCCACTCTGAGGTATATACAAAAACAGATTGGCAAAATCTTCATTCGTGATACCCACACAGAGTGGTAAACACACGCAACTATTATAATAGGCCAGCAATGGAACACCGTTTGTCTGACCAAAGACAAGCCTTCATACTTGCATATCATCTAGATATGCAAAAGGCAATTACAGGTTGTGTTACTCATAGTAACATTAAACTCCTACGAATTCAAAAATGCAAGTGGTAACAACACTTGTACAAATTGAACGGAACAATTCTTTATATTCAAAAAATTCCTACACCTGCGCGGTGCACAGGGAATTTACATAAAGTTTTAAACAAATACGAACAAGGCACTCAGGCCAACCTAATCTTTCTTCGTGCCGCTGGAACCTTCACCATCCTTGCTGGCCACAAAAGGTTTTTCCTCATCTTCTTCATCACCGTATAACACTCGCAAGCGGTCCACATAGTCCTCCGCTTCTAAACACTTTTCAAGCTCCTCGAGATCAGAAATGGTTGTTCCGTTATACATCTCAACCACAGCATCAAGAAGCGCTTCAGTATCCACGCCGTGAAACCCGGATCGCTCATCAGTATGTCCGCCACGAGCTGCAACATTCAAATGACTAATACAGCGGTTATAGCCAGCTTTAAAACCAGCATCCCGGGCACGCTCCTTGATCTCGTTAACACCTGATACAGTCTCAGGAGCATCAAGGATGGATGCAACAATCTGCGATACAAAAAACACAAAGGTTATCAAAGGCAAACAGATAACAAAAATAACAAAAGCAACGAACGCTTACATGCCCGATCCCGTGCATACGCATCCATTCACGGTCAGCCTTGAGCAACTTAAGCGACGAATCAAGACTATCTCTAGCCTCCTCAGCCTCTCTTGCCCGCGCTTCAACCTCCTCAAGGCGGGCAGAAATCTCCTGAATAGTGGCCCCCCGGGTCCGCAATTCAGCCTGGTAACAAAACAAAAACAAGTATACAAAATAAACACTTGTGAAATGTACAAAGTCAAAAGCAAGAAACTTATACCTGGAGGCCCAAGATAGTATTGCTTAAAGTGGTGCGGTCAGCATTCGCCCCTTCAAGAGCTTTTGCAGTGCGGACCTCCGCCTCCTTGGCCTCTTCTAGAGCCTTGGTGAGGCGAGCTTCTGCCTCTTTGGCCTCTTTGGCAGCCGCATCAGCTGCCGTTTTCTCCTTAGCCAGCGCAGCATTTGCCGCCTTAGCATTGACAAGCTCCTGGCGAACACGAAAGAGAGTTTCATTCTGTTTGGACCAAGAGTCTTTCCAAGCCTTGCGCTCATTAGAAAGTGTCTCGCACTCATTAGAAAGAGATTCTTTCCAACTCCGGCGCTCAGTGGAAAGCAGTTTGGCAAGGGTACGAACCTGTTTAAGCTCAGCAGTTGCAGCCCACTCTTCAGGCTGCTTATGCTTTTCAAACGCAGCCCTACCCCTTTCAAGCTGCTCCGCACCTTCACGCGCAGCCTTAACCAACTCCTCAGCCTCTGCACGCAAGCGCACACTCTCCTCCTCCCTGCGCGCCAACACCTTATAGTTTTCCATAATGGTGTTGGCCATTACAGAACTCCCAACAAGCAGGGAGGAGAGTTGGTTAATCTGGGCTTCAGTTGGTAAGGCACGGGCCTGGTTGACTTCAAATGGGGTGCCCAGACCACCCAAAATCTCCCTACACGTAGAGGGATCAGCAGAAATGTCATCCCCTTGCATCACAGACCACGGAGGGCGGTGGTAAGCCATGGCCCGATCCTCCGTGTACGAGCGGTAATAATACTCCAATTCAGACTCTTCAGGCTGAATAGGAGTCTCTACAAAACCCGCACCCCCGGGACCGGAACCAGAAGCCTTCTCAGCAGCAGGAGACTTTGGCTTTTCGGTATAAACAAATTTCAGGTTCAGATCATCAGTATCTTCGGGGGTAATGACATTGTCACGAGAATCCACTGTGTCTTGGATCTAGGCCGCAGGCCCCTTCCCAGTGTCCTCCCGCGTAGAGGGCTCAGGAGTAACAACCTTGTGAACCCCCACACCCGCAGCAGTGTCACGCGGGGGAGAAAGAGGAGCATCAAAAATGGAGAACCCTTCATCTTGGGGTTCTGCAATCAAAGAACATTTTAAAATACAAATTATTTGACCATTTCAAATTCAAATTATCTGACCAAGTAATACATCACGCACCAGGAACAACCGCAGGCTTCGTTCGTCCCACAAAAGCCCTGCGTCTGGTCTGAATCTTCGGCTTCTTTCCCTCACCAGCATCAACAGCTTTCCCCGCTTTCCTCTTCTTCTCATCAGCAGCCTTTGAACCCGCAGTGGTTCCACCTGTGGCCGCACCAGCACCTGGAACACCCAAGCCCTCAAGGGTGTCAGATACTACCACATAATCGGTATATCTGCGGAAGTGAGATCGAGAGATACCTGCTGCTTGCGGAACCAAAGGCGGAACCGCAGGAGCTTCATTTTTCTTCTTGCCGCGACCCCGCACGGGTTTATCAACTTGCTTCTTCTCTGCATGCTTTCTAGGAGCACCCCTTGACTCAAACTTTCCAAGGGCCCCAAGAGTACCTGCAGGTAGACTATCAGCAGCATAAAAAGTACAAGGCATGAAAAGAAAGCTATGAATTATACCTTTGCCCTGCGGCAGGGGTGCTTTCAGTGCCTCGCGTGTAGGAACGCGGAAGTTATGAAGAATGGTCAAATTAAACCCTGCACCTTCAGCAGTCTGGACAATATCAACCTTGCCAGTGAAACTTGGATCAAATATCTTCCACAGCTCAACAACTTCTTCTGATAGTACAAGTTCAAATTAATAAGCAAACAAGGGAATAATAAAACCGCGCAAGAGTAAAAACACTTACCACCAGTTTTCTCCCGCACAACGGGCCTTGAATGCTTATCGGCCCTAGTCAATAACATCCGCAGCATCCACAACTCGGTGTTCTTCAACAGCCTATGCTCTATAGTCTTCAACCGCGAGCACCATTCCGCATTCTCCGAATTAGGAATGGCAATGTCCTCCGCAGGGATAGGCTCATTAACATTCCGCAAAGGTATGTTGACAACAACCGCGCAAGCTTTAACATAGAAGAACTTGCTCTTCCACTTGGTAATACCCTTGGGAGGGGTCATCAACTTGACACTTCCATACCGTTCTCGGAAGGAGAAGAAACCTGTGTTCACCGTCAACTGATAAAACCCCCAGAAATTATCAACGGTGACTGGTAAACCAAGGGCACGGAAAGTCGATTCAAAATGTCTAATACAAATAAACCCAAACGGGCTCATCTGAGAAATATGAACCCCGTAATGCTCCAAACACTCGGTAACAAAAACGGTCAATGGTAAGCGAAGATTACCATCGATGAAAGAATCGGCCCACAAGGTCACGTAACCGGCTGGAGCACAAGCACCGGTGTCACCGTCTTGGGGATGAACAGCCCCAAACTCGGAGGGCATTTGTATACTGATCATCAGTTGGTCGAACGATGCTTTCGACCACTTCAAAGGTGGCAAGCCACCACCAGGGGCGCTACCACCACCATCATCTTCTTCTTCTCCGGCCACCGGAGAAGAGGTTTCAGGGTTTTCACCCTCCACATTGTGTGGGTTGGATGGTTCAGCCATCAGATAAGGAAGAGAGAGGTAGAGTATTACAAGAAAAACTCAGAAGATGACCGGAAATACAGGCGGATTGATCGGAGAAGATGAAGAGTATTCTCTTTCCACCGGAGAAATTTTTTGAATTTTGAACAAACGTGAGGAGAAACCAAACGGTTTCCCCTTATATACTCATCGCAATTAATGCGATGGAGTAACCGACTTGGAAAGTTCAAAAAGGACCACTTACGTCTCGCCACGTGTTCAGCAACTTTTCAGTTGACGGTTACCACGCGCGCGTGGCCGCCCACGCGCCTGACAGATTTGACCTTTATACTACTTGCTACAGTGCAGTTATGACCTCGGTCAATGCACCAGTCCTTTCAGAACATCACATGTCAGAACTCTACTGACTTTCAACAACCCACACGTGCTATCAGCCACGTGGACAATACAAAAGCGACAAACTTATCCAAACTTAAGCGGCATGCGGTTTCTCTGGTTTACCGCACCATAACCCATACCGCATGTCGTTTTTTTACATACCCCTGAAAAAAGGCAAAAATATATATATCCAAATTATATAAGGGGGTATAACGATAAACCGCACATACCCACGAGCACACGTGGAATATGCGGAGATAACACACACAACCCCGCCCAGGTGTGTCAGATACTAAGAACCAGCATGGCTCTTTGGACTGCGAAAACCGCTTCTCATGATGCGGTTAACCGCACTCCAGGAAAGCTTCTTCAGGCTTCAAATCCCTCGTATCCGGTTCACAACCACGGAGGGAACGCAAACAGCTTCTCCTTGAGGAAAAGGACAAGTATGCTGAGCAAACCGCACATCAGCAACCCTGTCTCCTGAACCTTCAAGAGCTGCATCCAGGCTACACGACTTCTAGAAGCGAGTTCTTTGCTGCAAACCGCAATCACTCGTGAGTGGCTGCTACAAACCGCAACTATGCGAACGGTAGCTACAGAAGAGCCACAACTAAATCTCCACACGGTGGAGCAAAGCTACTTCAAAGAAAACTGCTTTTCAACAAAGCATGAAGGAAAGTGGCTACAAAACGAATGCGGAAGAGTTTCAACCAACTTCCCAAGCATCTAAGTTGGTCTCCTCCGGCAACACTACTTAAAGGAAACCTACTTTCCACCAAAGCGTGAAGGAAAGTAGCTCCAGAACAGCGGTAACAAGTCTGCTTATGACTAGTTACCCACCTATGGACCGCATAGAATAAACAATGGTGGGCACAACCCAGCCTATGACCATGTTTATCTGCCCATAGTCCAGATTCACATTGTTCGACCAAACACGGCCAACAATGGCGCAACTACCCCACGATCTTCAAACGAACATAGCCAACAAGGTACGGCAACGAGGTAACCGCAAAGAACATGCAGTTACTAGAAAGCTAAACCTCAGAGGATGTGCGGTTACTTGAGAGATAAGCCGCAGAGGACGTGCGGTTACTAGAGAGCTAAACTGGAAAACACGAACACCCCACAAAATAGGGATCATCGTTGGATATCCAGTTGAACATAGAGCTCGAGCAAAGTGCTTACAAACTTTGCATAAGCTAACATAGAGTCGCGGCAACGGACACCTTCCGTCACCATCTCAAAGGTTGGCTCGAACCTGGCGGAACACTCTTCCGTCACGATCTCAAAGGTTGGTTCGAAACCTGCTAACAACATCAGTCACCGTTTCAAAGGTTGGTTCGGAACACCAACAGGTGGCTGATGACATCAGAAAAAGGTAGACCAAGAGCCAAGTCCTTGGCTGAGAATTCCGCATCAGACGGAACTTGCTCACCGGACATCCGTCTCAAAGGAAGAAACAATCCACTAGAAAGGCCTACTACTTAAAGAAGGCGCCATCTACATGGCCCATACTTAACCTTCTAGACAACATAGTCCAGTATCCCTCCCACATGCAACTCGCATACGGAAGGAACACTAGACTGGGGGGACTTGAAGGGGTATGGTCCCAAATATCGCGTCAGCACGACCGCAAATGACCAATACCCTCATCAAAAACCTCCAACAGCAATAAACTCTCCAGTGTCCGCGGGGGCACATGCGAACACTGCGGTCCAATCTGTCCATTGATGAGAAGAATTACCTTAAGGACGGAAACTAATGTAACACATAGCGATGCGGCCCCGCACCGCATCCTATGAACATTTTCGTCACGACAAGGGATCTGGACAACAGGAACAGTCACTCAGCAGGCGATGCGGCACAACACCGCATCCCGCGTGAATCATAGATGGAACAACCAACGCGGAAACTCCATCAAGGACCGCAAGCAGCGATGCGGCTTCGCACCGCATCCTGCCTACAAGGCAAGTGGGTCTGACACCACAGTGCAAGTGGCACTGGGGACAGTCGCCTACTGGCCCACGTGTATACAACAGTCTGACACCACAGCAAGACGTGGCATCACCACAGTATCCGACAGGTCTGACACACCTGCAAATAGCTGTGCGATGTCAGGCTAGCTACTCAACTACCCTCCTCCACTCCTCGGCTATAAATACTGACCCCAAACCAGGTTTGAGGTATCACTTCTGAACTCTCTCAATACTACTACTATCATACTTTGCTTCCCAAGCAAACTACTGATTCTCACGCCGGAGAGTGGTAACAAGGAGCACCCCCCACCCCATCCTCCTTGTTGCGAGTCACGGTTTGTTTCCTTGTGCAGGAAACCCCCCACCAGACGATCCTCGGAAAGAAGGATTAACCCTCTTGACAAGACCAGTGAGTTAACCCATCTGGTTAACCATTGTTTCATCACTGACTTTCTCTCATTCATAGAATACGAGTATAAAGTCAAAATGGTATTTTTTGTATGAGGAATCCATAACTGTTTTAAAATTACTATATGATAATAAAACAATTATTACTATTACTATATGATAATAAAACAAGTGAATGAACAGTTGTTTTATATTATTATTATTATTACTATATGATAATAACTATATGATAATAAAACAAGTGAATGAACAGTTGTTTTATATTATTATAATACAATAATAATAATTATGAGAAAATGGTCTTGAGTACCGGTACCGGTATCAAATTTATCAAATCGGGTGTATTTTTGGTACCTGTTCGAAACCGATATTCACCGGTTTTTACTCTCAATTACCGGTGTCGTACCAGTACCGACCGTTACCAAACCGTACCATACCAGGTATATTTGATACGGGTACCCACTTTTGGGCCTATATATTAAAAATAGAATTAAATAAATAGTAACATCATTAAGTGATGAGCAAATGGTATCGGGTACCGGTACCCACTTTTGGGGATTTCGGTAACGGTATTTTCGGTACCGGTTGGTACCGAGCTCATCAAATCTTGTAGCAACGTAACAATGCAAGTAGTTGCACCGTTTAGATTACTTTTCATACACACAGTAAGTAAATTGTATTTCATTTGAATGAGGTTTTATATACACAACTTATTTCGCTTCCTTTTTTGTCTTTTTCTGTAATGAATGAATTATAGCATGTAAAATTAACTTGGATATTTAGATTATTGATGAGCAAATCGTATCAAATCCTGTAATCAAACCGGTATCGTATCGGTACCAAATTTACTATACCAAATCATTTTCGGTACCAATTTGGTACCCACCATTTGGCGTTTTCAGAATCGTTACTTTCGGTTCAACACCGGTCTAGCACTATACCTGTATTTATTGATTTTTACCTTCAAATACCATACCGTATTGTACCGAGCATTTTCGGTGCAGGTACCTAATTTCGATGATTTTCCGGATCGGTACTTTCGGTGCCGTTACCGGTACCGAGCTCGTCCATATTTTAACGTGTTAGCACCGAAATAACTGAACTGAAAACAACCGAATTTCCAACGTGTAGGACGTGTGGGGTCCTATTATTATATATTAGGTTATTTAAAATCTTTTTTTAGAACGGATTGACTATCCTTACCATGTCATTTTTATTTATTTTTTGATATTCGGTAGCTGCTTGCCGTTGCTGACACGCGTTTTGCAGTCATTGGGTCCCCGCCGCAACGCGCGGACATAAAATCAACTAGTTATTATAACTTTTGTATATACAAATACAAAATAAAAATAAAAATGATAGATGATCGACCCAACAAACACAATTCCAATTATATCCTTGTTTTCTTAGTTTGGATTGAAGCACTTGGCAAGCAAGAGGTTGGTTCATCCCCAAGGGAAGAAAAGAACTAGGAATATCCTTTAGTTGACAAATACGACTACGAATATTGCCAACTTACTCAGCGGTTTTATACTAATTTTCTAAAATCCCAAAAATCTCCTTTTTGAAAAGAAAAAAAACGGTTTTATAGTAATTTTCTAAATCCCCAAAAACTCCTTTTTAAAAGAAAAAAGAAAAGAGAAAATTTATAATAATGTTTTAAAAACCAGATCAGCTTTCAAACCATGAGCTCTCCGGTTCACCGGACCAATTTGTTCTACTAGCCAGGGACGGACCCATATACATGGGTGGGTGGGTGGGTGGGCGAGTGCACCATTTGAAAAAAAAAAAATTAACGTATTCTATAGACAAAAAGAACCGATCACACCCCTTGAAAATATAGTTGAACCTCTCATCCGCACATTCAGAAAATAATTACTGGCCCGTTACCAGTAAAATGAGACTAGAAATGTAACCAAGGAAAAACAACCCGGTGTAACCAAGGAAAACTATGAGACTGATTCGGTTTGATTTTTATAAACATTGGTTTATGGCTTAAGTGAGTCTAAAATACACACCTTAAGAAATAACAGTTGATGCAAAAGAAATTTACATGATGGCTTATATGTACATGACAAAAGTTAAAATAAATGACTTGTGATCATGTTTGAATAATTGTTCTAATATACATACTATAAAATGAAAAATAATTCGAAACATAATGCCAAAATGCTATACAAATGTGTTAATCCGACTATGTAGTCGGATTAACATGATTGATTCAGATCAAAATGAATCAGTCTCGTCTTACAAATGTATTAATCAGACTAATATAGTCAGATTAACATAACTGATTCAGATCAAAATGAATCAGTCTCGTCTTCCAGTGACCGGGACAACCTCCGCCAACGGGGTCGAGAGTGGCGTTGGCAACGGGGACGTTCGACAATTTGGGCACGTCGGGTTCAACCGAAGCCACGGATCAACACATTTCACATGAAAAAGATGCCCGCAATCCGGAAGCTCTCTAAGCAAATCTTTCCCCTTATAATCCGCCAAACAAATCGAACAACACGAGTCCTTTCTTTCCTTTCTTTTGATCTTGACATCCGAATAAGTCACAACCGGGTAGCTCAAGAGGGTGGCCTCATCAAGGCCCATGTCGATCACACAATGGGCCGAGTCGGGTTGGGTTGTGATCGCGTTACCATGACCATCGCTCCGCCACCGCCGGTGGTGTGTTGGTGGTGATGATGATTGTGCACTTCTAGTACAGTAATAAGATGCCAAGGTGATGGTGATGATGAGTAGAAGTATGCCGAATGAGATTCCGATACCGTACCCGAATCCGCCGATGTTTTGTGATCCAAGGAAGCCACCGGAATCAGCCGCCGGAGCCGCCGTGTCGTTCATGTTTTCTTCAGGGAAATTTGAAACTGGTAGAAGAAGTGTCCTTTTGATCAACCATATTTTGTGGGGTTGGTTGGGGGGGGGGGGGGGGGGGGGGGGGGTTTAGGGTATTTGGTGGGGTTTGTATATTTTAAAAACAATTATAACTATTATTTTAAGGGGTCAACGGTAACGTATATTAATTTAGAAGGCAAGTGAGATTGAAATCATTTTTTATACATTAAATAAATAAAAAAATAGGATAAAATTGAAAGGGTGAAGTGTCGTTTCTCTAACTACTTAATTTATAAGTTAAAAAAAATTATTTTAATTTTTAATGAATAAAAAATAATATGAAAACACAGTTGCAGTATTTAATACAATAGATATACTGAAAATAATATGAGAATCCCAAAACGTCACTTACATATTAATGATTGATTATAAAATTGGCACGTATTTTTGTTTTATAGAAAATGACGTGTGTTAACTTATCACTATATATGTTTATGGAATTAATTGTTATATCTAAAAGTGATGATTTAATTTTTTCCTAGACAAAATCATTTATAAGATATAACAATTTACCTAACATAGTAACGTTTAACGTTTTGTATAATTAAAAGTATAGAAAAAAAAAAAACGTAGCGTGAACTACACAAGCAAGCATCAAAAAAGGAGGTTTTAAATAGAATAATAAATAGGTGTTAATTGCAAGTGTTGAGGTCACGTTCATGCACAAATCCCTGAATCAAATTCCTTATTTTATTTTATTTCATACAAATACATTGATAAAAGAGTTGACACTTTATTATTGGACTCGAATCACTCGACACATATCATCAACTTAAACAACTTACGTAAGTGGCCCAATTATAACTGTATCTAAACGGTTCGACGCATAAGGCCACACGGTATGGGCTTCAGCCTTGAATGGTCCTGGATCGACACAGCTCCTCCCCCCCCCCCCCCCTCGGGCGGCGTCCCAAACGGCTACAACCGAACGTTGAAGACGCCCCACTAGAAGACAAAACCCCCTCACACACACATATATACATACAACACATACATATATTTTAGGCCCATCCCACATTTCCTTACCTCCATCCTCTTTAACCCATCCTCACACCCGATCTACGTGACGCTTACGTGACGGGTCATCCTCCAAGGACGGACCATCACCATACCGCATAGCCTAATATTATTATTATAGATAATTAAATGTATTATACATAAATTTCATCCTCTAACCAAGTATCGTAGTTCGTGAAGTTAGTTTTAGGGGCTTGACAACTTCTGAATGGTTAAATACTGAATCAGTAAGAGATCTGAACCATTAAGTGTTGAACCAGTAATAGGTTTGAACCATTAAGAGCCAATATAATGCTTAACCCTTCAGATGCAAGTGTCTGATCAATTCAGATTAGAGGTCTTAACCATTCAGACTCTGTATAATACTTAACCATTCAGAGGCAAATGTCTGAACCATTCAGACATCTGCTCAAGAAACAAACAGTCTGAACCATTAAGTGTTGAACCATTAAGAGGTCTGAACCATTAAGAGCCTCATTAAGAGGCAAACAAACAGCCCTTAGAGTTGCACCTTTTTGGTAATTTTTACTGTCATGTTGGTCATGTCTTGCTATTATCATTGTGTTTAGTGAGTCATGTCATTCGTAATATTGAATTGCTTATATGTACGTGTTAAATGTATCGTATCATCTGTGTTATTGAATTGATTATATAAAAACATGTTAAACGCGGTGTGTCCAGCAACATACTTATTAATCATGTATATCTTATTGCACATTTAGTTAAACATGTTGGGTTCGAATTGAATAGTCATCTTAATATTTAAACATGTATTAAACACGATCAGTTTAACACAACATAACATGTTTGACTAATGTTATTTAATATTTAACTAGTGCGATTTCCTCCGCGCTACGTGGCAGGAATTCGGTTGGTAATAACAGTCTGTTATGGTACCAAAACTCGCTATAGCGACCTAAAGAGAAAAACCAAAAAAAAACTAACTCTTTATATACCTAAAATGATATAGACATATATTTATATCGATCAAAAATCATAAACACAAATAATAATACCAACACCTATAATTTCGATACTTGTAACACCCCAAAAACGACCTTTAGACATACGAGCTAAATTAATTAAAAGTCTAACCTAGTAAATGTAAATGTTACAAAATACTAGTTAGATAATGAGAAAAGCCTAAATTATGAGAAGTGTTTAAATTAAACACTTAACAATCTTGAGGGGGTAATGTGGAAAATTATAATTAAGAAAGGGGAATAAGGGGTTCAAACCAAAAACACACACCTTGGGCGTGTTTTGGTCGAACAGAAGCAGGAGAAACAAGGGTCACCCTTGTTCTTGCAAAACTCATCAATTGACAAGGAAATTCAGTGTTAATCGGCAGCATGTTACCAGATTTTCGATTAACCTAACATCCTCTATAAAGTGGTAAGCTCACTTTGGTGTTTTTGATGTATGTTAGGAAGTGGGTTATGACCCAATCTCGAAATTTTGCAAGAAATTGTATAGATTGGGGTTAGGACTTCTCTATAAAACAGGAATCATGTATGTTTATGTGTGAATTTGATTATATGAAAAGTTAATTGCATAACCCATTGGTATGAATAGTTAGAGATGTTGAAAGGTGGAAAATTGGTAGGAATCATGTGTAGTGTTGACATGTGATGATGTTGTAGTACTGGAATCTTAAACAAATTAAGTAGGACAAGAGAATATTATGAATTTGATTGATTGTTGATGAACTTTGAAATGAACTAGTAGGAATTATACTTTAAAAGCTTGTACTTAGTGTCCCACAAATGCGAAACCCGCCAAGTGTTTGATGAAATGCTTGAAAGAATAATTATGTGTAATTTGGAAAATAATGGAATGAAATTTGGGGAACTAAACGAATGAATGAATGTGTTGATATAGGCGTGAAGGAAGAAGGTTCAAGTACAAGGAAATCGGAAGGCTCACAAGATCGAGGTATGTTCCGTTGCATACAAAACTTTACTTAAATTTTTGTTAATAATCACGAAACACAACCCTTGTTATAATGATTATGTTGGTTAGTAAGTAGATAGTAAATCCCTCGCGGATTTGGTTATGTTAACGAAGGTTATGACAAGTTATGCAAATCGACCGGTTCGAGTTGAACAAGTCGAGTAAGAATAAGGTGCCCTCCGTTTGGAATGGGTGGTCATGAATGCAATTACGAATGTATGATGTTCAATCTGTTATACGGATAGGACGAGAGGTTTATGTTGAAAGCAATTAACCCGATGTTATCGGGTCATAAGTGGTATGCTTGAATCTCATTATGAGAGTATATGCCATACCCATTTAATTGGGTAATCGAATGCGTAAGAGAAATGAAAGTATATAAACGAATGGAACTAAAATGTTGGTGTTGTAAGCGAAATAAGTATTATGACTAACTTTTTAAGCTTGTTGTTGTTGAATGTAGGTAAATCCTCAATTTAGGCTACTTGGCGAATTGGAGCGAGCACGTGTTCATAATATGTCATACCAAGCGCTTCCGCTAGTTTGCACTAATGCTTTGGGTCAAATACTTGTTAATTTTGCATAATTTTGTTAGTAGTCATACTTTTCAAAACTTGATGTTATGGGTTTTAGTCGTGTCTAATCGAACGGGTCATGAACATTATCGTTTGGAAGTTGTACAAAACAGGGATACGCTCGTCTTACGGACGGGTCATGCCCAAATTTTGTTAAAAGTATGTATTAGTGTTGCTAGTTTTGCAATCTTTAAATCGGACAAAGTTGGGACTTTTTAAAAAGTTATACTTTAAATCACCCTTGTATATTATTTTAGAAAAACAAAAAATCGGGCTCTAACAAGTTGGTATCAGAGCTGAGGTTTGAGGGATTCGAGCACAAGTAGTATTGCTTGAACTCAAACTGACGGCTCGCTCGAAGGTGTGCTCACTCCAAGATCGCCAATGAGGTCAAAATTTAAGTTTCGGTAAACGCAAGTATGCATAGTGTGCTTACAATGTAAATAATTAAGATAAGTATGTTGGGAAATAATAAGGGGAGGTGAAACGGGAAGTTCCAGGAACCATATAGCTGGAACCGACCCGAAAAACGATTAAAAGTGCCTAAAACAAATCTGCAGCGAAATCATCAAACGGAAGGCCGTCGCCGACGCCCCCTTCATTTGGGCCGACGGCCTATGTGGCTGCCTACGGACATTGTGGCCGACGCCACTTTACAAGGCCCGTCGCCGACGGCCAGTGCAAATTCGATCCGCTGAAAAATGTTTGTTTTGTTTGTTTTTCACATTTAGAGTTACCGGGTTGTCCGAAAGCCTATTTAATGATTATGTAAGGTCCATATAAGGCCTAATAGATGTATCTAACCACAATTAGTGGTTACGATGGAATGGATTCGTAAGAGTCGAAAGTGATGAATCGAATGACAAGATAAGAGTTATGAAATTTAAAAGATCGAAAATTGAAATGTAAGAATGTGAATTAAGTAACTGCAGACTAATGAACTATGATATAATGAAAGGCATGTAATGGTGCTAAAAGAACGACACGAAATAAATGATGAAACGTAGAGAATTAAAAACTTGAAATGCATGATTACAAATGTTGTAATCAAAGGTTGAAGTATGTGTTATATTGAAAGCTTGTGAATTATAATTTAAGTTTTCGTACTTCTCAGAAATGCCTGTTTTATGTTCTTGTCAAGTTATTAGAAGATATAATAAGTTATGTAAAGTTACGTAGATCATTGGCGATAAATGTATGCTTTGATCAGAATTATGCATTAGAGGCAAGTACCCTGTGTTTGGAATGGTGTGATACTTATGTGTATATCATGATTTGCTTTAGTATGATTAAGAGGCGAATATGTGCCAAATGTGAATCATACAAGCTTATTAGTAGAGGGTATGTTGAAATTATGTTATATAGTTGCTTCGAATGAAATTTGCTATTTGTAGAATCATGGAGCATTAACATGTGAAAGTACGTGTATGTGAATGTATATGTGTATTGTTTAGAGGATCACGTAAATTGTACATGTCATACAATACGAGTATGAAATACGTAGGATATTATTATTATGACCTACCACATTTAGATGAATACATGTTTAAAAGTTTAAAGTGTGTAAACGAGACAGTTGACTTTTTGAAAGTCAACAATATATGGATATCATGGGATGGCCATTAGACACAATTGTTAAAATAAAGAGTTAATGTGTTATGTACTAGATGAATTACGTGTTATGCTTGATGATAGTTTAGTTGTATGGAATTGAAATGAGATAACTATTAATGAATGTCTCATTTATATGAAATTCTACTAACGAAAGTCGATTAACGTATGAATAGAAAGAAAGTGAACAGTCGTATGTATGCTCACATAAGCTAATGATAATACGAATGTAATGATATGTAAGGATGGAAATCTTGTCAATTGACTTGAGCATGGATGGCAAAAAAGGTTGAGAGGAAGTAATGAAGTAAGCATGAACACGGACGCTAAAGGAAGGTGAATTCGCAATCACTTCGAATTTATTTACATGAAGATGTATACGTGTTTGAATATTTGAAATTTAGTGGAACGTATAAATAAATGAGAACTTGGTAATGTTAATGAAAGGTATGGAAAGGATATTAGTTCAGATGTTAGCTAAAGACGTTTTGTAAGTATGTTCGAATTGAAGGTATGTACAACACATACTACAATACTTATATACAAAAAGTACTGGGTGGTGGTTGACCTTAAAAGGTTATATTGTAGAAGTCAGTAAATAATAATTACTTACAAATGCTGGAAGTATTACGTAAGAAATACAACGTGTAATGTAGGATACTCATTAGTAAGAGATATGTTAGAGAACGTAGGTGAATTAACACAAAAAAAACGGTGAACGAACAAATGGAAATGGTATATTAAGGGACGGTCATGTATTGACCGAAGCTCGAGAAAAACACGAGAATCATCTCACTTATGTCCGGTCAAGCTAGCAAAAAGGGGTCTAACGATTCTTAAAGGGACGGATCAATATAAGAAAGAAAGAAAGATAAGGATGAAAAGTATAAGCCTACGATTGAATGTAAAACAAACTTAAGAAAGAAGGGCGGGAACACCACTAGAAATAGGAAGTAGAGTGTCGCGTCGATACGCGCTACATGAATTAGGACATGGAATTAAGTGTTAGGACCCAACACTTGAAGTTGAATGTAGAAGATTAATACGAAAACGTTTCATAAGAAATGACATGGTAAATGATACGGCATAATAGAGAAAGGTACGGAGGAAAATGTTTGAATCTGAGAAATGAATTCAACCATGTAAGGAATGAAAGGATGGATCTATAAGCAAACACGGATCAAACCAGTAAGAGTGAAAGGTAACAAATTAAAAGTTTGAATCTGTAAGTGAAGACGGATTAAACAAGTAAGAATAAAAACTAAGTACCAAACTCAAATGAGTCATATGGGTCAAATGGTGATCGCCATTTGTGTCACGGCCCCCGACCCGGTTTGACCCGTTTCAGGAGCCGCGGGACAGAAATCCCGTGGTATTTAATTAATTGAGTTTAACAGCGGAAGTTTTCATCAGGATCTTTTTAATTAAAAATATTTCCGGATTATTTTATTTCACAATTCGGGATAAAACCCGATAATTTACAATGGTTTGATTTCACGAAGAAATCTTTTATTTTTACAAAACATGTTTCTTTATTTTATACTGAGCCACTTCCTTGAGCTTGTAGTGCTATATGGCACTTTTCCTGATTCATAACAGGTCACCTGAAACATGTTTGAAAAGGGTTTTGTCAGCGGGAAATACCGAGTGAATCATTCTATTTTGCATAATGATGCATAGTTATTAATTACAGCATAAGAGCGATTACAATGGCTTCTATCTTATTTTTATCTGGCACTCTGTCACAATGGTGACAAGTCACAATGGTGATGATGGTCATACCACTATTAGATCAATGAACCTAAATAGTGATGATTATCCCTGTAGGTCAATGAACCTAACAGTGATTATTCCGAGTAGGTCAATGAACCTAACTGGGAGAAAATTAGTAATGTGCACAATACCCCACTAACCAGTAATTCAAGATATCCATGACTTATTCCCTGTAATTATAACCTTGAAAATAATTTGAGGTATTGTAAAATAGTTGATAAAAAGAGAATGACTCACATTGCAGATTTAATTTGAGCAGAGTTTAGCCTACTGATTAGCCTTTTTAACCTAAATTTAATAACAGGCACACAGTTCTGGGTTAGTAATCAATACAGCATTTACGATAACTCACGAGATCAAATTCTCACAACGAACGACAAAGTGCGATACTTAAACATCCATCGAATTAACGACGAACGACAAAGTATAACCCTAATGTGGGCAGCACTTAAACATCCATTGGATATATTGATCGATCGGACAATGAATCGTAGCAGCGATTGAGCTAATACCCTGATTGCGGCGTCGATTAGTGAATCGTGTGTGTTAATTGTGATAAACAGAGCATAACTCAGCGTATTTTTCGAATTTCTTCGTCGTTCTGAAGCCAGAATTCAAGTCCCAAGCTCCTGTATTTATAGGTGAATTTTGACCCTCAGGCGGCCCGCGTGAGATCTAAGCTAACCTTACGCGGCCCGCGTAAGACCTATTTTTAGGCATAGGGTTGCCACGTGTGGGACTAGCTCAGCTGAGTCGACAGTTTCTGAAAATTCGAATTGGACAGCTATTTATGTGGATAAACGTAACTAGGAAATACCCCCCCCCCCTGAGTTTTAGGGGCCCTGATCCTGATTCTGATTTTTCTGAAAATCTTAGGGTTTGTGCAGAATCACTTGGGTTTCTTAATTAGGGTTTCCTATTGGTCAATTAAAGTAATAATTAGTACTTTTTGATGAGAGTTGTTACATTCTCCCCACCTTAAGAAAAATCTCGTCCTCGAGATTTACCGGAATAATTGAGGATATTTTCACTTTATTTCTGATTCCAGCTCCCAAGTGTATTCAGCTTCTCTCTTTGAATCTCATCTAATTTTGACTAAAACTAGTCGTTTATGTTTTGAGAAACTTGCTCTTTCGATCCTCAATTTGAAGTGGTTTCTCAACAAATATCAGCTTTGCGTTTATCTCTATATCTCGCAGAGGTACTACTAGTGATTCTTTTGATAAACATTTCTTGGATACATGAAATACATCATGTATTCTAGCTAACTTTCCTGGTATTTGTAAACAATAAGTAACTGGTACTACGTACCTTGGGCTTAGCTTTTCTTTCTTACTGAATCTAACAACTCCTTTCCAAGGAAATATTTTCAATAACATTTCGTCTCCAACTCGAACTCCAACGGCTTTCATTTATTATCTATATAACTTTTCTGACTATCTCTAGCCGTTTTCAGCCTTTCCCTCGTGATACTGAATATCACAGTCGTAGTCATTTAGGATTTTCATCCATCTCTTCATGTTTTACTCTTTTTGCCTAAATATATATTTTAAACTTTTATGATCTGTATAACAGTAGCTTACTTCCATACAGATAATGTCTCCAAATCTTGAGGGCAAAAATTATGACTCCTAATTCTAAGTTATGAGTGGTCTAGTTTCTTCGTTCTTTTACCTTGATGCATACGCAATTACCTTTTTGCGTTGCAATAATACTTATCCAAATCCTGGCTTTGAAGTATCACCGTATACTTTAAAATTTTCTGTTCCTTCTGGTAAGGCAATTTGCTTTAAGATCCTAAAGGCTTCTTCTTGTTTATATCCCTATTCAAACTTAACTATTTTACAGATTAGCTTAGTTAATGGAATAACTATCTTGGAAAAATCCTTAATAAATCTTTTATAATATCCAGCTAATCCTACAAAATTCCTAATTTCCTTTGCGGATTGCGGAACCTTTCATTTGGTAATTGCTGCTATCTTAGCAGAATCTATGTAAATACCTTCATGATTCATTATATGACTTAAAATTATACTTCTGACAGCCAAAATTCATACTTCGAAAATTTGGCGTAATGCTTTTCTTTTCTTAATAGAGTTAAGAGTGTATGCAAGTGCTGACAATGTTCTTCCTGACTTTTGGAATAAATAAGTATATCGTCGATGAAGACAGTTACAAATTTATCCAAATAGGGTTTACAGATTCTATTTATCATGTCTATGAATGCTACAGGTGCATTTGTTAACCCGAAGGGCATGACTGTAAACTCGTAATGACCATACCTAGTTCTGAAAGCAGATTTAGGTATGTCTTACTCTTGTACTTTCAATTGATGATATCCGGAACATAAGTCGATCTTAGGAAAATATCTATTTCCCTGGAATTTGATTGAATAGATCATCAATTCTAGGTAATAGGTATTGATTCTTAATTGTAACCTTTATTCAAATCAATACACATTTTCATCGAACCATCCTTTTTCTTAACAAACAATATTAATGCCTTCCGCGAGGATAAACTAGGTTGTATAAAATCTTTACTTAGTAATTCATCTAATTGCTTTTTCAGTTCTAACATTTCTGTAGGAGCTAACCGGTAAGATACCTTGGCTATTGGTATAGTTCCTGGAATTAGATGAATCTTAAATTTTACCTCCCTATTTGGTGGTAACCCTGGTAATTCTTCTGAGAATACATCTGGGTATTCTAAAATTACAGAGATTTCCTTAAATTCTGTATCTTTAATATTAATGATTACTGAAATCATATATACTATTCCTTGCTTTCGTTCATAATTAGCAATTTTTATTACTAATATGAACTTTATAGGTTTACATGGTTTATCTCCTGTAATCATAATTACTTCTCCGGTGGGTGATTGAGTTTCTATAAAATTCTGATCACAGATAATTCGAGCATGATTGTTTACTAACCAATCCATTCTTAACACAACATCGAATTCAACTAATTTTATAGATAATAGGATTGCAGAAAACTTATAACTTATTTCTATGTTCTGCATAACCTTATTTATTTTAACTGAATTCCCATCTGCCGTTTCTAATATAGAAATCTGCCTAATACTGGTTAAAAGTAAATTAAGAGCTTGGCAGAATGTAGTATTTCTAAAACTTTGGTTTGCACCAGAGTCAAATAATACTTTTGTGTAAACATTGTGAACTAAGAACGTACCGGCTATAACATCTGGAATCATCTCTGCTTCCTTAGCAGTCAGTTGGAAGGCTCTTACATTCCTTTTTTCTCCTTCTGCAGGTTTGGCTTTATTGTCAGATGGTTTGTTCAGTTTTGGACAATCTGGCCTAAGATGTCCAGCTTCTCCACAGTTGTAGCAGACTGAAAATTTCTTCCTCCTGCAGTCTTCTTCTTGATGCCCCGGAATTTTGCAAAAATTGCAATATCCTTTGCATTTTCCAAAATGCTTCCTTTTGCAAGAATTGCAAAATGGACTAGTGGTAGATTGCCCATTCTCTCTTTTCTTGAAATTGTTATGGTTACCCGAACGGAATTCTTGGGTAATCTTTTGGGCTACTTCCTTCCTTCTATTTTCTTCTCTTGTCCGTACTAGCTCGTCAGTCAGAGTATTGGCTAATTCTACTGCATCATCAATCGTGCGAGGTTTCGCAGCCTTGACAATATTACGGATTTCGGAAATCAATCCCCAAATATAACGAGAAATAAGTACCGGCTCTGGCGAAGCCAGGGTTGGTACCACTCGAGCATATTCGAAGAATGTCGAAGTATACCCTCGACAATCTACATCCACCATCCGGTGGTTTAGAAACTTATTTGTCATTTGTTCCTTTTCATACTCGGGACAAAATTTTCTTTCTACAAGACTCTTAAATTCTTCCCAGTTCATAGCATACGCCATCCTTCTTCCTTTTGCCTGTAACACCGTGTTCCACCATTCTAGTGCCCCTTCTTTGAAAAGGTTTGACGCATACATGACCTGATCATCCTGAGCACATTTACTTATGGCAATTACTGCTTCGGTTTTCTCTAACCAACGTAGTGCCGCAGTCGCTCCTTCATTGCCTGCAAACTCAGTGGGTTTACAAGCAAGAAATTCTTTGTAAGTGCAACCAGGCGTTGCAACTTTCATTTTCTTAGGAAACGGAGCTTGCCGTGGTTCATTATCATGATTAACATGATCATTGCCTCCGTTTACACTATTACTGAAGTTATCTTCAGAAATACGTTTGCTTGGAATGATTTGTTGAGGCTCAATTGGATTTTTAACAGCAGCAATGATTGCTGGAATAACATTTGCTATCCCTTGAGCAACTATTTCTGGAATAGCGTTGGCTATCCCTTGAGCAACGATATTTTCTATATCTTGCCTAGTCACATATTGGTCCCCCGGTTGTTGCTCAGATTGATTAACCTCATTAACTGGTTCATTATTAGCGTTTTCCATCTGATATCTAATTTATAGATAAATAATTAGTATAAAAGAAATAATCCAAGGTCATAATTAATTGCACATAATCACGTAAACGAATATACAACAAAATTGTAACTTTCTAAAATTTCATTTTATTTTATAGATTATATCATGCTTCTATATACAACCGTTTTATTATTTATTTTACACCTACTGATTTTACTATTACTATTACACAACCACAGTTTCATAAACCCCTATCCTTTGTCAGGTGATCTTCTAGTAACGGCGTTCCTTCTCATCGTATTTCCAAGAGATCTGTCCCAAAATTTCTTGGATCCTATTCCCAGCATCCATTAATTCTTTGTTAAAATAACGGAGTTCAGCCATATTCTCGTCACTCATTGGTGGATTTGGTAAAGGTTCTGGTTTGAACTTAGGAAAAAGCTTATAGGGATGGTTTTGTAACAGTATTTCATTATTCAACCATTCGTCTATTTGTGAGTGGATTGAAAGGTTTGGAATAGCTGGTTCTAAGTTCATTGGTAGTTGTGTTTCAAGAGAGTGAATAAAAACATTTTCATTAATAGGCTCAATAGTATCATAGTTTGCCATTATAAAATCTAACTCTTCCTGAGATGGTAACTCCTCAATTTGCCTAGAACTTTCCCCACTTTCCATTTTCTTAGTCTTGGGTTTCTCGAGAGGTAAAGCGTTGAATTCTATAGGTTCTTCTATGTCTGGAATATACCTATTGAAATCTCTGGAAACTTCTATTCTTACTGGATAGAGATTTAATTTCTGGAGGACGTCAGACAAGTCACTCATGCTGTTTAGCAAAATACACACAATTATTAAGTTAAAAATTATATAAATTTTCATAGAAAACCTTTTAAATATTATTTCATATTGGGTAACTACCAAAACGACTGAAACTTAAAACACACTAAGTTTTATTTGTAAATTTATTTATTTACTGAATGAGATTTCTAGACTGTAGATAATAAAGATGCTAAAACCTAGGTCAAATTATTTTAAAGATTTATACTTACTGCTACAGTGGTTAACATATAAAAATCTGCTCATACTGTACAAAATTGGTCAGATAATAAAACATATAATCATAAAATAGCAATTAATAAAAATTATTAAATATTTCTAAATACTTAATTGGCTTTAATCAGTGGCTCGATAAGTGGCTCTGATACCACCTTTTTCTGTCACGGCCCCCGACCCGGTTTGACCCGTTTCAGGAGCCGCGGGACAGAAATCCCGTGGTATTTAATTAATTGAGTTTAACAGCGGAAGTTTTCATCAGGATCTTTTTAATTAAAAATATTTCCAGATTATTTTATTTCACAATTCGGGATAAAACCCGATAATTTACAATGGTTTGATTTCACGAAGAAATCTTTTATTTTTACAAAACATGTTTCTTTATTTTATACTGAGCCACTTCCTTGAGCTTGTAGTGCTATATGGCACTTTTCCTGATTCATAACAGGTCACCTGAAACATGTTTGAAAAAGGTTTTGTCAGCGGGAAATACTGAGTGAATCATTCTATTTTGCATAATGATGCATAGTTATTAATTACAGCATAAGAGCGATTACAATGGCTTCTATCTTATTTTTATCTGGCACTCTGTCACAATGGTGACAAGTCACAATGGTGATGATGGTCATACCACTATTAGATCAATGAACCTAAATAGTGATGATTATCCCTGTAGGTCAATGAACCTAACAGTGATTATTCCGAGTAGGTCAATGAACCTAACTGGGAGAAAATTAGTAATGTGCACAATACCCCACTAACCAGTAATTCAAGATATCCATGACTTATTCCCTGTAATTATAACCTTGAAAATAATTTGAGGTATTGTAAAATAGTTGATAAAAAGAGAATGACTCACATTGCAGATTTAATTTGAGCAGAGTTTAGCCTACTGATTAGCCTTTTTAACCTAAATTTAATAACAGGCACACGGTTCTGGGTTAGTAATCAATACAGCATTTACGATAACTCACGAGATCAAATTCTCACAACGAACGACAAAGTGCGATACTTAAACATCCATCGAATTAACGACGAACGACAAAGTATAACCCTAATGTGGGCAGCACTTAAACATCCATTGGATATATTGATCGATCGGACAATGAATCGTAGCAGCGATTGAGCTAATACCCTGATTGCGGCGTCGATTAGTGAATCGTGTGTGTTAATTGTGATAAACAGAGCATAACTCAGCGTATTTTTCGAATTTCTTCGTCGTTCTGAAGCCAGAATTCAAGTCCCAAGCTCCTGTATTTATAGGTGAATTTTGACCCTCAGGCGGCCCGCGTGAGATCTAAGCTAACCTTACGCGGCCCGCGTAAGACCTATTTTTAGGCATAGGGTTGCCACGTGTGGGACTAGCTCAGCTGAGTCGACAGTTTCTGAAAATTCGAATTGGACAGCTATTTATGTGGATAAACGTAACTAGGAAATACCCCCCCTGAGTTTTAGGGGCCCTGATCCTGATTCTGATTTTTCTGAAAATCTTAGGGTTTGTGCAGAATCACTTGGGTTTCTTAATTAGGGTTTCCTATTGGTCAATTAAAGTAATAATTAGTACTTTTTGATGAGAGTTGTTACAATTTGAACCCGGCATTTAATGTTCGATTTGTCAAGTTTATTACTTATAGGTGAGCATAATGTATGGGCATGCATTGTCACAGTTTGGAAAGTATTAACCGTCGCAAGGTATGAATAACGAGTCAAGGGATTTGACCCGCGCCAGGTACGTATAAAAAGATTATATTTTTAATAAGAGCTTAGGGCTCGACTAGAGAATGATGTGTCAGAATAGGGTAACTGATATCCATATGTAAGAATGTATTTACAATTAGACTTCCGAAAGTCAAACGAAGTAAATGAAGTCCTTGCAATTATGCAAGTATAAGGTACGAACGTGTACCTCGATGCGACCACAATAAGTAAGGGGGTGTTAGTCCGACCTTGAAAGGTCAAACTGCGAAAGTTGACGCAATAACCAATAAAACGAAAGGATAGTATGTAAGAAATGGAATGTATGATATGTTTTAGCGTGTACGTAAGAAAATTATGAAAGAGACAATCGGCGAACAAACACCCTGTAGGACGCAAATATGAAAGGTTATGTGCTAACTATTATTTATAGATATATATGATGGAATTCTTAGTGAGATGATAGTAATGAAGCTAATGGAAGGATGCTCACGAGTGGGAGCATATTTCATGAATGAACTAGACCAATTCTGGTACGGAAGGTACATATAAAGAAGCGGATCGATCCGGTACACGGATAACTGACTTATGCATTGAAGGCGAGGTTAGTAAAATGTTTAATTCTTGATTAATGATTAAGAATCCGTAGATTTATTTGTAAGTGTGAACAAAATGAATGGTAGAATAATTATGGTATGATATACAATGATTAACCTGTAACGGTCAGAGTGAGAAGGTATGAATGTCATTAAGAGGGAGATCTAAAGGCCTTAAATGAAAGTTTGAGCTGAATTGGTTAAACGCTCGTATGGTGCTCGTACACAACGTACCTAGTTGTTATCATAAGTAGTTCATGCGAAGAGCTAATAATAAAGTGTGCGAAGGATTAAATTTGAGGCTAAACTCAAATTTGTAATTAGTTCAAGTGACGGTAGTAACCATAGAATAATGCCTTATACTCGTATTAAGTATGAAAAGGTAATTAGGAAGTGGGTAGCTTTGTATTAGTACCACTAAGTCATTAAATGTTTATAGTATACGTGTAATGTTATGCTAAGCCCTCATATGAACAAGAAAGTAATTAGAAGAACGTTAGTAATGGGATAATGGGGTTTGCTCATGATTACAATAAAGAATTATATCGTGCATGATTCGTGTGCGGAATGAAATAAATCGATTTATTTCTATTAATAAATGTATGAATATGTTACGCTTATTTAGAAAGATAGAAACAAGCCGTAAGCATAAGCTTGTACGACCAATAGTATACATTTGGAATAAATTTCAATGAACGAACCGCTAGCGATGATATATGCTAGGAACTAGCATTATAAAGTGAAAACGACACTAATAAGAGCTCTGGATTAGATTCTGACTTATATGTGATTATGAAAGTAATTTAATGATTTAAGAACGGAGGGACAATGCGTACGAATACGTTTATGCATGAATGAAAATCTTCCAAGATCTCGAATGCATCTATGTTGTATTAAGCATCGCGAATGAATAGATGAAAAAGTAAGAGTAGAAGTGGTCTAGTTGGAATGAGAAAGGTTTCGGGGACGAAACCTCCTTTTAAGGGGGGTAGACTTGTAACACCCCAAAAACGACCTTTAGACATACGAGCTAAATTAATTAAAAGTCTAACCTAGTAAATGTAAATGTTACAAAATACTAGTTAGATAATGAGAAAAGCCTAAATTATGAGAAGTGTTTAAATTAAACACTTAACAATCTTGAGGGGGGGTAATGTGGAAAATTATAATTAAGAAAGGGGAATAAGGGGTTCAAACCAAAAACACACACCTTGGGCGTGTTTTGGTCGAACAGAAGCAGGAGAAACAAGGGTCACCCTTGTTCTTGCAAAACTCATCAATTGACAAGGAAATTCAGTGTTAATCGGCAGCATGTTACCAGATTTTCGATTAACCTAACATCCTCTATAAAGTGGTAAGCTCAATTTGGTGTTTTTTATGTATGTTAGGAAGTGGGTTATGACCCAATCTCGAAATTTTGCAAGAAATTGTATAAATTGGGGTTAGGACTTCTCTATAAAACAGGAATCATGTATGTTTATGTGTGAATTTGATTATATGAAAAGTTAATTTCATAACCCATTGGTATGAATAATTAGAGATGTTGAAAGGTGGAAAATTGGTAGGAATCATGTGTAGTGTTGACATGTGATGATGTTGTAGTACTGGAATCTTAAACAAATTAAGTAGGACAAGAGAATATTATGAATTTGATTGATTGTTGATGAACTTTGAAATGAACTAGTAGGAATTATACTTTAAAAGCTTGTACTTAGTGTCCCACAAATGCGAAACCCGCCAAGTGTTTGATGAAATGCTTGAAAGAATAATTATGTGTAATTTGGAAAATAATGGAATGAAATTTGGGGTACTAAACGAATGAATGAATGTGTTGATATAGGCGTGAAGGAAGAAGGTTCAAGTACTAGGAAATCGGAAGGCTCAAAAGATCGAGGTATGTTCCGTTGCATACAAAACTTTACTTAAATTTTTGTTAATAATCACGAAACACAACCCTTGTTATAATGATTATGTTGGTTAGTAAGTAGATAGTAAATCCCTCGCGGATTTGGTTATGTTAACGAAGGTTATGACAAGTTATGCAAATCGACCGGTTCGAGTTGAACAAGTCGAGTAAGAATAAGGTGCCCTCCGTTTGGAATGGGTGGTCATGAATGCAATTACGAATGTATGATGTTCAATCCGTTATACGGATAGGACGAGAGGTTTATGTTGAAAGCAATTAACCCGATGTTATCGGGTCATAAGTGGTATGCTTGAATCTCATTATGAGAGTATATGCCATACCCATTTAATTGGGTAATCGAATGCGTAAGAGAAATGAAAGTATATAAACGAATGGAACTAAAATGTTGGTGTTGTAAGCGAAATAAGTATTATGACTAACTTTTTAAGCTTGTTGTTGTTGAATGTAGGTAAATCCTCAATTTAGGCTACTTGGCGAATTGGAGCGAGCACGTATTCATAATATGTCATACCAAGCGCTTCCGCTAGTTTGCACTAATGCTTTGGGTCAAATACTTGTTAATTTTGCATAATTTTGTTAGTAGTCATACTTTTCAAAACTTGATGTTATGGGTTTTAGTCGTGTCTAATCGAACGGGTCATGAACATTATCGTTTGGAAGTTGTACAAAACAGGGATACGCTCGTCTTACGGACGGGTCATGCCCAAATTTTGTTAAAAGTATGTATTAGTGTTGCTAGTTTTGCAATCTTTAAATCGGACAAAGTTGGGACTTTTTAAAAAGTTATACTTTAAATCACCCTTGTATATTATTTTAGAAAAACAAAAAATCGGGCTCTAACAATACCAGTACCGAAGTTGTTCGGTTCATCACAGTTCGGTACAGCACAGCACTGACACTCACTACAATTTACGATACCAGGAACGTAACAAACATAAAAACAAATGGTGATACTAGCTTCGATAATTTTGATAGCGGTGCCGAAGTTGTCCGGTTATCAGTTTGGTTCGTCACAGTTCGGTACAACACTGACATTCGCTATAACTTACAATACCGAGAACGTACTTTATCGGTTTTAAGCAAAATTTAAATACAGATTTAGATAAAAATAAGCATGTTATAACATAATACTCAAAAGAAAAAAAAGATCTTATCTTAAAAGTAAACAAAATATGATAACTCCTAAACCTCATGTGTATTTATTTTTCAAAATCCATTTTGTGTTCCTTCCAGGAATGTTTAATATATTTTTTTTATAATCATGTAATAACCCATTTTGTTATACTTACATGTTATTTAATATAGTTGTTCTTAGTGAATTTCGAAGTTAGTATTGAAGAACTTTCTTATCCAATCTTTTGTTCAGCTACTCAAGAATTTCAACAATAGTTCAACACCCTTATCTACCAATGGTCAATATTCTATCAAGATTTATATGCTAATGTGTTAAACAATATCAAAGTTTCTGGATTACCAAACCATAGATTAGTTGTTATTATATTATTGGGTAGGGTTCAGCTACAAAGTCCATTTTTCCTACAAAATGTACAAAGTCATAAAACAACCAATTTTAGCCATAAAACGCACTCAAAACTCACAAATAACATAGTGAATAACACTAAAACACAATATCTAAACCCTAACAGTCCTTAAAAACTTCAAAGACATCATCGACAACTATGAATATAAAACACAACATGATAATCAACATAAAACACACTAATGTTAGTCATTCGATAATCAAAGCTTTATCATCCAAAACACAACACAACCCCACAAATATGGTGTTTTAGTAATCTCCACTATGTTATTTGTGGGTTTTGAGTGTGTTTTATGGTTGATATTATGGTATTTTATGACTTTTTAAAATTTTGTAGGAAAAACGGACTTTGTAGCCAACTCCACCCTTGTTATTTTAACATTAATAAAATATAATAATTCAAAAAATTAAAACCTCTAAATCTAAGTTTATATATATATATATATTCCTATACTAATAAATGAAAATATTTTTTGGACACGTGTCACTTCCTGGTGCATTCTCACCTTATTTTCCTATTTATCTTCCATATTAATTTTAAACAAAAAATTAGACAAGAATAAATATTTGTTTTTCTATAAATAACTTTAAACAAAAATTTAGATAAGGATAAATGTTTGTTTTTATTATGATCATATAATAATAATAATAATAATAATAATAATAATAATAATTTTAAACGAAAAATAAGATAAAAATAAATATTTGTTTTTCTATAAATAATTTTCAACAAAATTTTTGATAAGGATAATATTTGTTTTTATTATGAGTAGATTCAAAGTTCATTTTTAAAAGATTAATCTTGACAACTATATATATTAACATATGACATTATATTTTATTTAACACGTGCAATATACGAGTTTTTTTAAAGATATATTGTAACACCCCGAAAACGGGTTTGGTAATCAAACCACGTTAATACTAAAGGACGGGTAAAATACAGTTAGTGGTAAAACATACCCGGTAAATTTTAGGATTTAAAATAAATAAATCCAATATTTATTAAAAGGATGGGAAATACGTTGAGAAAGCAAAGTATATAAAAGGCCCGAGATTTAACGGGACTTAAAATAAAACGGGTTTTGAATAAGATAAATAACTAGGAAATAAATAACCTAGTACAAGTCTTGTAATTAAGTGAAAGAACAAAATTATTCAAGTTATAAACCAAACAAAAGTTGAAGGGCTTATGTTGTTAAAAATTGAAACTTAATAAGCCTAAAACAAAATTAAAACAAACCAAACACCCACTTTGGGGGATGTCTGGTCGAACAAGAAGCAGGGGGCGACAAGAGGCTCCTCACCCAACCCCAATCTTCACAAAAACCCCAAATTGAAGGCTTAAATCATGTCCAAATCGATTTTCAAGCATAAATTAATGATCACCTAGTTGAGGGGATCATAAGGTATGTAAAATCTTGATGTTTCGATTCATCTCAAGTTCTAGGTTAATTGTGAAAAACTGAAATTTAGCTTAAATATGTCATGCATGGATGAATCTTGAAGTAGTATGATGTCTAGGAGTAAACCCTAGTCAATAACTAGTTGAATTAGTGTTGAAATTATAAAGCTCATGATCATCCATTATGGGTGTTTAATGGGTTTTGTAGAAACATGATGAACACTAGATTCATGATTGTCAAACTAGTGTTATTTGAACTATATGAAGTTAATCTTGACATATAACCATGAATTTGATGATTATCTAGTAAAAGATGTTAAAATTGGCAAGATAGGTAGCCATAAGTTTGATTGTTAAATTTTATAAAAGAATGCTCACTAGGTGTTTGACATAATGCCTAAGAGAAAGCTAAATGTTGGAATTTCGAATAAAATGTGCATTTGAATAATATGGCAATTTATATAAAATGTGAAGTGATAAGGGTTATAAGCATCATGTTGAATTAGACTTAATTGTGTAAATCATGTGATCAAAAGTAATTAACTTTTGATAAGTTGAATTAATAAATAATGAGGTCGAACGGTAGTTTTGGCATAGAAAACACGTAAGGTGGAATAGTCGTGATTATTAATGACTAATCTAACCACCTTTGAATGATGACGATAGTTTGACACTTAACGAGCAAGGTGGAGGCTTGGGAAGAAACGGGTCAAACGAATCAAGAAGGAAAAGAAAAGCGTAGCTTGGATATGAGGTAAGTATATCTTACACTAGTCATATATTTTAGAATATCCTTTGTCGTGTTACGAAAAAGACAATTATGACGTAAGCCATAGTAGGCCAAAAAGTTTTAAGAAATGGAATTATAAGTAAAGTGACCGCACGGTGTAAATCGGAGCGAGTCATATACACGAGGTGGTAATAAATGTCATCTCGCTAATATAATTGGTCATTTAGACCAAACGGGTCAAAAGGTGAAATTATCACCCTTGACAATATCGACTAATGGGTTGTCGAGTTGTATGATTATAGGGAGTAAATAGCACATGGATGTTTACAGCGCTATCATTTAGCAGCCACTAAGGCAAGGTATTGAAACGGGTCAGTATATTGATCCAAGCCAGGTATGTATAATAACACAACTCATCATGTAGAATTTGGAGTTTTATAAGAGTTAGACAAAGTTAAAATATAGATATTCGGTTATCTTTTAGGTAAGCCGAATAAATTGAGTTATGATTATAGTGTTTTAGAAGCACATGGGTTTACAAACAAGAACTATAGTTAAAAGGTCGAATTTTGAGTCAAACAAGTATTTAAAGGTCCTTGTAGTAAAAGAAGGATGGAATTTTACCAAACTGCCCTTGTAAGCTAATTCGAAGGAACGTCCCTTAAAGGTGGATCGGAAACGAGTCTTATGATTAAATAAATGCTTAGAATGAGTATAGGTAGTGAAAGATGTAAATTCTTGAGTCGAAAGACTTTATATGAGTCTTTGCCGTAAAATGATAATTCGAGGGGTAAAACTCGGATTATATAGATCTCCACATTAAATCCACCACAAATATAGTTGTGGTGGAAGATTACTCGGTAAGAAATGTGGAAATATAAAGCTAGATACAAATGAAAGCAAATCATGTTTAAAATATACTCAAATACCTTTAACGGGTCAAAATAAACATGCGAGCGAAAACGGGTTAAAATATATAAGAAACCCGCAATTAGAACCTAAAATGGTAGAAAATATTGAATTGAAGTGGTTCTTGCGAAATAATGATCAAACAAATATGTTTGCTTGATAAATGCGTAAACGGGTCAAAATTAGTAAAAGAGTAATAAGCCAAAGGCATAAAAGTCTCAAAATTTATTAAGCCGGATGTCGAATTTTAACTCCATATGATGGAGAATTAAATTACAAACACGTAGGAAGAAACGGTAAGTCAAATGGACGAGCGGATTGAAAATACGAAAGTATTCGTGTCAAAAGCGGCAAAATGGAATGGCTTGTTACAGAAGCCACCGTAACTTACGGTGGGCACCGTAAGTTACGGTGGGGGCTGAATTCCTTACGGCAGATATCCCCTGCCTTAAGGTAGGGGTATGTTAAAACAGGGCTACCGCACCGTAATTTACGGTGGACCCTGTACAAAAATATATTTTTAATCAGTTTTGTTTCCCGGACTCGTTTAGATACGTTTTAAACCCCGTATGACTAAAGCATTTCATGTTTATGAAATGTAGGTACTCTTTGGATGCCGGAAGACGATCAAGCTCAACGAAGAATCGAACACGATAAAGATACATGCTTCCGCACATTGCATCGTCATAAATTTTAAACGACGAATCTGATCACGTTATGTCGAATAACTTTTGATTTGTGAAAAAGTTTTAATAAATCCATATTTTTATAGTATGTATAATCTTAATTACACATCAAATTGAACATATTTACATGTAAAACCGTTAAGTAGAAACTAGGGTGTTACATATATTTTTATTATATAAAATTACATTTAGGCAAAATAAAAAGACAGTAAAATGTTATAATAAGTAAATAGTGCATCAAAGTTCATTTTTAAAAGATAAACTTGACGACTTTATGTGTTAACATATGACATTATATTTTATTCAATACGTGTAATATACGAGTTTTTTTTAAAGATATATCTTTTTATTATTTATTATATAAACTTATATTTATGCAGCTCGTGTAATACACGGGGTTCTAACCTATTATTTATATATAATAATATGGTTATGTATTTTTTTTATAATATCGTATGAGAAATTGTGTTTAAAAAAAATATTTGACTACTTATCTGTTTTTTAATTAGTAATAAATAATTGTGATAGTCAAAGTAGTTTTTTGGTAAGGGTTTGGTTTCAGAGTAGTTGAATCTTTTGTTGGAAATTTTATAAATAATATTATATTATGAGTTAATATAATGCTTATTTATTAATTAAGCCAAGATGAATGAGAGATTTTGTGGATTAAGTTTGTGTGTTGGAACCATAAAAATGTGGGAAATTGAGCTTGTCCCACATAGATGGAAAGATAAATCTTTTGTGGATTTATAATTATAATTCTCTACACGAACGAATGTATTCTTGTGTGACAACTCACACCCAGTGGTTGCCAGGAGGGTGCGAAGCACTCGCACGTGCACGCGCCCGGGCCCGGGACGAGGGCGATGGGCGCAATGTGACGTTTTGATGGCTGAATAGGGAGCTTACACCATGTGTGACATAGAATCAAATAATTACTTTGGATATTCGGCGGTAGTGTACATTTGGGAAAAAAAAATTGACGTTTTTTCTATTTCGTTGCCCCTATAAAAAAGAGGTTTTTGAAACGTTGCCCGTTATTTTTTTTCTAGATTCGCCACGGTAAATGATTAAATGAATCGAACATAATCCTAAACACCGTATAAATATTCGTCACTAATATTTTAGTTTTTGATCCTAACAAAGCTTAGGCAAATATTCGTATCATATCTTGAAGTATAATATTTATAAGAGTATAAAGAAACTGACACCAAACCTACTTGAAGTATAATATTTTGAGTATAAAGAAACAGTGACACCAAACCTATATGTTAACTCTGTTAAGTCTTAACCACCAGTTGGGTCAAAGATCCCCCTCAAGTGGGCTGCTACACTAGTTGGGTCAAAGATCCCCCTTGGTCCAACAAGCTTTTATATAGTAGTTGCATTTTGTAATTTCAAGGCTCGGGCCGTGAGTCGTGACCAAGATTTTTGATCCCATAGGCCATAGTAGAGGTGCGCAAAACCGGGTTTTTTTAATATCCGGGTTCGGGTACATACCGGGTACGGGTATGACCGGGTTTTGAATTTTTGGGTATTGCCAATACCCTGGTCGGTTTCGGGTCCTGGTATTTGGCAAGAAATCCATACCATGTGTATCTGTGTAGCCAGCTTCGGGTTCGGGTTTTTTATACCCGGGTTTTAGAATACCCTATTTTCGGGTCCGTGTAAGGTTTGGGTATAGCCCGGGTATGGAAAAAAAACCCGGGTGGGTATAAAAAAAAACCCTGGCAGGGTATAAAAAAAACTCAGGTACGGGTATTGAAAAAACCCGGGTATACATAAAACCCGAGTATGAAGCGGGTCTAAAAAAAACCCGGGTTCGGGTTCTCAGCTGGAATACCGTACATGGTCCATACCCATAGGGTAGGGTAGGGTCAGATTCAGGTTGTCAATACCCGGTTTTTATAATACGTGGGTCGGGGTTTTGTAGGCCATAGCCTCATATCATACCATGATTTGGTTTCAACTTTCATGAATCCATGACTTCATCCAGAAAACGTGAGTCCCACACTCCCACCTCTATTTTTGCATGAATTCGTCTTGATTGGTGAGGCACACGAAGTTGCTTTACCCTCAACATGAAGAACATCTTTTTTTCCGGTATAAGTTTCAAGTTTCGTAGCCTGCCCGCTATAGTCTTTCATTAGGAAAAAAAATAATCCTGGTTAGACCCCAGTTAGAAAAGGCTCGATGGAGGAAATTAGGAAATTAGTTGTAATTCAATAAATGAGGGACTAAAGTGTCAATTAGTAAGAACTATAGTTTGGGTCAGTTTTGTAAATGTGTGAAAGTTAGAGGGTCAATAGGTAGAACAGTTGGTTAGCAGTTATAGTTGTTATATGTTAGTTGTAACTGTGGATTTGAGCATCGATAATGAATTGATTGATTCCCTCTTCTACGATTCTTCTCAAATTCTTATCGTAACATTGGTATCAGAGCTAACGATCCTTATCGGAGGCTCAGATTCCGTTCAAAAATCATCATTCCGACCACAATTTCCGTTCATAAATCATTCGTAGTTGTTCAATTTTGCTTAATATTGTTCAATCTATCATCAATTCCGTTCAATTCGATTCAGTAATTGATCTTTGTTCGATCAATACCTTCAATTTGATTACGTTGATTCGATTCTTGGAACTGTTCTTTCCGGTTTCAATTCTGACCTAATTCGTGTATATGCTTACTCGTCAGCAAGAAATGGACAAATTAGAGAAATTAGCTCATACAAACGCAACAATAATTGAGAATCAACAGGCAATTCTAGACCAAAACTCGGAAGCCATCAGGTTACTGCAGGTCAGTGTAACCTCGTTAGTCAATCAAATGGCTGAAATCAATAACAAATTGGGCAATGAAAGAATCATTAACCATCAAGAGCAGAGATTGGTTCGTACTGGTAGATTGGATTTTCCAAAATTCAATGGGGATGAAGTTGAAGGGTGGATTATAAGGTGCAATCACTTCTTCGCAGTTGATAAAACCCCTGAAAATGCAAAGGTTCATTATGTTGTCATCAATTTAGAAGGTGCAACTCTGGAGTGGCATCAAGGATTTGTAGATAGCCAAGATAGAGAGATAGAGGATATTCCATGGGAGGAGTATTCCAGATCTGCTGTTACAAGATTTTCTCAAAGGTTGTCTGAAGATGCTATGGAAGAACTCAAAAATCTTAATCAAACAGGTTCTTTATCTGAATATACTAAAGAATTTGATTCTTTGCTTAATAGAGTCAAATTGAATGATTAGTATGCTGCCAGTTTGTATGTTGGGGGGTTAAAACCTGAAATTAGATGTCTAGTCAAGATTTTTAAACCAAGAACCATGAGGGATGCTATTGCTATGGCCAAACAACAAACTGTGGTTTACACAACCTTATTTGGAGAAAAAGATTTGAAGAAGTCCAATTTGAATCAAGCTGTGAATAATACAAGTGGTAAAGGAAGTTTTAATACTAACACCAAGAATTTTGGTACCACTAATAACAATTTGGCCCTATTACCTACACCTCCAAACAATAAGATGCTTAAAAATGTTAAGAAAGTCCCTGCTAAGATAGCCGAAGAAAAGAGAGCAAAGGGAGAGTGTTTTTGGTGTAATGAGAAGTACTCACCCACTCATAATTGCAATTTTAAACATTTGTACATATTAGAAATACATGGTGATGATGAAATAGGGGGTAATAGTGAAGAGGAAGTGGTGGAAGATCTGGAAAATGCAGCTCAGTTGTCTGTGTATGCCATGACTGGGGTGAGTTCATATTCAACTATGAGAGTGGTTGGCACTATAGGTACTATACAAATTCAGATTTTGATTGACTCTGGTTCTACTCATAATTTTGTCAATTCCAAATTAGCATTAAGAATGAATTGTTTTACTAAAGAAGTGCCTGTGATGAAAGTATTAGTAGCCAATGGGAAGGAATTGGATTGTAATCAATTATGTCCAGATTTCCAATGGCTCATGCAAGGAGTGTGGTTCAAAACAGATGTCTTACTTCTACCACTGGAAAATTATGACATGGTATTGGGAATACAATGGCTGCAATCACTTAATGACATTGTTTGGAACTTCAAAAACCTCACTATGCAGTTCAAGGTGGATAGCAAAGTAGTGGAATTGAAGGGAGTTAGTAAGAATACTATTTCTCTATGTTCTTTAGAGAATTTTTCTCATATGTGTCACAAGAATGAGTATATGGTTCAAGTACAATTGTTCAGCTTACAAGAAGGGACAAAAGGGTCATTTCAACACAATGCGACTGTTGCTAGTAATACACCAAATGAAGGAATAGATGCTTTATTGCAGAAATATGAAGATGTGTTTAAGGTTCCTGATTCATTACCTCCGGTCAGAAGTTGTGATCATAGAATTCACTTAATAGATGAAGGGGTTACAATCAATCAAAGGGTTATAGATATCCAAGAGGTCAAAAGGATATTATTGAGAAAATGGTACAAGAAATGTTGGATATGGGAATTGTGAGGCATAGTGTAAGTTCCTTTGCGTCACCAGTGGTCCTTGTCAAGAAAAAGGATGGAACTTGGAGGTTATATGTAGACTACAGGAAATTGAATGACCAAACAATTAAAAACAGATTTCCAATTCCACTGATTGAAGAGTTATTAGAAGAATTGGGTGGGGCTGTGGTATTTTCTAAATTGGATTTAAGATCTAGGTACCACCAGATTAGGATGCATGAGAAGGATGTACACAAATCGGCTTTTAGAACTCATCAGGGTTTATTTGAATTTCTGGTACTTCCTTTTGGATTGAGTAATGCCCCTGCAACATTTCAAGGATTGATGAACTCAGTTTTTCAAAAATTATTGAGGAGATCTGTCTTAATATTTTTTGATGATGTGTTAGTGTATAGTAAGAGTATACAACAACACATTAAAGATTTGGAAGTGGTGTTACAGCTGTTCAGAGACAATCAGTTATATGCAAAGAAATCCAAGTGTAGTTTTGCTGGGTCAACTATTGAATACTTGGGCCATGTCATTTCCAAAGATGGGGTGTCAACAGATCCTTCAAAGATTGAGGCAGTAAAACAATGGCCAACTCCAACTACTGTGAAGCAATTGAGAGGGTTTTTAGGGCTTATTGGCTATTATAGGAGATTTGTATCTTCTTATGGATCAATTGCCAAGCCATTAACAAATCTTCTGCAAAAGGATGCTTTTAAGTGGTCTGCTGAAGCACAAAAAGCCTTTGACACTCTGAAATCAGCAATGCTTCAAGCTCCTGTTTTGGCATTACCTGATTGGTTACAGGAGTTTATTGTTGAAACATATGCAAGCTCCAAAGGGTTGGGAGCAGTGTTGATGCAAGGGAAACATCCTATTGCATATGTAAGTAAGGCTTTTTCTGCCAAACAGTGCACCTTATCAGTTTATGAAAAAGAATTGATGGCCATTTTATTAGCTGTGAAGCATTGGCATCAATATCTTATTCTTAAACACTTCACAATAAGGACTGATCAGAAGAGTTTGAAGCACTTATTGGAACAGAAAATTACTACACCTCTTCAGCACACCTGGTTGAGCAAGTTAATGGGTTATGATTATCATATTGTGTACAAGAAGGGGGTAGAAAATTCAGCGGCTGATGCATTATCCAGAGTGCATAGTTCGTCTGTATTCTTCATGGTTGTGTCTTCTTATGATCCACTATTATTAGCAAGGATAAAAAGCCATTGGGAACATGATTTACAAGCTCAAAGTTTGATTGAAAGATTGTCACAAGGGGAAGTTATTAAGCACATGAAGTGGGATGGTGAGTTACTAACAAGAAAGTCAAAACTTTGGATTGGTCAAGATATTGCATTAAGGAAAGAGATCCTATTGTTATGTCACTCATCAGCAATAGGGGCATTCGGGTATTCAGCCTACCTTGCAGAGGTTTCGGAACCTTTTTTATTGGAAAAGAGCAGACAAGGATATTAAACAGTGGGTTAAAGCCTGTGAGGTCTGTCTTAAAGCTAAGTATGAAACTATTGCTACACCAGGGTTATTGTCACCTTTACCCATGCCACAATCAGTCTTCACAGACATTTCTATGGATTTTATTACTGGACTTCCAAAATCTAAGGGCAAAGATGTCATTTTGGTGGTCATTGACAGATTGACAAAATATGGACATTTCATGTCCTTACATCATCCTTTTTCTGCTGTTCAAGTAGCTCAAGTAATGTTAGACAGTGTTTTCAAGTTGCATGGGTGTCCAATGACTATTGTTTCAGACAGGGATCCTATCTTTATGAGTCTTTTTTGGAAAGAGTTCTTAAAGTTGCAGGGTATTGATCAAGCTTTATCCACTGCTTACCATCCTCAATCAGATGGTCAAACAGAGGTCCTTAATCGTTGCCTTGAAACTTATTTGAGGTGTATGGCTATGGCTGAACCTCATACTTGGGCACAGTGGTTAGCCTTGGCTGAGTGGTGGTACAATACTACTTGGCATTCTGCCATTAAAATGTCCCCTTTCAAGGCTTTATATGGCATGGATCCTCCTATTCATCTCCCATACATTCCTAATTCCACTACAGTGGATACATTGGATAATTGGTTGAATTCAAGGGACAACATGATTGCCACTTTAAAACAATCCTTAGAACGAGCAAGAAACATAATGAAGCAATTTGCTGATTTAAAGAGAAGTGAAAGGAGCTTTGAGGTTGGGGATTGGGTTTTCCTTAAACTGCAGCCCTATGTTCAGACCTCTTTAAGGTTGCACAAGTATTCAAAGATTTCTCAAAAGTACTTTGGACCTTTCAAGGTGGTTAAAAAGATTGGTGAGGCTGCTTATACATTGGACCTTCCTTCTAGCTCACAATTACATCCAACATTCCATGTGTCTCTTCTTAAAAAAGCTGCTGGTCCACCTGAACAACAAGCTTCTTTGCCTACTTCTTCTGTACAATCATTGCAGCCTATGGCTATCATTGACAGGAAGTTGGCTAAGAGTGGGAATGGAGCAATTGTGAAGTTTTTAGTTCAATGGAAGGATATATTTTAATCCTTACCAACTCGATCTTGTCGCCCCTGGCAACAAACATGCATGAACCATTTCACGAAGTATGTGTCCGGATAGTCCAAAGTCTCGGTAGTTAGCTTTTGGCCTTCCAGTTGAAAAACAACGTCGATGAAGCCGCGTAGGTGCACTATTCCGCGGTGGGGATTGTAACTTTCCATAAATTTCCCATTTGTCACTCAATGATCGAACTTTGCTTATTTCTTCTTTTGAGGATCGACTAATCAAATGATATTTCTGTTCTAATTTTTTACCTCTGCATGATGCTACTTGGGTTAAAGCTGATGATTTTGTACTTCAATATCCAGAGTGTCAATGAAGGGGGGAGTTTTGTTACGTATTAATCGTTGTAATTCAATAAATGAGGGACTAAAGTGTCAATTAGTAAGATCTATAGTTTGGGTCAGTTTTGTAAATGTGTGAAAGTTAGAGGGTCAATAGGTAGAACAATTGGTTAGCAGTTATAGTTGTTATATGTTAGTTGTACTTCAATATCCAGAGTGTCAATGAAGGGGGGAGTTTTGTTACGTATTAATCGTTGTAATTCAATAAATGAGGGACTAAAGTGTCAATTAGTAAGATCTATAGTTTGGGTCAGTTTTGTAAATGTGTGAAAGTTAGAGGGTCAATAGGTAGAACAATTGGTTAGCAGTTATAGTTGTTATATGTTAGTTGTAACTGTGGATTTGAGCATCGATAATGAATTGACTGATTCCCTCTTCTACGATTCTTCTCAAATTCTTATCGTAACAATATGGGGACTGTACTCGGGAATTTCTCAAGTAGTGATTAATACCGGCCAACATGTCAAAATTAGGGTTATTAAAATCCAATTCCTCATTATTCTATAATCACGAATGAAGGAAAATGAACACACCAAAAAATATTATTTACAGGCATGGTTTGAGTAAATGGGTATACATGTTTCCGGAAATCGGGTTGAATATCACATAATACCATACACGTTCATTACCTGTGAAAATTTTTAAAATCAATCCACGTGCAGTCTCATGCCCAAATATCCTTCTCGTTACCTGACCCAAATGTTTAGGGTTTCGAGCTTGCCCATTACATTAGTTTTTGTTTGTCATTCTACTCCTACCTTGGAAACCCCTCCAGAGTCCAAAACATGATAACACTTAATATGAGTTAAGCCCTTCAATTTTCAGTTATAACAATTCAGAAAAGTACTGAAAACAAACATTTTAATCCAGTATTAACAAAACCCTATATAATTTTCTATTCATGATTTTACATCCACGTTCTGCCGTTGAACATGTGAAAATAACTCTTGTGGAGGAAGTTCTTTTTCATTCTTTTAACACAAACTATATATTTACAAGTAAAATTGCACTAACCTTTCAATATTACACGATGTCACATTTTGTAAGTATGATTCTTTAATGCTCTTTTTAATGGTATGATACTTTTAAGCCATACGCATACATTTCACTCAAATAGTGAAGACCAAGAGTGGGCGTGGGGCGTACCACCTCAACCTTCTTGGGGGTTGCTGGGGCTTCTACGGTGGCGTGGTTGTGGCCACTTAGACGAAATGCACGTCTGTGAATGTTGGTGTTGATTTAAAAAAAACGAAAGTTTTTCACATCCGCATAACCATTACACTCCTTCAAGCATGTGAGTATGGTTTTCCCTCTGCTTAGATTTTTATTTTTGTAACGACAACTCACACATTCTCTAATTCTACTACTAAAGTGCATATTTTTTGCCCACCATGTGTATTGAACTCTCACCACGTGTAAAGACAAAACTATATCCGATATCTTGGTACCACTAGGGCGAAGACCATTTGGTCTCTTCAACTTAGGTGGTGTTGAGGATTTGAGTTGTCGTAGGCAATATTTTATTTCACAAATGGTTTTCACGTTAATGTGCTTTTTTTACTACAATTCTACTCTTAATCTTTATATATGACTACAATTGTAAGTTATGTCTACACATATATATATATTTTTTTGTCTTGTAGCGTCTTTTTATTTTTTCTTTTACATTTATCCTTTAACATTTAGTATTGACAATTACAACACCTGAGCTTTCTAAAGACTTTATAATCTTGTATGAGCGCGTCATTCTAGTTGATTTACGTTTTGACGTATTTTTTTTAGAAATAAATAGGCTCAGATATAATACGTTTTTGTACTTATTTTATGTATGTTCTTAGTTGGTTTACGTTTTGACATAAATTTTGTTCTAAAATGAGTCGGGTCAACTATAATATATTTTCACTGGACGATATAAATTCAAGTTACTTTACGTTTTGACGGCGACGCAATGAGCCCTGCCATTATTTACCTAAAAAACATAATATTCTTACGCGTATTTTGATGTATGTGTCACTATAAATTCAAGTTGGTTAACGTTTCGGTGTAAATTTCTTTTGCAAATAAGTCGAAGCAAATATAATATGTTTTCGTGCTTATTTTTATATGCGTTTTCAGTTGGTCTACGTTTTGACGTAACTTCTGCTCGAAAACGAGCCAGGTCAAATATAATACGTTTTTATTAGACTGTATAAGTTTGATTTACTTTACATTTCGACGTCGTCGCAACCTGGGAGAAATTTACTAGTTATAGACGAACGTTAATGTATTTTAAGTATTTAAAATATTATACCATGAACGTACCTAGCTCAAGGGTTTTCCCGAACGGAACTTAACTTTGGTTAATAATGTATTTTTTCTTAAATTTCACCAATACTATAAATATGTATAAATTTATTAGCATATCACCACCAAATTCAATTATACTACAAAGTTATTTGTTTTTTTTACCCTGTGATCCTTGTCCTTTTTATATCAGACTTAGGAACTATTTGTTTACCTCTTAATGGTTTACACTTCTTACTGGTTTAACACATAATGGTTCAGACTGTTTGTTTCACGAGCAGATGTCTGAATAATTCAGACATTTGCCTCTGAACGGTTAAGCATTATACAGACTCTTAATGGTTCAGAACTCTTACTGGTTCAGTACTTAATGTTTCAGACCTCTTACTGGTTTAGCACTTAACCATTCAGATGTTGCCAAATAGCCCCTTATTTTCACGTAAATCATATTTAACCAACTACAAAATTCTTCAAACCGGTGAAACATTGTTTAAAAACATTCACGAAAAAATAAAACAAAAGGTAGAGCATGAAAAGAAGACAAATCAATTATTTAATCAACCCGTTTAAGCTTTACAAATTAAAAACCCATATTACCCAAAACCAAAAATAAAAAAAGCAGAAAATAGTATGAAAGAGCGTGCAACCACGCGTGTAAAAAGTAGGCAAATCGAAAGATGCCTCGACAGAGATTTTTTTCACGCTTATCAAAAGGTTATATGAACAACAAGTAAATAAAGTTCTAAAAGCTATAACACACTTGCCTTGAGTACACTCCAGAAGAATAATGTTTTTTTTCTTCTTTAAATTTTGATTCTTAATAATCTTTTAATGCCGTTCTTTCAACCCCGAACAATGTCTGTCACACCCACATAATTTGTTGCAAGATTTGCCTAAAATTTTGCATTTTGTTAGTATTGTTCAGCTTTTGAGCTTTGAAAGATGAAAACCCTCATCTTTCGTTCTTGAAATTTGGGTATTTTCAACAATCTTGAAGCTGCTTCATCTCCAAATCGATGGAAACAAGATGCGAGTTAAGAGACAGAGCGTTTTTGCTTTGGGTTATGGTGGTTTTCCTTTGGATTACACCGATTTGTTCGTCGGTTGCTAATGCAGACAATGTGTTCGACGAAATGCCTCTGAGTGTTCAAGACAGAGCTTCTCTTCTTCTGTTTAAGTCAGAGGTTCGTGACCCGAATCAGAAACTGTTGTGGGTCGGGTCGGGTTGTGGAAACTGGACTGGGGTTACTTGCTCCAGATGGAATGGTAGAGTTATTGCAGTTAACTTCACTGGATTCGGTTTATCAGGCCAGCTTCATACAAGTTTGTGTAAACTTTCTTATCTTGAAACCCTAAATTTGTCACATAACAACCTTCTTGGCCCTGTTCCACCTTGTTTTGGGTCATTTTGGAATTTGAAAACTTTGGATCTTAGTTTTAATATGTTTAGTGGTGCTGTTCCTGATACACTCATGAAATTGAGCCGGTTAGTTCGACTCGATTTTGGTCACAATATGTTTGAAGCAATGCTTCCTATTTGGATTGGGAATTTCTCATTGAAGCTGCAAAAGGTAGAATTAGGGTCTAATTTGTTTCATGGGGAGATACCAGAGGGTTTGTTGCACCTAAAATCTCTTAAGTTTGTGGGTTTATCTCATAATAATTTGTCCGGTAACTTACCGGATTTCATGCAAGCTTTAGAGCACCTTAATCTTGAGTCGAATTCGTTTTCGGGTACCTTACCGTGCTTGTCATCATCAGTCGACACGCTTTCGGTCCTAAATTTAGCAGAAAACTCACTCGAAGGGGGGATTCCGACTTGCATTTCGTCACTGAGAGTTTTGACGCATCTTAATTTGTCGTCTAATCGGCTAAGCTACGAAATTTCTCCAAGATTCGTGTTTTCCAACAGGTTGATTGTTATGGATTTGAGTGATAATCGGTTGTCGGGTTATCTTCCTAGAAAGATTCTTGAATCGTCGGAGAAATCGGGTCTGGTTCTTTTAGACCTTTCGCACAACCAGTTCTCGGGTGAAATCCCGTTAGATTTTACCGAATTGAAAAGCTTACAAGCGATGTTTCTTTCGCACAATCTTCTCACGGGTGAAATCCCATCACGAATCGGGAACTTAACGTATCTTCAAGTGATCGATTTATCTCATAACTCGTTATCTGGTTCAATCCCTTTGAACTTCGTCGGTTGCTTTCAACTACTCGCGTTAATTCTCAACAACAACAATCTTTCGGGTGAAATCCAACCCGAGCTCGACGCATTAGACAGTTTAAAGATTCTCGATGTCAGCAACAACAAGATTTCTGGTCAAATCCCGTTGACTTTAGCCGGATGTAAATCACTAGAGGTTGTAGATTTAAGCTATAACAATCTCTCGGGACCTCTAAACGACGCGTTGACCAAATGGTCAAACCTCCGATATCTTTCGCTTGCACACAACAATTTCAGCGGGCCGATTGCAAGCTGGATTTTCATGTTCGAAGCTATCCAAACGATCGATTTGTCTGGTAACATGTTTTCCGGTGACATCCCTGATGGTATCTTTAATGTTAGTTTACATTTTAACAATGGTAACTTTAATAAAGAAACCCCTAAAGTGCCATTGTTAGATAGTAAACTATCTGTGGTTATGGGTGATGATTTGCATCTGAATTACAACTTGTCAACAACGGTCATGATCGATTTATCGGAGAACATGTTACACGGGCAGATCCCGGACGCCCTTTTTAACTTACACGGTTTGGAGTATCTAAATATGTCTCACAACTTTCTCGGCGGTCAAATTCCCGGGAACTTACAGTCAATGTGGAGCTTGAAGATTCTCGATTTATCGCATAATTCGTTATCGGGTCAAGTTCCCGAAAACCTATCGAGTCTCGGGAATTTGACGCATTTGAATCTTTCGTTCAATTATTTCTCAGGGATTGTTAACAAGACGAAAGGGTATTGGAGGTTTTCTGGTGCGTTTGCGGGGAACCCGAATCTATGTGTGGAGTCTTCGGGTTCTGGTGATGGTTGTGGGACAAAAGAGCGACCGGTTGAGCCGGAACAGGCTTATGAAGAGGGGAAAGAAGACGGGCCGATTTCGGTATGGGTGTTTTCGGTTAGTGCTTGTGTTAGTTTTTACTTAGTTGGTGTTGTGTTGTGTTGTTCATCTCGAACTAGGAACTTTATGTTTGGGACGAAAGATTGATTAATGATGTTTAAATGTAGAAATGGTAGGTTATGACTTACGATTGTACATATGATGAATTTTCCTAATGGATCTTACAAACTCTCATCTTTTGTTAACATTTATGGTTTTTAAGTTATTTGGGGTTATCTTCGATACAAAAACTATAGTAGAGAATTGTGAAAAACCGTGTAATATATTTGTATGTATTACTTGGTGGATATGATTAGAGTTGAAACTTAGAAAAAGAATTGGGTGAATGGTATATGTGATTTTTGCAGTTGCAGTTTTTACTTGAAACTTCTCTGATAATTAGGGCTGTCCAAAAAGCTCACGGTTTGGAGCTCGCTCGAAGTTCGCTCGGATTTAGCTTGGAAAAAGCTCGTTCGATATGGCTCGATTTGAAAGTGAGCCGAGCTGGCTCGGCTCGGTTAGAAAGTGAGCCTAGCTCGGCTCGGCTCGCGACGAGCCAAATTGGCTCGCTTGGTAGCTCGTCTCGGCTTAGCTCGAATTATTTTACTTATAATATATTTTATTTTTATATACATCTAATACATTACAAAAAAGTAATTATTATTTACATGTATTTAGGCTTGTAGTTACTTGAAATATAAAACTTTTTTTACGTTGTTGAAAGTGATTTTGGCTTGTAATGTATTAGGTTGAACTTAATTTGCATATGTTCTTTTAAAGTATTAAATAATATTTTAGAATATTGAATTTTGAGAGCTATGTAATAATTTTTATTTTTAAAATCGAGCCAAACCAAGCCGAGCCGAGCCAGCTCGGTTTAAAACCAAGCCGAGCCCGAACTTAGATTTTCAGTTCGGTTTCAAAACCGAGTCGAACCGAACCAGCTCGGTTTATAATCGAGTCGAGCCCGAGCTTACCCTAGCTCGGCTCGGCTCATGAACAACCCTAAGCTTTATATTACTAACATTGAGATTTATGACATAAAATTTTGTTGCATTGAGATTTAAAACTTCTCTATTTTGAATTTTTGATCATATTAGTTTTATATGACAATATTATTTTGACATGAATTGGTATATATATTTCTTCTCGACTTTGGGGTGTAAACACAGTGGTGGATCTAGAAAATCCGTATAGGTATTACGTTTCAAAAAAAGAGGTACCGAAATCGGAAAAACGTCAATTTTTTTCAAAATTTACACTACCGTCGAAGCGTCAAGGGGCAATGGGGGTTACCCCTTGTAACAGGTCGGCCCCTGTGTAAACGAAAAGAGCTACTTGTGACAGTGGCGGATCTAGAAAATCCGCATAGAGGTAACGTTTCAAAAAAAGAGGTAACGAAATCGAAAAAACGTCAAATTTTCCAATATTTTAAACTACCGTTGGAGAGTCACCGGAGCGTCAAGGGACAACGGGGGTTACCCCTGTAGGTCCGCCCCTGACTTGCAAGTTACTTGAGATCAACTTGAAAAAACTCAAAACAAGCCCAACTTAAGTGAGCCCAAACCCAAACCCAAACCTAAAAATAAGATTGTTTAGTAAACAAATCCGAACTTCACTTATATGGTTCAGTTTGGCTTGTTTGCACCCAAGTTCTCGTGTGAATGAAAAGCAGTCACAATTTATTGTTTGTTTTTATTTAAATTTAAATAGGAGATAAAGAAACTTAAAAAAATCGAAGATATCATATTGGAATATGTGCAATTTGTGTAAGTGAAGCAATCTAGTGGAATACTTGTAGGGAGACTGGATGCCAAATGAAAGTGTTTGGATTACTCTTTTTTAGGTTTTTCGTGTACCATTATACTCGTCCAAGTGATATGAATCAAATTCTGATTTTTATAAGATGTTTATATATGCATCTTTATAGTAATCATGTACGTAATAAATATAAATAGTGTGTGTAAAATGATTTGGTTTTATTTATTAATTAATAATAAGAAAGTTACATATGATCGAAAGAAGAGATACGGAACCAAATAATAAAAATAAGGAAAATTGGTTTTTAATAAATCAACCTTTGCCCCGTTGGTAAATAATAATCTTACCTACGTAATTGGTATACAATAATCCTACCTATCAACATGTTGGTACTCAATGAACTTCCGTTAATTTTTTTTAACTGAAGTTAGTTTTTAAGTTTTATTTATTACACAAACAGTCCCTATAGTTGTAATTTACTAGTTTTAACTATTTTATAAAACAAAAAAACCACTCGAAAATCCTCCTTTTCCTCGATTTGAGGTTTATAAAATAGTTAAAACTAGTAAATTACAACTACAGGGACTGTTTGTGTAATAAATAAAACTTAAAAACTAACTTTAGTTAAAAAAAATTAACGAAAGTTCATTGAGTACCAACATGTTGATAGGTAGGATTATTGTATATCAATTACGTAGGTAAGATTATTATTTACCAACGGGACAAAGGTTGGTTTATTAAAAACCAATTTTCCTAAAAATAATCTAAAACGACAACATGATAACAAATCAAAAAGTTGTTTAAATCGAAATGTAAAAATATAGTGAGTCATAAATAAAATAACTTTACAATATCAATGTAACAAAATTTAACAAAAATATTATTTTGAAAGGAAACTAGATATTATAGTTATCATAACTACTAAATAAATAAAACAAAAATAACAAGTAAATAAAAATAAATTTCAGACACTTGTCATTATTTTAGGTCTCTTTAACTTGTGTTTTCTCACGTCTTTCTCCTATTAAATATTGATATTAAGAGAAAATATTTTTAGATATTTAATATAAATTCAATTATAGATACTTATTATTTAATTATGAGTAAATTACAAAAATCGTCCTTTATGTATGTCACTTATAGCAAACTGTGTCTTTTGTCTTTAATAATTACAGAAAACGTACTCGATGTTTGCAAACCTTTGCAAGTTATGTCCTTTAGCCCTAACTCAGTCAATTTTTGTGGTTAAATCTGACCAAATGGACCCCACATGAAGGCATTTTTGTGGTTAAATCTGACCAAATGAACCCCACATGAGAGTAAAATGACCAAAATACCCTCATGTGGGGTTCATTTGGTCAGATTTAACCACAAAAAAATAATTGAGTTAGGGCTAAAGGACATAACTTGCAAGGGTTTGCAAACGTCGAGTACGTTTTCGGTAATTATTAAAGATAAAGGACTTAGTTTGCAATAAATGACATACAAGGACGACTTTTGTAATATACTCTTTAATTATAGATACATGAGTCTCTAAATAACTATTTTTAAGTCTATAAATAATAATTAAACTTATCTTTTTTACTTAAAAGTATTTATTTAAGTCTCTCAATATAACCATGTTTAAAATTATATTCATGGAATACACTGGTTTATTCAACCAATACAATGCACAGGTTTTTTTAAAGACATATTTTTATTACTAAGTTTGCAACATTAATTTATTCAACCTATATAATAAACAAAGTTCCGACCTAGTAAAATATATAGAGAAAATGAAGAGAGAAAACCAAATAGAAATTTTTTTAATTTATATATCGTATGGAATTAGGATCAAATACATACCTAAAAATAGTAAGTCGTAGGAAGAATATCAAACGAATTTCGATTGATCTTATTCAAGCGGCACTAGAACAGTAGAACCGTCTCATCGAAATCAACGATATGAGATCTTAGGTTTTCGTTTTTAGATTTTTAGCTTGTAGCAAGATTTTAGAATATTTGTTTAAATCATTGTGTTTTTTTTATATTTGCGTCATTGTGTCTTTTTTGCGATTAATTATGTGTTTTCCTCGACATTGTTATATATTTTTCGGCATTATGTTATGTTTTACTCACATTATGTTACTTTTACTATCTGTTGTGTCTTTGTACCCTTCTTATTTTTATGAAACTTTGTAAAATAATTTTAACCATTTTATTATACTTATAAAAAAGCCAAAGTTGGTTTGTGAGGAGGGCATATTCAAATGAATAATGACAGTTTTTTTAGTTCAGTTTCACCATTAGTTATAAATAATATATGCTTTTAACTCATTTAATTTTTATTTAAGTTAATTTTCCTTCGATATTTGTGTTTGTAACCTTTTAAAAAATTGAATACACAGTTGTGTTTAACATAATTTTTGATATTCCAATATAAATTTTGTTGACAATGAAATTGTATTCAAAATAGAGTGTTGTTTGGGGATCGTAGGCTATACGAGTGTCGGTGTTGGTATTATCAGAGTCATTACCGCTATTCGTTTTAATGGGTTTCGATCGATATAGAATACACGTCGATATTTTGGGCATATCACAACTTTATTTTTTTAAATTTCCTCTTTCGATTGATATAACGAACGCAGTACCATAATGAGTTGAAACGATAACCACATAGCAACCAAATTTCCACCGTATAAATTAGTGGAATCCCACTAGTATATATCTATTATAAATAATAAATGAAAGTGATTTGGGCCACGTGTCACTTAATTAGGGCATCCTCAGTTCTGTTTTCCCGCCCAACAGTACCACACTTCCATCCCTTTTATACTCACTCCGTCTCCTTTTTTTTCCTTTTCAAAACCCTAGATCTGAATCTTCTTCTCCTTCTCCTCTACTCTTCTCCCTTCTGAATCAAAGATCAAACCAAATCATCTCATCATGAATCATTCGAAGCGTCACCAGGTAAGCCCTATATCTTCATTTATTTCAGTATTGTAGCCCTAATTTTGGTTGCAATCCTAACTCGGTTTTCTTGATTTTGTAGCCCTAATTCGACATTGAACCGGAAATTGAAGATCACATAACTCGAAATCAGATGTTTGTTTTTGTTTTTGATTTTTACTAAAGTTTTGTTATCTGAGTTATGATTAAATGATGATTGTGAATGATCCGATGCAGATGATGATGATGATTGTTCTACGGCTGTTTCTAGTATCATTGTTCCAACATCGTTTAAAGTATGTGTTTTTTGCTACTCCAATTTTGAAATTTTGAATTTTTAATTTTGAAGTGATATACTCTAATTCTCGCTTTATATTTCAGTCTAATCACAGTTGTTTGAAATTCATACAATCTGTTGCGGGTTATTATAGGTTTGTATTAAAAGAAGCATAAAGTTAAATTAAACACAAAGAAAGATTATTAAATGTACATTTAAAATAATTTTTGATGATTATATATGACTTTGGGCAGATGATGATGATGTAGAACCCGCAGTAGTTCCTACTAAACGCAAGAAAGGATCTGCTATTGTTGTAAGATAAGATTTTATCTTACTAGAGCAATGGTCTTTCCTGCCTTTTTGTATTAAAAGAAGCATAAAGTTTGGTTTAAAACAGCTCTTTATGAACAAAGTTAAGGATGAAGTATATGAGGACATGGCTACTCTTAAACAGCTGAAGAAGTGTTTTCATGTACTGCATCTTGGTCTGTTCATGAGAGATCAGGTTTCTATAAATCCTGATGTTGATGCATTGAGTACTTCCGTAGAGTTCATGGCGATTGTCGAAGATATACATTGATGGAGTTTAAAGCTAAAAGCACTAAATTTTTGCTGTTAGGTTCGTAAATTTCTTGGTGTTGTTCTTAGATTTTAAATTTCGTTGTAATTTTAAGCTGAATAGGTATTATTATGTATATTTAATATCATCTGATTATTGCAGATGATGATGTTGTGTTTCATGTTGTAAAAACCAGGGAATTGTCAAATAACAGATTGCTTTGCCCGATTAGGTTATGTGTTAAATTATAGTTCTTTAACTCATTGTTTCGTTTTCTTGAATTCTATGTAATTTTGTAAAGAAGTACAATAACAAACAGTGGTTTGAACATATGTTTGCATTTTGGTCAATAGTTAATGGAAACCCATGTTAGGTTGAACAGTGTTTTTAAGAGGAAAACAGTGTGAGAAGACAGTAGATCTTATTAAGTTAAACATCTATTTAGGGTTAAACAGATGTTTGGCCTTTAACAGATGTTTGGCCTTTTATATCAGAGGTTTGGACTTAAACAGTTGTTTGACCTTAAACAGATGTTTGGCCATAAACAGATGTTTGACCTTAAACATATGTTTTACCTTAAACAGATGTTTCGCCTTCTATATCAGATATTTGGACTTAAACAGATGTTTGACCTTAAACAGATGTTTGGCCACAAACAGATGTTTGACCTTAAACAGATGTTTGGCCACAAACAGATGTTTGGCCTTAAACCAAACATCTGTTTAAGGTTAACATCTATTTGACTATTGGTCAACATTTGATTGACTTTTGGTCAACATCTGTTTGAATTTTGATCAACATCTTATTTTGTAAAGAAGTACAAAAACAAACATTTCTACAAAATCCCAAATCACCCTATCATTTAAGTGCATTGAAGTAAAAGTGGAAATGATATTATTCATGTGGCCCTGTTGTGCTTTTGTTTGACCTCTAATATGGGTTCATGATCTAATCCGGTGATTTGAAGACATTGTTGTTTCATCTTTATACTAATAAATAAAAATCAAGTACACTTGGATGATTATTAAGCTCCTCATTTTGATTGTTTGGGTATAGTATTCTTGAAATTTGTCTTTTTTTGCAAACAAATGTTTATGGGCAAACATTTGTTTAAGGCCAAACATCTGTTTATGGCCAAACTTCTGTTTATGGGCAAACATCTGTTTAAGCTCAGACCTTTGTTTATGTTAACAGTGTTTATATGTAACAGTGTTTTTCACATCAGTGTTATATAGTCTGTTAGGTTGTTAGATGTCATCACCTCAGTGTTTTATATGTAACAATTTTTATGACATCAGTGTTTATATGTAACAGTGTTTATCACAACAATGTTTATATGTAAGAGTATTTATCACATCACTTCAGTGGTTTGATCTGTACTATAAATTGAACAGTTGTTTCATTTTTATACTAATAAATAAAAATCAAGTACACTTTGATGATTATTAAGCTCCTCATTTTGATTGTTTGGGTATAGTATTCTTGAAATTGGTCTTTTTTTGCAAACAAATGTTTATGGACAAACATTTGTTTAAGCTCAAACATTTGTTTAAGGCCAAACATCTATTTATGGCCAAACTTCTGTTTATGGGCAAACATCTGTTTAAGGTCAAACTTCTGTTTAAGTCCAGACAACTGATATATAAGGCGAAACATCTGTTAAAGCCCCAACATCTGTTTAAAAGCCTGTTACAACCACTGTGTTAGTTCAAACATTTGATTGTTAAAAGTTATCCACTGTTGAAATACAACCTCTTTTTCTTCAATCTTCGTGTTGACCACTGACTGACCAAACTTCAGTGTTTAGAAAACTGTTGGGTATCCACTGATAGGAAAAAATAGCCACTTCTCACTTTTTTATTGTTGACATCCACTGATATTGACCATCAGCGGTTTTCCTAAAAAACAGCCACTGCTCACATTTTTATTATTGATGGTGTTAATTAGTGATAGATTGAAATTATCAAATAAAAACTAGAATTACAATGAAATTACCATTTTACCTAATCGTTACATTCCAATGAGATAAGAGTTCCTCCAACATCGTTTTCATGATAAAATTTAAAGTTAAATAAAAAAAATAAAAAAATTCGAGATGACTATTTGTTGCAAATCAATCAGTAATTAATGCTAATTTCTTGAGCTTTGGACATTTAAAATATGCAAAATGTGAATTTCAAACTGACGGTTGTTATCTCTTAATTAAAGTTAAAATAAAAATTAGAAAAGTCATTATGACAATTGCTTTCAAATCAGATCAGTAATTACTGATAATATCAGTAATTTTGAAATTCAAAATATGCAAAATGGTAATTTAAAATTGACGCTCTCTCTCTTTTTTTCCTACTTTGCATATCATTTCTAATATTTAATTACTTTAATAAAGCAGGATATAAGGATATACACTACTTACCTTCCCAATAAACATCAGTTCCCAATAAGATATAATTCAAACCATATATTCTGGTTTCACATTCAAAATTCAAACCATATATTCTAATCTTATAAATAAGATATAATTATCTGGTTTCACATTCAAATCTCGCTCGCTCATATATGTGAGCGTATCTCTCTCTCTCTCTCAAATGCATCTTTCTCGTGATTCAGCCGCTAATCTCCGATTACACTTCTTTGTTCGAATGTTTGTTGATTATGTTTACATGTTATCGTTCTAGTATCATTGTTCCAACATCGTTGTTTCAATGAAGCTTCCCATCACACATCAACCTTTCAATATCGATGTTGTATTATCATTGTTGCAACATCGTGAAAAGTTGCATGTGCTACCTTCTTTGATGGGAGAGTTGCAGCTTGAACGGACGATATGTATCTTCTATCGTGAAAAGTTTCAACTGCTATCTTCTTTGATGGGAGAGTTGCATTGTTCGATTTTCGTTAAATCGAAAGTCAAGTTTTCTTGCGTCAGGAAGATTTTCTCCTTTTATAGAAAGTATAGATTCATGCAATATCGTGAAAAGTAAGATGTGCTACAACAGTTGAGAAGAGACCTTTGCATTTTAGGTTTGTTTCTTATTTTGATTAACTGTTGATGATGTTGAGAGTTTTTATTTACACTGACATTTTATAAAATGTTAAGATGCATGTTTATATTATTAAAATGAACTACTACATAGAAAAATAGAAATTTAATGAAATTTTTATAAAGTATTACACGCTAGAGTTAACACTTGCTAGGATTTCGCAGACTCTGGCCTTTCTCCATGTGATTTCATGCTCTCTTTTGAATTTCAGGTCAGTTAGCATGTGGCAGATTTTCTGATCATGTTTTAGAAGTTGTGTCAGAAACTCTTCGGCATTCTTCTGGAACTCTGATGGAGGAGAGTGGAGGACTTCATCGAGCAATGCTATGCTGTTCCAGGTTTTGTTGTAATTAGTGTCATTGATGTTGTCGACTTTCCTGTTTAGTTCTTCGTCTGTTCTTTGTTCTTTGAGTGACCACATCGAGAATTGTGTTTTAACATCGCTGGTGTCTGACCAGTGGTAGAAGCTGAAGTTTTCCATATAGATTTTTTGTTGGTTTTGTGATTTGGAACAATTTTTGACAGAATGTGATTTGTAGGACAATTTGTTGATGTTTTGAATCAAAAGTAATCATCGGTCTTTTATAGAGTTTAAAAACACGTCTAATTGGTAAATGAAGAGGTTAATTGTAATTGTGATAATCTGCTTTTGTTTTTTGAACTTCGAAATTTTGGTCCTTGGGTTTTAATTTTACAGTTTTCCCATAAAAGTTGGCGTTTGAAAAGGTTTATACATTAAAGGACCGTTGTTTTGAAATATACATTAATATGTTTATATTAAATATACACGTTTTCACAATTACAAATTTCAGTATATAAACTCATAGTCACTTCGCCTGTTTTTCATCAAGTTTTCCTACGAATATATCATACTTTCAGGAAAGTCGAGTAACATAGTTTATTCAAATGGCATCATTCATAAATGCAAAATCAGATGATTTAAAGCAGTGTTTTGTCAGGCAAATCGAGGAACAGGTGTATGAAGATAGGGCTACTCTTCAAGGGCTGAAGAGATGTTTTGATGGATTGCAAGTTGGCTTGTTCACTAGAGAGCAGGTTTATAGAGATCTTATGCGGATGCCTTCAACTTCCGTTCGTGAGCTTTGTGTTGTCAGTAGTATAGAGTGCGGTGATAAAGACGTGCAGTTCATGGCGATGCTGAAGGACATACATCGAGAGGTTCAGCAATCGATGGAGTTGAAACTAAAGTTTCTTAATTCTTGCTGTTATTCTTAGATTTGAACTTTAATATTGTTCAGTATGTGATGTAATTATTGGACTTTTAGTTTTAAGGTCATGAATAAATGAATAAATTTTAATTTTATGAATCTATGTTGTGTTTTATTTTTACTTATTATAAGGCTTTGTGTTGTAAGGTCATGAATAAATGAATAAATTTTAATTTTATGAATCTATGTTGTGTTTTATTTTTACTTTAGTATTTATGTATCAGTGTTTCTTATGTAACAGTGTTTAGTGTAGCAGTGGTTCGCTATAGTTTATCTCTCGAGACAAACCCTATACAAACTCAAAGACGAACCACTGCCCAACAACAACAGTGGTTCAGCATCAACAACAGATATTCTACCTTTGTTTATGTTAACAGTGTTTATATATAACAGTATTTATCACATCAGTGTTTTATACTCTGTTAGATTGTTAGATGTCATATCACTGAGATGTTTATATGTAACAATATTTATCACATCACCCCAGCATGCTAACTGATATGTACTATAAATTGAACAGTGGTTTGATCTTTATACTACTAAATAAAAATGAAGTACAATTGGATGAATATTAAGCTCCTCATTTTGATTGTTTGGGTATAGTATTTTTGAAATTGGTCTTTTTTTGCAAACCGTTGTTTATGGGCCAACTTCTTTTTAAGGTCAAACATCCTCAAAATAGTTAAAAATGATAGTTATCATTAATCCTTAAAAGTCTGTTACAACCACTGTTCTTGTTCAAACATCTCATTGTTAAATGTTATCCACTGCTGAAAGACAGCCTCTGTTTCTTTATTTTTCATGTTGACCACTGAGTGACCAAACATCTGTGTTTCAATCACTGTTGGCTATCCACTGATAGTTAAAAAATAGAATTACAATGAAATTACAATTTTACCTAATCGTTACAGTTTTACCTAAGAAATCCTAACAAGTGTTAACTCTAGCGTGTAATAGTTTATAAATATTTCATTAAATTTCTATTTTTCTATGTAATAGTTTATTTTAATAATCTCATTTCATTGTTAATCACTGTTGTTCAAAATCAGTGTTTTAACCCACTGATGGCTATCCACTGATAGCTTAAAGTCAGTCACTGTTCTCATTTTAACCGTTGCAAACCACTGATATTGTTCCATCAGTGGTTTCCTTCCAACTGTCCTCCATTATCATTAGAGGTTGGCACGTAGACAGTACATAGCGGTCAGATCTTTTTGTAACCGCTGCCACGTTAGCATTCAATTTCCCCCCTATAAAACCCTGATCAAAATCTCCAAACAGGGTTTTTACTGTCGAATCGAATTCAAAATTCCTTTCTCAAAGCAGTTATCATCCATTTCTCTCAAATCACTCATCATCGTCTTCTTCTCGCACACATACTCAAATCCCTGTTTTCATCATCTCACAAATTCACTCAAATGGCCATAGAAATCCCATTCAAAGCTCCTCACAACTACTTGGGTCTTTTGACAAAACCAAGTCACACCGAAACCTTCGATTCAGTCATTGATGCTCTGTCGTCTTCAAAGTACAAAACTTTGTTGACTTGTGATGCTCCGGTTTACCTGGCAACCCAGAGAGAATTTTGGAAGAATGCGACACTTGAATCGCAAGATAAAACACCCATAGCCATCAATTCCTCGATAAAGGGTGTACAAGTTAAAATCACACCACAAACTCTATCAGAAGTTTTTGAACTGGATGATCTTCAAGGTAAAACTTCTTTTCCTAAAATAGAGTATCAAACATATTTTTTAGAAAGAGGGTATGCTGAGGAAATGAAAAAAGACACTTTGCAAAAAGGCAGTTTTCCTCCTGCCACAAGGTTTTTGTTTCATACCCTCTTAATGTGTGTTTCTAATAAGACCACTGCTTTCAATGAAATTCCATTGAAGATACAATACCTGGGTTATGCTATCCTGCATGGGGAAAACTTTAACTACTCCCAGGAGATCTTTGATGACTTGGTCAAAAATGTTACAAAAAAATCATTTTTACTATTTCCAAGGTTCTTAAGCTTTTATTTTCAAAAGAAATTTGCAAAGGATAATGCTCATGTGCTTATCCAAGGTAAACCTTGTCAAATAAATGGCCTTACACCTGAAACATTTACAAGGCTATCAAAAGTGTCCAAAACACAAGCAGAGGCTCCTGAGCAGACTTTAGCAACTACCATTGCTCCTCAGGCACCTCTTGCTGAGCCCACTGCTCAAGATGATCACAGCAGCAAAACAACTGATGTGAAACCCACACCTAAAACCACCAGAAAACCAAAACAGAAAAAATCACAAAAGCCCCCCAAACCCAAAACAAAGGCAACTCTGGAAGATGAGATCCCAGAGCAACTGCCAGTGACAACACAAAAGTCACCAGAAACCACTGCTACTACTTCCTCACAGCAGTTGGAAGAAAGATCTCAACCTGAACCTCAAACTCGTCCTCCTTCTTCTAAAAAAGAACAGGTTGTAAGAACAGGGACACCAAATTATGATGCTCTGGAATCACTTGATTCCATCATCCACAGCCCACTGCCCGGGGCAAATTCGCTTTCTACACCCATCCTCACTTCTCAAATTCCCCCACAAACAAAACTTTTGTTGGATGCTCTTGAACTAGCCCATACACAAACCAGTTCTTCTCAAACACCTGTTAATGAGAATATACCCTAACAAGTACTTCCTGACAGTAGTTCAAGTGGAGCAGCTACTACAAGTGTTGAACCCACTTGTTTACACTTGGGCAGTAGTTTCATCAGTCAGACTCCCTTGAAGGAAATTTCTTCATTGGGATCCAGGGTGTTTCCAACATTCACTGGTTCACTAAAACTGGTTACCCCTACTGGAGAAAGAAGTCTCCAGTTCCAAGAAAAAGGGGTATCAGTGGATGACTTTTGGAATACATTCCCTAAGGCAACCACTGATACAACCACTGCCAGTGGGAAATTAGATGATCCCATTAACTTGGGTGATGGTTTAATATACCGAGAATTGATGGAGAGGGTAGACAAACTTGATACATCTGTTGCAGAAATCAAAGACATGCTGAAACAGTTGTTAAAAGCACAAAGGTATCACCCACTTCTGCACCAGCTACAACATCTTCTCCATCATCTGCTCCTACTCCCACTGAGCTTTGGAGTTTATTTCAACCTCTGCTTCAACAACAAAGGGAATATGCTGATCAGCAACATGAAATACAAGTTCAAAAGATCAGAAATATTATGGAAGCAAGGTTTAAAGTTACCCAGGCAGATATCAAGGCAATCAAGGCCCATTTGCTAAACACCACTGGCACTGCTCCTCCCACAATAATATTTGTTGATAATCCTCCACCAGCTGATGCAAAAAAGGGGGATAAAATGAAGCAGTAGAAGAAAAAGGGATATGAAGATGGTCTGTACATTGCACCAGATAATTCAAGTATGCTTGCAGACATCCCTAAGCCAGATGGTACTAAAAAGGTTGATGTAACCACAAATGTCTTTGTTGATGCAAAAGCAAGGGTAAAAAGGGATATGGAGGCAAAGGATAAAGCAAGGTTTGAACATGAGAAAATAGTTTTTATGGAGAAGGATGAGCAGGGTGTTTCTGAGCCCAAGGATGCAGAAAATCCTGAGCCTAAAAGAAAACAGCCCACTAGAAAAGTGAGCCAACCCAAATCCATACCATCCAGACCTACAAAACACAGTCCCCAAACTTCCAAAAGTTCAACTCATCAACCTTCAAAACCAACAAATGTTAAAACACCTGTTGTATCAACAACTGTTGGTACTTCAGTGGTTTCAACATCTGTTACCCAAACAACCGCCACCACTACCACTTCAACACACACTACATCCACTGTCTTACCACCACCACCAAAAATCACATCACCACCAAAAACATCCTCATTACCACCAACACCTCCTGCCAAAAAGCAGAAGACATCAGATGACACATCATCTGTTGTAATGACAACAGTGGTTGAAACACAAGTTGTTTCAACAACTGTTAGTCAGCCATCTACTACTCAAATCACCACCGCTCAACCCACCAAAACACCACCAAACTCTCCTAAACCCAAAAGGAGAAGGATGATACTCAATGATGACTTTTCACCACCTCCAACATCTTCACAACCATTGACACTTGTTACCATTCCAAACCCTGTTCCACTCTCTTCAGCACAAGCCTTTAATCCAAACACTGCCTTTACTCCTGCAGGTGTCCAGTATCCATTAGATATTCCAGCAGTTAGAGAGGATATCAAATCCTTCTACTCTGAAGATGACCCTGCTAAAAGGAGTTTGCCATCTCTTCATGGATATCCTAGGCCTAATAACATAGAAGAATATTTGAAGTTAAAGGCTCAACAAGCAGAGGATATCTCCAAAAGAAATACAGAAGGAAAATCTGACAAGGAGATTCAAAGATTCTATCAATACCTGCTCACTCAGGTCAGTATTTTGGAAAGGTTTTCAAAAAATCTCTATCAGCAACTATCAGAAAGAGATGATGAGCTCAAAGACATACAAGGCAGAAAAGGCTCAATATAAAGAATGGACTATTAGTGAGCTCAAAGAGGAGTTAGAAAGAATTGAAAATATGAACAAAGACAAAGTGAAACACACTCCCCCTGTTTGGTCAAAGTACATGAAAAATGTACCAGATAAGGTGTTAAAGCTGAAGAGAATGAAATAAGAACTCATTACTGCTGATTTTGGGTCAAGGAATCAGGTGACAAGGTGGAAAGAGGGTAAAGTGTTGGCATCTTACGAAAAGCTGGAAGAACTAAGAAAGAAAAATACTAATGTTCCTCAAAAGCATGTTTACCCTGAAGCAGCGGTTCCAGCTAAGCCACAAAAGCTAAAAATCAGGAGATCCACTGCTCCAGCTGCTGCCATCCTTTATCAAACAAGGAAACAAAAGTAGATGGATGCAGAAACAGCAACAGATAAAGCAGCAGGGGATTACGTTGTAAAAGTAGGCCTTAAGCAGATGATAGCAAAAAAGATTGAATTGACACAAACTACAAGTACTGCTCAACCAGTCATTACCAGGCCACCATCTCCAAACTCATCATCAATAAAACCTCTCCCAAGAAACCCACTGGATTAAAAAATACTAAAGTGGAATTCTGACGAATAGACCCAGGTATTGACTTTGATCAAATCCAGTGGTGAAGTGAAGCAAATATCAAGGGAACAAGCACTGGGCCTAGGTGTTGAAGATGTGACAACCGGTGATTTACGGCTCCTAATTACATGATTAGCAAACATTAGGACAATAATAAATAGTGTTTAAGACGTAGATTAACTTAATTAGGCCTTTGGAGTGTCTAGGAACGTCTATATGACTTTACAGTGCGTGAACGGTGGTTTACAGAGAAACCTGTTAACCGTTAAACGGCAACTAATTGAAACCGAATAGAATACTGTCAACGCCGACAAGTACGAATCTTATACGAGTATTTTGTGTTTATAAAGTTAGTTTTACAAATTTATCGTGCTTCTGAACGACACAAAACGCAGACGTGAACGAAGAACGCGGAAACAGTAACGCACTGACAAACAATGATGAAACGGAAGCACCGGACTCGAATCTCGTCTCGATATTAATATATTTGGATGTATTTAGGTTCGTTTTAATTTTTATTATCCGTCGTTGAAAACGGATTAAAAACGACAAAACTGCGCAGATTACGCGATTTTAACGAGACCTACAAACGTACGCGATTAAAAACTAATACCGACACTATTTTATACTTTTAAATCAAAAAAAAATTATGCTTTACGACGTTACGAAGTGTTCGGGTTGCAAAAACGGGCCTTCAATAGCGCGATCGTGCCACTCGAAACGCAGGGACTGGGATTGTGGGCCTTGGGCCCAAGCCCAAGCCCACTAATAAAAAATCCTTGTATATAAGGGGTCTACCCCTTAATTATTGTTCATTTGAACAATCAGAGCCAAACACCCCCTTCGATCTCTCTCACTCTCTCTCGTGAACTCCTCACCGGCGAAAGGTCCAGCGACGAGGCCGGTGACCGGCGACGGCGGAGCAGCGGCGGCGCCGCCGCATGCGGCGGCGGCGCTGACATTTTCCGGCGACCCTTCTTTCGATCCGACACCCCATCCCCACTAAAACAAACTTTCCCGACACGATGGTGGTGACCGTTTTCGAAGATTCTGAGCCGTTTGGGCTCACGCGCAACTCTGACGAAGTTCCGGTCAAGAATCCGGCTAACACGTTTTAAATTTGTAACTCTGTGCATGCGTAGATCAGCTCACAAGGGGTGTTTCTGCACATTTTCAAGGAACTTTATATTCCGGCGACATTCTGGTAAGTTGAACCCGACTCGTTTTACTATTTTCTTTGATTTCTGAACGGAAACGAGTGTCGACCTTGCTTTTTTTCTTGTTTTCCGGTGACGGCGGAGAGCCGCTGGCAGCGACGGTAGGGCCGGTCGGCGGCGTGGCGGCGGACGGTGTCGCGGACAGCGGACCGACGTCCAGAGGCCCAGATGATGGCGGTGGTGGTTATCTTGTTCTAGAATCTGTTTTGGTTCGAGCTCCGGTTTGGGTTACATCTTGTGTTTCGGCTAAGCAGGTTCTCAAGTCTCGGGTTTCAGTCGAGTCTGGTTCGGGTCAGAAATAAAGTAGTTCGGGTTGACTCGGTCAAACCGAGTTAACTCGGTCAAACCGAGTTAACTCGGTCAAACCGAGTTAACTCGGTAACTCGGTTGTAACAACTCTCATCAAAAGTCCTAATAATTATTTTATTTGTCCAAAAGGAAACCCTAATTGAGAACCTCAAGTGATCCTGCATAAACCCTAAAATTTTCAGAATAATCGGAATCAGGATCAGGGCCCCTAAAACTCAGGGGGGGGGGGGGGGTAAAACCCTAGTTGATATTATTATAACAGTTTTACGTGTAAAACGAATTTGAGCGAATGACCAACTCACCTGAGCTACTGGGACACAGGGCTACCCTATGCTAGGGTGGCACCCCTCGCGCCACGTGACAGCCCCTCGCGCCACGCGAGGGGGCTGTTTTTCAGGTATAAATATAGGGGCTTGGGACTTGGTTTCATGCACTTTTTCGACGTAAAAACTCAAATTGTACGCTGAGATATTGTCCAATTACTACAAAAACACACACATAACACGAAATGTTGCCGTAATACAGGGTAATAACTCGATCGCTGCTACGATTCAATGTCCGATCGATTGAAACTATCCAATGGATGTTTAAGTGCTGCCCACATTAGGGTTATGCTTTGTCATTCGTCGTGAATTCGATGGATGTTTAAGTATCGCACTTTGTCATTCGTTGTGAGGGTTTAATCTCGTGAGTTCTCGTAAATGCTGTATTAGTTACTAACCTAGTTCGTGTGCATATTGTTTAAATTTAGGTTAAAAGGCTAATCAGTAGGCTAAACTCTGCCCGAATGAATCTGCAATGTGAGTCATTCTCTTTTTATCAAATATTTTACAATACTCCATTTTCAAATGTTATAATTACAGGGAGTAAGTCGTGGTTATCTTAATCACTGGCTAGTGGGGTATTGTGCACATTACTAATTTCTCACGGGTTAGGCTAATAAGCCCTAACATAGGTTAGGCTAATAAGCCCTAACAGTGATAATCATCACTACTTGGGTGACAGGACCCAATAGTGGTATGACCATCGTCACGCAATGTGACACGGCGCCAGATAAAAATAAGATAGAAACCATTGTAATCGCTCTTATGCTGTAATTGATAACTATGTGTCATTTTATCAAAATGAATGATTCACCAGTATTTCCCCGCTGACAAAATATTTTTAAAACATGTTTCAGGCGACCTGCTGTAAATCAAGGAAAAACGTGCTATGGAGCACTAACAAGATTGAAGAGGTGACTCAGTTAAAAATGAATAAACATGTTTTAATAAATCAGGGAATTTCCTAGTTAAATTCCTCTATTGTAAATTACGGGGTTTTATCCCAAATTATGAAATAAAATAATTGGGCATTTTGAGTTTTAAAAGATCCTATTAAAAATCTTCCGCTGTCGCATTATTGATACCACGGGTTCCTGTCCCGCGGCTCCTGACCGGGTCAAACCGGGGCTGGGGCCATGACATGAAAAGGTGGTATCAGAGCTACTGAAAGAGCCACTGATTTAAGCCTATTAAGTATTTTAAAATACTTAATTTTCCTGATTTTCATTTTGTGCTTAGATGTTTTATTAACTGACTACTTGTTAATTACAGTATGGGTAAGCAAAGAATCTCGAATATCTATCTTAAATTAGATAATTCCCCAAAAGAAAAGGGAAGCTCATCCCAATCAAATTCCTCAAGATACCCAATAGATATTGAGGAAGGAATATTTGTTTGAAAGACACAATATGAGCAACCACTTTCTCCTAATAAAAGAAGTTTAATTATTAGGAAAACTCAAGAGAAAATGAAGAGGTCACAACCAAAAGAAGTGAGGGTTAATCCGGAAACCCAGAAATTAGACAATAACCCACCATGGGAAGATAAGTTAGATGAAAAATGGGCATATCTCTATATGCTAGATACTGTAGCAGTAAATACAAATCTTTAAATAACCTGACTCAGTTTTAGTATCCTTATCACCTACAAGCCAGAAACTTTACCCAGTAAATAAATAAGTTTACAATAAACCCTAGTATGTTTTAATTTTTTTCAGTTATCCTTTGTATTTAAATTAGTCACGCGGTATGCAACAATACTTGAAGGTTATCTGTAAAAGTTTGTTATAAAATTTTAACTTAGCCTTTTGTGTGCATTTTGCATATATATAAAATAGCATGAATGAGTTATCTGAAGCCCTTCAGAATCTCAATCTTTATCCGGTGAAAATAGAAGTTTCTAAAGACTTTACTGGTTACATAGCCGATGTAGAAGAACCTATGGAATTTTGTGCTCCACCTCTGGAGAAACCCAACCCTAAGAAAAGGAGAAGATTCGTAGGCTGGAGGCGTGTACGCAGGAGGAAACCAGTAACTAGAAAGGTTCCCAAAATAGAGAATACCATAGATAAAGGGAAAGGAATTGAGATCGGGGAAGGATCTAGGCAAGTAAGAATGGAAATTGGGGAGAGTTCTAAACAAATTGAGGAATTGCCCTTACAGGAAGAGTTAGATCGCATATTGGAAAGCTGTGATATCATCAGACCTGTCAACACCAACCTTTACCCTTATCCTGCTGAAACTCAACTTCCTATAAATTTGGAACTAGCTATTCCAGACCCTTTGATCCACACGCAACCTCTAGGAATGAACGAGTGGTGGACTAATGACTGGCAGTTTCAAAACCTTCTTAATAATCCCTATACCTTTTTCCCTCAGTTCGACCCAGAACCTATACCAAACCCACCAATGAGCAATGAAAATTTAGCTGAACTCCGTCATTTTGGCGAGGAGCTGATAGGTGCAGGGAATAGGATTCGGGAAGTGGGAGAGCAAATCTCCTGGAAGTACGACGAGAGGGAACATCGTTACTGAAGCGCCAACTGATGAGGAATAGTGGGGTTGTGAGATTGTGATTGTATAATAATAATAATAGTAGCAAAATATAATCTTGTAAAATAACTACAAATAAAACTTTGTAAGATAATGATGTGTACTGATGCATATTATAAAATATAAAAATGGGAATCGAGAAATCAATAATGTTAACTATATATATGTATTGTGAAAATTATGTGATTATTTGTATATTGTTATTAATTATTTTATGCTAATAATTTATATATATTAATTAGCAGATGGAAAACGCTAATAATGAACCAGTTAACGAGATTAACCAATCTGAGCAACACCAGGAGGATCAATTTATGACTAGGCAAGATATAGAAAATATCGTTGCTCAAGGAATAGCCAATGCTATTCCAGCAATCCTTGCTGCTGCCCAGAAACCTGCTGAACCTCAACAAATCATTCCTAGTAAACGTACCCAAGAAGATAACTTCAGTAATAGTGTAAACGGAGAAGGCAACAACAACAATAACAATAACAATAATAATAATAATGTTCCGCAAGCCCCGATTCCTAAGAAAATGAAAGCTGCAACGCCTGGTTGTACTTACAAAGAATTTCTTGCCTGTAAACCAGATGAGTTTGCAGGTAACGAAGGGGCAACTGCAACACTGCGTTGGTTAGAGAAAACCGAGGCAGTAATTACCACAAGTAAATGTGCTGAAGAAGACCAGGTCATGTATGCGTCAAATCTTTTTATAAAAGGAGCTTTAGAATGGTGGAATACAGTTCTACAAGCTAAAGGAAGAACTGTGGCGTATGCTATGAAATGGGAAGAGTTTAAAAATCTTGTAGAAAGAAAATTCTGTCCCGAGTATGAAAAGGAACAAATGACAAATAAGTTCCTAAATCATCGAATGATTGGTGTAGATTGTCGAGGATATACTTCGACATTCTTCGAATATGCTAGAGTGGTACCAACCCTGGCTTCGCCAGAACCGGTACTTATTTCTCGCTATATTTGGGGATTGATTGGCGAAATCCGTAATATCGTTAAAGCTGCGAAACCTCGCACTATTGATGATGCGGTGGATTTAGCCAATACTCTGACTGACGAACTGGTACGGACACGAGAAGAAGATAGAAAGAGGGAAGTGGCCCAAAAGATTACCCAGGGATTTCGTATGGGTAGCCGTAACAATTTCAAGAGAAGAGGAACTGGACAATCTTCCACTGTTCCATTTTGCAATAGTTGCAAAAGAAAGCATTCTGGAAGATGCAAGGGATATTGCAATTTTTGCAAAATTCCAGGGCATCAGGAGGAAGATTGCAGGAAGAAGAAATTCACAGTTTGCTATAACTGTGGAGAAAATGAACATATTAGGCCAGACTGTCCAAAATTGGTCAAACCAGCTGACAACAAAGCCAAAACTGCAGAAGGAGTCACTAAGAAGAACGTAAGAGCCTTCCAACTAACTACTCAGGAAGCATAGCTAATTCCTGACGTGATAGCTGGTACGTTCCTAGTCCACAACGTCTATGCAAAAGTATTATTTGACTCTGGTGCAAACCAAAGTTTTATCAATACTTCATTCTGCCAAGCACTTAATTTACCTTTAACCAACCTTAGGCAGATTTTTACAGTCGAAACAGCCGATGGAAATTCTGTTAATATAGATAAGGTTTTGCAAAAAGGAAACATAGAACTTTTAGGTCATAAATTTCATGCAAACCTATTACCAATGAATTTAGCTGGGTTCGATGTTGTGTTAGGAATGGATTGGTTAGTAGCCAACCATGCTCGAATTCTATGTGATAAGAATTCCATAGAAATTCGTGCACCCATAGGAGAAGTAATCATGATTACAGGAGATAAACCGCGAAAATCCATGAAGTTCATTTCAGTAATGAAAGTTGCTAGTTATGAACGAAAGCAAGGAATAGTGTATATGATTTCGGTAATCATTAACACGAAAGGTAAAGAACTTAAGGAAATTCCTGTAGTTTCAGAATACCCAGATGTATTCCCAGAAGAACTACCTGGATTACCACCTGATAGGGAGGTAGAATTTAGGATTCATCTAATTCCTGGAACTACACCGATAGCCAAGGCACCTTATCGGTTAGCACCCACAGAAATGCTAGAATTAAAGAAACAATTAGATGAATTATTAAGTAAAGGATTCATACAACCTAGTTCATCCCCTTGGGGAGCACCAGTGTTGTTTGTGAAAAAGAAAGATGGGTCAATGAGAATGTGTATTGATTATAGAGAACTGAATAAGGTCACAATTAAGAATCAATACCCATTACCAAGGATCGATGATCTTTTCGATCAACTTCAAGGAGCTAGATACTTTTCTAAGATAGATTTACGCTCCGGATATCATCAGTTGAAGGTGCAAGAAGAAGACATACCTAAAACTGCTTTCAGATCTAGGTATGGTCATTACGAGTTTACAGTCATGCCCTTCGGACTAACGAATGCACCTGCAGCATTCATGGACTTGATGAATCGGATCTGTAAACCGTATTTGGATAAATTTGTAATTGTCTTCATAGATGATATACTGATTTATTCCAAAAATCAGGAGGAACATTGTCAGCACTTGCATGCACTCTTAACTTTGTTAAGAAAAGAAAAGCTTTACGCCAAATTCTCGAAATGTGAATTTTGGCTACAGGATGTGCAATTTTTAGGACACATGGTGAATCACGAAGGTATTCATGTAGATCCTGTTAAGATAGAAGCAATCACTAAATGGAAGGTTCCACAGTCAGCCATGGAAATTAGAAGCTTTCTAGGATTAGCTGGTTACTATAGACGATTTATTAAGGATTTTTCTAAAATAGCAGTGCCTTTAACTAAGCTAACCTGTAAAGCAACAAAATTTGAGTGGGGACCTGAACAAGATGAGGCTTTTAAGATTTTAAAGCAGAAACTAACAAATGCCTCAATCCTAGCCTTGCCAGAAGGAACAGAGGATTTTGAAGTATACTATGATGCTTCAAAATTAGGATTAGGATGTGTGCTAATGCAACGCAAGAAGGTAATTGCATATGCCTCAAGACAATTGAAGAAGCACGAAGAAAATTATACGAATCATGACTTAGAATTAGGAGCCATAATTTTTGCCCTTAAGATTTGGAGACACTATCTGTACGGAAGTAAGTTTACTGTCTATACAGATCATAAAAGCTTAAGGTATATATTTGGGCAAAAAGAATTAAACATGAGACAAAGGAGATGGATGGAAATACTAAGCGACTACGACTGTGATATTCAGTATCACGAAGGAAAGGCAAATGTAGTTGTAGATGCCTTAAGTCGTAAGTATCATGAGAAACAACGACGGGTTCGTGCTCTTAGATTAAATCTACAGTTAGATTTAAGGGAACAACTGAAAAACATTCAAGAGACAGCAATCAAGGATGATGCTGAAGGAATGAAAGGAAGAATAAAGGAATTAGAGCAAGGGAATGATGGAATTTGGAGATTTCATCAGAAAAGGATTTGGGTACCTAAGCAAGGAGAATTAAGAAATAAAATTCTAGAGGAAGCTCATAAATCTAGGTATACCATGCATCCATGAAACAATAAGATGTACCAAGATTTAAGAAATAATTTCTGGTGGATAGGAATGAAAAAGGACATAGCTAGATATGTTTCTAAGTGTCTTACTTGTTCACAAGTTAAGGCGGAACACCAGAAACCCTCAGGTCTACTACAACAATTAGAAATGCCAGTATGGAAATGGGAACTCATAACAATGGATTTTGTTACCAAGTTACCCAAAACCAGAAAAGGTAATGATGCGATTTGGGTAATTGTGGATCGATTAACCAAATCAGCTCATTTTCTACCTATGAAGGAAACCTTTAGCATGGAAAGGTGAGCCAAGTTGTATCAGATAGGGATAGTCGTATCTTTACATGTAGTTCCACTCTCCATTGTATCAGATAGGGATAGTCGTTTCACTTCCCATTTCTGGAAAAGTTTCCAAGAAGCAATGGGAACCCGACTAAATTTAAGTACAGCATATCATCCATAAACAGACGGGCAAAGTGAAAGGACGATACAAACCCTGGAAGACATGCTCCGGGCAAGTGTGATAGATTTTGGTGGAAACTGGGACGATCACCTACCATTAATTGAATTCTCCTATAACAATAGTTATCATTCAAGTATCGAAGCTGCCCCATTCGAAGCACTATATTGAAGAAAGTGCAGAACTCCCGTATGCTGGGCAGAAATAGGAGAAAGTCAATTATTAGGTCCTGAAATTGTGCAAGAAACTACCGACAAGATCACTCAAATCAAGGAAAGATTAAAGATGGCTCGAGATCGTTAGAAGAGTTATGCAGATAATCGTCGTAAGCCGTTAGAATTTCAAGTTGGAGACAAGGTATTATTAAAAGTTTCTCCTTGGAAAGGAGTAGTTCGATTCGGTAAGAAAAGAAAGTTAAGTCCAAGATACGTAGGACCATTTTCAGTGATCCAACGTATAGGACCAGTTGCTTATCTTTTACAACTACCAGAAGAATTAGCTGGAGTACATGATGTATTTCATGTATCCAACCTCAAGAAATGTCTATCTGACGAATCTCTGGTAGTACCTCTCAAAGATATAGAGGTAAATGAAAAGTTAAAATTTGTTGAGAAGCCACTACAAATAGAAGATAGAAAGGTCAAATTTCTTAAGCACAGACGCTTAGTGCTGGTCAAAGTCAAGTGGGATTCAAAGAGAGGACCTGAATACACTTGGGAGTTGGAATCAGAGATGAAGCGAAAGTATCCTCACTTATTCAATAAATCTCGAGGACGAGATTTTTATTCAGGTGGGGAGGATGTAACAACTCTCATCAAAAGTCCTAATAATTATTTTATTTGTCCAAAAGGAAACCCTAATTGAGAACCCCAAGTGATCCTGCATAAACCCGAAAATTTTCAGAATAATCGGAATCAGGATCAGGGCCCCTAAAACTCAGGGGGGGGGGTAAAACCCTAGTTGATATTATCATAACAGTTTTACGTGTAAAACGAATTTGAGCGAATGACCAACTCACCTGAGCTACTGGGACACGGGGCTACCCTATGCTAGGGTGGCACCCCTCGCGCCACGCGACAGCCCCTCGCGCCACGCGACAGCCCCTCGCGCCACGCGAGGGGGCTGTTTTTCAGGTATAAATATAGGGGCTTGGGACTTGGTTTCAGGCACTTGTTCGACGTAAAAACTCAAATTGTACGCTGAGATATTGTCCAATTACTACAAAAACACACACATAACACGAAACGCTGCCGCAATACAGGGTAATAACTCGATCGCTGCTACGATTCAATGTCCGATCGATTGAAACTATCCAATGGATGTTTAAGTGCTGCCCACATTAGGGTTATGCTTTGTCATTCGTCGTGAATTCGATGGATGTTTAAGTATCGCACTTTGTCATTCGTTGTGAGGGTTTAATCTCGTGAGTTATCATAAATGTTGTATTAGTTACTAACCTAGTTCGTGTGAATGTTGTTTAAATTTAGGTTAAAAGGCTAATCAGTAGGCTAAACTCTGCCCGAATAAATCTGCAATGTGAGTCATTCTCTTTTTATCAAATATTTTACAATACTCCATTTTCAAATGTTATAATTACAGGGAGTAAGTCGTGGTTATCTTAATCACTGGCTAGTGGGGTATTGTGCACATTACTAATTTCTCACGGGTTAGGCTAATAAGCCCGAACAGTGATAATCATCACTACTTGGGTGACAGGACCCAATAGTGGTATGACCATCGTCACGCAATATGACACGGCGCCAGATAAAAATAAGATAGAAGCCATTGTAATCGCTCTTATGCTGTAATTGATAACTATGTGTCATTTTATCAAAATGAATGATTCACCAGTATTTCCCCGCTGACAAAATATTTTTAAAACATGTTTCAGGCGACCTGCTGTAAATCAAGGAAAAACGTGCTATGGAGCACTAACAAGCTTGAAGAGGTGGCTCAGTTAAAAATGAATAAACATGTTTTAATAAATCAGGGAATTTCCTAGTTAAATTCCTCTATTGTAAATTACGGGGTTTTATCCCAAATTATGAAATAAAATAATTGGGCATTTTGAGTTTTAAAAGATCCTGTTAAAAATCGTCCGCTGTCGCATAACAGATACCACGTGTTCCTGCCCTGCGACTCATGACCGGGTAAAACCGGGGCTGGGGTCGTGACATCAGTCCACCGAGCCAACTCAGTTAATGGGTCAGACGGTTCGGGTCAGCTTATGAAGCGGGTCAGGTCGACTCTGTCAAACTGAGTCAACTCAGTCAACTCAGCGAGTCAACTCAGCCGGTCAACTCAGTTGACCCGGTTGACTCGGTCAACTCTGCATTTCGACGCGAAAGAATTGGTAAAGAATTTTAGTGGCGCAATTATTTATGTCATTTTACTAATTTTTACATTATTAACGTGAACGAGCTCGAACCGATTTAAAATAACGTTTAGTTTATACCTTGCCGTCTTATAAAAATTATGTATATATTGGTAATTGAATCTTGATTGAATTTTGATAAATAACGACAACTTGTGTTGTCGGGGGCGTCCAAAAACAGAGGAAACTCTGCCCGTTTTTCGAGAAAACCTGAAAACAAAATGTGTTATTATTGTAAAACGAGAACTATCTAAGTTAAACGACTTTTATGAGAGCAAACACAAAAGACTATACTTTCAACGACACTTTGCAACCTTCGAAAGCGACGATTCGAAACATTATTTGCAACAATAAATATAGTTCTTATATTTATTCTAAAATTTTGAAATCTCGACAATTCTTTTATAAAAATAAATATAAGTTATGTATTTATTTCAAATATCAAAATACGGATTCGTTTTATAATAATAAATATAGTTATATATTTAATTCCGTTATCAAACGACACGACGATGGTGTTAATAAAAAAAATATAGTTTATATATTTATTTGAAACATTCAACGACACGGATTCGTTTTATTAAAATAAATATGGCTTATATATTTATTTTAAAGATAGTACATCACGAGTTCTTTTATAAAATAGATATAGTTTATCTGTTTATTTCAGACTTCAAATAACTCGACGATTCTTTTACTAAATAAATATAACTTTTTATATTTATTTTATACGCCTAAACGGCGTACACATATCTTTCGACAAGTATCATACGGGACGCGATACATAATACGAGTCTGTTATATGTTATTTTCGCATAAATATTCTTTTATACACATACGACTTCACGAGATGGCTAACCCGGTCACAACAAAATATTTATGTATTTTTATATAAATATTTATTTATCTCTCGAAAACTAAGTTTTCCCAAGACTTGTTAATCCTTAACGACGTTATATGAACTAAACGAATGTAACTTAATCATTTTCACTAAGATAACAACTTACCGTCGAATCGTTCGATTAACGATTCGGTAGAGCTCGGTGACACGTAGTTTAGTTACCGTGTTTATTTAGAGACTTATAAGATATTCCGTGTTAGGAATATTGTAGAATGCACGCTAGCGAGTCACGTCTTGGAAACGACATCACGGAATCATAACTAGCTAATTTCGCACATGGAAATCCAGGTGAGTTCATAACCCCACATTTTTACGGTTTTACATTTTTATAAATGTTTTTGGGGTGGAAAGATATGCACGTTTTTCAGAAATATACAAAGTTTTCGATGAACAAAAATTGCGTATTTTAGACAAAGCACGTTTTTACAAGAACATACGAGGTTTTTGAATAAACGAAAACTCATATTTCTAAATCATGTTACGAATGGATTTCAAGGAACGCAAATGGTTTACGAATGATTCATACTAAAGATACCGGTTTTATAAAACAAATGCGTATTTTTGAAACGTGAATGATTTTCATGATTAGGAACGGGATCGTCCTAGTTATAATAATGGGACTGGGTTGGTATGCGTTTGAAGAACGGGACACCCAGTGAGTTCATGTTACCAAATGTTTACAGACAATTACAAATGGTATGGTTAGCTAAGGAAAATACTGTTAGATCATGTGAATGGGTAGGCGCACTCTTAAGACCGTTAATCCTCGTGTTAGGACCGAGGGACATGAGTGATAGATCTATTTGGGTGTAGCGAGCCCACACCCATGTGGACCAGGGTTTTGGCCCATGAGGTGACTATGTCTTACAGCCGGAGGCCCGGTACCAAATTTGCTAGGTTTGAGCCTTCCTACGTTGTTTCACACATGTTAATGTATTAGCTACACATTAATTGATATGTTCCTTGTTTGCTTTCATACCGGGGTTTTACAAATTACATACCATGTGTCACACCCCAACCGATGGCGGAATCATCGGGGCATGGCACTGAGCGAAACAAATTGTCCAGAAGTTTCCATAACATTTATCATTACTATTCAATTTAAAATAACATGTCCCATATGGATGAGCACGGTACCGGTCCGGTACCGAAAAACGGGGAAAAGTGGTACCGGTACTGGTACCGAATACACCGGTTCGGTACCGGTACCGGTACTTACCGGTGTTTTACCCGTAAATACCGGTACCGAAAAACGGAGAAAATAGGAACCGGTACCGAATATACCCGGTACGGTTCGGTACCGGTACCCGGTACCAAATGCTCATCCCTAATGTCCCATAACATGCCTCAAACAGTAAACAAATTATTACAGATAAAATCTAGGCAAATAATTCTGTTCTGACAACTCAGATTTTCAAAATAGAGCAATTGTTTATCTGCTTCTAGAGACCCTTGATTCATTTACTACAGACAACTATTTGTTGGGCTCTAAAGCTTTATTCTAGCTTCGACTTCCTATCATGTGTGCATCCTAAGCACCTGTCACATACGTTAAAATAAAGTCAATACATAGAATGTAAAGGTGAGCATACAAGTTTGATAATAGCATATAAAGTTCGAATTCGTTTACGCATAACCAGCACGTACACATAGTGAAATGAAGCACGTTAGTTATCGACATAGATCCATCGATACCAATGACTGCGGGTTGACTGCCCGGGGCAGTTCGTAATACATGATTACCACTGTAATCCATGCAAGTAATTGTCCTTAACAACCCCTGTATGAACGGGTGCTGAGTCCAAACTATAGTACTATCGTTGCTAAGGCAGGTAGACAGCATTCCATGTGTAAACATAACAAACAAGCATTCATAAGCCACGTATAACATGCATTAACGGTTAGCGTTCAAATAGTATTGAGTAGTGTGTTTGATGTGATTTGAATAGTTGTAACGTATGTAACACCCAAAAGTGCTAAAAGCAAAAAAGGTTCGAGTATACTCACAGCGGTTGATGGAATGAAGGGAGCGCTTAGCGTGTAGGGTTAAACTGAATAGTTATATAGCATAACGATAAGTGACACGTAAAACGATATCGAGTGTGAATGGGTCGGATAGCAGTTCGGTCGGATGGTAATCCGATCGGACGGATTGTTGTGCGGATGACAATCCGTTCAGATGGTCATCCGGTCGGATGGTAGTCCAGTCGGATGACTATTCGAGTGGATTGTTTCTTCCTATGATAAGAATGTGTTTGTGTATGATGGCTTGTCTTTTGAAGTTTTCGTTGTAGCATTTTGAAAATATTTAAGTATCTCTATCTTTCAAGTCGGTCGATCGGACGGCCAATCGTGCGGATGACAATCCGTTCGGATGATCATCCGGTCGGACGGTAGTCTGGTCGGACGGTGACTCTAGTGATGAGGTTACTTAGTGGAAACAAATTCACAACAGAAGAGTCACTCGGTCGGATATCCATACGACCGGGTGGCAACCCTGTTAATGAACATGTTGAAAATTGTTTAAGTCTTTAAAGTCCTAGTATCTCATGATCCGAAGATTAATCCGGTCGGATGGTAGTCCGATCGGATGGCAATTCGTTCGATACCCAAACTTCAGATAAAGTTGATTAGGTGTGGGACCCAAGGTGTTATCCGTTCGGACAACAATCTGTTCGGGTAGCCTATCCGCTCGGACAGCAGTCCGGTCGGACATCATTCCGTTCTGATTGTTCCGTTCGTCTTACACTTTGTCGTTTTGGTCGTTTGTCGTTTTATCGAGACGTTTTGACAACGTGTTATCCAACAGAATCCCATCTCGATCCAAGTAACCTGATCGACCAGGAATCACCCTAGTTCGGCTAGTTAACCGGTTCAAGACGGTTATTCTCGTTTAACCCGAAATCGGTGGTCTCATGGGTAGAATCCGGATCTTGAGCTAGCACAACACTAATAATGAGTAGAGGACTAGATCAGGGTCGGATCCTATCGGTTTTGAGTGTAAAAGAGTTGAAAGGAAGTTAGAAACCATCTTTCAATCCTTTTTCACTTAGATCTACGCGAGATATTTGTGTATTTGTGTGGAAATCTACCAGATCTAAGTTGTTCTTGGTGGATTGAGGCCAAAACAAGAAGTTCTTCAAGAACACATGATGACATCATCCTAGAACACCTCAAATCTAGTGATTTTACGGTTAAAAGGTAAGATTCAAAAGATAGAAAGGTGTAGGAGTGCGTGTAGATCAAGAAAGTACAAGATTTAGGGCGAGATCTTACCTGGATTGAGAGAAATCGAAGAAAAGGTGGGGAGCACGAACGGTTCGGACAGAGGATTTCCAAAAATGGAAATGATGACAATGACAGGGGTATTTATAGGATTCCAAAAGAGGAAAGTGTGGGTCGGTCGGATGGCATCCCGCCCGGATGACTGTCCAGTCGGATATCATCTCGGTCGGATGACGACCTGTCACCACACGCAAGTGGCAGCCCGGTCGGATGGCACTTTGTTCGAGTGTTTGGCGCAACGATTTTCGCTGTTTCGATTTCGGTTGCGAGCGATTCGATGCGATAGATTTTCCTAGTCAAATTACTTTTAGTCCCAACTACTATATCCATCATAGTTCGATTTCGATTGGGTTCGATTGCGTTTCGAGTTCAAATGCGATTCCACACATAACATAAATGAACATGCACAAGTAACACATAAGGCACACACACGTATAACAATAATTAAAATACGTAGTTTGAGTTGCGATTATGAAGTCGATTCGATTAGCATAGCTTGATTATCGTTTAGCTTTATCGCATTGTTACTTCCTATAGTTCACAGTCGTAAGTCGAATAGTTTGCGAGTAACATGCGTCGATTATTGTAATTATTAACACTTACTCCACATAATACAACTAAAATAAACATCCAACGAATTCTACTACAAGCCAAGTTGCGTGAAATTGGTCGTTGACTTTGACCTTGATTTTGACTTTGACTTTGACTTTCGAAAACACGGGGTGTTACAGCCTCCCCTTGTTTAGGGAATTTCGTCCCGAAATTAGGCTGAAAGTTGTATACCACCGTGAATCACTTTTCTCTCTCTAGACTTTCTCTTTAAATAACTGCGGGTACTTCGCCTTCATGTCGCTTTCGAGTTCCCAAGTGAACTCTGTGCCTCGTTTGCCTTCCCATCGGACTTTCACAATAGGAATGCGCGAGCGTCTGAGTTGCTTGGTTTAGCGGTCCCTGATTTCGACAGGCTTTTCCACGAAGTGTAGTGTTTCGTTTACTTGAAGGTCATCGAGAGGTACAATTAGATCATGCTCAGCCAGGCACTTTCGGAGGTTCGAAACGTGGAAAGTCGGGTGGATGTTACTAAGTTCTTCCGGTAGTTCGAGTCTGTAGGCGACTTTTCCGATCCTTTCCAGAATCTTAAAAGGTCCAACATATAGAGGCGCGAGCTTTCCTTTCTTGCCGAATCGGACCACACCCTTCCAAGGTGATACCTTTAGGAGTACGTAGTCACCAACGTCAAATTCAAGGGGCTTGCGTCGTCTATCGGCCTAACTTTTCTGTCGATTCCGAGCTTTTGTTAGATTGTCTCGAATTTGGAAAATTTTGTATGTCGTTTCTTGCAGTAGCTCGGGACCGGTTAATTGCGAATGACCGATCTCGTGCCACACAATAGGCGATCGACATCTTCTTCCGTATAAAGCCTCGAATGGTGCCATTTGAATGCTGGAATGATAACTGTTGCTATACGAGAATTCGACTAATGGCAGGTATTTATCCCAATTACCACCGAAGTCTATGACACACGAACGGAGCATGTCTTCAAGAGTACGAATCGTTCTTTCAGTCTGACCATCGGTTTGAGGGTGGAAAGCGGTACTTAGATTAAGAGATGTACCGAGTGCCGTTTGAAACGTTTCCCACAGTCGCAAGGTAAACCGAGCTTCACGATCAGAGATGATGTCATGAGGCGTACCATGATTACAAATGATCTCGTCGGTGTAGATTCGGGCTAATCGTTCTACCTTGTAGTCCTCCCGTATTGGCAAAAAGTGAGCAGATTTAGTCAAACGGTCAACCACAACCCAAATGCTGTCGTGACCTGATGACGTATGCGGTAGCTTGGTTATGAAGTCCATAGCTATACTCTCCCACTTCCACATAGGGATTGGTGGTTGTTCGAGCAAGCCAGAGGGTCTTTGATGTTCAGCCTTGACTCTTGCACATGTCAGGCATTTTCCAACGTAGAGGGCAATATCCCTTTTCATGCCGGGCCACCAGTACTTGTAGCGAAGGTCCTGGTACATTTTGTCGGCCCCGGGATTAATAGAATACCGGCATTTGTGGGCTTCGTCCATCAAGATTTGTCATAAATTGGTTCGTTTGAGAATCCAAATTCGGTCCAGAAAGTGGAATATCCCATTCGATTTGCTCACAAGCTGGGCTCCATCGTGGTAGATTCTTTCCTTCTTCAGAGTGCGTTCGTTAAAACACGCATGCTGAGCTTCGCGAATGAGGGTTTCGAGATCGTGTTGGGCTTGAACATTACGAGTGCTAAGCAGATAACTCCGCCTGCTAAGTGCGTCGGCGACAACGTTTGCTTTGCCTGGGTGATAACGAATCTCACAGTCGTAATCGTTGAGAAGTTCTAACCATCGGCGTTGACGCATATTAAATTCCTTCTGATTAAAGATATGTTGTAGGCTCCTATGATCGGTGAAGATCGTACACTTGGTACCGTACAGGTAGTGTCGCCAAATCTTTAACGCAAAAACAACTGCGCCTAGCTCGAGATCATGGGTTGTATAGTTCTTCTCGTGGATTTTGAGCTGACGAGATGCGTAAGCTATAACCTTATCTCGTTGCATGAGAACACAACCAAGACCAAGGTTGGAAGCATCACAGTAGACAATGAAATCGTCGTTTCCGTCGGGCAATGTAAGAACAGGAGCATTGCAAAGCTTATGCTTGAGGGTTCGAAAGGCAGACTCTTGTTCAGTTCCCCAAACAAAAGGCTTGTCTTTATGCGTGAGAGCGGTAAGTGGTACAGTGATCTTTGAGAATCCTTCGATAAATCGTCGATACTAGCCCACCAGTCCGAGAAAAGAACGAACTTCAGACGGGTTCTTAGGCGTAATCCAACTCTTAACAGCTTCAATTTTCGCAGGATCGACGTGGATACCTTGACTATTAACAATGTGACCCAGGAACTGAACTTCCTCCAACCAGAATTCACACTTGGAGAACTTGGCATAGAGTTGGTTCCCCTGGAGTAGATCGAGAACCAGACGTAGATGTTGCGCGTGTTCGGTTTTCGATTTGGAATAGATCAAGACGTCGTCGATGAATACAATGACGAAACGGTCGAGATATGGTTTAAACACGCGATTCATCAGATCCATAAAAACCGCTGGTGCGTTAATTAAACCAAAAAGCATAACAACGAATTCGTAGTGGCCGTATCGAGTGCGAAACGCGGTTTTGGGTATATCCTCTTCTTGAATGCGTAGTTGGTGATAGCCTGAGCGTAGATCGATCTTTGAGAAGCATGTAGCACCTTGTAGCTGATCAAACAAACCATCGATGCGAGGTAGGGGATAGAGGTTTTTGATAGTTAGCTTGTTCAATTCCCGATAGTCGATACACATCCTGAACGACCCATCCTTCTTTTTGACGAAAAGGACTGGCGCGCCCCAAGGAGAGGTGCTCGGGCGAATGAAGCCTTTCTCAAGTAATTCCTGGAGTTGGTTTGAGAGTTCGCGCATTTCTGACGGTGCGAGTCGGTACGGAGCTTTGGCAATAGGGTTGGCTCCAGGGATGAGGTCGATACGAAAGTCGATGTCACGGCTTGGTGGTAGACCGGGAAGATCCTCTGGAAAAATGTTAGGAAATTCTCGAACAACAGGAACGTCTTTCACTTCCTTCTTCTCTTTCTTTTCCTTCTCTGCTACTACTGTGTTAGCCAAGAAAGCTCTATATTCCTTGCGGAGATACTTGCTAGCTTGGATGCATGACATAAGCTTGAGACCTTTCGAAGCGGTTTCACCATAGACACACAATAAGTCACCATTCGCGAGCGAGAATCGAATCATCTTGTCGAAGCACACAACTTCAGCATGGTTTTCGCGAAGAAAGTCCATGCCTACTATGACATCAAAGCTTCCGAGTTGCATCGGAATAAGGTCGATTGGGAAAATGTGATTGTTGAGCTCAAGAGTACAATCACGAAGGACAGAATTAACGGCGACGGTTCTTCCGGTAGCGACTTCAACATCAAACGTCGAGGAGAGTCGGGAGCGTTTACGACTAAGGAGCTTCTCAAATTCGAACGACACAAAGCAATTATCGGCTCCAGTATCAAATAAACACGAAGCATAAATACCATTTACAAGGAACGTACCATTGACCACGTTGTTGTCGGCCTGGGCTTGACGCACGTTGATGTTGAAAGTTCGTGCTCGTGCTGCTTGTTGTTGCTGTTGTTGCTGTTGCTGAGGATGCTGATGCTGGGGCTCTTGTTTCACAACCCTGTTTGGGCACATGTTGGCGAAATGGTTAGGATCGCCACATGCGAAGCAGGCTCTGGCGTTGACCGCGGGTGCCGGAGGAGCTTGTTGACCCTGAGGGGCAGTGAGTAGAGCTTGATGAGCAGGAGTTTGTCGAGCACGGCAGCTGGTAGTGAAATGGCCGTACATATTGCAATGAGCACAAAAAGGGCAAGCAATGGTAGTCGGGTGGTGGTAGGTACATGTAGGGCAGAGCGGGTGTGGCCCAGTGTATGCACGCTTAGCAGGCGGTGCATTTGCCACAGGCACCGCTACTTGACGCTGTTGGGCAGGTACATCTTGTATCGCTGCAGCAGTGATTGCACAGTTCTTGTTGCTGGAGCTGTTCTTTCTCTTGTTCTTCCTCTTGTTGCTCGATGAGGTGGTGGTTTTAGCAGTTGGTGCGGCGGTGGCAGCTTGATGCAGGTGCTTTGAAGTTTTATCCCAGACACCAGCCTTGACCCGTTTGTCGTTGATTTCAGCGCCCAGTAGATAAGTCTCTTCGATCGTTGTAGTCTTAGCCGCTTGCACGAAATCGGAAACACAGTCAGGCAGGGCTCGGATATACTTCTTGATTTCCATATCTGGAGTCTTGACCTGATCGGGACAAATGATGTTGAGCTGTTTGAAGCGAGCAGTGAGTGCAACATTTTCACCATCATTTTGCTGTATGTGCCAAAATTCATCCTCTAGCTTCTGACGTTCATGAGGAGGACAAAATTCTTCCAGCATGACTTCATTGAGTTCGTCCCACGACAGACCGTAGGCTGCATCGTTCCCTCGCTTGTTCCTCTCGGCCGTCCACCAGTCTAGAGCACGGAGGTCATCAGGGCAACCACTCTGTCGTAGAGTGACCTCAATGGAGTCAAACCATTGGAATAGTGCAGTAGGACCTCCTTCGCCAGTGAATTCTTTTGGCCCACACGACTTGAATTGCTTGAAATTGAAGGCTTTTGTGGCAACTTTAGGAGCTTCGGTCCTCGACTCCTCAGACGACTTGCGGACGTTCTCGTAGACATCACTCACAGCCTTTGCTACACTTTTAGCGATGATGGCAGCAAGGCGTTGTCTCTCTTTTCTTGACGAGAAAGTAAGGGATGACGGGATCCAGATGTCATTGTCTGCAACAGACATCGTCACAGGACTCAACACATTGTATTCGAATCTTACCTCACACGTTTACTACTTACTAAAGCTCAGGAACACGCATAATCATGTAAACACATAGACACATAACCATGTAGAATACGGAACCACATAATCACATAAACACATAAGCACGTAGAGCACAGAATCACATAACCACATACACATGTAATCACAGAGGCGGTTAGAATACAGAAACCTATCATTTAAAGTCTGCGATTTGTTCGAATATCACGGTCCCGTCTAGTATACCGATTACCGTAGTATAAGCGTATATCGTAGCATAAGGTCGTCCACAATTCAACGATTTGCTAACGTTTGGAGATAGAAATACAGTGCGGGTCGTATGCGTTGATCGAAGTGAAACAAAAATCGGGTAAACCTCCAAAATTTAAACAGATAAACACATATATAAGCACATAAAATCAACGAAACATCAGAACTGGCGGTCGTAAGCTCAAAATCGAAACACATAGAAATCGAGAAATAGATTGTCTGCGACTAGTAGACTTCGACTACCCAAAGTGATTCGACTATTCGCAAGGATCCGTTGTGCACATTTACCTTCAGGACTATGCCTTGGCCTCAATTCTTGGGCGTTTGGCACACATCCCGTTAGTTATATTGTGACTTCAGGTCGTTGGAGTCCGTCGAGACTTTGGTGAGAGTTTGTAAAACGAGCGGAGCAAGTCGTCAAGGTTAGGGTCTCACCCCTGGCTTAACAACTTCGCTCCTGTTTCGATAAAATAGAGGAGATTATTCATCAAAATACGGATTTCACTCTTGATTTGGCATAATTCCCCTCGTGTATAGATAAAATGCGAGTCGATTAAGCAACTTTAGTCGAGAGTTTGCGGTTTTCACACCTAATCTCGACTTAATTGCTTATTTATGGTTGAAAATTCGAGTGCAGTGATAGTGTAGCGTGCGCGAGAATAACGAGAAAATAGTAGTAAACTTATGAAAAATCCCTAACGGACATGCATAAGTTGGTCTGTTGGTTCCTAACTATAGACTAGGTATCTAAGATATCGACCCGGACTAGGTCGACTCTTGCCTAATTCCCTATAGTTATGGCTCTGATACCAATCTGTCACACCCCAACCGATGGCGGAATCATCGGGGCATGGCACTGAGCGAAACAGATTGTCCAGAAGTTTCCATAACAATTATCATTACTATTCAATTTAAAATAACATGTCCCATACCATGCCTCAAACAGTAAACAAATTATTACAGATAAAATCTAGGCAAATAATTCTGTTCCGACAACTCAGATTTTCAAAATAGAGCAATTGTTTATCTGCTTCTAGAGACTCGTGATTCATTTACTACAGACAACTATTTGTTAGGCTCTAAAGCTTTATTCTAGCTTCGACTTCCTATCATGTGTGCATCCTAAGCACCTGTCACATACGTTAAAATAAAGTCAATACATAGAATGTAAAGGTGAGCATACAAGTATGATAATATCATATAAAGTTCGAATTCGTTTACGCATAACCAGCACGTACACATAGTGAAATGAAGCACGTTAGTTATCGACATAGATCCATCGATACCAATGACTGCGGGTTGACTGCCCGGGGCAGTTCGCAATACATGATTACCACTGTAATCCATGCAAGTAATTGTCCTTAACAACCCCCGTGTGAACGGGTGCTGAGTCCAAACTATAGTACTATCGTTGCTAAGGCAGGTAGACAACATTCCATGTGTAAACATAACAAACAAGCATTCATAAGCCACGTATAACATGCATTAACGGTTAGCGTTCAAATAGTATTGAGTAGTGTGTTTGATGTGATTTGAATAGTTGTAACGTATGTAACACCCAAAAGTGCTAAAAGCAAAAAGGGTTTGAGTATACTCACAGCGGTTGATGGATTGAAGGGAGCGCTTAGCGAGTAGGGTTAGCCTGAATAGTTATATAGCATAACGATAAGTGACACGTAAAACGATATCGAGTGTGAATGGGTCGGATAGCAGTTCAGTCGGATGGTAATCCGATCGGACGGCTTGTTGTGCGGATGACAATCCGTTCGGATGGTCATCCGGTCGGATGGTAGTCCAGTCGGATGACTATTCGAGTGGATTGTTTCTTCCTATGATAAGAATGTGTTTGTGTATGATGGCTTGTCTTTTGAAGTTTTCGTTGTAGCATTTTGAAAATATTGAAGTATCTCTATCTTTCAAGTCGGTCGATCGGACGACCAATCTTGCGGATGACAATCCATTTGGATGATCATCCGGTCGGACGGCGACTCTAGTGATGAGGTTACTTAGTGGAAACAAATTCACAGTAGAAGAGTCACTCGGTCGGATGTCCATACGACCGGGTGGCAACCCTGTTAATGAACATGTTGAAAATTGTTTAAGTCTTTAAAGTCCTAGTATCTCATGATCCGAAGAGTAATCCGGTCGGATGGTATTCCGATCGGATGGCAATTCGTTCGATACCCAAACTTCAGATAAAGTTGATTAGGTGTGGGACCCAAGGTGTTATCCGTTCGGACAACAATCCGTTCGGGTAGCCTATCCGCTCGGACAGCATTCCGTTCCGATTGTTCCGTTCGTCTTACACTTGGTCGTTTTGGTCGTTTGTCGTTTTATCGAGACGTTTTGACAACGTGTTATCCAACAGAATCCCATCTCGATCCAAGTAACCTGATAGACCAGGAATCACCCTAGTTCGGCCAGTTAACCGGTTCAAGACGGTTATTCTCGTTTGATCCGAATTCGGTGGTCTCGTGGGTAGAATCTGAATCTTGAGCTAGCACAACACTAATAATGAGTAGAGGACTAGATCAGGGTCGGATCCTATCGGTTTTGAGTATAAAAGAGTTGAAAGGAAGTTAGAAACCATCTTTCAATCCTTTTCACTTAGATCTACGCGAGATCTTTGTGTATTTGTGTGGAAATCTACCAGATCTAAGTTGCTCTTGGTGGATTGAGGCCAAAACAAGAAGTTCTTCTAGAACTCATGATGACATCATCCTAGAACACCTCAAATCTAGTGATTTTATGGTTAAAAGTTAAGATTCAAAAGATAGAAAGGTGTAGGAGTGCGTGTACATCAAGAAAGTACAAGATTTAGGGCGAGATCTTACCTAGATTGAGAGAAATCGAAGAAAAGGTGGGGAGCACGAACGGTTTGGACAGAGGATTTCCAAAAGTGGAAATGATGACAATGACAGGGGTATTTATAGGATTCCAAAAGAGGAAAGTGTGGGTCGGTCGGATGGCATCTCACCCGGATGACTGTCCGGTCGAATGTCATCTCGGTCGGATGACGACCTGTCACCACACGCAAGTGGCAGCCCGGTCGGATGGCAATCCGGCCGGATGGCACTTGGTTCGAGTGTTTGGCGTGACGATTTTCGCTGTTTCGATTTCGGTTGCGAGCGATTCGATGCGATAGATTTTCCTAGTCAAATTACTTTTAGTCCCAACTACTATATCCATCATAGTTCGATTTTGATTGGGTTCGATTGCGTTTCAAGTTCGACTGCGATTCCACACATAACATAAATGAACATGCACAAGTAACACATAAGGCACACACACACACGTATAACAATAATTAAAATACGTTGTTCGAGTTGCGATTATGAAGTCGATTTGATTAGCATAGCTTGATTATCGTTTAGCTTTATCGCATTGTTACTTCCTATAGTTCACAGTCGTAAGTCGAATAGTTTGCGAGTAACATACGTCGATTATTGTCATTATTAACACTTACTCCACATAATACAACTAAAATAAACATCCAACGAATTCTACTACAAGCCAAGTTGCGCGAAATCGGTCGTTGACTTTGACCTTGATTTTGACTTTGACTTTCGAAAACACGGGGTGTTACACCATGTTTTATACAAATTCAAAGCATAGGATTATGCGGGCATGAAGTCAAAGTCAGGGTGGGCATTGACGGTTATACAAACTTTACAAATACAAGAGTCTACAAATACATGGTTCTACGAATATAATGCATTACAAATACAAAGTTTCCATATAACTTGACAAGAAAATGATTTTTAAATTCGTTTTCTCAATAATATTTCACAAACCGGATTTTTCAAAAAGATTTATTTCAAATCTTTTCCAAAACAAACTATGAACTCGCTCAACTTTATGTTGACTTTTTCGCATGTTTCTTTCTCAGGTTACTTTTCAAAGTTATGGCACGGTTGGAATAGGAGAACCATTGGAGATACAAGTACTTAGTGGGTGTTCAATTTTTAGAAGTCTTAGCTTATTTGCTTCCGCTGTGCAATGAAGATATCAGTCCAGTCACGCCAATGCTCTGATTTTTCGGGGTGTGACAGAAGATCTGCAAGATCTCCTTGATCTTACACTGTGCAGGGATGAGGATGATACAGATTCGTTGGACTTTGAATTACAATTCAAAGGTCAAGTCAGGGAATTATTGATGAGACAATAAAGATCCACAATAATGAAGGGTTTTGGCATCATCTATTCCAGGGGGAGATTGTTGGGATTGAACCCTACAGAGGAATAGTTGATTAAAGCCAAAACTGGATCAGAGCAGTGGATCCAGAATAAGCAGATGTTTGTATTCAATATTTCCCCTTGACAGTGGCTCCAACATCTGATATACTTCAAGTACTGCTCTTCTCAACAACTGTTGATCCTGTAAACAACTGTTGATCCTGTAAACAACTGTTAAGTCAAAGCACTGATGAAGCATAAAGATTGAAGCTCAAACTACTGATGGTGAGTACAAATTATTCGCTCGAGCTCGGGCAAAATATCATGTTCTGATATCGGATAGTATAACTATGAATTTTTTGATGGTGATGTTGTATGTTTTTTTTTTTAAATTATTAACTTGATGGTTTTTTGCTATGTATGGCTAACATGATAAAACACTGTTATTAGCACTTTATGTTTTATATATAGATGATATGATGTTTCTTTTTGCTAATAGTAACTGCAATTAGTAGAAACTTTGTTTATTAATTGCAAATGTGACATTCTTTTGCATTTATGGGTTAATGAATTCAGAATAATGGATAGATATATATGACTGTATTTGGCATGATGATGTTGTGTTTCATGTTGTAAAAACCAAGGAATTGTCAGATAATAGATTGACTATTGGTCAACATCTGCTTGACTTTTGGTCAACATCGGTTTGAATTTTGGTCAACATCTTATTTTGTAAAGAAGTACAAAAATAAACATTTTTACAAAATCCCAAATCACCCTATCATGTAAGTGCATTGAAGTAAAAGTGGAAATTATATTATTCATGTGGTCCTGTTGTGCTTTTGTTTGACCTATAATATGGGTTCATGATCTAATCCGGTGATTAGAAGACATTGTTGTTGCTTCGAATGAGATGGTTGATGTAATGTGGTCGTATTAATAACAAATAGTAATTAATATAACTAAGTTTCCCGAGCCCGGGAAGCAATCCCGGGTAAAAACCTAGTTTATAATATAAACATGAGGTCACCTAAGAAAATATTGTTTTCATATACTTCATTTTTTTTTCCTACGGGGACATTGACATCAATTTCATAATTATCCATGTATACTTCTTTTGGTTTCCTCTTCATACATCGTTAAAATTTTACAATTTTACTGTCACGGCCCCCGACCCGGTTTGACCCGTTTCAGGGGCAGCGGGACAGAAAATCCCGTGGTAATTATTTAACAGCGGAAGTTTTCTTCAGGATCTTTTAAAACTGAAATATTTCCCGATTATTTTATTTCACAACTCGGGATAAAACCCCGGTAATTTACAATCATAAGATTTCTCGGAGAAATCTTTTATTTTACAAAACATGTTTCTTTATTTTATTCTGAGCCACTTCCTTAAGCTTGTAGTGCGTCTCGGCACTTTTCCTGGATCACAATAGATCACCTGAAACATGTTTGAAAAAGGTTTTGTCAGCGGGAAATACTGAGTGAATCATTCTTTTATGAAAACGACTCTTTTGTCATAATTTACAGTATTAAGAGAGATTACAATGTTTATTTCAACCAAATACCCACAGTATTTGTCACTCGACCGGATCTGTGACTATGGTCATACCACTATTGAGTCCGTTCACCCAATAGTGACGAATATCACTACTTAGGTTCGCCCACCTAAAGTGATAAAACAACAGTAATGTGCACAATACCCCACATACCGGCTGTAATTTGGTGACTACATATACTTAATCACTGTAATTATAATCTTGAAAATAAACATACTTTTGTAAACCAATTTGATAAAAAGAGAATGACTCACATTGCAGATTTAATTTGAGCAGAGCCTAGCCTACTGATTAGCCATTTAACCGAAATTAATAACAGGCACACAATTCAGTTAGTAACTTAATATAACATTTACGATAACCCACGAAATTAAACCTTCACATCGAATGACAAAGTGCGATACTTAAACATCCATTGAATTAACAACGAATGACAAGGCATAAACCCTAATGTGGGTAGCACTTAAACATCCATTGGATAGTTTAATCGATCGGACATTGAATCGTAGCAGCGATCGAGTTATTACCCTGTATTGCGGCGGCGATTAGTGATCCGTGTGTGTTTTGATAGTATTCAGAACGAAACTCAGTGCCTGTAGCGAAATCTTACGTCGTTTCAGTACCAAAAATCAAGTCCCAATGTCTGCTATTTTGTAACACCTCGAAAATTTACGTCCTATAATGTGTTGACACGTGTCATAACCTTTGAACGTGTGAAAGAATACTTTCGAGGGAGTAAAGTTGACAAACAATGAAACTATGTAAATATAAGGGTTCAAAGTGTCAACAATGAATAAATATACTTTACAATAACCCTACATGATGTTTATAACCTTAAACGAATAAATCATGGATCATACGTAGCTAATTGTGAAAGAAAGTGAGAAATTACAAACTACAGGGGTTAAATGTGTCAACATGTTTAAGATATACTTCTGAGTGACCTTTTAGCAAACCCGAAGCTTTGTAACGGTTAATTATGCTCATGAGAATATGTGATAGAAATTTCACAAAGTTTCGTTAACGTATGAGAAAGTTATGATAAAATTCGTGTGTGAGGGTTAGAATCGTCAACATTGAAAATTAGGGCTTTTCGGGTGATCACAAAGTTACCCGAGGACTTGACAAAGATGGTATAAGTCTTAAAGCCCCTAAATGTCAATATTAAAGGCTTAGAATGCAAGAATTGAAGCGAAAGCGACGTTTAGGAGGACCGGGGACCAAAAATGCAATAAAAGGAAAATTGGTAACCTGAGCCGGAAGTCTAAGGCGGGCTGCGTAAGATCATGAAGATCTTTACGCGGGCCGTGTGCGATACACAGATGCAGAAACTAACAGGCAGCTGTCTGTTCAGCTCATAATCGACTTACATGCATTGTTTTGCATACCATGGGCGACTATAACTGGTTTCTAGCCTCTAGGGACACATGGGAATGATCTAACATCAGTGGTAGAGTTGGTTGGCATCATCTTGTGTGATCAAGATCAATATATAAAGAAGTTCATGTTGTAACTTTCAATCATTCCTTCCAACTTCATCTCTGAGCATTCCTGGAGCACAAGGACCATCATCAAGCATTCCAAATCGTTCATAGGACTTGTGTAAGTACCCTTGACCCTTCTTAATTAAGTTTTGATTAGTTTATAGCTTAAAAGTCAAACCGTCGTAATTACGGTTTGACTTAACGATTAATCGCTAACGTTCCAGCAATTAGGCAGACTTAAGGTAGTTATAAGTTGGTATTTATGTGGGCTTTAAACCCTTAAAAGGGCACCCACTGATACCCGTTCTAACTAGGTCGTTTGTCGAGTAAAAAAGGATTAGAAAAAGTCAACAGAAATGTAAACTTTGATTTAACGCATAATTAACGATGTAAAAGGCGTATAACCTATTTTATCATTCATATAACCTGATAATAAGCATAAGAACTTGTCTAAGCTTGTCTGATTCGACAACTTTCTGTTTTGAACCGATTCGGAACCGAAAGACGCAAAAGTTTGACTTTTGCTTTGACTTCAGTTCTGACCCGGTTTAGATAGGTTTAGACATGCCTTAAAGTTCCATTAGGACCTAGTTACATGTTGGTATAACCCTCTGCGTTTATACCACTTAAATCCTTAATTGTCCGACGTTTCCGTTAATCGCTTAAATATTGACCGTAATGCCCTTATGACCATAAAACGAGAATTTTGGAAATATGAAAGTACAATAATCTTAGTTACTGATTATTAAACATGTCTGTATATTTTTACATCAGTTGGACATATAGATTAGGAGTTATGCTAAATGACGTAATTAGAACGCTTCTTAGTGATTAAACGGCGTCATTAGCGTAAAGCCTATCTAAACCCAATCTTTGACACCAAAACCTTTACCCACTGATGTAATATAATATTTTGGGATTTTTGAAGATTTTTAATTATTTTTAAACTGATCATAAGCTAGGATTAGTGCCTTGATTCGGTAAATACCGAATATACCCTTTTCGGCCATAAAATGAGTTTTACAAGTCCTTTTGCTACCAATCCAATTGCTACTGATTTTAAATATTAAATGAAGTGTTTTGAACCTATTGAACTGATCAGAAAACTCAGAATCCTATTTTAACCCGTAAATCGCTTAAAACGACGTTATACGCGTATTAAACACATAGTAAGGGTTTAAAACCATTTTGTCACATAAGACTTAACACCAACTGTTATACCATGTTAAAATAAACTATTTTTCTGACTAATTCAGACCCAGTTCACAGAAGCTTAATTAATCCCTTTTATAATCGTTAAAATGACCAAAATACCCTTACGGGGCTTAATATGAGATTAAACTCGTTTTGGGCATAATGGAAGGTATCCTACTGATATCACAACATATTTAAGGCATGTTAACTTAGGAAACCTGTTTAGGACTCTTATGGTTACCCGTTACGCTTCGTGCGCGTTCGGTTCGGTTTATGTAACTAGTTTACATAAATTAGCCGAAACGGGTCAAACCTTATCGGTTATGTCTCAAAATCCAGAATGTGTTTAGTTTACCCATATTAAACAAGTCTTCAAACTTGTCGGGTCTAAATCACATTCTATTCCGGTCTTCGCTTAATCATGCGTTCGAACCGTATATTCCTTTAAAACTAACCGGTCTAAGTTTAGACTTAAACAAGACCCGTTAGGATTCTAATAGGTTATTATAAACCTTCGTTCCAGAATAGGAGACCCGGTAAAAGATACTTGCACTCGCTGATTGTGATTTATACTTGCTCAGGTAAATACTTTTAACTTATTTTCCCTATACGGGCTTGGGGTACGGTATATAAAATACCGCTTGGTTGGGCATTGAATCTTTAATTGTATGATGGTTAAAGTATTGAAATGTCTCGTTTAAATTGTTTTGTTTGCTTAAAGCCTTTGGGGGGTTAATGACCATGTCCCGAATATCCCTGACATCATTTTACGAAATGGCCACGACCTAAGCACGGGGCGTAGGCGTACGCCCGTCGGTGTTTCATATAATTAATGTGGTGTGTCCATTGATCTTTAACCCAGCTCGACCCGGGCTACTGAACGCATAAGAAACATGTAAATCCTTTACAAGTATTATATTCTAATAATTATCCCAAGTTATAAAATATTATTTGTGCCTTGTGCCTTAAATTCATTTTTCTTAAACTCTTTACAAAATGAGTCGGTTGATTGTATTTACCAGTGTAAACTGACGTATTTTCTCAAAAAGGTTAAGTGCAGGTACTACGCGTAATAGGCTGGCTTTTCTCCTAGCATCCATAATAAGTCTCGCAAGCTTGGATGTCATAGACTGTTGAACATTGTTTCCTTTTATTTTGATCTACCTGTGGATTTATATTCAACTATTTGTGATACTTAATATTACAATATTGTTTGGTTGAAATGAATCTATACTTTGCTTCCGCTGTGCATTTAAATATTGTGTTGTTTGACTATTATGTTGCCAACCACGTCACGATACTCCCCTACCGGGCCCACCGGTGACACGTGGAAATTGGGTTGTGACAGGTTGGTATCAGAGCCAACATTGAGTGAATTAAACACTAGTCTTTTGTGTTTAATCTCAATGACACAATTGCACATTCCTAAATCTTCGAGTCTAGACAAAGAACTTAGGAATAATCCAAAATGTTTTTATTTTAAATTTTAACTTGTCCTTTATTTTTCCTTGTCGTTACCTTTGTTTATACTGACAGGTTTATCAATGCCGCCAAGATTCAGGCGAGGAGAACGAGGAAAAGGGCCAATGAGCGCCCCTAACGACCACGAGGCCGGGCCTGCGCACCGGCGAACTCCTTCTTCTACAAGGAGTGCAGATCCGCGAGAACCTTGGAGGATTTATGAGGAGCCTGCCAGACGATCTACGTCGTATAGCTCAACGCCTCCATATCATCACTCCTATGGGCCTCAGTCGGAGAATGAGCCCAACAACCCGCAACCTTCATACATACCTCTACAGCGATCCTTATCGCACCGTTCCTTCGACGACCCTACTCCTGTCTTTCGGGGCCAGTTTAACCCGCCGGAATACCTACCAGAACAAGGGGGCTTTAACCCACTAGGACCGGAGGATCATTTTTCCGGTGATCAAGCGATGGACATGGACGAGGACACAGATCCCGTCGAGCCTGCAACCGGAACCCCGAACCATCCTGTTGAGATCTCTGATGGTTCGTCTTTTCACGGAACACCATACCAAGGTCCAGATAGTTACCAGGCACGGTTCAACCAGTATGAGTGGTACTTTACACCATCTCACCATTCATCGCCTCACCAGCAGCAGCAAGATCCCTCTGGGGATCCACGTTTCGTGGCAGTCACGCCACCACCTCCACCGCCGCCAGTTAATCTAGCGCCTCCAGAACCACCAAGACATAGGAGAACTGGTGCACGGATGTCAGCATGAGGAGGGGAATTTCATTTCAGCTCCCCTCAACACTCTAGTGGCAGCCACTACCCGCCACTATATGAAGACCCACAAATGGGTGGACCTTCAGTTCCAGTATCAGAGGTGAATTCGGCACCTATTGCACCGTCACCATTGGGTTTTGGCAACCCTATCCCTGCTTATACTGCTCCAGCAGCTTACAACCCATACGGACCGCCAACATACACTAACTATAACTATGCTGAGGATCCTTACCAAGTGGCATCAAACTACCTTGCCCAAAATCCTGAGGGACCATACAGAACCCCATGGGGAATGGGATACCCAGCTCGTGGGTATCAAGCACCTGCTCAGCCACCACTACAGCACCAGCCACCACGGTTTTCCCCACCAGAGCAGGAGGATCTCCGTCAAAGGCTGGAAAGAGTTGAGCGAGACTTCCAGAGGGAATGTAGGAAGAATCAGGGATTCATGAGTGGCTTGGCAAGTTTGCTGAAAGGAAAGAAGAAACGGGATCGTTAAATCCCAATATGTATTATTGTATTTCCTAGTTTAAATCAAGTCCCTGCGTGGACACTTATTTATGTGTGTATGTAGTCCCTGTGTGGACATCTATCTTTGTACTTAGTCCCTACGAGGACTTGTCGCTATTAGTCCCTGCGTGGACATTTATTTTTGTAAACAGTCCCTGCGAGGACTTGTATTGCCAGTATAGCTCCTGCGAGGGCAAGTGTTTCTGTGAAAAGTCCCGTTTAGGGCAAAGTGTACTATTTTTAAATTTTAATGGAATGTTAAGTTTGAAAAATTTTATTTCTGTCATCTATGCATTTATATATTATACACGAAATAAACGAAATAAAATCATTCCTTTTTAAAAGTGCTAATACTTTTGAAAGTGCTAATACATGTTCTAATCGGCAAATTATAAACCGAGTGGAGAGAACATTGTAAGGGATGTACATGATTTATTGGTTTCAAAGGCGGGTTAGTCTTGGATAACCATGTTATATGGGATTATTCACTTTTCCGTTAAATATTTCGTAAATTGTAAAAAAAAGTTTGAACCGGGTATGACATTAGACCTTAACCTTTGTCTCGGGAATGGGAAGTGTGTTTCTCGTTCGACCCACGTGAAAGTGAAAGACAGATTTGCTTGAGGGCAAGCAAACGACAAGTGTGGGGATGTGATGTAGAGTGTGAAACATGGGTGTTTAAGGGTTGATTTTGTGTGGTTTAGATTGTTTTATATGATTATATGATTGGAATTAGATTATTGCGAGTGTTTGTATGTTCGTAGATAAGAACACGTAATTTGGTGAGTTTAGAGACGGAGTGGAACGTCCGAAGTTAATAAACAAGGTGAACGGCGATGTTCGGGACGTGTTTCGAATTAAGATGCAGCTTAGATGTATGAAAAATATGAAAGATGGAAGTTCAGGGGTTGTGACAACTACAAAGGCAGCCATCAAATTTGGAGTTGAATTATCATATCATCAAATGTTATAATCTTGCAATGTCACGTGAAGGGGTTATTATAAAAGTCAACATAATCATCATTCATGGGAGGACTTCTTGAAAGATCATATATCATCATGATGGTTTGGCAGCTTTCTTTCACGTAAATTCCTAGGAAAACAAAGACAAGACATTTGTTTATCATTAATGAGGGGTGCACCTTTATTAATAACATTCATGAAATATATACATATAAAAGGAGATGGACGCACATCAAGGAAAACAAAAAATTCGGCAGCCATAGACTAGATATTTTTGGAGCCTTTAATTCATCATGAATATCACCAATTATTCATATCATCGATAGTGGAACTGGGCTCGCTGACTTGTGGGGGTTAGAGGGCCATCACATGTGGGCCGGATAACAATGATTGGGCTTCATGATTCACGAAAAGCAGCAGCAACATGTATTATATTTGGGCTCCCAAATCGGCCCAATCTCATCATTAATCATCATCGAAAATTGGCAGCCAAAGGGGGGACGGTTACGAGAAAAGAAAAACGCACAGTTTGATAGGAGGCTCTAAAAATCTGGGGGCTCTCAAATCATCACAGATCATCATCGAGGCACAACATCACTATCTCAAACTTTGAACCGACATGCGCGGCTAGTCTCTTCGGATTCACCCCGGTGTAGGTAGTTGTATATTTCTAGGGTTTATGCATTTGTTCTTTGATTCGACTTTGTGACAACTTGTATTGATTTTTGAAACCATTGACAATAGTTTACATTTGTTTCGTATTCGTAAATTGTCGAACGATGTTAAAAGTTATGACTTTGCGAAATGGTTATGTGTAGTTATGCATTGTCGTGGTTAGGATTTACTTGTGTTGATTACAAAGTGTATTCTTGTCCGTTCTTCGGGACGTTGATAGTTATTGGCACCTAAGTCACGGTACACTAAATCCGCTAATCGTATGCAATTGAGTTGAATTAAAACATGTAGGAACCCTAGGACTTACAATTACCAAAACCGGGTGTGATCCGTATTCCTAATTCTTGTTTTCAATTAAGTAGTTTAGTTTTGAAAGTTTCGTTAACAAATCATCGTTTTAGATAATATCAATTTGTCGGTTCACTCCGATATCCTTTTAAACTAATTTAATAAATAAAATTAGCAAACTTCATAATCACTTTTTACATTATTTGTAAATAGTCTAACTAGTCGAACGGGTCGTGCAATACTGACCACCTGCTCTTCGTGGATACGATACCCGACTTACCCTAGCTACCTAGGTTTAATTGGGTTTTTGACTGATCGGGACGACACGGTCACGTCAAAATGGCGCCGTTGCCGGGGAGCTAGTGCGCTTAGTATTTCATTGCTTGTTCGATTTTAGTTTAGTTCTTCTTTCTTGTATTTTTGTGATTTTACTTTGGGTGGTCGAGCTTATTTGTGCATGTACATGTTTTGCAGGTACCATCTTTCAATATGAATTGGGTAGATGATGATCCGTGTGAGTGTTGCGGAAGCGGAGAGCACTATTTAGAGGATTGCTCTGTTTTCTACGAAAAAGTTCAAGCCAACAAGGAACGGGAAGACTACCTCAGCGGATTGTTTGAATATAGGAGGGCGGATTATGAAGATTTCAATGGTCCATCCTCATATTATCCATACGATAATCCACCACCACCATATTATCAAGAGTACTACTATGAACCCGAATTGCCACATTTCTCAAGTTACCGGGAGGTGTATGATGATTATTATAATGAATACCCTCAACCGGCATACGAGGAACCTCAAGACTCAATAAGTTCCAAGCTCGATGCCATCATGAATGCCATCACCACTTCAAATCAAGAGATTAAGATGGAATTTGAGGCGAGAGATAAAGCTCATGAAGCCTTGGCAAAGAAAGTGGGTCAACTCGCCGAAGAATTGGCTCAACTTAGACGAGATCGAGAGGTGTTGGCTATTGGTACAATGGTGGATGGTGATGTGGTGGAAGAGGTTATTGAACTTCCGGAGCAAGAAAATGAATGTTTGAACCGAGCGGAAGACATGACACCGCAAGACGAATCGGATCAGAAAAAAGCTCAAAGTCATATCACTCCTTCTCCCAAACTTATGACTCCAACCAACAAAGTTGGGTATGCGGGTGCGGGTATAAGGATTCGAAGGGTGGCCTTGCAAGACATTGGACAATTCGTCAAGAAACGACCCCAAAGTAATTTAATACGCATGCCGCGTAAAATAAAAAGAGAATGGATCCGGCATGCCAACTACCGAGCGTATGTTGGAAACTCGGTAGGCAAATGTGCACTTCGACCACCATGAGAGGCAAATCAGGTATGATTGTTGTAGAGTTTGTATTATTTTCGTTTTATTTTTTTTTCTTAGTTAAATGAACGTTGTGGGTATGTTCCCTATATAACCCTCACGAGACCTCTCGTCCTCCCGAGCTATCGGGTGGTTTAAAAGGGCTTGTTGCATAAGCTAAATGCAACCATGATTCCTACGAAAGTGAGTTAGGTTTATTGTTATTGTACATTATTTTTCCACATAAATTAAAGTGAATTAACGTATGACTTGGTAATATTTTCATAAAAGTGGTAGAACTAGGTAGCTAATAAATTTTAATGGTTGTGAGAAGCATGCTTCTACACAAGGGTTAAGAGTTGTAGGTACATTATGTTCGTGGGACGACCGCTTTCTTAAAGAGAAGAAGAGCACACGAGGAATGAGCTCAAAAATCAGGTGCATACGTTTCTTTTTACTTTTGATTTTTAGTTAGCAAATAAGTGGATTGTAAATTGTATATTATTTTCCGGGGTGAAATTTTTGGGGAGTTAGCCGTGTCACATCCCTTGTGCGTTTTAAAACTCTAGTTCTTACACATTGAGGACAATGTTTGCCTCAAGTGTAGGGATGGGGGAGTTAGTAAAAGTTTTCGATTTTTGACCCGTCCATTTAAACACTACACATTGAGGACAATGTTTACCTCAAGTGTGGGGATGGAAAAAAATTTCAAAATTTTTTCAAAAATGTCTTTTTTTGAAGCAATCTAAAAAGCACAAGTAACTAAGTTAACGAGGGATGGCACAACTCATTTGGTCTTTTGTCATGGTCAAGTTCAAGTTAATAGCATGACGGGTATTTAGCGGGTGGTTATTTGGGAATAATCCGCCTAAGAAACTAGCACATCATGCATGTCACATACCATACCCTTTATATATGTGAGGTTTTGAGCAACTTTTACATATAAGAATTACATATATATGTTTCTTTGTTTGAGTGGACCATTAGTCATGTATTGTAGAACTTGCATCTTTTGATACGTTTGAGACCATAGACCGAATACAAGCACGAGAATGATTAAGGCATTAGGTAAACCTTTTTCTTTTACAACATTTGCTTACCTTTACCCAAATAAATCCCCTAGTCGCCCACTTTGAGCCTAAACCTTTCGTTTGACCAACCCATTTAGCCCACAACCATTAAACCTTTTCTTTTTAAACCCGTGTGATGAAAATTCGATTATATGAGTATATATTTGTATAGTTGTGATTTACTTATGCAAAAAAAAAAAAAAAATTAAGAAAATGTTGAGAAAAATACAAAAATATGAAGTTAGTAGTTGAATAAAAGGCTAAAGTTGTTGCCTTTTAGTTGATGTTTATAGTTTAGTTTTGTTTAGAGTAGTCGTTTGTAATAAAAATCGAATTTTTCATCACCTTAGCCACTTAAAAAAAAAAAAAAAACACATCCTATTCCATACCCTTAACCTAGCCCCGTTACAACCCTCCAAAGACCTTTTGACTTGTGCTTAGTATTCGTGTTCGGTGGTGGAGAATGATTGAGTTGCAAGCCTATGCGGGTACGTGTTCTAATCGGTTTTGAGTGATTACTTTTGAAAGTGCTAATACATCATAAAAAAATAGCCAAATTATAAATCGAGTGGAGAGAACATTGTAAGGGATGTACATGATTTATTGGTTTCAAAGGCGGGTTAGTCTTGGATAACCATGTTATATGGGATTATTCACTTTTTCGTTAAATATTTCGTAAATTGTAAAAAAAAGTTTGAACCGGGTATGACATTAGACCTTAACCTTTGTCTCGGGAATGGGAAGTGTGTTTCTCGTTCGACCCACGTGAAAGTGAAAGACAGATTTGCTTGAGGGCAAGCAAACGACAAGTGTGGGGATGTGATGTAGAGTGTGAAACATGGGTGTTTAAGGGTTGATTTTGTGTGGTTTAGATTGTTTTATATGATTATATGATTGGAATTAGATTATTGCGAGTGTTTGTATGTTCGTAGATAAGAACACGTAATTTGGTGAGTTTAGAGACGGAGTGGAACGTCCGAAGTTAATAAACAAGGTGAACGGCGATGTTCGGGACGTGTTTCGAATTAAGATGCAGCTTAGATGTATGAAAAATATGAAAGATGGAAGTTCAGGGGTTGTGACAACTACAAAGGCAGCCATCAAATTTGGAGTTGAATTATCATATCATCAAATGTTATAATCTTGCAATGTCACGTGAAGGGGTTATTATAAAAGTCAACATAATCATCATTCATGGGAGGACTTCTTGAAAGATCATATATCATCATGATGGTTTGGCAGCTTTCTTTCACGTAAATTCCTAGGAAAACAAAGACAAGACATTTGTTTATCATTAATGAGGGGTGCACCTTTATTAATAACATTCATGAAATATATACATATAAAAGGAGATGGACGCACATCAAGGAAAACAAAAAATTCGGCAGCCATAGACTAGATATTTTTGGAGCCTTTAATTCATCATGAATATCACCAATTATTCATATCATCGATAGTGGAACTGGGCTCGCTGACTTGTGGGGGTTAGAGGGCCATCACATGTGGGCCGGATAACAATGATTGGGCTTCATGATTCACGAAAAGCAGCAGCAACATGTATTATATTTGGGCTCCCAAATCGGCCCAATCTCATCATTAATCATCATCGAAAATTGGCAGCCAAAGGGGGGACGGTTACGAGAAAAGAAAAACGCACAGTTTGATAGGAGGCTCTAAAAATCTGGGGGCTCTCAAATCATCACAGATCATCATCGAGGCACAACATCACTATCTCAAACTTTGAACCGACATGCGCGGCTAGTCTCTTCGGATTCACCCCGGTGTAGGTAGTTGTATATTTCTAGGGTTTATGCATTTGTTCTTTGATTCGACTTTGTGACAACTTGTATTGATTTTTGAAACCATTGACAATAGTTTACATTTGTTTCGTATTCGTAAATTGTCGAACGATGTTAAAAGTTATGACTTTGCGAAATGGTTATGTGTAGTTATGCATTGTCGTGGTTAGGATTTACTTGTGTTGATTACAAAGTGTATTCTTGTCCGTTCTTCGGGACGTTGATAGTTATTGGCACCTAAGTCACGGTACACTAAATCCGCTAATCGTATGCAATTGAGTTGAATTAAAACATGTAGGAACCCTAGGACTTACAATTACCAAAACCGGGTGTGATCCGTATTCCTAATTCTTGTTTTCAATTAAGTAGTTTAGTTTTGAAAGTTTCGTTAACAAATCATCGTTTTAGATAATATCAATTTGTCGGTTCACTCCGATATCCTTTTAAACTAATTTAATAAATAAAATTAGCAAACTTCATAATCACTTTTTACATTATTTGTAAATAGTCTAACTAGTCGAACGGGTCGTGCAATACTGACCACCTGCTCTTCGTGGATACGATACCCGACTTACCCTAGCTACCTAGGTTTAATTGGGTTTTTGACTGATCGGGACGACACGGTCACGTCATCGGGTGAAAAACCCAGATGTAAAATCTGCAAGAGACAGCACTTCGGGAAGTGCAGGTATGAATCGAATTCGCATTCACAATCGAAAACTTTTGCATGTGGGTTGTGCAAGTCCAAGGAACACAAGACCTTGGATTGCAAAAAGATGAAGGATGCGACCTGCTACGGTTGCAATGAAAAGGGGCACATCAAGACCAATTGCCCAAAATACGCCAAGAAGCCTGAAGAGGCTAAGAAGACCAATGCTAGGGTCTTCAGGATTGATGCTAAGGAAGCCGTCCAGGACGACAATGTGATAACAGGTACCTTTCTCGTAAATGATGTTTATGCGAGAGTGTTATTTGATTCAGGCTCTGATAAGTCGTTCGTAGATAATAAGTTTTGTGAATTGTTGAAATTACCTGTTAAGACCTTAAGTGTGAAGTATGAGGTGGAACTAGCAGATGGCACTTTAGAAACCGCCTCAACCTTATTAGATGGATGTTTCATATCCATTAAGAACCACTCTTTTCCTTTGTCCCTACTTCCTTTGAAACTAGCCGGTTTCGACATAGTTTTGGGTATGGACTGGTTATCTCATAACCAGGCCCAGATTATTTGCAATAAGAAGCAAGTGGTGATCAAGACTCAGTCTGGTGAATCACTTACTATCCAGGGAGATACCCAGTATGGGCTGCCTGAGCAAATGTCTATGCTCAAGGACTCTAAGTGTTCGAAGAAGGGTTGTGTCATCTACATGGCACAAGTGATTATTAATGAGCCGAAGCCCAAGATTTGGGATATCCCCGTCATTTCTGAATACCCCGAAGTTTTTCCTGAAGAACTACCTGGTTTGCCACCAGATAGGCAAGTAGAATTCAGAATTGACATTATTCCTGGATCAGCACCAGTTGCAAGGGCGCCTTATAGGTTGGCACCAACAGAGATGAAGGAATTGAGAACGCAGTTAGATGATTTGCTAGCCAAAGGTTTCATCAAACCTAGTTCGTCTCCTTGGGGAGCACCAGTTTTATTTTTCAAGAAGAAGGATGGATCGATGCGTCTGTGCATCGACTACCGTGAGCTTAATAAGGTCACTATCAAGAATAGGTATCCTTTGCCCAGAATCGACGATCTGTTCGATCAACTTCAAGGGGCAAGTTTCTTCTCTAAGATTGATTTAAGGTCAGGCTATCACCAACTGAAGGTTAGAGATGAAGACGTGCACAAGACTGCATTTAGGACTCATTATGGTCATTACGAGTTCCTAGTGATGCCTTTTGGGCTCACTAATGCACCTGCTGCGTTCATGGATCTCATGAATCGCATTTGCAAGCCATACTTAGATAAATTTGTCATCGTTTTCATCAATGACATCCTCATCTACTCGAAGAACCAAGCTGACCACGAGAAGCATCTTCACTGCATTTTGGAACTACTTCATAAAGAAAAGATCTATGCCAAGTTCTCGAAGTGTGAATTCTGGCTTCGAGAAGTCCAATTTCTTGGACATGTTGTTAGTGAGCATGGTATCCAAGTAGATCCCGCTAAAGTTGAAGCTGTCATGAATTGGCATGAGCCAAAGACGCCTACAGAAATTCGTAGCTTCCTAGGTTTGGCAGGTTACTATAGGCGATTCATTGAAAACTTCTCAAGGATTGCTGCACCCCTGACTTCGCTGACGCGTAAGAAGATTAAGTTTGACTGGGGTCCTAAGCAGCAGGAATCCTTCGATATTCTGAAACAAAAGTTGAGCGATGCTCCAGTATTGACATTGCCTGATGGAATCGAGGAGTTTGTAGTTTATTGTGATGCATCACACACCGGGATGGGATGTGTGCTTATGCAGAAAGGCAAAGTCATTGCCTATGCTTCACGCCAGTTAAAGGTGCACGAAAAGAATTACACCACCCATGACTTGGAATTGGGTGCCGTTGTATTCGCACTAAAACTTTGGAGGCACTACTTATATGGAATCAAATGTGTGATCTATTCTGATCACAAGAGCCTTCAACATCTGTTCAATCAGAAGGACTTGAACATGAGGCAACGCCGTTGGATGGAAACTCTTAATGATTATGATTGTGAAATAAGATACCATCCCGGCAAGGCGAATGTAGTCGCCGATGCCTTGAGTCGGAAGGAAAGGGTGAAACCCATCCGAATCAATGACAAGAGCATTGAAATAAAGAACAATTTGAATGAAAGGTTGTTAGCTGCACAAAAGGAAGCTGTGTTGGAAGCTAACTATCCTAACGAAAAGCTAGGGGTAACTGAGGAGCAGTTAACTCTTAGCAAGGACGAAATTCTAAGATTAAATGGACGGATATGGGTTCCAATTTATGGAGGACTTCGAGATGTCATCCTCCAGGAAGCCCATAGCTCCAAATACTCCGTTCATCCTGGAGCCGATAAAATGTACCAGGATCTAAGGGCAAATTATTGGTGGATAGGCTTGAAAAAGTCTGTAGCTGCCTATGTGGCTGAATGCTTGACTTGTGCGCAAGTCAAAGCAGAACATAAAAAACCGTCAGGCCTACTACAACAGCCTAAACTTCCTACGTGGAAATGGGAAATGGTAACTATGGATTTTATCACCAAGTTACCTAAGACAAGGAAAGGAAATGATACAATATGGGTTATAGTTGATAGACTGACTAAGTCAGCACATTTCTTACCCATCAAGGAGACTTATAGCTCCGACATGTTAGCCCAGTTGTACGTCGATAAGATTGTAGCTTTACATGGCATACCTGTGTCTATTATCTCTGACAGAGATACTAGATACACGTCACATTTTTGGAAAATTTTCCAGCAATCTTTGGGCACGCGTTTGAATTTTAGTACGGCTTACCACCCTCAGACGGACGGACAGAGTGAGCGTACCATCCAAACGTTGGAAGACATGCTACGTGCATGTGTGATTGATTTAGGTGGTAGTTGGGATAACCACCTGCCGTTAATCGAGTTCTCCTACAACAATAGCTACCATACTAGCATTAAGGCTGCGCCTTTCGGGGCCTTATACGGTAGAAAGTGTAGAACGCCCGTTTGTTGGGCGGAAGTTGGAGATGTCCAATTATCAGGACCAGAGATAGTCTTTGAAACGACGGACAAAATTGTCCAGATTCGTGACCGTCTCAAAGCTGCCCGAGATAGGCAGAAAAGCTATGCGGATCCAAAGCGTAAATCTTTTCACTTCGAAGTAGGTGACAAGGTGTTGCTTAAAGTATCACCCTGGAAGGGGGTGATGCGACTTGGTAAGAAAGGCAAGTTAAGCCCGAGATACATAGGACCTTTCGAGGTTATCGAACGTGTCGGGTCAGTTGCCTATAAGCTAAACTTACCAGAAGAGCTCAGTGGAATTCACAATGTATTTCACATCTGCAATCTGAAAAAGTGTTTCGCTGATGAATCACTGGTCATACCACATACGGATGTGCATATAGATGAGAGCTTGAAATTTGTGGAAAAACCATTGTCGATCGAGGATCGACAGGTTAAAAAGCTTCGAAGGAAGCATGTACCGATTGTAAAGGTCAAATGGGATGCCCGTAGAGGTCCCGAATACACGTGGGAGGTAGAATCCACTATGAAAGAGAAATACCCTCATTTTTTTCAGTAAATCTCGAGGTCGAGATTTCTTTTAAGGGGGTGAGGATGTAACACCTTGAAAATTTACGTCCTATAATGTGTTGACACGTGTCATAACCTTTGAACGTGTGAAAGAATACTTTCGAGGGACAAAAGTTGACAAACAATGAAACTATGTAAATATAAGGGTTCAAAGTGTCAACAATGAATAAATATACTTTACAATAACCCTACATGATGTTTATTACCTTAAACGAATAAATCATGGATCATACGTAGCTAATTGTGAAAGAAAGTGAGAAATTACAAACTACAGGGGTTAAATGTGTCAACATGTTTAAGATATACCTCTGAGTGACCTTTTAGCAAACCCGAAGCTTTGTAACGGTTAATTATGCTCATGAGAATATGTGATAGAAATTTCACAAAGTTTCGTTAACGTATGAGAAAGTTATGATAAAATTCGTGTGTGAGGGTTAGAATCGTCAACATTGAAAATTAAGGCTTTTCTGGTGATCACAAAGTTACCCGAGGACTTGACAAAGATGGTATAAGTCTTAAAGCCCCTAAATGTCAATATTAAAGGCTTAGAATGCAAGAATTGAAGTGAAAGCGACGTTTAGGAGGACCGGGGACCAAAAATGCAATAAAAGGAAAATTGGTAACCTGAGCCGGAGGTCTAAGGCGGGCCGCGTAAGATCATGAAGATCTTTACGCGGGCCGCATGCGATACACAGATGCAGAAACTAACAGGCAGCTGTCTGTTCAGCTCATAACCGACTTACATGCATTGTTTTGCATACCATGGGCGACTATAACTGGTTTCTAGCCTCTAGGGACACATGGGAATGATCTAACATCAGTGGTAGAGTTGGTTGGCATCATCTTGTGTGATCAAGATCAATATATAAAGAAGTTCATGTTGCAACTTTCAATCATTCCTTCCAACTTCATCTCTGAGCATTCCTGGAGCACAAGGACCATCATCAAGCATTCCAAATCGTTCATAGGACTTGTGTAAGTACCCTTGACCCTTCTTAATTAAGTTTTGATTAGTTTATAGCTTAAAAGTCAAACCGTCGTAATTACTGTTTGACTTAATGGTTAATCGCTAATGGTCCAGCGATTAGGCAGAATTAAGGTAGTTATAAGTTGGTATTTATGTGGGCTTTAAACCCTTAAAAGGGCACCCACTGATACCCGTTCTAACTAGGTCGTTTGTCGAGTAAAAAAAGATTAGAAAAAGTCAACATAAATGTAAACTTTGATTTAACGCATAATTAACGATGTAAAAGGCGTATAACCTATTTTATCATTCATATAACCTGATAATAAGCATAAGAACTTGTCTAAGCTTGTCTGAGTCGACAACTTTCTGTTTTGAACCGATTCGGAACCGAAAGACGCAAAAGTTTGACTTTTGCTTTGACTTCAGTTCTGACCCGGTTTAGATAGGTTTAGACATGCCTTAAAGTTCCATTAGGACCTAGTTATATGTTGGTATAACCCTCTGCGTTTATACCACTTAAATCCTTAATTGTCCGACGTTTCCGTTAATCGCTTAAATATTGACCGTAATGCCCTTATGACCATAAAATGAGAATTTTGGAAATATGAAAGTACAATAATCTTAATTACTGATTATTAAACATGTCTGTAAATTTTTACATCAGTTGGACATATAGATTAGGATTATGCTCAATGACGTAATTAGAACGCTTCTTAGTGATTAAACGGCGTCATTAGCGTAAAGCCTATCTAAACCCAATCTTTGACACCAAAACTTTTACCCACTGATGTAATATAATATTTTGGGATTTTTGAAGATTTTTAATTATTTTTAAACTGATCATAAGCTAGGATTAGTGCCTTGATTCGGTAAATACCGAATATACCCTTTTCGGCCATAAAATGAGTTTTACAAGTCCTTTTGCTACCAATCCAATTGCTACTGATTTTAAATATTAAATGAAGTGTTTTGAACCTGTTGAACTGATCAGAAAACTCAGAATCCTATTTTAACTCGTAAATCGCTTAAAACGACGTTATACGCGTATTAAACGCATAGTAAGGGTTTAAAACCATTTTGTCACATAAGACTTAACACCAACTGTTATACCATGTTAAAATAAACTATTTTTCTGACTAATTCAGACCTGGTTCACAGAAGCTTATTTAATCCCTTTTATAATCGTTAAAATGACCAAAATACCCTTACGGGGCTTAATATGAGATTAAACTCATTTTGGGCATAATGGAAGGTATCCTACTGATATCACAACATATTTAAGGCATGTTAACTTAGGAAACCTGTTTAGGACTCTTATGGTTACCCGTTACGCTTCGTGCGCGTTCGGTTCGGTTTATGTAACTAGTTTACATAAATTAGCCGAAACGGGTCAAACCTTATCGGTTATGTCTCAAAATCCAGAATGTGTTTAGTTTACCCATATTAAACAAGTATTCAAACTTGTCGGGTCTAAATAACATTCTATTCCGGTCTTCGCTTAATCATGCGTTCGAACCGTATATTCCTTTAAAACTAACCGGTCTAAGTTTAGACTTAAACAAGACCCGTTAGGATTCTAATAGGTTATTATAAACCTTCGTTCCAGAATAGGAGACCCGGTAAAAGATACTTGCACTCGCTGATTGTGATTTATACTTGCTCAGGTAAATACTTTTAACTTATTTTCCCTATACGGGCTTGGGGTACGGTATATAAAATACCGCTTGGTCGGGCATTGAATCTTTAATTGTATGATGGTTAAAGTATTGAAATGTCTCGTTTAAATTGTTTTGTTTGCTTAAAGCCTTTGGGGGGTTAATGACCATGTCCCGGATATCCCTGGCATCATTTTAGGAAATGGCCACGACCTAAGCACGGGGCGTAGTGTTAGAACTTTTAAGATCGTTGATACTTGTGCTGGATTAGTTTAGTCATAGTTTGTAGCTATTTTGAATGTACAAGGGCTTATTTTGTAATTTCCTAGAAGATAGTTTCCTGACTTAGTGTAGATAAGATTCCAGCAAATTTATAAATTTGCTGGCTAATCAGGAACACTATAAATAGCCCTCTCATTGTAACCTTGGTAAGCTTTTGGCTCTTGAATGAATATTGGTGTTGTTACATTCTTGTGTTGATCTTGTGCTCAAATCTGATATCCAAGGTGTTTTATTGTTATATCTTATTGTTTGGATTCAATACAACACTTGTTGTATTCATCAATCCACTAGCTTCATCTTCATTCTTGATTGTTCTTAACTTTTTCATAGTTCAAACACTTAATCAATAGGTGTTTTGGACTAAAACAACCAACCACTGTGATCCGGATTGATTTTGGGATTTACAATTTGGTATCAGAGCCTTAGTGCTCTTGGTTGTTGTGTTCTTGTTGAGATTTTTCATAGTTTTGAAGGTTTTTCAGGAGTTTCAAAGTTTTCAAATTTTTGGACTTAAAATGGATTGATTTGGTGTGTTTAATCGATAGGTTGTTGTTAATATATGATTAGGGAGTCATTTTGGACATTTTGATGTATCAAAAGGTGGTTTTTGAGCTGTTTTCGAGAGATTAGAGGGTTTTAGTTCGTGTTAAACCCTCTGTCTAGCGAAATTATTTTGAACACAGCGAACAATTTTTGAAGATAGCGAACTTATTTTTTTGAAGATAGCGAACTCAGTGTTAAAGACAGCGAACAAAATCAAATCTTTTAGAAACTCATCGCAGGATCATTAACTTCGGCGATCGTCATTCGAGCGAAATTAGTGATCATTTGCGAAACAGTGTCCAGTGACCCTTGAGCGAAATTATCGAAGGCGACTTCGAGAACCGTGATAGCGAACCATAGCGTTCTTATCACGGTAATCGGTGATATTAACCTAACTATTGTTTGTGTTGTGTTTTGTCAGCGAAATTATCGGATTCGCTCGTGCAGGATCCCTTATAGCACCAGCGAAGGTTGAGCACGTGTCAGCGAAGTCGATCAGGATCCTTCGGTCATCGGCGAAGTTAATCTTTTCACCAGTTTTCTGTGACTTGTCAGCGAAATTAAGTTCTGTTCAGCTCCTTTTTGTCTAAAACAAGCAAAAATGTCGTTGAATCAACTAAGTCCAATTGCTCAAGCGGAACTTGAGACTGGAACCACCACTCGACCACCAAAGTTGAAAGGAGCTGAAGACTTCAGCACTTGGAAGACTCGCATTCAATCGTTCTTCGAGTACACGGACTACAATCTGTGGCTCTCTGTCACCACTGGACCCCACATTCCAACGGTTGTCCGAGGAGATGCGGTGGTGGCCAACAATGATGCAACCACCTTCACTGATGAAGACAAGGCTCTAATCCAACGTGATCGTCATGCTCATGCTGCTTTAACAATGGCACTATCAACTGATGACTGCAACATGTTTGAAGAACACCGAACTGCAAATGCACTCTGGAATGCATTGATCGAGTACTACGAGGGAAATGAAGAGTTGATTGAAAGCAAGAGAGATATGGTGCAGAAACAATATGACATGTTTTGTGGAGTTCGTGGAGAAAGTCTTTCTGATCACATCAGTCGCTTTCTAAATATGATGACCAAAATGAAGAAAGCGGGAAATCCTGTCACAAACCGTGCTGCAATAAAGAAGCTGCTAGATTCACTTCCCAAGGAATGGAGCCTACAATGCATGATGATCAAGAAGGATTTCCTCAACAATCCAAATCCTGTCACTCTGTCCGACCTGATCAACACCTTAAGAGCCTTTGAAATGGATGTCAACAAAAGAGAGATGAACACTGCCAGTCCCACTGCCAGTTACCCACCAAAGTCTACTCAAACCTCTGCTGGATTGAAAAATGTAGCATTTCTTGCTTCAGGTGGCATCACTCCACAAGCTTCTGACCTAATCTACGCCAACGCTTCTGCTAGCGCATCGAAAGCTCCACAACTTGTTGAGAAGACTATCACTGTTGACACTCAAGCTTTGAAAGTGTCCACCGAAAACGTGGCACTTTTCAACACATTTCTGAGCAGCTATGAAGCCCTGATGTCTGGAGAACTGAAAAAGGAGATGTTCACTGCTGAAGACATGTATCAGGTTGATCCAGATGATATGGAGGAAATGGATCTAAAATGGCAAATGGCCATGATCACCTTGAGGCTAAAGAAATTTCAAGACAAGACAGGAAAGCGTTTGGGTCTGGGAAAGGCCGGTTTTGACAAATCCAAACTTAGGTGCTACAACTGCAAGAATCTTGGCCATTTCAAGCGGGAGTGTCCTCTGTTGAAAGAAGGAAACAGTGAAACTACTCCTGCCATAAAACAAATCACTGTTGAAGAAAACAAGAACAACGCGTCTCCCAGCACGCCAAAAGCTTTAGTCGTTGAAGACTATGATTGGAGTGAAGAAATTACTGAAGCAAAGGAGCAAGTCAACAAAGCTCTGATGGCTAAGATCTCAAGTGAATCCTCATCGAGGCAGACACCCGGAATTCCAAAAGGAGATAATACTGCTGACAAAGGGTTGAAAAGCATTCTCACTTCAGTGGAGCCTGAAAATGAAAAGAAATGTGGAGAAGCTGAGGAGCATGTTTCGAAAGAGGCATCTGATCAAAAGAAAGGTAAAGAAAAGTTCCCAGCAGCCGCCATGAAAGCAGTTTCATCAAAAGAAAAAGCTGACAAGGACTTGAATAAACTCCAGAAATGGCTCCGCATGCTCATGGAATACATCTGGCACGTAGACAACGGATGTTCAAGACACATGACAGGACTGAAGGAACTTCTGAAGAATTTTCGCTTCATTGATGGTGATTTCGTATCTTTCGCTGGAGACGAGAAGGGAGGAAAGATTGTTGGAGTAGGAGATGTGGTGTCTGAAGCCCTCACTCTGGAGAATGTCAACTATGTGCCGGAGCTGTGCTACAATCTCATGAGTGTCTCACAAGTCTGTGATAAAGGAATATCGGTGCTTTTCAATGACATGGAATGCCTGTTCCTGAAGCCCGGATATGTTGTTCCTGCTGAAATGATCATGCTCACAGCTCCAAGACAAAACAACACATACGTGCTCAACATGAAAAACGCCAAGACAAATGACAACTTAACCTGCCTGATCTCTAAGGCTTCAGAATCGGAATCACTTCTTTGGCATAGGCGACTGGGGCATGTTAATTTCAAAAAATATGAACAAACTCTCTAAGTTAAACTTAGTTAGAGGTCTTCCAATAAAGGAATTTCCATTTTCTGAAAAATGCATTGCATGCGCCCAGGGAAAACAACATAAGAAACCGCACAAGTCCAAAGCAGTGAACACGATTACGGCACCTCTTCAGTTGTTGCATATGGATCTTTTTGGTCCAATCAGTGTTAAAAGTCTTGCTAAAAGTTCTTATTGTTTGGTGATTACAGATGATTTCTCTCGTTTTTCTTGGGTTTATTTTCTTGAGGCTAAAAGTGAAACAGCGGAAATTCTGAAGGCATTCATTCCCTTGATTGAGAACGTGACCAAATTAAAAGTGAAGTCAATCAGAAGTGATAATGGCTCGGAATTCAAAAATCAAACTCTCATATCCTTCTGTGCAGAAAAGGGAATTCATCTTCAATACAGTGCAGCCCGAACTCCTCAACAAAATGGGGTTGCTGAACGCAAGAACAGAACATTGATTGAAGCCGCAAGGACCATGCTAGTGGATTCAAAGCTTCCAATCATCTTCTGGGCAGAAGCAGTTAACACGGCTTGCTACGTTCTTAACAGGGTTCTCATTGTAAAACCACACGGAAAAACGGCGTATGAACTTCTCTTCAAAAGAAAGCCGCTTATTGATTTCTTCAGACCATTTGGATGCTCCTGCACTCTTCTAAACACTCAAGAGAATCTCATCAAGTTCGAAGCAGTGGGTGATGTCTGCTACTTTATGGGATATTCATCCACTCAGAAAGCCTACAGAGTCTACAGCAAGAGAACAAAGATGGTGATTGAATCATACTATGTTGATTTTCAAGAAGGAAACTACACCAACACCGGAAGTACTCCTGATTGGTTCTATGATGTGGGCATGATTTTCAACACCTTTGAAATTCCAGAAGATGTTCCAGAAGCAGAACCTGCAGAAGTCGCTCAAGTTGAACCTCTATTTGATACTTCGGATATTGGTCTTACTCCGTTCACTACCCGTCTCACTCCATTCTCTGCTAATCCACTTCTCTCTGTGGATGAAACGACTGGTGACACTTCGCCTGAGAACACCCCTGAAAATGGTGCTTCTTCTTCATAGGTGAACGTGGATGAACCAACACAAGAAGATGACCCTCCAGTCATTTACGTGGACGAACACTTCACCAACCTTCCGCAGCAGATTGAGTCTCAGACAAATGCAGGATACAAGACAAATCGAAATCATCCTCTAGAAAATGTCATAGGTGTAGTCGAAGAAGGAGTGCGTACACGAGGTCAGTCGTCAAGCATCAACAAAGGTCTTTATGCTGCCTTTCGATACAATCAGTGCCACGGGACATTGAAGATGCAATTCTAGACTCCAGCTAGGTTCAGGCCATGCAGGAAGAATTATCTCAATTTCGCAAACTCAAGGTCTGGGAGTTAGTTGATCTACCAGAAGGAAAGTTTCCGATTGGTACCAAATGGGTCTTTCGAAACAAGATGGATGATCGTGGAGTAGTTATCAAGAACAAGGCCAGATTAGTGGTGCAGGGTTTTCGTCAGGAGGAAGGAATCGATTACGAAGAGGTTTTCGCTCCAGTTGCAAGATTGGAAGCCATTAGAATATTCCTTGCCTACGCGTCATACAAAAACTTCAAAGTTTTTCAGATGGACGTGAAGAGCGCTTTTCTGTATGGGAAGGTAAAGGAAGAAGTCTACGTGTGGCAGATGTGACAACTCGAAATTTAGAACCTTTCGTTGTACGTTTGAACACTAAGTGACTAACTAATTTGATGGTTTAATGAATGATAAGTGAACCCTTATATGATTATGTGTTACGTTACATGTATGCTTGTGTGTATGTATTCGAGTATGTATATGAACCGAGACAACACGAACCCGACTCGAGACCATGTGGTCTCGAGTGAACAATGACTTACGGGCCGGTTGGGCCGCACACACACACACACTTAGCCTATTTTGAAAGCCCATTAGGGTGCACTTGAAGCTAGTATATAATCCGGTTGTTAGTCATCTTTGCCACTTTCTTGGACAACACACACACTCCTCTACTCTCTCTCTAGAAACCATTAAACCCTAAGCTACAACATTGCTCCTCCTTCTTCTCGGATCCAAACCGGTGACACTAGGACTAGCGGATCGGCTCACACACACACACACTCGGAAGCTTCATACTCACCTTTGAAACTCATCAACCGGTTAGTGATTTTATGATGTTTGTTGTTGTTAAATGATAGCATGAATGGTAGGATTTAACTAGTGTAGTTGTATGCTTGATGATGGTTGTGAACCGGATGAGTATGATATTGATAATCGGTTGAACATGTCTTGACTTCGGATATATTGAATGATGTTTTGATGGTATACATTGATGTTGAGTTAGTGTTCAAGAAATCGATGCATAAATGCTCTATGTTATGTGTTTACATTCGGTTGATGATGATTATATGTTAGTGTGTTGATATATGTTGAAATGATTGATGAATAGAAACCGAATACATGTAATCGGCTGTGGTATGTGCACGATTAGGATGATTCATCGTGTTAATATCATAGGGTGCATGTTAGTATTGATAAGTTGTTGATCATGATTTTTTTGTTGGTTAAAGTTTGTATGAATGATGATGATGAATCACTTGAATATGTGAAGAACAACTTGAATATCATAAGAACATGCTTGAATATTTGAAATCTGATATGTTTGATCCAATTTAGTAAATTGCTAGACAAACAAACATGTTTAAGTGGATAGTACAAACCATTTCATGAAATCAAATTCCCATTGGATAGTACACTGTTCCGAATCAGCTCCTGTCCACTCGAGACCTCCTGTTGCGACTCGAAACCATTGCATGACGAGTCGAGACCCCCGGTTGCGACACAGATTGCGAGTCGCAAACACCTGGTTGCGACTCGAAACCACACGAGATCAGCACATAAACCTTGTGACTCGAAACCACAGTTACGAGTCCAGTTGCGACTCGTAACCAAAACAGCATGAACCGAGACCGAGATTTGCGACTCAGGTTGCGAGTCGCAAACGCCTAGTTGCGACTCGAGACTATACACAGATACACGCTGTTTGGGCTTACACCTCAATTCGGACTTAAGTGATTGGGCCGGACCTTTGGGCCTAATGCATGGACCTTGTACGTACTGTTGTTGTGAATGATTATGTGGGCTGCTATGGATGAACTTGCATGCAATATGCTAGCATACGTGTAGAACATACGTGTAATACGTGGTTTGAACCTGACTTGTATGATACAACTATGATAGGACGTGAGTAGCCACAACATTGCTTGTTTGACTTTTCTGTGTTTCTACCGAGCAAACCAAGGTGAGTTCACACCCTCTACAAAGCATGGGATTCCCAGGGGTCGGGAATTGGGGTTAAGGAACTGGGTTCCTCGTCCTCCTTGGGTAGGACAGCAAAGGTTCAGGAATGTAATTCCTCGTCCTCACGGACAGACAACTCGTACTAGACCAAAACTCTATCACGAAGTCCCTCCTTTTTATATCGACTTAATCGCCGGGCCAATGGCGAGCGGGTCATTAGTTAGATAGCGCTATTTAGGTCTGACAAACCTCACACCGTGCCGCAGAGGACGGGCGTGAACTAATGGATCTGGGGCACGTCAATGATGATAGACATTGACAGTTTCAGGGCACTTAAACATGACTACAGTCAGCAGTCGATATGGTAACGAGTCTAGTGTATACATGGGGTAGCCCCCACGGCCGAAATGCCAGATAACTAACACGGGGTAGCCCCCACGGCAGGATTGCCAGAGTAATCGGGAATAAACAAGACACGTTTTTAACTATGGGGTAACCCCCACGGCAGGATGCCAGATAAAGGAAACTGTTTTCGAAACAACTTAAAACGAACACCCAACCGTGAACTCACTCAACTTGTTGTTGACTCGTTACTACATGCTTTGCAGGTCCTTAGGTTCTTAGCTGGAGCTTGCTTGGAGGAGGATCGTTGTGGGACATGGACGACTGTGTGCCATGTTAAACTTTGAAACAATGAAACTTATGTTTTGATTTAAGACTTATGCTTCCGCTTGCAACTTAACTATGTTTTGTTTGAACACCAATTGTATTGGGTGGATTTTTATAACTACTTATATGCTTGTTCAATATGATTGGTGGCTGGATCCTGGTCAGTCACGCCTCCAAGCGGTAGTACTCCGCAGGTGGATTTTGGGGGTGTGACAGATTGGTATCAGAGCCATTGGTTATAGAGAACTTGGTTTTAATAAAGGGAAAAAACGTTTTTGTTAAAACCAGACTATAACCTGTATAGTGCTCAACGGTCCACAACGATGCTTCACTCCACATGCAAGGCTCGACATTCTAGGTGATATGATCTGTGTAAATATTGCCTACTTGTTAGATACATAGTACATTGCTCATGGTATGCCTGGTTAGTATAGCTACTGTTGCTTGAACACGTGCGTGCTTGCTCAATTTTATCGTCGTACTTTCGCGAACCCCTCTCACTCACGTTCTTCTTGATATGAAGATCATGTCTGGACGCGTTAACCTAACACAAGCCCAGTTGACGGCTCTGATCAACGAACGAGTTGCCGCAGCACTTGCAACTGCACACGCAGGAGGTATATCCTGCAGTCCGAACTCATTCTAGGATCTTTAGGATCCTACTCTCGTGAACCAACCTTTGTGTTAAACTCTGTCTTTTCTTTCACCTACGATAGGTCAGCACGTTCAGCCACCCGTGTGCACTTTTAAGACTTTCATGGACTGCCGACCAACCACTTTTAGCGGCACTGAAGGAGCAGTAGGTCTCCTACACTGGTTTGAGAAGCTAGAATCTGTGTTCGAAATGTGCGAATGCCCTGAGGCGCGCAGGGTGAAGTATGCTACTGGTACTCTCGAGGGTTTAGCCCTCACGTGGTGGAACGCTCAGGTTCAGATGCTAGGGTTGGTTGCTGCCAACGCCACCCCATGGGAAACTTTTAAGGAGATGATCAAAGAAGAATACTGCAGTCGTGATGAGATTCACAAACTAGAGGTGGAATTCTTCAACCTCAAGATGACGGGGTCCGAAATTGAAGCTTATGTGAAAAGGTCGAACGAACTGGCAATTCTGTGCCCTACTATGGTGGATCCTCCCATCAAACGCATCGAACTATTTCTTCAGGGCTTAGTGCCAGAAATCCAAAGTCATGTGACTTCAGCGAACCTCGCCACCTACCAGCAAACCGTTCAGTTGGCTCACCGTCTCACGGATCAGGCGGTGGAGCAGAACAAGTTACCAAAACGCATAGGTGCTGCAACTACTTCTGGTACCTCTAGTGACCACAAACGAAAATGGGATGGAACTTCAAGTAAGGGTTCGACTTCTGTTCAGTCCCAGTCTCAGCAGAGGAAGACAGATGACTACAAGAGCCCTAATCAGCAATCGTCTGGTGGTGGATACAAAGGAAACCACCCCAAATGCAATCGCTGCAGCCTGCACCACAGCGGACCATGCACCAGGGGCAACTGTCATCGGTGCAACAAGCCTGGTCACGCTGCAAAGGATTGCAGGAGCTTATACCCCGCCAATCAGAATCGTCAGCATGCTCAACAGAACCAGCGCCAGCAACAGCAACAGGGTGATAACAAAGGGTGCTTTCAGTGTGGAGCTGAGGGCCACTTCAAGAGAGACTGTCCCCAACTGAACATGAACCAGAACAACAACAACAACAATAACAACAATCAGGGGAATGGTAACAATGGGAACAACAACCACAATGGCGCCAGGGGGCGGATGTTTGTGATTGGCCAAGGTGAAGCAAGGAATGACCCCAATGTTGTGGCGGGTAAGTTCCTTCTCGACGACTTTTATGTTTCAGTTTTATTTGATTCGGGTGCCGATACTAGCTACGTGTCACTAGAAGTTAGTCGAATGCTTAAGCGTATTCCAACCCCTTTGAACAACAAGCACACCGTAGAGCTAGCAAATGGTAAGAGTTTAGAAGCCACACACGTAGTCAAGGGTTGTAAACTCATTCTCGCTGACCAGACCTTCTCTATCGACCTCATCCCTATTGTCTTGGGTAGTTTCGACGTTGTCATTGGGATGGATTGGTTATCCCAACACCGAGCAGAGATTCTTTGCAACGAGAAGGTTGTCCGTATTCCAGGTCCCGATGGTGAACCTCTCATGATTCATGGCGACAAGAGGAGTGCTGTTGAGAACGTCATTTCTCTCCTTAAGGCCCAAAAGTGCTTGCGAAAGGGCCACACTGCCATTTTGGCTCTCGTTACTGACACCTCAGAAAAAGAGAAGAAGATAGAAGATTTTCCAGTTGTACGCGATTATCCAGAGGTATTTCCTGAGGAATTACCTGGTCTTCCGCCTCATCGCCAAGTCGAGTTTCAGATTGAACTAGCTCCAGGAGCTGCGCCTATAGCTCGTGCACCTTATCGATTGGCTCCATCAGAGTTGAAGGAACTCTCCACGCAACTACAAGAACTCTTAGATAAGGGTTTCATTCGCCCAAGCTCATCGCCCTGGGGAGCTCCAGTATTATTTGTGAAGAAGAAAGACGGTACTTTCAGAATGTGCATCGACTACCGAGAACTCAACAAGGTGACGGTGAAGAATCGTTATCCTCTACCGCGTATCGACGACTTGTTCGACCAGCTGCAAGGGTCGAGCTACTATTCGAAGATTGATTTGAGATCGGGTTATCACCAACTGAGAGTCCGGGAAGAGGACGTCTCCAAGACAGCTTTTAGAACTCGATACGGGCACTATGAGTTTTTGGTCATGCCTTTTGGGATGACAAATGCACCTGCGGTTTTCATGGACTTGATGAACCGAGTGTGCAAGCCTTACCTGGACAAGTTCGTTATAGTCTTCATCGACGACATCCTGATCTATTCCAAGAGTCGGGAGGAACACGAGCAGCATCTGCGACTTATTCTGGAACTCCTTCGAACAGAACAGCTTTATGCAAAGTTCTCGAAATGCGACTTCTGGCTTCGAGAAGTCCATTTCCTAGGCCACGTGGTAAACAAGGTTGGGATTCACGTCGATCCATCCAAGATAGACTCTATTAAGAACTGGCCTGCACCTCGTACACCAAAGGAAATTCGCCAATTCTTGGGTTTGGCGGGATACTACCGGAGATTCATAAAGGATTTTTCTAAGATTGCACAGCCTCTCACCTCACTAACGCAGAAGGGCGTTGTTTATCGCTGGGGAAACGCACAGGAGTTGGCATTTCAGCACCTAAAGGATAGAATTTGTAGCGCACCTATCCTTTCCCTGCCAGAAGGCACAGACGATTTTGTGGTTTACTGCGACGCATCAATTCAAGGTCTTGGTTGCGTGTTGATGCAACGAGATAAAGTTATAGCCTACGCCTCACGCCAACTTAAAGTTCATGAAAAGAACTACACGACGCACGATTTAGAGCTGGGAGCTGTTGTTTTTGCACTTAAGTTATGGCGGCATTACCTGTATGGTACCCAGTGCGCCATCTACACCGACCACAGGAGCCTCGAGCACATCTTCAAGCAGAAGGAACTGAATATGCGACAACGACGATGGGTCGAGCTGCTGAATGACTACGAGTGCTCAATCAGGTATCACCCGGGCAAGGCCAATGTTGTGGCTGACGCCCTCAGTCGGAAGGACACTGCACCTAAGCGCGTGCGAGCTTTACAACTCACGATCCACTCTAGTCTCCCTTCCCAGATACGAGCAGCTCAGATAGAAGCACTGAAACCAGAAAACGTCAGGGCTGAAGCCCTACGTGGATCAAGGCAACGATTAGAACAGAAGGAAGATGGTGCTTACTACGTAACGGGACGCGTTTGGGTCCCACTTTATGGCAACCTACGAGAACTTGTGATGGACGAAGCACACAAGTCTCGCTACTCGGTACATCCTGGATCGGATAAAATGTACCACGACATCAGAACTACGTATTGGTGGCCTAGCATGAAGGCCCACATAGCGACCTACGTCAGCAAGTGTTTGACTTGTGCGAGAGTCAAGTCGGAATACCAGAAACCATCAGGCCTACTCCAACAACCAGAGATACCTCAATGGAAATGGGAGCAAATTTCCATGGATTTTGTCACTGGCCTACCTAGATCCCAGCGCGGGAACGATACTATTTGGGTGATCGTGGATCGACTCACAAAATCTGCACACTTCTTGGCTATCAAAGAGACGGATAAATTCTCCACTCTTGCAGAAATATACCTCAAGGAAGTTGTTTCGAGGCACGGGGTGCCCACCTCTATCATCTCGGACCGAGATGCACGCTTCACGTCAGAGCTGTGGCAAGCAATGCACAAATCCTTTGGCTCACGACTAGACATGAGCACAGCGTATCACCCTCAGACGGACGGGCAGTCCGAGCGCACTATTCAAACCTTAGAAGACATGCTTCGTGCATGTGTAATCGACTTTGGCAATCGCTGGGAAAAGCATCTGCCACTTGTGGAATTCTCGTACAATAACAGCTACCACACCAGCATTAAAGCTGCTCCGTTTGAGGCATTGTACGGACGTAAATGCCGGTCTCCTTTTTGCTGGGCAGAGGTGGGAGACAGTCAGATCACTGGTCCAGAATATGTGGTAGATACAACCGAGCAAATCGCTCAGATACGAAAACGCATGACGGCCGCCCGTGAACGTCAGAAAGTTTACGCCGACATGGGCAGGAAACCACTTGAGCTCCAGGTTGGGGAGCGGGTACTACTCAAAGTTTCACCCTGGAAGGGTGTGGTTCGTTTTGGCAAACGCGGTAAACTTAACCCACGATACGTTGGACCTTTCGAGGTCATTGAGAAAATAGGCAGGGTGGCCTACAGACTAAACTTACCAGTAGAACTCGGTGCAGTTCACAACGTTTTTCACGTGTCAAATCTGAAGAAGTGTCCGTCAGATGAGACCCACGTAGTTCCTTTGAAGGAACTCACTATCGACGAGCAGTTACGATTCGTCGAGGAACCAGTCGAAATCACGGACCGGGATGTTAAGGTCCTCAAGAGCACTAGAATACCTCTCGTTCGAGTTCGTTGGAACTCACGTCGCGGCCCAGAGTTCACCTGGGAGCGCGAAGATCAGATGAAACAAAAGTATCCCCAACTGTTCGCAAACAGTACACCCACTACTGAGGCTGAAGCTACGGAATTTCGGGACGAAATTCCAGATCAACGGGGGGTGGATGTGACACCCCAGGAAAACCGGGAAAACCATACAACTTAACTAGCTTCATCAGTGAGTGCTTACCAAATTTCGGGACGAAATTTCTTTCAACTTGGGGATGATGTGACAACTCGAAATTTAGAACCTTTCGTTGTACGTTTGAACACTAAGTGACTAACTAATTTGATGATTTAATGAATGATAAGTGAACCCTTATATGATTATGTGTTACGTTACATGTATGCTTGTGTGTATGTATTCGAGTATGTATATGAACCGAGACAACACGAACCCGACTCGAGACCATGTGGTCTCGAGTGAACAATGACTTACGGGCCGGTTGGGCCGCACACACACACACACTTAGCCTATTTTGAAAGCCCATTAGGGTGCACTTGAAGCTAGTATATAATCCGGTTGTTAGTCATCTTTGCCACTTTCTTGGACAACACACACACTCCTCTACTCTCTCTCTAGAAACCATTAAACCCTAAGCTACAACATTGCTCCGCCTTCTTCTCGGATCCAAACCGGTGACACTAGGACTAGCGGATCGGCTCACACACACACACACACACACACTCGGAAGCTTCATACTCACCTTTGAAACTCATCAACCGGTTAGTGATTTTATGATGTTTGTTGTTGTTAAATGATAGCATGAATGGTAGGATTTAACTAGTGTAGTTGTATGCTTGATGATGGTTGTGAACCGGATGAGTATGATATTGATAATCGGTTGAACATGTCTTGACTTCGGATATATTGAATGATGTTTTGATGGTATACATTGATGTTGAGTTAGTGTTCAAGAAATCGATGCATAAATGCTCTATGTTATGTGTTTACATTCGGTTGATGATGATTATATGTTAGTGTGTTGATATATGTTGAAATGATTGATGAATAGAAACCGAATACATGTAATCGGCTGTGGTATGTGCACGATTAGGATGATTCATCGTGTTAATATCATAGGGTGCATGTTAGTATTGATAAGTTGTTGATCATGATTTTTTTGTTGGTTAAAGTTTGTATGAATGATGATGATGAATCACTTGAATATGTGAAGAACAACTTGAATATCATAAGAACATGCTTGAATATTTGAAATCTGATATGTTTGATCCAATTTAGTAAATTGCTAGACAAACAAACATGTTTAAGTGGATAGTACAAACCATTTCATGAAATCAAATTCCCATTGGATAGTACACTGTTCCGAATCAGCTCCTGTCCACTCGAGACCTCCTGTTGCGACTCGAAACCATTGCATGACGAGTCGAGACCCCCGGTTGCGACACAGATTGCGAGTCGCAAACACCTGGTTGCGACTCGAAACCACACGAGATCAGCACATAAACCTTGTGACTCGAAACCACAGTTACGAGTCCAGTTGCGACTCGTAACCAAAACAGCATGAACCGAGACCGAGATTTGCGACTCAGGTTGCGAGTCGCAAACGCCTAGTTGCGACTCGAGACTATACACAGATACACGTTGTTTGGGCTTACACCTCAATTCGGACTTAAGTGATTGGGCCGGACCTTTGGGCCTAATGCATGGACCTTGTACGTACTGTTGTTGTGAATGATTATGTGGGCTGCTATGGATGAACTTGCATGCAATATGCTAGCATACGTGTAGAACATACGTGTAATACGTGGTTTGAACCTGACTTGTATGATACAACTATGATAGGACGTGAGTAGCCACAACATTGCTTATTTGACTTTTCTGTGTTTCTACCGAGCAAACCAAGGTGAGTTCACACCCTCTACAAAGCATGGGATTCCCAGGGGTCGGGAATTGGGGTTAAGGAACTGGGTTCCTCGTCCTCCTTGGGTAGGACAGCAAAGGTTCAGGAATGTAATTCCTCGTCCTCACGGACAGACAACTCGTACTAGACCAAAACTCTATCACGAAGTCCCTCCTTTTTATATCGACTTAATCGCCGGGCCAATGGCGAGCGGGTCATTAGTTAGATAGCGCTATTTAGGTCTGACAAACCTCACACCGTGCCGCAGAGGACGGGCGTGAACTAATGGATCTGGGGCACGTCAATGATGATAGACATTGACAGTTTCAGGGCACTTAAACATGACTACAGTCAGCAGTCGATATGGTAACGAGTCTAGTGTATACATGGGGTAGCCCCCACGGCCGAAATGCCAGATAACTAACACGGGGTAGCCCCCACGGCAGGATTGCCAGAGTAATCGGGAATAAACAAGACACATTTTTAACTATGGGGTAACCCCCACGGCAGGATGCCAGATAAAGGAAACTGTTTTCGAAACAACTTAAAACGAACACCCAACCGTGAACTCACTCAACTTGTTGTTGACTCGTTACTACATGCTTTGCAGGTCCTTAGGTTCTTAGCTGGAGCTTGCTTGGAGGAGGATCGTTGTGGGACATGGACGACTGTGTGCCATGTTAAACTTTGAAACAATGAAACTTATGTTTTGATTTAAGACTTATGCTTCCGCTTGCAACTTAACTATGTTTTGTTTGAACACCAATTGTATTGGGTGGATTTTTATAACTACTTATATGCTTGTTCAATATGATTGGTGGCTGGATCCTGGTCAGTCACGCCTCCAAGCGGTAGTACTCCGCAGGTGGATTTTGGGGGTGTGACACCAGCCTCCGGGTTTCGAAGATCCCCATTTTCCAGGATGCTACTACAAGTTGGACAAAGCCCTCTATGGTCTTCACCAAGCTCCACGTGCTTGGTATGAGACTTTGTCAACTTATCTTTTGAAGTGTGGATACACCAGAGGAATAATCGACATGACTCTCTTCACTAAAAGAGTCGGGGAAGACGTAATGCTAGTTCAGATTTATGTGGACGATATCATCTTCGGGTCGACCAACGAAGAACTATGTAGAGAATTCGAGTCTGTCGTGAAGGCACAATTTGAAATGAGCATGATGGGAGAGCTGACGTTCTTCTTGGGGCTAGAAGTGAAGCAAAAGGATGACGGGATTCTTATTCATCAAGCCAAGTACATTCGGGATATTCTCGCAAAGTACAACATGAATGACTGCAAAGTTGCAAGTACTCCATTTGCTTCTCAGACGGAGCTTACTCTAGACCCTCAAGGAAAACCTGTAAACAAGTCCTTCTATCGCTCGATGATCGGATCTCTGATGTACTTAACGGCTAGCAGGCCTGACATCATGTGGGCTGTCTGTCTTTGTGCTCGCTTTCAGACTAATCCCAAGGAATCTCATGAAACCGCTGTGAAGCGCATCTTCCGCTATCTTAAAGGGACTCCGAAACTAGGTCTTTGGTATCCTAAGGATAGTAATTTTGATCTTATTGCTTATTCTGACAGTGATCATGCAGGTTGTAAAGTAGATCGCAGGTCTGTATCAGGAGGATGTCAATTCCTGGGAAATCGTCTGATCTCATGGCAAAGCAAGAAACAGACAACTGTGTCCACCTCCACAGCTCAAGCAGAATACACCACAGCCTACAGTTGCTGTTCACAAGTTCTTTGGATACAAAATCAGTTGTTGGATTATGGAATCAACATCATGAAGACTCCTATATTCATCGACAATGAGGCATGTCTGGGAATTGTGAAGAATCCGATCCACCACTCCAGAACGAAGCATATCAAAATTCGTATTCACGCAATTCGAGATGCATACGAGAAAGGATACATTCAAGTGGTTCCAGTGGATACAACCCAGCAACGGGCCGACATTTTCACCAAAGCTTTCGATAAAACGCGATTCAACCAGTTGGTAACCTGGTTGGAAATGGTAAATTTCCTTGAATGGAAATGAATCTTGTGTCCAAAAGCTTTCGTAAATACACTATCCTTGTTCATAGTTTTTTTATTATTAAAAAAAAAAAACGTTTGTTGAAAGTAAAACAAGTATCGTACAGCGTTGCCCACCAAAAAGATTTTCTGATTCTTAAAATTTCATTTTCGGGTAAATGGACTTTCGAAAATAAAGATTTTAGGGGGGATATTCCAGAAAATCAAAACGAGATGCTTGTTTCTGACTCCTGTTAGAGGAAATGATAGAAAATTGCTAACACTTTGCCATCTCTTGCAAAACAGAAAACAAAACAAAAAGAAATCGGGGTACCAAGCAACGACGTGTCGGTAGATTCAGCAACACCGACGAGTAAACTGCTGTTAGGGAGCAAAACATAACATCTACACAAGGATTCTGGCTTCTCTCAGGCATTACGCATCTTGTGGGTAACACGTCGCGGCATATGGCTTAATGGTCTTAAATCTTGTGTTGATAGATTGCCAAAGTCTTAAATCTCGGGTCTTTATATTGGTTTTCATTCGGGGGGTATCATAGTTGGTCTTCTGCTGCATCCAGATACATGCTGACCTAGAACTTCTATGATATCCCTTAATAATAAGCGCCTTAAAAAAAAGGCCAAACCCTTGCTTAATAAGTGCCATTTGTGGCCAAAACCTTTTGATGGATTAGTTTCGGTCTCTCTGCTGTACGAAAGTACTGACCTGTTCACCGAACTATCTGTCTCGCCCTCGATAGTCCTTGGAATCTCTGTTGTACGAAAGTACAGACCTGATCTCTGCTCTATCGTTGAAAATGAATGGATCCAATATACTCACCCGTTATGAAGAACCTTTGTGCATACCTTGATCGCGGGGGTATGTCCCGATGTGGGACTCACGGGCGTAATGTTTCTATTCTCTATAGCTTGTGTGGGGGCCATAGAAGTCTTGTCAATATTACCGAAAACATGATAAAAGCGCTCTCCGAAGGCATGTTGAAAGAAGGATGCATGGATTTAAGCGGACAAACATACTGGCAGTTTTTCTTGTGCCCTGGTTAGTATTTATTAATAATAATAAATAAGGAATTGGCAAGTGTTGGAAATATGATCTTCTGCAGGTAAGTCAACGAGCGTCGATCGTTTCAAGAAGATCCGCATCAAATGAAACCTCCCAGAGCTGAAAATTCGAAGTTCGGAGTCCATTTGGCCCAATTTTTCTCTGTTGTGTAAATATTTAGTAAATCTTATCGTTTTAAACAAAAATGGGCACGTTTTTCGAGAAAGTTTGAAATTTACGAGCGAAATTAAAATTATTTTGAAAACTTATCAAAGGTGGCGAAATTAAGATTCCAGCGAAATAGCTATTTCGCCCGGTACGGAAATCTGTGCATAAATTTCTTCTAACCGTCACTTTTCAAATCTTCTTCAAATCACTCTCTTCGCTCATCCTCTTCGCTAAACTCTCCGAACATACTCTCTAAACCAACACAAGATTCATTTTCTTTCAAAGATCAACATGTAATTCTTCGAACTTTTCATCATCTACAATCATCGCTGTCATCGGTTAGCACTTTCGATTAACTGTAATGTTTGAATCTTCATCATTGTTCTTTGTGTTCATAAACCCTAGAATCGGAATTCTTAATATCTGTGATTTGATATGAATGATAGTTTTAAGAACCGAACAAACCATGTTACACACTGTTCTTTCATCCTTGAACTCTGTTGAGATCTCTGTTTGAACAAAACAAGTAATCAGTTAGGGTTTTTAATGGGTTTAAGAAGAAACTTTTGAAGACAGCGATTTTATCATGATGACAGCGATGATAGCGAATTTAACCCCTAGTCACGGAAGTTCAAAAGTCTCGAACGCGAGCTCGAGCACCCAGCAAAATAGTCTAATTCGCTCGTGTAGCGATTTGGTCTATTGCGTTCGCTGGTAAATCGTTTCCGGAAAAGGAACTTTGTCATCGCTATGTTCGTTAGCGAATTTAACCTAGTCAACTTGCACATGTTCCGATTTTGTCTCCGACAAACTTTGACCGGACCGCTAGCGAACTTAGCGAAGTTAATCAGAGTCTGATCAACCAGCGAAGTCAGCGATGATCTATACTCGTTGATTGATCTAGTCTCTGATCTCGATATCCAGCATCAGCGATGTCAATGACTGACCTGGCAACGATCTTATTTTAATTTAAATTGTCTTGTAAATATTTGTTTCTATCTTAACTTCTCTCTCACTTGGCTCGTTTTTTTTTGTGATGTAAGCAATATGGTGAAGAATCTCGAGTGGGATAAAACGATGAAACATAATCAAAGCATCAATCTGGATGAAGTGCCTCAAGATTTTGACGATGTAACCAGATGGGTGCGTTCCAGCAGAATCGGTTATGCTGTGGAGACAGCTGTTAAAGTTTACAAGATTCACATACAACAATTCTGGGAAAACGCAAAACCAGAAACCATCAACAGCAAAAGAGGGATAGTGTCAACGGTTTGCAACAAAAGAGTAGAGGTGACTGAAGACCGGATACGCCAGGTTCTGAAGCTTCAAGACAATGATCAAGATCCGTTAAGCCTGAGTCAAGATGATATCCTGGATGGTTTTCGAGGGATGGGCTATCCTGGAGATTTCCGTCAAAAGAAAGAGATCAAGAGAGGAGGACTCACCAGAGACTGGAGATTCATTGTTCATGTTATTTCTACGAGTCTGGCACACCGAAAGGGTGGCTTTGATGGTTTGAACTTGGAATGGTCGGCAGCCATGCTAAATCTGTGTATCAAACAGAAATTTAATCTCTCGGGCTTGATATTCAAATACATGCTTGAAAATGTAAGTGGAGCAACGTGGGCGATGTATCCAAGATTCGTTCAGATGCTGATAAACAACCAACACAAAGATCTTCCAACTGATGGAGATCACTACAAGTTCCACATCTTCACAAGCCGTCAGTACACTGAGATAAAGACTAACGAATGGGTGATGTTGCATGATTGGATGTACCGAGCAGAGAGACTCCCAATAGTAAAGGAAGCTTATAAGAAGTACAAGGAAGCTGTTCAAGAAAAACAACAACGAGATGCTCTCGCTCAAGCCGAAGCAGCTGCAAAAGAAGAACGTGCTAAAGGAAAAAGGAAAGAAAAACAAGTGGCTGAAGACGAACCACCCAAAAAGAAAAGGGCATCGGGAAGGACTGAACGATTTATGGAGGCAGGCATAAGGGCGGCCGAGTCAGAGGAACACCGCCAGCACATTGAAGATTTGAAAGCAATTCACGCCTCGCAAGAAAAGGAGAAAAGAGAAAAGAAGTTGAAGCGAAAGGAGATATCATCCACAGAAAGACCAGAAATTGTGACTGAAGAAGTTCAATCGTTAAATGACTTCGTCGATAATTTGATAATAGATCCGGATGAAACTTCAGCGAGCAAAGGCCCTTCCAAAGTATCTCCTGTAAAGCCAACGAGGTTTTCAAAGCCTCCAGTCCCACCACAAAGGATCCGTCCCTTTCAAGAGCTTTACGATAAACTTGTGGAGAACGCAAGTCCATCTGTGGCAAAGGAGATCTGTCTACTCAAAAACCAAGTCAACGACACAAACATTTTAAGAGAGAAGATTAAAGATCAGCGTAAGAAGAATAAGGAGATGAATGCCTACATGGCCAAGCAGTCCAAGTTCATCAGGTTCCAGCAAGCTGGTTTGGAGAAAATGTATAGAATGATGAGAGGCATGTGTGAGCAGATGAAAGTAAAACCCATGTTTTCCTTTGAAGAAATCTTTGACTTTGAAGGTTTCGTGGAAGAAGAAAATGCTCGAAAGGAAAAGGAGGCTGAAGCCAAGAAAATGCGTTTGGAATAAGTGGAAAAAGTGACTGAAGGAGACGAAAGTGACGAAGAAGAAGTTGATAGAGATGATATGCCATCCAGATTTATTGAATGGGGTCTAGAAGAAGAAGTACAGTATGAGCAAGGAGATGGAAAAACGTTCTCTCCCCAGCACCCAGAATGGTTCAAGAAAGAGAGAGAAAGACTCCCTGATTTTTATCAGGTGATAACCGTTGAAAAGAGTGAAGCTACTGACAGGATCATAAGCTGGAAGTACGACAACCTGAGAGGAATGTTTGTTGTTAAGAGACGAGGTGGCGTGATCCAGTACTTTCAGACCGGTTTTGATCTCTTTACTCTTCCCAGGTGGGATCTATGTGAGCTGGGCCGTCTGGACATTCTAAATCCAGAAGAAAGAAGCGTTGGAGGAGACTTTGAGCATTTGATCGCTAAAGAATGCAACAAAGGTTTCCCTAATCACAGGCCTCAGCGTCCAAGGCGGAGAGTTTCGAAAACTACCATAGATCCAGTAACAGGGAAAGGAAAAGTGACTTGGGTGATCAACCCTGCTAAAGTTGCCACCAGAATTAAGCTACCTGAAGAAAATCCTGTTGCACTCAAAGATTTCAAGAAATGGTTCTATGATAGCAAGACTGGCGAAGCTGTGATAAGATCCATCGAAAATGTGGATATTCGGATCTTGGATCCTATGGATGTGTTTATGTTTGGGCTCTCGGATCTAACTATGTTGAATGCAAGCCGCATAAACGTGGGAGCTGGAAATGCAAATCTTGAAGAGGCTATGCTATTTCAGAGAGCGGTAGAAAGAGCCTGGAAGTTAAAGAGGGAAATGCTGGATCTGGTAGACAAGATTGAGAAAAGAAAAGAAAAAGTAGAAAAGAAAAAGGAAGCAAGGAAGAAAAAGAAGCATGAACATAAGAAAGAAAAGACCCCTGCTTCTTCAACTGAACCCACCACAACGTCACCACCTCCGGCCTCATCCACATATGAGGCCACTAAGGAGGACCAACCAATTAGTGAAGCTGCAACAACTCAAGAAACTCAAACTGTGCCAATCGAGACCGAAGCACCAACAGAAACGACAACAAGCATCGAAAAACCAACAGAGCCTGAGAAGCAAGTGACAGAGAATCCAGCGGCCGCAACTGAAGAATGAAACGACAAGTATGCAACGATCTAGGGGGGATATTGTTAGAACTTTTAAGATCGTTGATACTTGTGCTGGATTAGTTTAGTCATAGTTTGTAGCTATTTTGAATGTACAAGGGCTTATTTTGTAATTTCCTAGAAGATAGTTTCCTGACTTAGTGTAGATAAGATTCCAGCAAATTTATAAATTTGCTGGCTAATCAGGAACACTATAAATAGCCCTCTCATTGTAACCTTGGTAAGCTTTTGGCTCTTGAATGAATATTGGTGTTGTTACATTCTTGTGTTGATCTTGTGCTCAAATCTGATATCCAAGGTGTTTTATTGTTATATCTTATTGTTTGGATTCAATACAACACTTGTTGTATTCATCAATCCACTAGCTTCATCTTCATTCTTGATTGTTCTTAACTTTTTCATAGTTCAAACACTTAATCAATAGGTGTTTTGGACTAAAACAACCAACCACTGTGATCCGGATTGATTTTGGGATTTACACGTAGGCGTACGCCCGTCGGTGTTTCATATAATTAATGTGGTGTGTCCATTGATCTTTAACCCGGCTCGACCCGGGCTACTGAACGCATAAGAAACATGTAAATCCTTTACAAGTATTATATTCTAATAATTATCCCAAGTTATAAAATATTATTTGTGCCTTGTGCCTTAAATTCATTTTTCTTAAACTCTTTACAAAATGAGTCGGTTGATTGTATTTACCAGTGTAAACTGACGTATTTTCTCAAAAAGGTTAAGTGCAGGTACTACGCGTAATAGGCTGGCTTTTCTCCTAGCATCCACAATAAGTCTCGCAAGCTTGGATGTCATAGACTGTTGAACATTGTTTCCTTTTATTTTGATCTACCTGTGGATTTATATTCAACTATTTGTGATACTTAATATTACAATATTGTTTGGTTGAAATGAATCTATACTTTGCTTCCGCTGTGCATTTAAATATTGTGTTGTTTGACTATTATGTTGCCAACCACGTCACGATACTCCCCTACCGGGCCCACCGGTGACACGTGGAAATTGGGTTGTGACAGGTTGGTATCAGAGCCAACATTGAGTGAATTAAACACTAGTCTTTTGTGTTTAATCTCAATGACACAATTGCACATTCCTAAATCTTCGAGTCTAGACAAAGAACTTAGGAATAATCCAAAATGTTTTTATTTTAAATTTTAACTTGTCCTTTATTTTTCCTTGTCGTTACCTTTGTTTATACTGACAGGTTTATCAATGCCACCAAGATTCAGGCGAGGAGAACGAGGAAAAGGGCCAATGAGCGCCCCTAACGACCACGAGGCCAGGCCTGCGCACCGGCGAACTCCTTCTTCTACAAGGAGTGCAGATCCGCGAGAACCTTGGAGGATTTATGAGGAGCCTGCCAGACGATCTACGTTGTATAGCTCAACGCCTCCATATCATCACTCCTATAGGCCTCAGTCGGAGAATGAGCCCAACAACCCGCAACCTTCATACATACCTCTACAACGATCCTTATCGCACCGTTCCTTCGACGACCCTACTCCTGTCTTTCGGGGCCAGTTTAACCCGGCGGAATACCTACCAGAACAAGGGGGCTTTAACCCACTAGGACCGGAGGATCATTTTTCCGGTGATCAAGCGATGGACATGGACGAGGACACAGATCCCGTCGAGCCTGCAACCGGAACCCCGAACCATCCTGTTGAGATCTCTGATGGTTCGTCTTTTCACGGAACACCATACCAAGGTCCGGATAGTTACCAGGCACGGTTCAACCAGTATGAGTGGTACTTTACACCATCTCACCATTCATCGCCTCACCAGCAGCAGCAACAGCAGCAGCAAGATCCCTCTGGGGATCCACGTTTCGTGGCAGTCACGCCACCACCTCCACCGCCGCCAGTTAATCTAGCGCCTCCAGAACCACCAAGACATAGGAGGACTGGTGCACGGATGTCAGCACGAGGAGGGGAATTTCATTTCAGCTCCCCTCAACACTCTAGTGGCAGCCACTACCCGCCACTATATGAAGACCCACAAATGGGTGGACCTTCAGTTCCAGTATCAGAGGTGAATTCGGCACCTATTGCACCGTCACCATCGGGTTTTGGCAACCCTATCCCTGCTTATACTGCTCCAGCAGCTTACAACCCATACGGACCGCCAGCATACACTAACTATAACTATGCTGAGGATCCTTACCAAGTGGCATCAAACTACCCTGCCCAAAATCCTGAGGGACCATACGGAACCCCATGGGGAATGGGATACCCAGCTCATGAGTATCAAGCACCTGCTCAGCCACCACTACAGCACCAGCCACCACGGTTTTCCCCACCAGAGCAGGAGGATCTCCGTCAAAGGCTGGAAAGAGTTGAGCGAGACTTCCAGAGGGAACGTAGGAAGAATCAGGGATTCATGAGTGGCTTGGCAAGTTTGCTGAAAGGAAAGAAGAAACGTGATCGTTAAATCCCAATATGTATTATTGTATTTCCTAGTTTAAATAAAGTCCCTGCGTGGACACTTATTTATGTGTGTATGTAGTCCCTGTGTGGACATCTATCTTTGTACTTAGTCCCTACGAGGACTTGTCACTATTAGTCCCTGCGTGGACATTTATTTTTGTAAACAGTCCCTGCGAGGACTTGTATTGCCAGTATAGCTCCTGCGAGGGCAAGTGTTTATGTGAAAAGTCCCGTTTAGGGCAAAGTGTACTATTTTTAAATTTTAATGGAATGTTAAGTTTGAAAAATTTTATTTCTGTCATCTATGCATTTATATATTATACATGAAATAAACGAAATAAAATCATTCCTTTTTAAAAAAAATTGATATGCCTATTAAATATTAAATAAAGATCTTAAAGGTAAAACCTAGCCTACATGTCAATATAAGACTAGGCCAAGACGGTAAGACCTGTATAAAAGATTCCAATCCCTGTTAACATCTGAAAACATGTTAACGCTCCTGGCAGATGTGATCCGTCAAAATCACACACGTCATCCTTATAATAGGATTCTTCAAAAGATTCCTAACCCAACTTAATGATCTCTGAATCATGGGTTTAAATCATCAATTAAGATGATCATATTTTGACCATACACTAGTAATACAATGCCTACGGGCCTTGCTCATTTCTACATGAGCCAATAGACAGTGGTAGCTATGACTCTCTGTCCGAAAAAGGTAATGAACTATGTTCAAACTTTAAAAGCCTTGATTCTCTGAAATCATAGCTTATGATTTAAATTGTCCTTGCGACTAGGCCTTTTGTGCTACAAATAAAACTGTTATTGGTTTATAATTAGGATAAATTATAATAGAAATCCTAAATAAATGTGAGTAATAAATTAACCATATATGGTCTACGTTTACCACGGTTAATAAATTGCCATAAAAGACAATTTTATAATAAACTCACCAATAAATTATTGTCAATATGTAACAGTTCAAGCTACATGGCAGACTCAAACGAGATCAACAGTAACCCCAGGAGAGAGCATGATAATGCCCGAGTAAATGTAGCGGGTGCAGAATTACAGGCAATGATAGATAATGCCGTTAATCGAGCTATGGATAGACAGCTCCATGAATCCAGTGGTACCCATACAAGGACCCAATCTGCACCACACTCTAGAACACCCTCCAGGACCCACACTGCCCACAACAGTAATTCTCACCACTCATCAAACCAGAGAAGTGCTCCATCTCAAAGAGTCGTACGGAATCAAGAACCCCGTAATAAGGGTTGCTCCTATAAGTACTTCGTTTCGTGCAAACCCAGGGATTTCACTGGGGAGAAAGGAGCAGTAGATTGCATGACTTGGTTGGACGAGATGGATACGGTTGTGGATATCAGTGGTTGCGATAATAGGGATATTGTGAAATTCGTGTCTCAATCTTTTAAGGGAGAAGCATTAGCTTGGTGGAGATCTTTGATCCAAGCTACGTGGAAAATTCCGTTGTACAATATGACCTGGGAACAATTCATGTCACTGATCAAGGAAAACTACTGCCCTCAGCATGAGGTTGAGAAAATTGAAGCTGACTTCTTGTCGCTGGTCATGAGAAACCTAGACTGTCAGGCCTACCTTACCAGTTTCAACACCTTGTCAAGGTTGGTTCCATATTTAGTAACTCCGGAACCCAAACCTATAGCTCGTTTCATCGGGGGTTTGGCTCCGGAGATCAAGGCAAGTGTAAAGGCCTCCCGACCAGCTACTTTTCGGTCTGCAGCGGACATGTCACTGTCTCTTACATTGGATGCGGTCAGGCAGAAATCGCAGAGGAACACTGATATCGAAAAGAGGAAGCGTGAGGATGACAACTCACGACGTTCAGACAAGAAGCATAAGGGAAACAATGACCACAAGAAGGGGTCAGGATTTAGGAAGGATGGTCAGCAGTCGGGTGAAAAACCCAGATGTAAAATCTGCAAGAGACAGCACTTCGGGAAGTGCAGGTATGAATCGAATTCGCATTCACAATCGAAAACTTTTGCATGTGGGTTGTGCAAGTCCAAGGAACACAAGACCTTGGATTGCAAAAAGATGAAGGATGCAACCTGCTACGGTTGCAATGAAAAGGGGCACATCAAGACCAATTGCCCAAAATACGCCAAGAAGCCTGAAGAGGCTAAGAAGACCAATGCTAGGGGCTTCAGGATGGATGCTAAGGAAGCCGTCCAGGACGACAATGTGATAACAGGTACCTTTCTCGTAAATGATGTTTATGCGAGAGTGTTATTTGATTCAGGCGCTGATAAGTCATTCGTAGATAATAAGTTTTGTGAATTGTTGAAATTACCTGTTAAGACCTTAAGTGTGAAGTATGAGGTGGAACTAGCAGATGGCACTTTAGAAACCGCCTCAACCTTATTAGATGGATGTTTCATATCCATTAAGAACCACTCTTTTCCTTTGTCCCTACTTCCTTTGAAACTAGCCGGTTTCGACATAGTTTTGGGTATGGACTGGTTATCTCATAACCAGGCCCAGATTATTTGCAATAAGAAGCAAGTGGTGATCAAGACTCAGTCTGGTGAATCACTTACTATCCAGGGAGATACCCAGTATGGGCTGCCTGAGCAAATGCCTATGCTCAAGGACTCTAAGTGTTTGAAGAAGGGTTGTGTCATCTACATGGCACAAGTGATTATTAATGAGCCGAAGCCCTAGATTGGGGATATCCCCGTCATTTCTGAATACCCCGAAGTTTTTCCTGAAGAACTACCTGGTTTGCCACCAGATAGGTGATGTGTGCTAAACAGACTATAAAAATTAACTATATTAGACTCTCTAAACTAGACACTATAAAGCTTTAATTCTAGACTCGACCTAAACCACACAATCGGCAAGTGTACCGATCAATGTAGTATGACCTAGGAAGTCCGGATATCGAACCACGAGACTCTATGTATCACGTAAACTAGACTCTGACTAGACACTGACAGACACGACTTAACCTGTTTAATTGTTTGGGGGGGGGGGGTTACGGAAAACTAAGGAAATCTATATTAAACTACTAAATTAAACTAGAGCTAGACTAAAGACGAACAAAGACTGAGGACTTTCCTTATATGAGAATGAGACCACCTAGACAAGAATCCTGGATTGTTTTTAAGAGATTACCGATTAAGTTAAATGCATGGATTATGGAACCGGGATCTTAAAATACTAAACCTATTAAGAACCAACGAGGCCCCTCGACCCTTCTCAAGGAGAAACCTGTGGAGCTACCTAGGCCGTTAATCCTACCGGTTATTAGACGCTTTTCCAATTGTCTAATTATTGTGTAAGTACCCTAATATTGACCTATTCTTTTCCAATCCTAGATCTAGGGTAGTTTGAAGTAATTAATTTGACTTGATAGACTAATAAAACCGACAGGTAAACCAAGACATAACCTTTTCCAAGGCCTATTTAAAACAATTCGCCGGGTAAGACCTACCAATACCCCCTCACTTTCCAGGTATTAGGACTAGTAGAACACTAAGACTTAGCAAATCATTAACACTTACTTCTAGAGGTTATCGGCCGATTCTCCCTAAAGAGTGAAGGTTTTCTCACGTGATATAGACACTCACCGAAACCCTAAACCTTAATATGACTCTATGTTGTGATATAGACCGTCACTAAGAATCATATGAAGCAAATAATAACAATAAACCAATTCAAAGTACGTATACACATCAAATCATTAAATCAAACCGCTTACTAAACACAATCAATCCATAATAATCATGCAATTAACAAAAATGGTTAAAACTTTATATTAATCCATTCATCAACTCTAGGTGGTTTATAAATTTAGCCAAGCATGTTAAAACGTGAAAACAAATCAAAGATGTCTAAACACGAATTCATCATAACAAGTTTCGTAAGAAAAGTCAAGAACAAAGAACTAGAAAACCCGATTCGATCTTCAAGTCTTCTTCCCCGAACTCGTATCGATGATTCCTATGCTTCAAGATCTCCAAAAGTCGCCAAGAATGCTTAAAGATTGCCCAAAGAAGTCCCCCAAAATCGAACTAGGGTTTTTTCCAAGCTTAAGATGTATTTATATGACTTTCCATAACACCCCTTCATTAAATTCGAATAAATCTGCCAGCAACAGCCTTCTGGCGGGGCGCCACCCACTTAGGAATGGGTGGCGGGGTGCCACCTTGTTTTTTTTTCTCATGTACTACATTCAGTCTCTCGCCGGGTGCCAGAAAACTTCCCACGGGGTGCCAGAGAGTGATTTTTCAGCCTTTTAACTCTATTTCAACTCCCCGACCTTTCCAACATGCTCCAAGACTTGACACTTCGATGTTTTAACTCGTTTCACTCGGTTTCCCGTATATTTAAGCATCAAGGCATGCAAAACACGATTTTATCAATAGTGTGCATATTCTAACGAAAAACCAAACTAAATATAACAAAACCTATACAAACTGTACACGAATAAAAGATGTATTTTGCAATACATCAAACATCCCCACACTCTTTTTTCGTCCTCGAAAAAGAATTATGCAACGGAATCAGAGACAAATAATCACTCGGGTCAAAAGCATAGGTATAATTAATTAAAACCAAGACGTGCGTTAGCCGCGATTGCGAATATACTTGTCCACTTTAAACCCAGATCTAATCCTAAGCCCTTATCATGTGATTTTAATTTAAGTGCGGTCAATCCACCTAGGGTCTCACACTAGAATCTACGGTCCACTTACTCCCGCCTCAAGCTTATAGGACTAAAGGAACGATCACTGGATCAATTCCTAACCGTCTTATATCAAAACCAAGAGAGTTTACAATCAAAATTTTTTTTTTCTGTTTTTTTTTGCCTTTTTTTTTTTTCTCGTGAGTCTAGACGATGCTTTCCCTAACCAAGAGGTATTCCGGCTGTAGAGTCGCTATCCCCAACCACAGATTACTTAGGTTTCGGTACTTTTAATCGGCAATTCGATTTCACACATCCCAGAGGCATTCCGGCTGTAGAGTCGCTATCCCCAACTCGGATTACATAGACCTGTGTTACTTTCATTTAGTTTCTAGCTCACTTTTTATTCTATTTTTTTTTTCATGACCACAAACTCTAACGATTTTAACTTATAACGGTGCCCCTTATACTCTTATTGGCAGTTTCGATTTTCCATATTTCCCAGGCGAAAACCCACTAGCAGACCGACAATTAAGGTATATTAACTCAAAGGGACTTAAAACCAAACCCGGGCCTATCCACATATCCCAAACTAGACGCAAGCTCGATTTATTTTATAATCTAATATTATTATTATTCGACCCCGAGCAAAAATTCATCTTTTCTATCATTTTCCGTTTTAATTTGCAAACTTCTTTTTTATTCGAAAGACATTTTCTGATTTTTCAAATTTTTTTGTATTTTTCAAAATTTTCTAATTTTTTTTTTATTTTTCATATTTAAGACTCGATTATTTACAAGTATCCCATCCCCACACTTAGAGATTGCATTGTCCCTAATGCAAGAACGGAAATACGACTCAACAACTACCTAAAAATAAATAAAAACTGTAAACGAAATAAATAAAAATATACAACAACAAAAAGGGAAACGACTTAGCTGAGTATGTGAGACTGTCAAAGTGCCAGTCGTTTCCACATAAGCCCTCCAATTCGATACGCGCTCAGCAAACAACTCCTAACCTCGGACACGCGAACGAAAGCGGCTACAAATACCAACCTAATCACGCAAACACCAAACACTAACAAAAGATAATATATAAGATACTAAGTGTTAGTGCAAACATCCAACAACCAAACTTCAACCATCCCCAAAATCCCAACCAACCTGTTTAACGTATTTAAGTACAAACCAATAGACGAGGATTAAAACAGCATAAAGATAAAAAGAAACAAAAGATATAAGTTGTCATCATCGCTGCCTCTTCGCTTTACTCTTCATTCACCTGCATGCACCCCACTGGGCCCTGCCTCAGTCTGTACCCGTTCCGGTTGAATCTGCTGAACCGGTTCAGGCTCCCTAATCACTGGGCCCCCTCTTGGGCGAGTATCTGGGCCTCGTTTCCTACTAGGCCGACTGGATGATCCTGCACCTGACATTCTGCAAAAACAATTCAAGTATGGCAATACGAAGCAAACAGAATATTAGTCACAAACTATTTTTGGTATTTTAGAATTTTTTCATTTTTTTTTTGAAAGTTTTATAATTTTTTTTATTTTTTATTTTTAAACGAAAACGGTAATATATACAAAAACAACGGCCGTATAGCATTTCGTTCGCGGCCGTTGTTTGAAAACAAATGACTCTATCGCAAACAACTCGAAAACAAACCAAACTCCGCCCGAATGGAGATTGACTACGAGCGAAACGGTTTAGTAATCAAGCGATGCAACAATACGACTATAATAAGACTCTAAACACACCAAAATGACTCGTACGACACAAACGACGCTAACGACGCAAAACTTGACACTAACCAAACTTAGGATCATACCCTCTCCCAGCACTTTGCTCGCCCTCGAGCAATCCCAAGTGCCGGAATATTATCAAACAAAGCTAAATGTGGAAGCAACGGAAACGGGTCAAATATTTGGTGGAAAATTCTATGCTTATGTCAAAAAGTTTCGACCCGGATCCCCACACTAGATTTCTACCACGCCTAAATCAACTATACCCGCAATATTCGAAGCAACTTAATCAAACTACCCCATTGTTCATATTAAAACTTGACCCGTTAGAATATGCATCCAAACAGAACAACACAACCACCCCCCTTTCCTTTCATTAATCAATTCCGACATCAAATCAATCCAAACAACTTGAACCAACCCATGCCACCCGCAACCATGCTAACTCAAACCTCAAACCTGCATAAAAGGGACACGAAATACGCGAAAAGGACATAGACGACTCCACTAAGTGACTTAACATCACACCACGACCGACTTAACTCAACTATAAAATTTACTTAACTACGACCAACGATTGACCTGAAACCGACGCACAAAACGCTTGACACTAACACACGTGACACTAGACACGAAACGTTGACTTAAAAATCACTCCACGTTCTGATTTACAAAGCCAAATTAACACGACTCACATATATTCGAACCAAACCCACAAAACCGACTAAACAATCGACATACGGACTCTAACCATGGACTCGACAATCAGCGAACACATCAGGACTGACTCGAAACATGACTACGGACCCGAAGACCGACAGTTGACTGAACAAAGACTCAACTCGACTCACTCGAAAACTAATGAGTAACCTAAAACTGACCGACATTGAACAATATAACTGACTCGAAACAACCTATACACACCCAACACTGACTCGACAGAGTTCGACACCAACAACTCACACACAGACTCGAACTCTAAACTTCACAAAACTCAATCAAACAACAAATTCAAGTGAGAAACGACGGAAAAACGTACCTGCGTCGTCGATTTTGCAAGAAAAAGTGAAAATTTTGAGTTGTGAAAGTCCCGATTCACGGCTATGTGACGGCCAGATGGTAACTGTTATATGGGGGGTTTGGTGGGTGAATCCGATCACGGTGGTGATTGTATGGTAGCGGACGGTGGTGGGGATAAGGGGAATAGGTGAGTGGCGGTGGTAGGAGAGGTGATGTAATGGTGAGAAGGAGGGTGAATAACAGGAGTGGGTAACAGGTGATGGAGGTTATCGGAAGTGGGTGATGTAGGTTAGGTGAGTGGCGGTGGGTAACACAGGGAGGTTTACGGAAGTGGGTACATGGTGGGTCAGAAGAAGATGTTTGATGTCAATGGAGGTATCTCGATGAGGAGTAGCAGGGGGTTTCAGGTGGATGAGGGAAGAAGGGTTAGGTGGAGGTCTGAAATTTGGTGTTTTAAAATTAATTAACTGCAGATGCAGCTTCTGGTGGCCCGCTAACAATGTTTGAGGTGGGTGGCGGCCCGCCACCACGTTACCTTTTTCCGAAAAATTGCCATACGTGCTGGCGGGAGCGAGAGGGTTCTTTATAAGTGGGTGGCGGGGTGCCAGAGGCTGTTTTTAACAGAAAGTATCTAATTTTTTTCTTTCAATGCCTTAGAAATTTTTTTTATGTTTTTTCCCAAACCCATCAAAGTTCAACTTTGATTTTTTCTAAGTATAAAACTTACCTCAAACCTTATTTCTCTCGCGAATTCCTGCAAATCCTCGGTGATGCACTCCTGCAAATGACTCAAGACACAAACTAGGACCCGAAAAACTAACAAAAACGACCGTTAGCTACAAAAAAATACGAAAAATAAACGAAAATACAAACGATACAAACTCTACACTTGGGATTTCAACTTTTCACATACTTATGGAGGATCATAGAGATGCAGCTCACCTCCAAACACACACTCACGGGCTGTAGCACCATTATACCTATTAAACACACACTCACGGGCTGTAGCACCATTATACCTATTATTGCCCAAATCGCCCCAAACACTCTTATCTCTCTCACCACTTTTCAATTCCTCACCTGGCGGTTTGAATCTATACTCTTCATATCGACCTCTATCCCCACACTGTGCCTTGCTCAGTGTCTTTATCTTAGATTCTAAACGCACCACTCTCTCCTCTAATTCCTCTATTTTTCTATCTGATGGGTCCCTACACTTGAGTCCTATCACCTTCTCTAGACTCGGATTACTCACCACCTTCTTCTCATCTCTCTCGTCCTTCTCACACTCACCCACTAGCGATACCGCCTCCACTCTATCACTAGGCCCTCTCGAATTCATAACCTTAAAAACTACCGATTCCTCGCCCGCTCTAAGTGTGATGGTGCCTAAAGAGACATCTATGAGAGCTTTAGCGGTGTTCAAGAACGGGCGTCTTAAAATTAACGGTACGTTTTCATCGGCTTCCATGTCAAGAATGACGAAATCGGCCGGGAAAACGAACTTGTCAACCTTAACGAGCAAATTTTCAACTATGCCCCTCGGGTGTTTCACGGACCGATCGGCTAAGGATAATGTCATTCGGGTAGGTGCAAGCTCTCCTAGGTCTAGCTTCTCGTAAAGAGAAAAGGGCATCAAATTGATGCTAGCACCTAAGTCGGCCAAGGCTCTAGCATTCGTGTTACTACCGAATAGACAAGGAATAGTGAATACACCGGGATCGGTAAGCTTTTCAGGAAGCTTATTTGAGACAATGGCTGAACACCCTCCATGCAATGGGACATTCGACAACTCCCCTAACTTTTCCTTATTTCTAAGAAGGTCCTTTAAAAATTTCGCATATTTAGGCATGGACTGGAGTGCCTCGATAAAAGGAAGATTAATCTTCAATTGCTTGAAGATATCTAAGAATTGGCCGTATTCCCTTGAGTATTTTTGGTTCTTAAGGCGTGAGGGAAACGGAACATACGCATGGTTCACTAAGGGTGAAGGTCTAACGTCTATTGGGGTTTTCTCAACTTTCTTCTCACTTTGAGACTCACCGGGCTGTGCGGTACTTGCTGGGCTTAGCCTCTTTTGCACTTTGCCGGGAGCCTCCATCTCTATCTCTTCATCTACAATATCTCCATCCTCATCAACTACTCTCTCCTCTACACTCGGGTTCCCTACTGTTCTGCCACTACGAGTGGTAATGGCTTTTACATGAGCATTCGGGTTAGGTTGGGTGTTACCCGCAAACTGACCGGGTAATCTCTCTTCTAACTTCCTAGACATATCACCCACAACCCTTTGAAGGTCTTGGAAAGCAGCTTGGTGATTCTTAAGCATAAGGTCATGTTCGCTAAGTTTCTTTTGGGTGGTTTGATCCCTAACAACTAGCTGGCTCATCATAGCCTCCATTCTTTCTATGCTGCCCCCTAAATCAAAACTTGAACCTTGACCTGTTTGAACCTGATTATTTGATCCCCCATCCTTGACCTGCCCATTTGAACTCCCACTAAAGAGTGAACCTAGACCCCTATTTGGATTTTGAGCTATTTGAAAACCAGGAGGTCCATTTGAGCGAAAATTATTATTAAAATTGTTATTATTATTTCGCCAACCCGAATTAAAATTATTATTATTAAAGCCGCTAGGTTGACCTCTACCGAACCCTCCTCCTACAAAATCAACTTGCTCCTCACCAACTAGCAATGGACACGCACTCGTGTCGTGACCCCCTCGGCAAAACTCACATTTGTCTACCTTAGCCTTAATCTCCTTAAGTTCCCTAGTCATGTTTTCCAAAACAGCGGCTAAACTAGGATCCATGGTGACACGGTTCACCCCTCGGGCGGGTGCACTAGTAGAGGTATTAGAATTACCACTTTGATACCTCTGATCGGATCGTGATTGGGATTGAGACTGAGCAAATGCCTCAAAACGCTCTAAACACTCAGCAACCGTAAGAATACCCATCATATGCCCCCCTGCATTAGTATCGAACCTATCTCTAGTCTCTTGGGTAAGACCGTTATAGAATTTCTCACATAAAGCCCAATCGGAAAGACCATGCTGGGAGCAACGAGCACAAAGGTTTTGGAAACGCTCCCAAGCAAGGTAGTAAGGCTCGTCGGGCTCCATGCGGAAAGAGTGGATTTGGTCCCTAAGCCGTGAGGCCTTAGCGGGCGGGAAATACTTATTCAAAAAGGCTTGACGAAGCCCCGCCCAAGTGGTAAAGGTACCGGTTGGTTGAGAATCCAACCAAGTAGCCGCACGGCCAGCTAAGGAGAATGGGAAAAGCTGTAGGTAGGTGGCATCGTTGGGTGCACCGTGAAGGTTAAAGGTAGCTAGGATGCGGGAGAAACGGTTTATGTGGCCCGGGGCGTCCTCATCGTCTCGGCCATGGAATTGGATGGTGTTGGTGATAGCCTGCATGGCATAAGATGGAATCTGCCATGAATTTTCACTAACGATGGGTGGAACGGTGATGGGTGAAGCAAGGCCGGTGAAATCCTGAGTGGCTTGCTGATGGACGGTTTGCCTAGGGTTTGCCATTGGTTCTAAGTTTGCTAGATTGCTAGAGGTACTAGAAGTAGGGCTATTGGGTGGGGAAACCTTAGGTGAGGTTTTAGGTGAATGGTTAGGCGAAGGTGGTGGTGTAGGGGGTGGGGTGGGTAACGGGGTGGAATCGAAATTGGGGAAACGAGAAGAGGATGTAGAAGTAACATGTGGGCCTTCGCCCAATTGAGATGATGACTGCTTGACTGGTGGTGGTGGTCCGTGCGAGCGCAGATGTGGCATCCACTACGAGCAAAAACCTGAACACAAGAAAAGCAAAGGATAGTTACTACGACTCAAGATAAAAAGAAAAGACACAAAACAAAGTAGACACGTAGCACGTATTTGTCAAGTAAATCTATCAAAGCTAATGAACGCAATTACCAAGAGTCCCCGGCAACGGCGCCAAAAACTTGATGTGTGCTAAACAGACTATAAAAATTAACTATATTAGACTCTCTAAACTAGACACTATAAAGCTTTAATTCTAGACTCGACCTAAACCACACAATCGGCAAGTGTACCGATCAATGTAGTATGACCTAGGAAGTCCGGATATCGAACCACGAGACTCTATGTATCACGTAAACTAGACTCTGACTAGACACTGACAGACACGACTTAACCTGTTTAATTGTTTTGGGGGGGGGGGTTACGGAAAACTAAGGAAATCTATATTAAACTACTAAATTAAACTAGAGCTAGACTAAAGACGAACAAAGACTGAGGACTTTCCTTATATGAGAATGAGACCACCTAGACAAGAATCCTGGATTGTTTTTAAGAGATTACCGATTAAGTTAAATGCATGGATTATGGAACCGGGATCTTAAAATACTAAACCTATTAAGAACCAACGAGGCCCCTCGACCCTTCTCAAGGAGAAACCTGTGGAGCTACCTAGGCCGTTAATCCTACCGGTTATTAGACGCTTTTCCAATTGTCTAATTATTGTGTAAGTACCCTAATATTGACCTATTCTTTTCCAATCCTAGATCTAGGGTAGTTTGAAGTAATTAATTTGACTTGATAGACTAATAAAACCGACAGGTAAACCAAGACATAACCTTTTCCAAGGCCTATCTAAAGCAATTCGCCGGGTAAGACCTACCAATAGCCCCTCACTTTCCAGGTATTAGGACTAGTAGAACACTAAGACTTAGCAAATCATTACCACTTACTTCTAGAGGTTATCGGCCGATTCTCCCTAAAGAGTGAAGGTTTTCTCACGTGATATAGACACTCACCGAAACCCTAAACCCTAATATGACTCTATGTTGTGATCTAGACCGTCACTAAGAATCATATGAAGCAAATAATAACAATAAACCAATTCAAAGTGCGCATACACATCAAATCATTAAATCAAACCGCTTACTAAACACAATCAATCCATAATAATCATGCAATTAACAAAAATGGTTAAAACTTTATATTAATCCATTCATCAAGTCTAGGTGGTTTATAAATTTAGCCAAGCATGTTAAAACGTGAAAACAAATCAAAGATGTCTAAACACGAATTCATCATAACAAGTTTCGTAAGAAAAGTCAAGAACAAAGAACTAGAAAACCCGATTCGATCTTCAAGTCTTCTTCCCCGAACTCGTATCGATGATTCCTATGCTTCAAGATCTCCAAAAGTCGCCAAGAATGCTCAAAGATTGCCCAAAGAAGTCCCCCAAAATCGAACTAGGGTTTTTTCCAAGCTTAAGATGTATTTATATGACTTTCCATAACACCCCTTCATTAAATTCGAATAAATCTGCCAGCAACAGCCTTCTGGCGGGGCGCCACCCACTTAGGAATGGGTGGCGGTGTGCCACCTTGTTTTTTTTTCTCATGTACTACATTCAGTCTCTCGCCGGGTGCCAGAAAACTTCCCACGGGGTGCCAGAGAGTGATTTTTCAGCCTTTTAACTCTATTTCGACTCCCCGACCTTTCCAACATGCTCCAAGACTTCACACTTCGATGTTTTAACTCGTTTCACTCGGTTTCCCGTATATTTAAGCATCAAGGCCTGCAAAACACGATTTTATCAATAGTATGCATATTCTAACGAAAAACCAAACTAAATATAACAAAAACTATACAAACTGTAGACGAATAAAAGATGTATTTTGCAATACATCAATAGGCAAGTAGAATTCAGAATTGACATTATTCCTGGATCAGCACCAGTTGCAAGGGCGCCTTATAGGTTGGCACCAACATAGATGATGGAATTGAGAACGCAGTTAGATGATTTGCTAGCCAAAGGTTTCATCAAACCTAGTTCGTCTCCTTGGGGAGCACCAGTTTTATTTGTCAAGAAGAAGGATGGATCGATGCATCTGTGCATCGACTACCGTGAGCTTAATAAGGTCACTATCAAGAATAGGTATCCTTTGCCCAGAATCGACGATCTGTTCGATCAACTTCAAGGGGCAAGTTTCTTCTCTAAGATTGATTTAAGGTCAGGCTATCACCAACTGAAGGTTAGAGATGAAGACGTGTACAAGACTGCATTTAGGACTCATTATGGTCATTACGAGTTCCTAGTGATGCCTTTTGGGCTCACTAATGCACCTGCTACGTTCATGGATCTCATGAATCGCGTTTGCAAGCCATACTTAGATAAATTTGTCATCGTTTTCATCAATGACATCCTCATCTACTCGAAGAACCAAGCTGACCACGAGAAGCATCTTCACTGCATTTTGGAACTACTTCATAAAGAAAAGCTCTATGCCAAGTTCTCGAAGTGTGAATTCTGGCTTCGAGAAGTCCAATTTCTTGGACATGTTGTTAGTGAGCATGGTATCCAAGTAGATCCCGCTAAAGTTGAAGCTGTCATGAATTGGCATGAGCCAAAGACGCCTACAGAAATTCGTAGCTTCCTAGGTTTGGCAGGTTACTATAGGCGATTCATTGAAAACTTCTCAAGGATTGCTGCACCCCTGACTTCGCTGACGCGTAAGAAGATTAAGTTTGACTGGGGTCCTAAGCAGCAGGAATCCTTCGATATTCTGAAACAAAAGTTGAGCGATGCTCCAGTATTGACATTGCCTGATGGAATCGAGGAGTTTGTAGTTTATTGTGATGCATCACACACCGGGATGGGATGTGTGCTTATGCAGAAAGGCAAAGTCATTGCCTATGCTTCACGCCAGTTAAAGGTGCACGAAAAGAATTACACCACCCATGACTTGGAATTGGGTGCCGTTGTATTCACACTAAAACTTTGGAGGCACTACTTATATGGAATCGAATGTGTGATCTATTCTGATCACAAGAGCCTTCAACATCTGTTCAATCAGAAGGACTTGAACATGAGGCAACGCCGTTGGATGGAAACTCTTAATGATTACGATTGTGAAATAAGATACCATCCCGGCAAGGCGAATGTAGTCGCCGATGCCTTGAGTCGGAAGGAAAGGGTGAAACCCATCCGAATCAATGCCAAGAGCATTGAAATAAAGAACAATTTGAATGAAAGGTTGTTAGCTGCACAAAAGGAAGCTGTGTTGGAAGCTAACTATCCTAACGAAAAGCTAGGGGTAACTGAGGAGCAGTTAACTCTTAGCAAGGACGGAATTCTAAGATTAAATGGACGGATATGGGTTCCAATTTATGGAGGACTTCGAGATGTCATCCTCCAGGAAGCCCATAGCTCCAAATACTCCGTTCATCCTGGAGCCGATAAAATGTACCAGGATCTAAGGGCAAATTATTCGTGGATACGCTTAAAAAAGTCTGTAGCTGCCTATGTAGCTAAATGCTTGACTTGTGCGCAAGTCAAAGCAGAACATCAAAAACCGTCAGGCCTACTACAACAGCCTAAACTTCCTACGTGGAAATGGGAAATGGTAACTATGGATTTTATCACCAAGTTACCTAAGACAAGGAAAGGAAATGATACAATATGGGTTATAGTTGATAGACTGACTAAGTCAGCACATTTCTTACCCATCAAGGAGACTTATAGCTCCGACATGTTAGCCCAGTTGTACGTCGATAAGATTGTAGCTTTACATGGCATACCTGTGTCTATTATCTCTGACAGAGATACTAGATACACGTCACATTTTTGGAAAAGTTTCCAGCAATCTTTGGGCACGCGTTTGAATTTTAGTACGGCTTACCACCCTCAGACGGACGGACAGAGTGAGCGTACCATCCAAACGTTGGAAGACATGCTACGTGCATGTGTGATTGATTTAGGTGGTAGTTGGGATAACCACCTGCCGTTAATCGAGTTCTCCTACAACAATAGCTACCATACCAGCATTAAGGCTGCGCCTTTCGAGGCCTTATACGGTAGAAAGTGTAGAATGCCCGTTTGTTGGGCGGAAGTTGGAGATGTCCAATTATCAGGACCAGAGATAGTCTTTGAAACGACGGACAAAATTGTCCAGATTCGTGACCGTCTCAAAGCTGCCTGAGATAGGCAGAAAAGCTACGCGGATCCAAAGCATAAATCTTTTCACTTCGAAGTAGGTGACAAGGTGTTGCTTAAAGTATCACCCTGGAAGGGGGTGATGTGACTTGGTAAGAAAGGCAAGTTAAGTCCGAGATACATAGGACCTTTCGAGGTTATCGAACGTGTCGGGTCAGTTTCCTATAAGCTAAACTTACCAGAAGAGCTCAGTGGAATTCACAATGTATTTCACATCTGCAATCTGAAAAAGTGTTTCGCTGATGAATCACTGGTCATACCACATACGGATGTGCATATAGATGAGAGCTTGAAATTTGTGGAAAAACCATTGTCGATCGAGGATCGACAGGTTAAAAAGCTTCGAAGGAAGCATGTACCAATTGTAAAGGTCAAATGGGATGCCCGTAGAGGTCCCGAATACACGTGGGAGGTAGAATCCACTATGAAAGAGAAATACCCTCATTTGTTTCAGTAAATCTCGAGGTCGATATTTCTTTTAAGGGGGTGAGGATGTAACACCTCGAAAATTTACGTCCTATAATGTGTTGACACGTGTCATAACCTTTGAACGTGTGAAAGAATACTTTCGAGGGACTAAAGTTGACAAACAATGAAACTATGTAAATATAAGGGTTCAAAGTGTCAAAAATGAATAAATATACTTTACAATAACCCTACATGATGTTTATTACCTTAAACGAATAAATCATGGATCATACGTAGCTAATTGTGAAAGAAAGTGAGAAATTACAAACTACAGGGGTTAAATGTGTCAACATGTTTAAGATATACCTCTGAGTGACCTTTTAGCAAACCCGAAGCTTTGTAACGGTTAATTATGCTCATGAGAATATGTGATAGAAATTTCACAAAGTTTCGTTAACGTATGAGAAAGTTATGATAAAATTCGTGTGTGAGGGTTAGAATCGTCAACATTGAAAATTAGGGCTTTTCGGGTGATCACAAAGTTACCCGAGGACTTGACAAAGATGGTATAAGTCTTAAAGCCCCTAAATGTCAATATTAAAGGCTTAGAATGCAAGAATTGAAGTGAAAGCGACGTTTAGGAGGATCGGGGACCAAAAATGCAATAAAAGGAAAATTGGTAACCTGAGCCGGAGGTCTAAGGCGGGCCGCGTAAGATCATGAAGATCTTTACGCGGGCCGCATGCGATACACAGATGCAGAAACTAACAGGCAGCTGTCTGTTCAGCTCATAACCGACTTACATGCATTGTTTTGCATACCATGGGCGACTATAACTGGTTTCTAGCCTCTAGGGACACATGGGAATGATCTAACATCAGTGGTAGAGTTGGTTGGCATCATCTTGTGTGATCAAGATCAATATATAAAGAAGTTCATGTTGCAACTTTCAATCATTCCTTCCAACTTCATCTCTGAGCATTCCTGGAGCACAAGGACCATCATCAAGCATTCCAAATCGTTCATAGGACTTGTGTAAGTACCCTTGACCCTTCTTAATTAAGTTTTGATTAGTTTATAGCTTAAAAGTCAAACCGTCGTAATTACGGTTTGACTTAACGATTAATCGCTAATGGTCCAGCGATTAGGCAGACTTAAGGTAGTTATAAGTTGGTATTTATGTGGGCTTTAAACCCTTAAAAGGGCACCCAGTGATACCCGTTCTAACTAGGTCGTTTGTCGAGTCAAAAAGGATTAGAAAAAGTCAACAGAAATGTAAACTTTGATTTAACGCATAATTAACGATGTAAAAGGTGTATAACCTATTTTATCATTCATATATCCTGATAATAACCATAAGAACTTGTCTAAGCTTGTCTGATTCGACAACTTTCTGTTTTGAACCGATTCGGAACCGAAAGACGCAAAAGTTTGACTTTTGCTTTGACTTCAGTTCTGACCCGGTTTAGATAGGTTTAGACATGCCTTAAAGTTCCATTAGGACCTAGTTACATGTTGGTATAACCCTCTGCGTTTATACCACTTAAATCCTTAATTGTCCGACGTTTCCGTTAATCGCTTAAATATTGACCGTAATGCCCTTATGACCATAAAACAAGAATTTTGGAAATATGAAAGTACACAAATCTTAGTTACTGATTATTAAACATGTCTGTAAATTTTTACATCAGTTGGACATATAGATTAGGAGTTATGCTCAATGACGTAATTAGAACGCTTCTTAGTGATTAAACGGCGTCATTAGCGTAAAGCCTATCTAAACCCAATCTTTGACACCAAAAATTTTACCCACTGATGTAATATAATATTTTGGGATTTTTGAAGATTTTTAATTATTTTTAAACTGATCATAAGCTAGGATTAATGCGTTGATTCGGTAAATACCGAATATACCCTTTTCGGCCATAAAATGAGTTTTACAAGTCCTTTTGCTACCAATCCAATTGCTACTGATTTTAAATATTAAATGAAGTGTTTTGAACCTGTTGAACTGATCATAAAACTAAGAATCCTATTTTAACTCGTAAATCGCTTAAAACTACGTTATACGCGTATTAAACGCATAATAAGGGTTTAAAACCATTTTGTCACATAAGACTTAACACCAACTGTTATACCATGTTAAAATAAACTATTTTTCTGACTAATTCAGACCCGGTTCACAGAAGCTTAATTAATCCCTTTTATAATCGTTAAAATGACCAAAATACCCTTACGGGGCTTAATATGAGATTAAACTCGTTTTGGGCATAATGGAAGGTATCCTACTGATATCACAACATATTTAAGGCATGTTAACTTAGGAAACCTGTTTAGGACTCTTATGGTTACCCGTTACGCTTCGTGCGCGTTCGGTTCGGTTTATATATCTAGTTTACATAAATTAGCCGAAACGGGTCAAACCTTATCGGTTATGTCTCAAAATCCAGAATGTGTTTAGTTTACCCATATTAAACAAGTCTTCAAACTTTTCGGGTCTAAATCACATTCTATTCCGGTCTTCGCTTAATCATGCGTTCGAACCGTATATTCCTTTAAAACTAACCGGTCTAAGTTTAGACTTAAACAAGACCCGTTAGGATTCTAATAGGTTATTATAAACCTTCGTTCCAGAATAGGAGACCCGGTAAAAGATACTTGCACTCGCTGATTGTGATTTATACTTGCTCAGGTAAATACTTTTAACTTATTTTCCCTATACGGGCTTGGGGTACGGTATATAAAATACCGCTTGGTCGGGCATTGAATCTTTAATTGTATGATGGTTAAAGTATTGAAATGTCTCGTTTAAATTGTTTTGTTTGCTTAAAGCCTTTGGGGGGTTAATGACCATGTCCTGGATATCCCTGGCATCATTTTACGAAATGGCCACGACCTAAGCACGGGGCGTAGGCGTACGCCCGTCGGTGTTTCATATAATTAATGTGGTGTGTCCATTGATCTTTAACCCGGCTCGACCCGGGCTACTGAACGCATAAGAAACATGTAAATCCTTTACAAGTATTATATTCTAATAATTATCCCAAGTTATAAAATATTATTTGTGCCTTGTGCCTTAAATTCATTTTTCTTAAACTCTTTACAAAATGAGTCGGTTGATTGTATTTACCAGTGTAAACTGACGTATTTTCTCAAAAAGGTTAAGTGCAGGTACTACGCGTAATAGGCTGGCTTTTCTCCTAGCATCCACAATAAGTCTCGCAAGCTTGGATGTCATAGACTGTTGAACATTGTTTCCTTTTATTTTGATCTACCTGTGGATTTATATTCAACTATTTGTGATACTTAATATTACAATATTGTTTGGTTGAAATGAATCTATACTTTTCTTCCGCTGTGCATTTAAATATTGTGTTGTTTGACTATTATGTTGCCAACCACATCACGATACTCCCCTACCGGGCCCACCGGTGACACGTGGAAATTGGGGTGTGACAGGTTGGTATCAGAGCCAACATTGAGTGAATTAAACACTAGTCTTTTGTGTTTAATCTCAATGACACAATTGCACATTCCTAAATCTTCGAGTCTAGACAAAGAACTTAGGAATAATCCAAAATGTTTTTATTTTAAATTTTAACTTGTCCTTTATTTTTCCTTGTCGTTACCTTTGTTTATACTGACAGGTTTATCAATGCCGCCAAGATTCAGGCGAGGAGAACGAGGAAAAGGGCCAATGAGCGCCCCTAACGACCACGAGGCCGGGCCTGCGCACCGGCGAACTCCTTCTTCTACAAGGAGTGCAGATCCGCGAGAACCTTGGAGGATTTATGAGGAGCCTGCCAGACGATCTACGTCGTATAGCTCAACGCCTCCATATCATCACTCCTATGGGCCTCAGTCGGAGAATGAGCCCAACAACCCGCAACCTTCATACATACCTCTACAGCGATCCTTATCGCACCGTTCCTTCGACGACCCTACTCCTGTCTTTCGGGGCCAGTTTAACCCGGCGGAATACCTACCAGAACAAGGGGGCTTTAACCCACTAGGACCGGAGGATCATTTTTCCGGTGATCAAGCGATGGACATGGACGAGGACACAGATCCCGTCGAGCCTGCAACCGGAACCCCGAACCATCCTGTTGAGATCTCTGATGGTTCGTCTTTTCACGGAACACCATACCAAGGTCCGGATAGTTACCAGGCACGGTTCAACCAGTATGAGTGGTACTTTACACCATCTCACCATTCATCGCCTCACCAGCAGCAGCAAGATCCCTCTGGGGATCCACGTTTCGTGGCAGTCACGCCACCACCTCCACCGCCGCCAGTTAATCTAGCGCCTCCAGAACCACCAAGACATAGGAGGACTGGTGCACGGATGTCAGCACGAGGAGGGGAATTTCATTTCAGCTCCCCTCAACACTCTAGTGGCAGCCACTACCCGCCACTATATGAAGACCCACAAATGGGTGGACCTTCAGTTCCAGTATCAGAGGTGAATTCGGCACCTATTGCACCGTCACCATCGGGTTTTGGCAACCCTATCCCTGCTTATACTGCTCCAGCAGCTTACAACCCATACGGACCGCCAGCATACACTAACTATAACTATGCTGAGGATCCTTACCAAGTGGCATCAAACTACCTTGCCCAAAATCCTGAGGGACCATACGGAACCCCATGGGGAATGGGATACCCAGCTCGTGGGTATCAAGCACCTGCTCAGCCACCACTACAGCACCAGCCACCACGGTTTTCCCCACCAGAGCAGGAGGATCTCCGTCAAAGGCTGGAAAGAGTTGAGCGAGACTTCCAGAGGGAACGTAGGAAGAATCAGGGATTCATGAGTGGCTTGGCAAGTTTGCTGAAAGGCAAGAAGAAACGGGATCGTTAAATCCCAATATGTATTATTGTATTTCCTAGTTTAAATCAAGTCCCTGCGTGGACACTTATTTATGTGTGTATGTAGTCCCTGTGTGGACATCTATCTTTGTACTTAGTCCCTACGAGGACTTGTCGCTATTAGTCCCTGCGTGGACATTTATTTTTGTAAACAGTCCCTGCGAGGACTTGTATTGCCAGTATAGCTCCTGCGAGGGCAAGTGTTTCTGTGAAAAGTCCCGTTTAGGGCAAAGTGTACTATTTTTAAATTTTAATGGAATGTTAAGTTTGAAAAATTTTATTTCTGTCATCTATGCATTTATATATTATACATGAAATAAACGAAATAAAATCATTCCTTTTAAAAAAAAATTGATATGCCTATTAAATATTAAATAAAGATCTTAAAGGTAAAACCTAGCCTACATGTCAATATAAGACTAGGCCAAGACGGTAAGACCTGTATAAAAGATTCCAATCCCTGTTAACATCTGAAAACATGTTAACGCTCCTGGCAGATGTGATCCGTCAAAATCACAAACGTCATCCTTATAATAGGATTCTTCAAAAGATTCCTAACCCAACTTAATGATCTCTGAATCATGGGTTTAAATCATCAATTAAGATGATCATATTTTGACCATACACAAGTAATACAATGCCTACGGGCCTTGCTCATTTCTACATGAGCCAAAAGACAGTGGTAGCTATGACTCCCTGTCCGAAAAAGGTAATGAACTATGTTCAAACTTTAAAAGCCTTGATTCTCTGAAATCATAGCTTATGATTTAAATTGTCCTTGCGACTAGGCCTTTTGTGCTACAAATAAAACTGTTATTGTTTTATAATTAGGATAAATTATAATAGAAATCCTAAATAAATGTGAGTAATAAATTAACCATATATGGTCTACGTTTACCACGGTTAATAAATTGCCATAAAAGACAATTTTATAATAAACTCACCAATAAATTACTGTCAATATGTAACAGTTCAAGCTACATGGCAGACTCAAACGAGATCAACAGTCACCCCAGGAGAGAGCATGATAATGCCCGAGTAAATGTAGCGGGTGCAGAATTACAGGCAATGATAGATAATGCCGTTAATCGAGCTATAGATAGACAGCTCCATGAATCCAGTGGTACCCATACAAGGACCCAATCTGCACCACACTCTAGAACACCCTCCAGGACCCACACTGCCCACAACAGTAATTCTCACCACTCATCAAACCAGAGAAGTGCTCCATCTCAAAGAGTCGTACGGAATCAAGAACCCCGTAATAAGGGTTGCTCCTATAAGTACTTCGTTACGTGCAAACCCAGGGATTTCACTGGGGAGAAAGGAGCAGTAGATTGCATGACTTGGTTGGACGAGATGGATACGGTTGTGGATATCAGTGGTTGCGATAATAGGGATATTGTGAAATTCGTGTCTCAGTCTTTTATGGGAGAAGCATTAGCTTGGTGGATATCTTTGATCCAAGCTACGGGGAAAATTCCGTTGTACAATATGACCTGGGAACAATTCATGTCACTGATCAAGGAAAACTACTGCCCTCAGCATGAGGTTGAGAAAATTGAAGCTGACTTCTTGTCGCTGGTCATGAGAAACCTAGACTGTCAGGCCTACCTTACCAGTTTCAACACCTTGTCAAGGTTGGTTCCATATTTAGTAACTCCGGAACCCAAACGTATAGCTCGTTTCATCGGGGGTTTGGCTCCGGAGATCAAGGCAAGTGTAAAGGCCTCCCGACCAGCTACTTTTCGGTCTGCAGCGGACATGTCATTGTCTTTACATTGGATGCGGTCAGGCAGAAATCGCAGAGGAACACTGATACCGAAAAGAGGAAGCGTGAGGATGACAACTCACGACGTTCAGACAAGAAGCATAAGGGAAACAATGACCACAAGAAGGGGTCAGGATTTAGGAAGGATGGTCAGCAGTCGGGTGAAAAACCCAGATGTAAAATCTGCAAGAGACAGCACTTCGGGAAGTGCAAGTATGAATCGAATTCGCATTCACAATCGAAAACTTTTGCATGTGGGTTGTGCAAGTCCAAGGAACACAAGACCTTGGATTGCAAAAAGATGAAGGATGCGACCTGCTACGGTTGCAATGAAAAGGGGCACATCAAGACCAATTGCCCAAAATACGCCAAGAAGCCTGAAGAGGCTAAGAAGACCAATGCTAGGGTCTTCAGGATGGATGCTAAGGAAGCCGTCCAGGACGACAATGTGATAACAGGTACCTTTCTCGTAAATGATGTTTATGCGAGAGTGTTATTTGATTCAGGCGCTGATAAGTCGTTCGTAGATAATAAGTTTTGTGAATTGTTGAAATTACCTGTTAAGACCTTAAGTGTGAAGTATGAGGTGGAACTAGCAGATGGCACTTTAGAAACCGCCTCAACCTTATTAGATGGATGTTTCATATCCATTAAGAACCACTCTTTTCCTTTGTCCCTACTTCCTTTGAAACTAGCCGGTTTCGACATAGTTTTGGGTATGGACTGGTTATCTCATAACCAGGCCCAGATTATTTGCAATAGGAAGCAAGTGGTGATCAAGACTCAGTCTGGTGAATCACTTACTATCCAGGGAGATACCCAGTATGGGCTGCCTGAGCAAATGTCTATGCTCAAGGACTCTAAGTGTTTGAAGAAGGGTTGTGTCATCTACATGGCACAAGTGATTATTAATGAGCCGAAGCCCAAGATTGGGGATATCCCCGTCATTTCTGAATACCCCGAAGTTTTTCCTGAAGAACTACCTGGTTTGCCACCAGATAGGCAAGTAGAATTCAGAATTGACATTATTCCTGGATCAGCACCAGTTGCAAGGGCGCCTTATAGGTTGGCACCAACAGAGATGAAGGAATTGAGAACGCAATTAGATGATTTGCTAGCCAAAGGTTTCATCAAACCTAGTTCGTCTCCTTGGGGAGCACCAGTTTTATTTGTCAAGAAGAAGGATGGATCGATGCGTCTGTTCATCGACTACCGTGAGCTTAATAAGGTCACTATCAAGAATAGGTATCCTTTGCCCAGAATCGACGATCTGTTCGATCAACTTCAAGGGGCAAGTTTCTTCTCTAAGATTGATTTAAGGTCAGGCTATCACCAACTGAAGGTTAGAGATGAAGACGTGCACAAGACTGCATTTAGGACTCATTATGGTCATTACGAGTTCCTAGTGATGCCTTTTGGGCTCACTAATGCACCTGCTGCGTTCATGGATCTCATGAATCGCGTTTGCAAGCCATACTTAGATAAATTTGTCATCGTTTTCATCAATGACATCCTCATCTACTCGAAGAACCAAGCTGACCACGAGAAGCATCTTCACTGCATTTTGGAACTACTTCATAAAGAAAAGCTCTATGCCAAGTTCTCGAAGTGTGAATTCTGGCTTCGAGAAGTCCAATTTCTTGGACATGTTGTTAGTGAGCATGGTATCCAAGTAGATCCCGCTAAAGTTGAAGCTGTCATGAATTGGCATGAGCCAAAGACGCCTACAGAAATTCGTAGCTTCCTAGGTTTGGCAGGTTACTATAGGCGATTCATTGAAAACTTCTCAAGGATTGCTGCACCCCTGACTTCGCTGACGCGTAAGAAGATTAAGTTTGACTGGGGTCCTAAGCAGCAGGAATCCTTCGATATTCTGAAACAAAAGTTGAGCGATGCTCCAGTATTGACATTGCCTGATGGAATCGAGGAGTTTGTAGTTTATTGTGATGCATCACACACCGGGATGGGATGTGTGCTTATGCAGAAAGGCAAAGTCATTGCCTATGCTTCACGCCAGTTAAAGGTGCACGAAAAGAATTACACCACCCATGACTTGGAATTGGGTGCCGTTGTATTCACACTAAAACTTTGGAGGCACTACTTATATGGAATCGAATGTGTGATCTATTCTGATCACAAGAGCCTTCAACATCTGTTCAATCAGAAGGACTTGAACATGAGGCAACGCCGTTGGATGGAAACTCTTAATGATTATGATTGTGAAATAAGATACCATCCCGGCAAGGCGAATGTAGTCGCCGATGCCTTGAGTCGGAAGGAAAGGGTGAAACCCATCCGAATCAATGCCAAGAGCATTGAAATAAAGAACAATTTGAATGAAAGGTTGTTAGCTGCACAAAAGGAAGCTGTGTTGGAAGCTAACTATCCTAACGAAAAGCTAGGGGTAACTGAGGAGCAGTTAACTCTTAGCAAGGACGAAATTCTAAGATTAAATGGACGGATATGGGTTCCAATTTATGGAGGACTTCGAGATGTCATCCTCCAGGAAGCCCATAGCTCCAAATACTCCGTTCATCCTGGAGCCGATAAAATGTACCAGGATCTAAGGGCAAATTATTGGTGGATAGGCTTGAAAAAGTCTGTAGCTGCCTATGTGGCTGAATGCTTGACTTGTGCGCAAGTCAAAGCAGAACATCAAAAACCGTCAGGCCTACTACAACAGCCTAAACTTCCTACGTGGAAATGGGAAATGGTAACTATGGATTTTATCACCAAGTTACCTAAGACAAGGAAAGGAAATGATACAATATGGGTTATAGTTGATAGACTGACTAAGTCAGCACATTTCTTACCCATCAAGGAGACTTATAGCTCCGACATGTTAGCCCAGTTGTACGTCGATAAGATTGTAGGTTTACATGGCATACCTGTGTCTATTATCTCTGACAGAGATACTAGATACACGTCACATTTTTGGAAAAGTTTCCAGCAATCTTTGGGCACGCGTTTGAATTTTAGTACGGCTTACCACCCTCAGACGGACGGACAGAGTGAGCGTACCATCCAAACGTTGGAAGACATGCTACGTGCATGTGTGATTGATTTAGGTGGTAGTTGGGATAACCACCTGCCGTTAATCGAGTTCTCCTACAAAAATAGCTACCATACCAGCATTAAGGCTGCGCCTTTCGAGGCCTTATACGGTAGAAAGTGTAGAACGCCTGTTTGTTGGGCGGAAGTTGGAGATGTCCAATTATCAGGACCAGAGATAGTCTTTGAAACGACGGATAAAATTGTCCAGATTCGTGACCGTCTCAAAGCTGCCCGAGATAGGCAGAAAAGCTACGCGGATCCAAAGCGTAAATCTTTTCACTTCGAAGTAGGTGACAAGGTGTTGCTTAAAGTATCACCCTGGAAGGGGGTGATGCGACTTGGTAAGAAAGGCAAGTTAAGCCCGAGATACATAGGACCTTTCGAGGTTATCGAACGTGTCGGGTCAGTTGCCTATAAGCTAAACTTACCAGAAGAGCTCAGTGGAATTCACAATGTATTTCACATCTGCAATCTGAAAAAGTGTTTCGCTGATGAATCACTGGTCATACCACATACGGATGTGCATATAGATGAGAGCTTGAAATTTGTGGAAAAACCATTGTCGATCAAGGATCGACAGGTTAAAAATCTTCGAAGGAAGCATGTACCGATTGTAAAGGTCAAATGGGATGCCCGTAGAGGTCCCGAATACACGTGGGAGGTAGAATCCACTATGAAAGAGAAATACCCTCATTTGTTTCAGTAAATCTCGAGGTCGAGATTTCTTTTAAGGGGGTGAGGATGTAACACCTCGAAAATTTACGTCCTATAATGTGTTGACACGTGTCATAACCTTTGAACGTGTGAAAGAATACTTTCGAGGGACTAAAGTTGACAAACAATGAAACTATGTAAATATAAGGGTTCAAAGTGTCAACAATGAATAAATATAATTTACAATAACCCTACATGATGTTTATTACCTTAAACGAATAAATCATGGATCATACGTAGCTAATTGTGAAAGAAAGTGAGAAATTACAAACTACAGGGGTTAAATGTGTCAACATGTTTAAGATATACCTCTGAGTGACCTTTTAGCAAACCCGAAGCTTTGTAACGGTTAATTATGCTCATGAGAATATGTGATAGAAATTTCACAAAGTTTCGTTAACGTATGAGAAAGTTATGATAAAATTCGTGTGTGAGGGTTAGAATCGTCAACATTGAAAATTAGGGCTTTTCGGGTGATCACAAAGTTACCCGAGGACTTGACAAAGATGGTATAAGTCTTAAAGCCCCTAAATGTCAATATTAAAGGCTTAGAATGCAAGAATTGAAGTGAAAGCGACGTTTAGGAGGACCGGGGACCAAAAATGCAATAAAAGGAAAATTGGTAACCTGAGCCGGAGGTCTAAGGCGGGCCGCGTAAGATCATGAAGATCTTTACGCGGGCCGCATGCGATACACAGATGCAGAAACTAACAGGCAGCTGTCTGTTCAGCTCATAACCGACTTACATGCATTGTTTTGCATACCATGGGCGACTATAACTGGTTTCTAGCCTCTAGGGACACATGGGAATGATCTAACATCAGTGGTAGAGTTGGTTGGCATCATCTTGTGTGATCAAGATCAATATATAAAGAAGTTCATGTTGCAACTTTCAATCATTCCTTCCAACTTCATCTCTGAACATTCCTGGAGCACAAGGACCATCATCAAGCATTCCAAATCGTTCATAGGACTTGTGTAAGTACCCTTGACCCTTCTTAATTAAGTTTTGATTAGTTTATAGCTTAAAAGTCAAACCGTCGTAATTACGGTTTGACTTAATGATTAATCGCTAATGGTCCAGCGATTAGGCAGAATTAAGGTAGTTATAAGTTGGTATTTATGTGGGCTTTAAACCCTTAAAAGGGCACCCACTGATACCCGTTCTAACTAGGTCGTTTGTCGAGTAAAAAAGGATTAGAAAAAGTCAACAGAAATGTAAACTTTGATTTAACGCATAATTAACGATGTAAAAGGCGTATAACCTATTTTATCATTCATATAACCTGATAATAAGCATAAGAACTTGTCTAAGCTTGTCTGAGTCGACAACTTTCTGTTTTGAACCGATTCGGAACCGAAAGACGCAAAAGTTTGACTTTTGCTTTGACTTCAGTTCTGACCCGGTTTAGATAGGTTTAGACATGCCTTAAAGTTCCATTAGGACCTAGTTATATGTTGGTATAACCCTCTGCGTTTATACCACTTAAATCCTTAATTGTCCGACGTTTCCGTTAATCGCTTAAATATTGACCGTAATGCCCTTATGACCATAAAATGAGAATTTTGGAAATATGAAAGTACAATAATCTTAATTACTGATTATTAAACATGTCTGTAAATTTTTACATCAGTTGGACATATAGATTAGGAGTTATGCTCAATGACGTAATTAGAACGCTTCTTAGTGATTAAACGACGTCATTAGCGTAAAGCCTATCTAAACCCAATCTTTGACACCAAAACTTTTACCCACTGATGTAATATAATATTTTGGGATTTTTGAAGATTTTTAATTATTTTTAAACTGATCATAAGCTAGGATTAGTGCCTTGATTCGGTAAATACCGAATATACCCTTTTCGGCCATAAAATGAGTTTTACAAGTCCTTTTGCTACCAATCCAATTGCTACTGATTTTAAATATTAAATGAAGTGTTTTGAACCTATTGAACTGATCAAAAAACTCAGAATCCTATTTTAACTCGTAAATCGCTTAAAACGACGTTATACGCGTATTAAACGCATAGTAAGGGTTTAAAACCATTTTGTCACATAAGACTTAACACCAACTGTTATACCATGTTAAAATAAACTATTTTTCTGACTAATTCAGACCTGGTTCACAGAAGCTTATTTAATCCCTTTTATAATCGTTAAAATGACCAAAATACCCTTACGGGGCTTAATATGAGATTAAACTCATTTTGGGCATAATGGAAGGTATCCTACTGATATCACAACATATTTAAGGCATGTTAACTTAGGAAACCTGTTTAGGACTCTTATGGTTACCCGTTACGCTTCGTGCGCATTCGGTTCGGTTTATGTAACTAGTTTACATAAATTAGCCGAAACGGGTCAAACCTTATCGGTTATGTCTCAAAATCCAGAATGTGTTTAGTTTACCCATATTAAACAAGTCTTCAAACTTGTCGGGTCTAAATCACATTCTATTCCGGTCTTCGCTTAATCATGCGTTCGAACCGTATATTCCTTTAAAACTAACCGGTCTAAGTTTAGACTTAAACAAGACCCGTTAGGATTCTAATAGGTTATTATAAACCTTCGTTCCAGAATAGGAGACCCGGTAAAAGATACTTGCACTCGCTGATTGTGATTTATACTTGCTCAGGTAAATACTTTTAACTTATTTTCCCTATACGGGCTTGGGGTACGGTATATAAAATACCGCTTGGTCGGGAATTGAATCTTTAATTGTATGATGGTTAAAGTATTGAAATGTCTCGTTTAAATTGTTTTGTTTGCTTAAAGCCTTTGGGGGGTTAATGACCATGTCCCGGATATCCCTGGCATCATTTTAGGAAATGGCCACGACCTAAGCACGGGGCGTAGTGTTAGAACTTTTAAGATCGTTGATACTTGTGCTGGATTAGTTTAGTCATAGTTTGTAGCTATTTTGAATGTACAAGGGCTTATTTTGTAATTTCCTAGAAGATAGTTTCCTGACTTAGTGTAGATAAGATTCCAGCAAATTTATAAATTTGCTGGCTAATCAGGAACACTATAAATAGCCCTCTCATTGTAACCTTGGTAAGCTTTTGGCTCTTGAATGAATATTGGTGTTGTTACATTCTTGTGTTGATCTTGTGCTCAAATCTGATATCCAAGGTGTTTTATTGTTATATCTTATTGTTTGGATTCAATACAACACTTGTTGTATTCATCAATCCACTAGCTTCATCTTCATTCTTGATTGTTCTTAACCTTTTCATAGTTCAAACACTTAATCAATAGGTGTTTTGGACTAAAACAACCAACCACTGTGATCCGGATTGATTTTGGGATTTACAATTTGGTATCAGAGCCTTAGTGCTCTTGGTTGTTGTGTTCTTGTTGAGATTTTTCATAGTTTTGAAGGTTTTTCAAGAGTTTCAAAGTTTTCAAATTTTTGGACTTAAAATGGATTGATTTGGTGTGTTTAATCGATAGGTTGTTGTTAATATATGATTAGGGAGTTATTTTGGACATTTTGATGTATCAAAAGGTGGTTTTTGAGCTGTTTTCGAGAGATTAGAGGGTTTTAGTTCGTGTTAAACCCTCTGTCTAGCGAAATTATTTTGAACACAGCGAACAATTTTTGAAGATAGCGAACTTATTTTTTTGAAGATAGCGAACTCAGTGTTAAAGACAGCGAACAAAATCAAATCTTTTAGAAACTCATCGCAGGATCATTAACTTCGGCGATCGTCATTCGAGCGAAATTAATGATCATTTGCGAAACAGTGTCCAGTGACCCTTGAGCGAAATTATCGAAGGCGACTTCGAGAACCGTGATAGCGAACCACAGCGTTCTTATCACGGTAATCGGTGATATTAACCTAACTATTGTTTGTGTTGTGTTTTGTCAGCGAAATTATCGGATTCGCTCGTGCAGGATCCCTTATAGCACCAGCGAAGGTTGAGCACGTGTCAGCGAAGTCGATCAGGATCCTTCGGTCATCGGCGAAGTTAATCTTTTCACCGGTTTTCTGTGACTTGTCAGCGAAATTTTGTTCTGTTCAGCTCCTTTTTGTCTAAAACAAGCAAAAATGTCGTTGAATCAACTAAGTCCAATTGCTCAAGCGGAACTTGAGACTGGAACCACCACTCGACCACCAAAGTTGAAAGGAGCTGAAGACTTCAGCACTTGGAAGACTCGCATTCAATCGTTCTTCGAGTACACGGACTACAATCTGTGGCTCTCTGTCACCACTGGACCCCACATTCCAACGGTTGTCCGAGGAGATGCGGTGGTGGCCAACAATGATGCAACCACCTTCACTGATGAAGACAAGGCTCTAATCCAATGTGATCGTCGTGCTCATGCTGCTTTAACAATGGCACTATCAACTGATGACTGCAACATGTTTGAAGAACACCGAACTGCAAATGCACTCTGGAATGCATTGATCGAGTACTACGAGGGAAATGAAGAGTTGATTGAAAGCAAGAGAGATATGGTGCAGAAACAATATGACATGTTTTGTGGAGTTCGTGGAGAAAGTCTTTCTGATCACATCAGTCGCTTTCTAAATATGATGACCAAAATGAAGAAAGCGGGAAATCCTGTCACAAACCGTGCTGCAATAAAGAAGCTGCTAGATTCACTTCCCAAGGAATGGAGCCTACAATGCATGATGATCAAGAAGGATTTCCTCAACAATCCAAATCCTGTCACTCTGTCCGACCTGATCAACACCTTAAGAGCCTTTGAAATGGATGTCAACAAAAGAGAGATGAACACTGCCAGTCCCACTGCCAGTTACCCACCAAAGTCTACTCAAACCTCTGCTGGATTGAAAAATGTAGCATTTCTTGCTTCAGGTGGCATCACTCCACAAGCTTCTGACCTAATCTACGCCAACGCTTCTGCTAGCGCATCGAAAGCTCCACAACTTGTTGAGAAGACTATCACTGTTGACACTCAAGCTTTGAAAGTGTCCACCGAAAACGTGGCACTTTTCAACACATTTCTGAGCAGCTATGAAGCCCTGATGTCTGGAGAACTGAAAAAGGAGATGTTCACTGCTGAAGACATGTATCAGGTTGATCCAGATGATATGGAGGAAATGGATCTGAAATGGCAAATGGCCATGATCACCTTGAGGCTAAAGAAATTTCAAGACAAGACAGGAAAGCGTTTGGGTCTGGGAAAGGCCGGTTTTGACAAATCCAAACTTAGGTGCTACAACTGCAAGAATCTTGGCCATTTCAAGCGGGAGTGTCCTCTGTTGAAAGAAGGAAACAGTGAAACTACTCCTGCCATAAAACAAATCACTGTTGAAGAAAACAAGAACAACGCGTCTCCCAGCACGCCAAAAGCTTTAGTCGTTGAAGACTATGATTGGAGTGAAGAAATTACTGAAGCAAAGGAGCAAGTCAACAAAGCTCTGATGGCTAAGATCTCAAGTGAATCCTCATCGAGGCAGACACCCGGAATTCCAAAAAGAGATAATACTGCTGACAAAGGGTTGAAAAGCATTCTCACTTCAGTGGAGCCTGAAAATGAAAAGAAATGTGGAGAAGCTGAGGAGCATGTTTCGAAAGAGGCATCTGATCAAAAGAAAGGTAAAGAAAAGTTCCCAGCAGCCGCCATGAAAGCAGATTCATCAAAAGAAAAAGCTGACAAGGACTTGAATAAACTCCAGAAATGGCTCCGCATGCTCATGGAATACATCTGGCACGTAGACAACGGATGTTCAAGACACATGACAGGACTGAAGGAACTTCTGAAGAATTTTCGCTTCATTGATGGTGATTTCGTATCTTTCGCTGGAGACGAGAAGGGAGGAAAGATTGTTGGAGTAGGAGATGTGGTGTCTGAAGCCCTCACTCTGGAGAATGTCAACTATGTGCCGGAGCTGTGCTACAATCTCATGAGTGTCTCACAAGTCTGTGATAAAGGAATATCGGTGCTTTTCAATGACATGGAATGCCTGTTCCTGAAGCCCGGATATGTTGTTCCTGCTGAAATGATCATGCTCACAGCTCCAAGACAAAACAACACATACGTGCTCAACATGAAAAACGCCAAGACAAATGACAACTTAACCTGCCTGATCTCTAAGGCTTCAGAATCGGAATCACTTCTTTGGCATAGGCGACTGGGGCATGTTAATTTCAAAAAATATGAACAAACTCTCTAAGTTAAACTTAGTTAGAGGTCTTCCAATAAAGGAATTTCCATTTTCTAAAAAATGCATTGCATGCGCCCAGGGAAAACAACATAAGAAACCGCACAAGTCCAAAGCAGTGAACACGATTACGGCACCTCTTCAGTTGTTGCATATGGATCTTTTTGGTCCAATCAGTGTTAAAAGTCTTGCTAAAAGTTCTTATTGTTTGGTGATTACAGATGATTTCTCTCGTTTTTCTTGGGTTTATTTTCTTGAGGCTAAAAGTGAAACAGCGGAAATTCTCAAGGCATTCATTCCCTTGATTGAGAACGTGACCAAATTAAAAGTGAAGTCAATCAGAAGTGATAATGGCTCGGAATTCAAAAATCAAACTCTCATATCCTTCTGTGCAGAAAAGGGAATTCATCTTCAATACAGTGCAGCCCGAACTCCTCAACAAAATGGGGTTGCTGAACGCAAGAACAGAACATTGATTGAAGCCGCAAGGACCATGCTAGTGGATTCAAAGCTTCCAATCATCTTCTGGGCAGAAGCAGTTAACACGGCTTGCTACGTTCTTAACAGGGTTCTCATTGTAAAACCACACGGAAAAACGGCGTATGAACTTCTCTTCAAAAGAAAGCCGCTTATTGATTTCTTCAGACCATTTGGATGCTCCTGCACTCTTCTAAACACTCAAGAGAATCTCATCAAGTTCGAAGCAGTGGGTGATGTCTGCTACTTTATGGGATATTCATCCACTCAGAAAGCCTACAGAGTCTACAGCAAGAGAACAAAGATGGTGATTGAATCATACTATGTTGATTTTCAAGAAGGAAACTACACCAACACCGAAAGTACTCCTGATTGGTTCTATGATGTGGGCGTGATTTTCAACACCTTTGAAATTCCAGAAGATGTTCCAGAAGCAGAACCTGCAGAAGTCGCTCAAGTTGAACCTCTATTTGATACTTCGGATATTGGTCTTACTCCGTTCACTACCCGTCTCACTCCATTCTCTGCTAATCCACTTCTCTCTGTGGATGAAACGACTGGTGACACTTCGCCTGAGAACACCCCTGAAAATGGTGCTTCTTCTTCATAGGTGAACGTGGATGAACCAACACAAGAAGATGACCCTCCAGTCATTTACGTGGACGAACACTTCACCAACCTTCCGCAGCAGATTGAGTCTCAGACAAATGCAGGATACAAGACAAATCGAAATCATCCTCTAGAAAATGTCATAGGTGCAGTCGAAGAAGGAGTGCGTACACGAGGTCAGTCGTCAAGCATCAACAAAGGTCTTTATGCTGCCTTTCTATCACAATCAGTGCCACGGGACATTGAAGATGCAATTCTAGACTCCAGCTGGGTTCAGGCCATGCAGGAAGAATTATCTCAATTTCGCAAACTCAAGGTCTGGGAGTTAGTTGATCTACCAGAAGGAAAGTTTCCGATTGGTACCAAATGGGTCTTTCGAAACAAGATGGATGATCGTGGAGTAGTTATCAAGAACAAGGCCAGATTAGTGGTGCAGGGTTTTCGTCAGGAGGAAGGAATCGATTACGAAGAGGTTTTCGCTCCAGTTGCAAGATTGGAAGCCATTAGAATATTCCTTGCCTACGCGTCATACAAAAACTTCAAAGTTTTTCAGATGGACGTGAAGAGCGCTTTTCTGTATGGGAAGGTAAAGGAAGAAGTCTACGTGTGCCAGCCTCCGGGTTTCGAAGATCCCCATTTTCCAGGATGCTACTACAAGTTGGACTAAGCCCTCTATGGTCTTCACGAAGCTCCACGTGCTTGGTATGAGACTTTGTTAACTTATCTTTTGAAGTGTGGATACACCAGAGGAATAATCGACATGACTCTCTTCACTAAAAGAGTCGGGGAAGACGTAATGCTGGTTCAGATTTATGTGGACGATATCATCTTCGGGTCGACCAACGAAGAACTATGTAGAGAATTCGAGTCTGTCGTGAAGGCACAATTTGAAATGAGCATGATGGGAGAGCTGACGTTCTTCTTGGGGCTAGAAGTGAAGCAAAAGGATGACGGGATTCTTATTCATCAAGCCAAGTACATTCGGGATATTCTCGCAAAGTACAACATGAATGACTGCAAAGTTGCAAGTACTCCATTTGCTTCTCAGACGGAGCTTACTCTAGACCCTCAAGGAAAACCTGTAAACAAGTCCTTCTATCGCTCGATGATCGGATCTCTGATGTACTTAACGGCTAGCAGGCCTGACATCATGTGGGCTGTCTGTCTTTGTGCTCGCTTTCAGACTAATCCCAAGGAATCTCATGAAACCGCTGTGAAGCGCATCTTCCGCTATCTTAAAGGGACTCCGAAACTAGGTCTTTGGTATCCTAAGGATAGTAATTTTGATCTTATTGCTTATTCTGACAGTGATCATGCAGGTTGTAAAGTAGATCGCAGGTCTGTATCAGGAGGATGTCAATTCCTGGGAAATCGTCTGATCTCATGGCAAAGCAAGAAACAGACAACTGTGTCCACCTCCACAGCTCAAGCAGAATACACCGCAGCCTACAGTTGCTGTTCACAAGTTCTTTGGATACAAAATCAGTTGTTGGATTATGGAATCAACATCATGAAGACTCCTATATTCATCGACAATGAGGCATGTCTGGGAATTGTGAAGAATCCGATCCACCACTCCAGAACGAAGCATATCGAAATTCGTATTCACGCAATTCGAGATGCATACGAGAAAGGATACATTCAAGTGGTTCCAGTGGATACAACCCAGCAACGGGCCGACATTTTCACCAAAGCTTTCGATAAAACGCGATTCAACCAGTTGGTAACCTGGTTGGAAATGGTAAATTTCCTTGAATGGAAATGAATCTTGTGTCCAAAAGCTTTCGTAAATACACTATCCTTGTTCATAGTTTTTTTATTATTAAAAAAAAAAAAAACGTTTGTTGAAAGTAAAACAAGTATCGTACAGCGTTGCCCACCAAAAAGATTTTCTGATTCTTAAAATTTCATTTTCGGGTAAATGGACTTTCGAAAATAAAGATTTTAGGGGGGATATTCCAGAAAATCAAAACGAGATGCTTGTTTCTGACTCCTGTTAGAGGAAATGATAGAAAATTGCTAACACTTTGCCATCTCTTGCAAAACAGAAAACAAAACAAAAAGAAATCGGGGTACCAAGCAACGACGTGTCGGTAGATTCAGCAACACCGACGAGTAAACTGCTGTTAGGGAGCAAAACATAACATCTACACAAGGATTCTGGCTTCTCTCAGGCATTACGCATCTTGTGGGTAACACGTCGCGGCATATGGCTTAATGGTCTTAAATCTTGTGTTGATAGATTGCCAAAGTCTTAAATCTCGGGTCTTTATATTGGTTTTCATTCGGGGGGTATCATAGTTGGTCTTCTGCTGCATCCAGATACATGCTGACCTAGAACTTCTATGATATCCCTTAATAATAAGCGCCTTAAAAAAAAAGGCCAAACCCTTGCTTAATAAGTGCCATTTGTGGCCAAAACCTTTTGATGGATTAGTTTCGGTCTCTCTGCTGTACGAAAGTACTGACCTGTTCACCGAACTATCTGTCTCGCCCTCGATAGTCCTTGGAATCTCTGTTGTACGAAAGTACAGACCTGATCTCTGCTCTATCGTTGAAAATGAATGGATCCAATATACTCACCCGTTATGAAGAACCTTTGTGCATACCTTGATCGCGGGGGTATGTCCCGATGTGGGACTCACGGGCGTAATGTTTCTATTCTCTATAGCTTGTGTGGGGGCCATAGAAGTCTTGTCAATATTACCGAAAACATGATAAAAGCGCTCTCCGAAGGCATGTTGAAAGAAGGATGCATGGATTTAAGCGGACAAACATACTGGCAGTTTTTCTTGTGCCCTGGTTAGTATTTATTAATAATAATAAATAAGGAATTGGCAAGTGTTGGCAATATGATCTTCTGCAGGTAAGTCAACGAGCGTCGATCGTTTCAAGAAGATCCGCATCAAATGAAACCTCCCAGAGCTGAAAATTCGAAGTTCGGAGTCCATTTGGCCCAATTTTTCTCTGTTGTGTAAATATTTAGTAAATCTTATCGTTTTAAACAAAAATGGGCACGTTTTTCGAGAAAGTTTGAAATTTACGAGCGAAATTAAAATTATTTTGAAAACTTATCAAAGGTGGCGAAATTAAGATTCCAGCGAAATAGCTATTTCGCCCGGTACGGAAATCTGTGCATAAATTTCTTCTAACCGTCACTTTTCAAATCTTCTTCAAATCACTCTCTTCGCTCATCCTCTTCGCTAAACTCTCCGAACATACTCTCTAAACCAACACAAGATTCATTTTCTTTCAAAGATCAACATGTAATTCTTCGAACTTTTCATCATCTACAATCATCGCTGTCATCGGTTAGCACTTTCGATTAACTGTAATGTTTGAATCTTCATCATTGTTCTTTGTGTTCATAAACCCTAGAATCGGAATTCTTAATATCTGTGATTTGATATGAATGATAGTTTTAAGAACTGAACAAACCATGTTACACACTGTTCTTTCATCCTTGAACTCTGTTGAGATCTCTATTTGAACAAAACAAGTAATCAGTTAGGGTTTTTAATGGGTTTAAGAAGAAACTTTTGAAGACAGCGATTTTATCATGATGACAGCGATGATAGCGAATTTAACCCCTAGTCACGGAAGTTCAAAAGTCTCGAACGCGAGCTCGAGCACCCAGCAAAATAGTCTAATTCGCTCGTGTAGCGATTTGGTCTATTGCGTTCGCTGGTAAATCGTTTCCGGAAAAGGAACTTTGTCATCGCTATGTTCGTTAGCGAATTTAACCTAGTCAACTTGCACATGTTCCGATTTTGTCTCCGACAAACTTTGACCGGACCGCTAGCGAACTTAGCGAAGTTAATCAGAGTCTGATCAACCAGCGAAGTCAGCGATGATCTATACTCGTTGATTGATCTAGTCTCTGATCTCGATATCCAGCATCAGCGATGTCAATGACTGACCTGGCAACGATCTTATTTTAATTTAAATTGTCTTGTAAATATTTGTTTCTATCTTAACGTCTCTCTCACTTGGCTCGTTTTTTTTTGTGATGTAAGCAATATGGTGAAGAATCTCGAGTGGGATAAAACGATGAAACATAATCAAAGCATCAATCTGGATGAAGTGCCTCAAGATTTTGACGATGTAACCAGATGGGTGCGTTCCAGCAGAATCGGTTATGCTGTGGAGACAGCTGTTAAAGTTTACAAGATTCACATACAACAATTCTGGGAAAACGCAAAACCAGAAACCATCAACAGCAAAAGAGGGATAGTGTCAACGGTTTGCAACAAAAGAGTAGAGGTGACTGAAGACCGGATACGCCAGGTTCTGAAGCTTCAAGACAATGATCAAGATCCGTTAAGCCTGAGTCAAGATGATATCCTGGATGGTTTTCGAGGGATGGGCTATCCTGGAGATTTCCGTCAAAAGAAAGAGATCAAGAGAGGAGGACTCACCAGAGACTGGAGATTCATTGTTCATGTTATTTCTACGAGTCTGGCACACCGAAAGGGTGGCTTTGATGGTTTGAACTTGGAATGGTCGGCAGCCATGCTAAATCTGTGTATCAAACAGAAATTTAATCTCTCGGGCTTGATATTCAAATACATGCTTGAAAATGTAAGTGGAGCAACGTGGGCGATGTATCCAAGATTCGTTCAGATGCTGATAAACAACCAACACAAAGATCTTCCAACTGATGGAGATCTCTACAAGTTCCACATCTTCACAAGCCGTCAGTACACTGAGATAAAGACTAACGAATGGGTGATGTTGCATGATTGGATGTACCGAGCAGAGAGACTCCCAATAGTAAAGGAAGCTTATAAGAAGTACAAGGAAGCTGTTCAAGAAAAACAACAACGAGATGCTCTCGCTCAAGCCGAAGCAGCTGCAAAAGAAGAACGTGCTAAAGGAAAAAGGAAAGAAAAACAAGTGGCTGAAGACGAACCACCCAAAAAGAAAAGGGCATCGGGAAGGACTGAACGATTTATGGAGGCAGGCATAAGGGCGGCCGAGTCAGAGGAACACCGCCAGCACATTGAAGATTTGAAAGCAATTCACGCCTCGCAAGAAAAGGAGAAAAGAGAAAAGAAGTTGAAGCGAAAGGAGATATCATCCACAGAAAGACCAGAAATTGTGACTGAAGAAGTTCAATCGTTAAATGACTTCGTCGATAATTTGATAATAGATCCGGATGAAACTTCAGCGAGCAAAGGCCCTTCCAAAGTATCTCCTGTAAAGCCAACGAGGTTTTCAAAGCCTCCAGTCCCACCACAAAGGATCCGTCCCTTTCAAGAGCTTTACGATAAACTTGTGGAGAACGCAAGTCCATCTGTGGCAAAGGAGATCTGTCTACTCAAAAACCAAGTCAACGACACAAACATTTTAAGAGAGAAGATTAAAGATCAGCGTAAGAAGAATAAGGAGATGAATGCCTACATGGCCAAGCAGTCCAAGTTCATCAGGTTCCAGCAAGCTGGTTTGGAGAAAATGTATAGAATGATGAGAGGCATGTGTGAGCAGATGAAAGTAAAACCCATGTTTTCCTTTGAAGAAATCTTTGACTTTGAAGGTTTCGTGGAAGAAGAAAATGCTCGAAAGGAAAAGGAGGCTGAAGCCAAGAAAATGCGTTTGGAATCAGTGGAAAAAGTGACTGAAGGAGACGAAAGTGACGAAGAAGAAGTTGATAGAGATGATATGCCATCCAAATTTATTGAATGGGGTCTAGAAGAAGAAGTACAGTATGAGCAAGGAGATGGAAAAACGTTCTCTCCCCAGCACCCAGAATGGTTCAAGAAAGAGAGAGAAAGACTCCCTGATTTTTATCAGGTGATAACCGTTGAAAAGAGTGAAGCTACTGACAGGATCATAAGCTGGAAGTACGACAACCTGAGAGGAATGTTTGTTGTTAAGAGACGAGGTGGCGTGATCCAGTACTTTCAGACCGGTTTTGATCTCTTTACTCTTCCCAGGTGGGATCTACGTGAGCTGGGCCGTCTGGACATTCTAAATCCAGAAGAAAGAAGCGTTGGAGGAGACTTTGAGCATTTGATCGCTAAAGAATGCAACAAAGGTTTCCCTAATCACAGGCCTCAGCGTCCAAGGCGGAGAGTTTCGAAAACTACCATAGATCCAGTAACAGGGAAAGGAAAAGTGACGTGGGTGATCAACCCTGCTAAAGTTGCCACCAGAATTAAGCTACCTGAAGAAAATCCTGTTGCACTCAAAGATTTCAAGAAATGGTTCTATGATAGCAAGACTGGCGAAGCTGTGATAAGATCCATCGAAAATGTGGATATTCGGATCTTGGATCCTATGGATGTGTTTATGTTTGGGCTCTCGGATCTAACTATGTTGAATGCAAGCCGCATAAACGTGGGAGCTGGAAATGCAAATCTTGAAGAGGCTATGCTATTTCAGAGAGCGGTAGAAAGAGCCTGGAAGTTAAAGAGGGAAATGCTGGATCTGGTAGACAAGATTGAGAAAAGAAAAGAAAAAGTAGAAAAGAAAAAGGAAGCAAGGAAGAAAAAGAAGCATGAACATAAGAAAGAAAAGACCCCTGCTTCTTCAACTGAACCCACCACAACGTCACCACCTCCGGCCTCATCCACATATAAGGCCACTAAGGAGGACCAACCAATTAGTGAAGCTGCAACAACTCAAGAAACTCAAACTGTGCCAATCGAGACCGAAGCACCAACAGAAACGACAACAAGCATCGAAAAACCAACAGAGCCTGAGAAGCAAGTGACAGAGAATCCAGCGGCCGCAACTGAAGAATGAAACGACAAGTATGCAACGATCTAGGGGGGATATTGTTAGAACTTTTAAGATCGTTGATACTTGTGCTGGATTAGTTTAGTCATAGTTTGTAGCTATTTTGAATGTACAAGGGCTTATTTTGTAATTTCCTAGAAGATAGTTTCCTGACTTAGTGTAGATAAGATTCCAGCAAATTTATAAATTTGCTGGCTAATCAGGAACACTATAAATAGCCCTCTCATTGTAACCTTGGTAAGCTTTTGGCTCTTGAATGAATATTGGTGTTGTTACATTCTTGTGTTGATCTTGTGCTCAAATCTGATATCCAAGGTGTTTTATTGTTATATCTTATTGTTTGGATTCAATACAACACTTGTTGTATTCATCAATCCACTAGCTTCATCTTCATTCTTGATTGTTCTTAACTTTTTCATAGTTCAAACACTTAATCAATAGGTGTTTTGGACTAAAACAACCAACCACTGTGATCCGGATTGATTTTGGGATTTACACGTAGGCGTACGCCCGTCGGTGTTTCATATAATTAATGTGGTGTGTCCATTGATCTTTAACCCGGCTCGACCCGGGCTACTGAACGCATAAGAAACATGTAAATCCTTTACAAGTATTATATTCTAATAATTATCCCAAGTTATAAAATATTATTTGTGCCTTGTGCCTTAAATTCATTTTTCTTAAACTCTTTACAAAATGAGTCGGTTGATTGTATTTACCAGTGTAAACTGACGTATTTTCTCAAAAAGGTTAAGTGCAGGTACTACGCGTAATAGGCTGGCTTTTCTCCTAGCATCCACAATAAGTCTCGCAAGCTTGGATGTCATAGACTGTTGAACATTGTTTCCTTTTATTTTGATCTACCTGTGGATTTATATTCAACTATTTGTGATACTTAATATTACAATATTGTTTGGTTGAAATGAATCTATACTTTGCTTCCGCTGTGCATTTAAATATTGTGTTGTTTGACTATTATGTTGCCAACCACGTCACGATACTCCCCTACCGGGCCCACCGGTGACACGTGGAAATTGGGTTGTGACAGGTTGGTATCAGAGCCAACATTGAGTGAATTAAACACTAGTCTTTTGTGTTTAATCTCAATGACACAATTGCACATTCCTAAATCTTCGAGTCTAGACAAAGAACTTAGGAATAATCCAAAATGTTTTTATTTTAAATTTTAACTTGTCCTTTATTTTTCCTTGTCGTTACCTTTGTTTATACTGACAGGTTTATCAATGCCACCAAGATTCAGGCGAGGAGAACGAGGAAAAGGGCCAATGAGCGCCCCTAACGACCACGAGGCCGGGCCTGCGCACCGGCGAACTCCTTCTTCTACAAGGAGTGCAGATCCGCGAGAACCTTGGAGGATTTATGAGGAGCCTGCCAGACGATCTACGTTGTATAGCTCAACGCCTCCATATCATCACTCCTATAGGCCTCAGTCGGAGAATGAGCCCAACAACCCGCAACCTTCATACATACCTCTACAACGATCCTTATCGCACCGTTCCTTCGACGACCCTACTCCTGTCTTTCGGGGCCAGTTTAACCCGGCGGAATACCTACCAGAACAAGGGGGCTTTAACCCACTAGGACCGGAGGATCATTTTTCCGGTGATCAAGCGATGGACATGGACGAGGACACAGATCCCGTCGAGCCTGCAACCGGAACCCCGAACCATCCTGTTGAGATCTCTGATGGTTCGTCTTTTCACGGAACACCATACCAAGGTCCGGATAGTTACCAGGCACGGTTCAACCAGTATGAGTGGTACTTTACACCATCTCACCATTCATCGCCTCACCAGCAGCAGCAACAGCAGCAGCAAGATCCCTCTGGGGATCCACGTTTCGTGGCAGTCACGCCACCACCTCCACCGCCGCCAGTTAATCTAGCGCCTCCAGAACCACCAAGACATAGGAGGACTGGTGCACGGATGTCAGCACGAGGAGGGGAATTTCATTTCAGCTCCCCTCAACACTCTAGTGGCAGCCACTACCCGCCACTATATGAAGACCCACAAATGGGTGGACCTTCAGTTCCAGTATCAGAGGTGAATTCGGCACCTATTGCACCGTCACCATCGGGTTTTGGCAACCCTATCCCTGCTTATACTGCTCCAGCAGCTTACAACCCATACGGACCGCCAGCATACACTAACTATAACTATGCTGAGGATCCTTACCAAGTGGCATCAAACTACCTTGCCCAAAATCCTGAGGGACCATACGGAACCCCATGGGGAATGGGATACCCAGCTCGTGGGTATCAAGCACCTGCTCAGCCACCACTACAGCACCAGCCACCACGGTTTTCCCCACCAGAGCAGGAGGATCTCCGTCAAAGGCTGGAAAGAGTTGAGCGAGACTTCCAAAGGGAACGTAGGAAGAATCAGGGATTCATGAGTGGCTTGGCAAGTTTGCTGAAAGGAAAGAAGAAACGGGATCGTTAAATCCCAATATGTATTATTGTATTTCCTAGTTTAAATAAAGTCCCTGCGTGGACACTTATTTATGTGTGTATGTAGTCCTTGTGTGGACATCTATCTTTGTACTTAGTCCCTACGAGGACTTGTCACTATTAGTCCCTGCGTGGACATTTATTTTTGTAAACAGTCCCTGCGAGGACTTGTATTGCCAGTATAGCTCCTGCGAGGGCAAGTGTTTATGTGAAAAGTCCCGTTTAGGGCAAAGTGTACTATTTTTAAATTTTAATGGAATGTTAAGTTTGAAAATTTTTATTTCTGTCATCTATGCATTTATATATTATACATGAAATAAACGAAATAAAATCATTCCTTTTTAAAAAAAAATTGATATGCCTATTAAATATTAAATAAAGATCTTAAAGGTAAAACCTAGCCTACATGTCAATATAAGACTAGGCCAAGACGGTAAGACCTGTATAAAAGATTCCAATCCCTGTTAACATCTGAAAACATGTTAACGCTCCTGGCAGATGTGATCCGTCAAAATCACACACGTCATCCTTATAATAGGATTCTTCAAAAGATTCCTAACCCAACTTAATGATCTCTGAATCATGGGTTTAAATCATCAATTAAGATGATCATATTTTGACCATACACTAGTAATACAATGCCTACGGGCCTTGCTCATTTCTACATGAGCCAATAGACAGTGGTAGCTATGACTCTCTGTCCGAAAAAGGTAATGAACTATGTTCAAACTTTAAAAGCCTTGATTCTCTGAAATCATAGCTTATGATTTAAATTGTCCTTGCGACTAGGCCTTTTGTGCTACAAATAAAACTGTTATTAGTTTATAATTAGGATAAATTATAATAGAAATCCTAAATAAATGTGAGTAATAAATTAACCATATATGGTCTACGTTTACCACGGTTAATAAATTGCTATAAAAGACAATTTTATAATAAACTCACCAATAAATTATTGTCAATATGTAACAGTTCAAGCTACATGGCAGACTCAAACGAGATCAACAGTCACCCCAGGAGAGAGCATGATAATGCCCGAGTAAATGTAGCGGGTGCAGAATTACAGGCAATGATAGATAATGCCGTTAATCGAGCTATGGATAGACAGCTCCATGAATCCAGTGGTACCCATACAAGGACCCAATCTGCACCACACTCTAGAACACCCTCCAGGACCCACACTGCCCACAACAGTAATTCTCACCACTCATCAAACCAGAGAAGTGCTCCATCTCAAAGAGTCGTACGGAATCAAGAACCCCGTAATAAGGGTTGCTCCTATAAGTACTTCGTTTCGTGCAAACCCAGGGATTTCACTGGGGAGAAAGGAGCAGTAGATTGCATGACTTGGTTGGACGAGATGGATACGGTTGTGGATATCAGTGGTTGCGATAATAGGGATATTGTGAAATTCGTGTCTCAGTCTTTTAAGGGAGAAGCATTAGCTTGGTGGAGATCTTTGATCCAAGCTACGTGGAAAATTCCGTTGTACAATATGACCTGGGAACAATTCATGTCACTGATCAAGGAAAACTACTGCCCTCAGCATGAGGTTGAGAAAATTGAAGCTGACTTCTTGTCGCTGGTCATGAGAAACCTAGACTGTCAGGCCTACCTTACCAGTTTCAACACCTTGTCAAGGTTGGTTCCATATTTAGTAACTCCGGAACCCAAACGTATAGCTCGTTTCATCGGGGGTTTGGCTCCGGAGATCAAGGCAAGTGTAAAGGCCTCCCGACCAGCTACTTTTCGGTCTGCAGCGGACATGTCATTGTCTCTTACATTGGATGCGGTCAGGCAGAAATCGCAGAGGAACACTGATATCGAAAAGAGGAAGCGTGAGGATGACAACTCACGACGTTCAGACAAGAAGCATAAGGGAAACAATGACCACAAGAAGGGGTCAGGATTTAGGAAGGATGGTCAGCAGTCGGGTGAAAAACCCAGATGTAAAATCTGCAAGAGACAGCACTTCGGGAAGTGCAGGTATGAATCGAATTCGCATTCACAATCGAAAACTTTTGCATGTGGGTTGTGCAAGTCCAAGGAACACAAGACCTTGGATTGCAAAAAGATGAAGGATGCGACCTGCTACGGTTGCAATGAAAAGGGGCACATCAAGACCAATTGCCCAAAATACGCCAAGAAGCCTGAAGAGGCTAAGAAGACCAATGCTAGGGTCTTCAGGATGGATGCTAAGGAAGCCGTCCAGGACGACAATGTGATAACAGGTACCTTTCTCGTAAATGATGTTTATGCGAGAGTGTTATTTGATTCAGGCGCTGATAAGTCATTCGTAGATAATAAGTTTTGTGAATTGTTGAAATTACCAGTTAAGACCTTAAGTGTGAAGTATGAGGTGGAACTAGCAGATGGCACTTTAGAAACCGCCTCAACCTTATTAGATGGATGTTTCATATCCATTAAGAACCACTCTTTTCCTTTGTCCCTACTTCCTTTGAAACTAGCCGGTTTCGACATAGTTTTGGGTATGGACTGGTTATCTCATAACCAGGCCCAGATTATTTGCAATAAGAAGCAAGTGGTGATCAAGACTCAGTCTGGTGAATCACTTACTATCCAGGGAGATACCCAGTATGGGCTGCCTGAGCAAATGTCTATGCTCAAGGACTCTAAGTGTTTGAAGAAGGGTTGTGTCATCTACATGGCACAAGTGATTATTAATGAGCCGAAGCCCAAGATTGGGGATATCCCCGTCATTTCTGAATACCCCCAAGTTTTTCCTGAAGAACTACCTGGTTTGCCACCAGATAGGTGATGTGTGCTAAACAGACTATAAAAATTAACTATATTAGACTCTCTAAACTAGACACTATAAAGCTTTAATTCTAGACTCGACCTAAACCACACAATCGGCAAGTGTACCGATCAATGTAGTATGACCTAGGAAGTCCGGATATCGAACCACGAGACTCTATGTATCACGTAAACTAGACTCTGACTAGACACTGACAGACACGACTTAACCTGTTTAATTGTTTGGGGGGGGGGGGTTACGGAAAACTAAGGAAATCTATATTAAACTACTAAATTAAACTAGAGCTAGACTAAAGACGAACAAAGACTGAGGACTTTCCTTATATGAGAATGAGACCACCTAGACAAGAATCCTGGATTGTTTTTAAGAGATTACCGATTAAGTTAAATGCATGGATTATGGAACCGGGATCTTAAAATACTAAACCTATTAAGAACCAACGAGGCCCCTCGACCCTTCTCAAGGAGAAACCTGTGGAGCTACCTAGGCCGTTAATCCTACCGGTTATTAGACGCTTTTCCAATTGTCTAATTATTGTGTAAGTACCCTAATATTGACCTATTCTTTTCCAATCCTAGATCTAGGGTAGTTTGAAGTAATTAATTTGACTTGATAGACTAATAAAACCGACAGGTAAACCAAGACATAACCTTTTCCAAGGCCTATTTAAAACAATTCGCCGGGTAAGACCTACCAATAGCCCCTCACTTTCCAGGTATTAGGACTAGTAGAACACTAAGACTTAGCAAATCATTAACACTTACTTCTAGAGGTTATCGGCCGATTCTCCCTAAAGAGTGAAGGTTTTCTCACGTGATATAGACACTCACCGAAACCCTAAACCCTAATATGACTCTATGTTGTGATATAGACCGTCACTAAGAATCATATGAAGCAAATAATAACAATAAACCAATTCAAAGTACGTATACACATCAAATCATTAAATCAAACCGCTTACTAAACACAATCAATCCATAATAATCATGCAATTAACAAAAATGGTTAAAACTTTATATTAATCCATTCATCAAGTCTAGGTGGTTTATAAATTTAGCCAAGCATGTTAAAACGTGAAAACAAATCAAAGATGTCTAAACACGAATTCATCATAACAAGTTTCGTAAGAAAAGTCAAGAACAAAGAACTAGAAAACCCGATTCGATCTTCAAGTCTTCTTCCCCGAACTCGTATCGATGATTCCTATGCTTCAAGATCTCCAAAAGTCGCCAAGAATGCTCAAAGATTGCCCAAAGAAGTCCCCCAAAATCGAACTAGGGTTTTTTCCAAGCTTAAGATGTATTTATATGACTTTCCATAACACCCCTTCATTAAATTCGAATAAATCTGCCAGCAACAGCCTTCTGGCGGGGCGCCACCCACTTAGGAATGGGTGGCGGGGTGCCACCTTGTTTTTTTTTCTCATGTACTACATTCAGTCTCTCGCCGGGTGCCAGAAAACTTCCCACGGGGTGCCAGAGAGTGATTTTTCAGCCTTTTAACTCTATTTCAACTCCCCGACCTTTCCAACATGCTCCAAGACTTGACACTTCGATGTTTTAACTCGTTTCACTCGGTTTCCCGTATATTTAAGCATCAAGGCCTGCAAAACACGATTTTATCAATAGTGTGCATATTCTAACGAAAAACCAAACTAAATATAACAAAACCTATACAAACTGTACACGAATAAAAGATGTATTTTGCAATACATCAAACATCCCCACACTCTTTTTTCGTCCTCGAAAAAGAATTATGCAACGGAATCAGAGACAAATAATCACTCGGGTCAAAAGCATAGGTATAATTAATTAAAACCAAGACGTGCGTTAGCCGCGATTGCGAATATACTTGTCCACTTTAAACCCAGATCCAATCCTAAGCCCTTATCATGTGATTTTAATTTAAGTGCGGTCAATCCACCTAGGGTCTCACACTAGAATCTACGGTCCACTTACTCCCGCCTCAAGCTTATAGGACTAAAGGAACGATCACTGGATCAATTCCTAACCGTCTTATATCAAAACCAAGAGAGTTTACAATCAAATTTTTTTTTTTTTTCTGTTTTTTTTTTGCCTTTTTTTTTTCTCGTGAGTCTAGACGATGCTTTCCCTAACCAAGAGGTATTCCGGCTGTAGAGTCGCTATCCCCAACCACAGATTACTTAGGTTTCGGTACTTTTAATCGGCAATTCGATTTCACACATCCCAGAGGCATTCCGGCTGTAGAGTCGCTATCCCCAACTCGGATTACATAGACCTGTGTTACTTTCATTTAGTTTCTAGCTCACTTTTTATTCTATTTTTTTCTTCATGACCACAAACTCTAACGATTTTAACTTATAACGGTGCCCCTTATACTCTTATTGGCAGTTTCGATTTTCCATATTTCCCAGGCGAAAACCCACTAGCAGACCGACAATTAAGGTATATTAACTCAAAGGGACTTAAAACCAAACCCGGGCCTATCCACATATCCCAAACTAGACGCAAGCTCGATTTATTTTATAATCTCATATTATTATTATTCGACCCCGAGCAAAAATTCATCTTTTCTATCATTTTCCGTTTTAATTTGCAAACTTCTTTTTTATTCGAAAGACATTTTCTGATTTTTCAAATTTTTTTGTATTTTTCAAAATTTTCTAATTTTTTTTATTTTTCATATTTAAGACTCGATTATTTACAAGTATCCTATCCCCACACTTAGAGATTGCATTGTCCCTAATGCAAGAACGGAAATACGACTCAACAACTACCTAAAAATAAATAAAAACTGTAAACGAAATAAATAAAAATATACAACAACAAAAAGGGAAACGACTTAGCTGAGTATGTGAGACTGTCAAAGTGCCAGTCGTTTCCACATAAGCCCTCCAATTCGATACGCGCTCAGCAAACAACTCCTAACCTCGGACACGCGAACGAAAGCGGCTACAAATACCAACCTAATCACGCAAACACCAAACACTAACAAAAGATAATATATAAGATACTAAGTGTTAGTGCAAACATCCAACAACCAAACTTCAACCATCCCCAAAATCCCAACCAACCTGTTTAACGTATTTAAGTACAAACCAATAGACGAGGATTAAAACAGCATAAAGATAAAAAGAAACAAAAGATATAAGTTGTCATCATCGCTGCCTCTTCGCTCTACTCTTCATTCACCTGCATGCACCCCACTGGGCCCTGCCTCAGTCTGTACCCGTTCCGGTTGAATCTGCTGAACCGGTTCAGGCTCCCTAATCACTGGGCCCCCTCTTGGGCGAGTATCTGGGCCTCGTTTCCTACTAGGCCGACTGGATGATCCTGCACCTGACATTCTGCAAAAACAATTCAAGTATGGCAATACGAAGCAAACAGAATATTAGTCACAAACTATTTTTGGTATTTTAGAATTTTTTCATTTTTTTTTTTGAAAGTTTTATAATTTTTTTTATTTTTTATTTTTAAACGAAAACGGTAATATATACAAAAACAACGGCCGTATAGCATTTCGTTCGCGGCCGTTGTTTGAAAACAAATGACTCTATCGCAAACAACTCGAAAACAAACCAAACTCCGCCCGAATGGAGATTGACTACGAGCGAAACGGTTTAGTAATCAAGCGATGCAACAATACGACTATAATAAGACTCTAAACACACCAAAATGACTCGTACGACACAAACGACGCTAACGACGCAAAACTTGACACTAACCAAACTTAGGATCATACCCTCTCCCAGCACTTTGCTCGCCCTCGAGCAATCCCAAGTGCCGGAATATTATCAAACAAAGCTAAATGTGGAAGCAACGGAAACGGGTCAAATATTTGGTGGAAAATTCTATGCTTATGTCAAAAAGTTTCGACCCGGATCCCCACACTAGATTTCTACCACGCCTAAATCAACTATACCCGCAATATTCGAAGCAACTTAATCAAACTACCCCGTTGTTCATATTAAAACTTGACCCGTTAGAATATGCATCCAAACAGAACAACACAACCACCCCCCTTTCCTTTCATTAATCAATTCCGACATCAAATCAATCCAAACAACTTGAACCAACCCATGCCACCCGCAACCATGCTAACTCAAACCTCAAACCTGCATAAAAGGGACACGAAATACGCGACAAGGACATAGACGACTCCACTAAGTGACTTAACATCACACCACGACCGACTTAACTCAACTATAAAATTTACTTAACTACGACCAACGATTGACCTGAAATCGACGCACAAAACGCTTGACACTAACACACGTGACACTAGACACGAAACGTTGACTTAAAAATCACTCCACGTTCTGATTTACAAAGCCAAATTAACACGACTCACAGATATTCGAACCAAACCCACAAAACCGACTAAACAATCGACATACGGACTCTAACCATGGACTCGACAATCAGCGAACACATCAGGACTGACTCGAAACATGACTACGGACCCGAAGACCGACAGTTGACTGAACAAAGACTCAACTCGACTCACTCGAAAACTAATGAGTAACCTAAAACTGACCGACATTGAACAATATAACTGACTCGAAACAACCTATACACACCCAACACTGACTCGACAGAGTTCGACACCAACAACTCACACACAGACTCGAACTCTAAACTTCACAAAACTCAATCAAACAACAAATTCAAGTGAGAAACGACGGAAAAACGTACCTGCGTCGTCGATTTTGCAAGAAAAAGTGAAAATTTTGAACTGTGAAAGTCCCGATTCACGGCTATGTGACGGCCAGATGGTAACTGTTATATGGGGGGTTTGGTGGGTGAATCCGATCACGGTGGTGATTGTATGGTAGCGGACGGTGGTGGGGATAAGGGGAATAGGTGAGTGGCGGTGGTAGGAGAGGTGATGTAATGGTGAGAAGGAGGGTGAATAACAGGAGTGGGTAACAGGTGATGGAGGTTATCGGAAGTGGGTGATGTAGGTTAGGTGAGTGGCGGTGGGTAACACAGGGAGGTTTACGGAAGTGGGTACATGGTGGGTCAGAAGAAGATGTTTGATGTCAATGGAGGTATCTCGATGAGGAGTAGCAGGGGGTTTCAGGTGGATGAGGGAAGAAGGGTTAGGTGGAGGTCTGAAATTTGGTGTTTTAAAATTAATTAACTGCAGATGCAGCTTCTGGTGGCCCGCTAACAATGTTTGAGGTGGGTGGCGGCCCGCCACCACGTTACCTTTTTCCGAAAAATTGCCATACGTGCTGGCGGGAGCGAGAGGGTTCTTTATAAGTGGGTGGCGGGGTGCCAGAGGCTGTTTTTAACAGAAAGTATCTAATTTTTTTCTTTCAATGCCTTAGAAATTTTTTTTATGTTTTTCCCCAAACCCATCAAAGTTCAACTTTGATTTTTTCTAAGTATAAAACTTACCTCAAACCTTATTTCTCTCGCGAATTCCTGCAAATCCTCGGTGATGCACTCCTGCAAATGACTCAAGACACAAACTAGGACCCGAAAAACTAACAAAAACGACCGTTAGCTACAAAAAAATACGAAAAATAAACGAAAATACAAACGATACAAACTCTACACTTGGGATTTCAACTTTTCACATACTTATGGAGGATCATAGAGATGCAGCTCACCTCCAAACACACACTCACGGGCTGTAGCACCATTATACCTATTAAACACACACTCACGGGCTGTAGCACCATTATACCTATTATTGCCCAAATCACCCCAAACACTCTTATCTCTCTCACCACTTTTCAATTCCTCACCTGGCGGTTTGAATCTATACTCTTCATATCGACCTCTATCCCCACACTGTGCCTTGCTCAGTGTCTTTATCTTAGATTCTAAACGCACCACTCTCTCCTCTAATTCCTCTATTTTTCTATCTGATGGGTCCCTACACTTGAGTCCTATCACCTTCTCTAGACTCGGATTACTCACCACCTTCTTCTCATCTCTCTCGTCCTTCTCACACTCACCCACTAGCGATACCGCCTCCACTCTATCACTAGGCCCTCTCGAATTCATAACCTTAAAAACTACCGATTCCTCGCCCGCTCTAAGTGTGATGGTGCCTAAAGAGACATCTATGAGAGCTTTAGCGGTGTTCAAGAACGGGCGTCTTAAAATTAACGGTACGTTTTCATCGGCTTCCATGTCAAGAATGACGAAATCGGCCGGGAAAACGAACTTGTCAACCTTAACGAGCAAATTTTCAACTATGCCCCTCGGGTGTTTCACGGACCGATCGGCTAAGGATAATGTCATTCGGGTAGGTGCAAGCTCTCCTAGGTCTAGCTTCTCGTAAAGAGAAAAGGGCATCAAATTGATGCTAGCACCTAAGTCGGCCAAGGCTCTAGCATTCGTGTTACTACCGAATAGACAAGGAATAGTGAATACACCGGGATCGGTAAGCTTTTCAGGAAGCTTATTTGAGACAATGGCTGAACACCCTCCATGCAATGGGACATTCGACAACTCCCCTAAGAATACCCAAAACGCCTCAAAACGCTCTAAACACTCAGCAACCGTAAGAATACCCATCATATGCCCCCCTGCATTAGTATCGAACCTATCTCTAGTCTCTTGGGTAAGACCGTTATAGAATTTCTCACATAAAGCCCAATCGGAAAGACCATGCTGGGAGCAACGAGCACAAAGGTTTTGGAAACGCTCCCAAGCAAGGTAGTAAGGCTCGTCGGGCTCCATGCGGAAAGAGTGGATTTGGTCCCTAAGCCGTGAGGCCTTAGCGGGCGGGAAATACTTATTCAAAAAGGCTTGACGAAGCCCCGCCCAAGTGGTAAAGGTACCGGTTGGTTGAGAATCCAACCAAGTAGCCGCACGGCTAGCTAAGGAGAATGGGAAAAGCTGTAGGTAGGTGGCATCGTTGGGTGCACCGTGAAGGTTAAAGGTAGCTAGGATGCGGGAGAAACGGTTTATGTGGCCCGGGGCGTCCTCATCGTCTTGGCCATGGAATTGGATGGTGTTGGTGATAGCCTGCATGGCATAAGATGGAATCTGCCATGAATTTTCACTAACGATGGGTGGAACGGTGATGGGTGAAGCAAGGCCGGTGAAATCCTGAGTGGCTTGCTGATGGACGGTTTGCCTAGGGTTTGCCATTGGTTCTAAGTTTGCTAGATTGCTAGAGGTACTAGAAGTAGGGCTATTGGGTGGGGAAACCTTAGGTGAGGTTTTAGGTGAATGGTTAGGCGAAGGTGGTGGTGTAGGGGGTGGGGTGGGTAACGGGGTGGAATCGAAATTGGGGAAACGAGAAGAGGATGTAGAAGTAACATGTGGGCCTTCGCCCAATTGAGATGATGACTGCTTGACTGGTGGTGGTGGTCCGTGCGAGCGCAGATGTGGCATCCACTACGAGCAAAAACCTGAACACAAGAAAAGCAAAGGATAGTTACTACGACTCAAGATAAAAAGAAAAGACACAAAACAAAGTAGACACGTAGCACGTATTTGTCAAGTAAATCTATCAAAGCTAATGAACGCAATTACCAAGAGTCCCCGGCAACGGCGCCAAAAACTTGATGTGTGCTAAACAGACTATAAAAATTAACTATATTAGACTCTCTAAACTAGACACTATAAAGCTTTAATTCTAGACTCGACCTAAACCACACAATCGGCAAGTGTACCGATCAATGTAGTATGACCTAGGAAGTCCGGATATCGAACCACGAGACTCTATGTATCACGTAAACTAGACTCTGACTAGACACGACTTAACCTGTTTAATTGTTTTGGGGGGGGGGGTTACGGAAAACTAAGGAAATCTATATTAAACTACTAAATTAAACTAGAGCTAGACTAAAGACGAACAAAGACTGAGGACTTTCCTTATATGAGAATGAGACCACCTAGACAAGAATCCTGGATTGTTTTTAAGAGATTACCGATTAAGTTAAATGCATGGATTATGGAACCGGGATCTTAAAATACTAAACCTATTAAGAACCAACGAGGCCCCTCGACCCTTCTCAAGGAGAAACCTGTGGAGCTACCTAGGCCGTTAATCCTACCGGTTATTAGACGCTTTTCCAATTGTCTAATTATTGTGTAAGTACCCTAATATTGACCTATTCTTTTCCAATCCTAGATCTAGGGTAGTTTGAAGTAATTAATTTGACTTGATAGACTAATAAAACCGACAGGTAAACCAAGACATAACCTTTTCCAAGGCCTATCTAAAGCAATTCGCCGGGTAAGACCTACCAATAGCCCCTCACTTTCCAGGTATTAGGACTAGTAGAACACTAAGACTTAGCAAATCATTAACACTTACTTCTAGAGGTTATCGGCCGATTCTCCCTAAAGAGTGAAGGTTTTCTCACGTGATATAGACACTCACCGAAACCCTAAACCCTAATATGACTCTATGTTGTGATATAGACCGTCACTAAGAATCATATGAAGCAAATAATAACAATAAACCAATTCAAAGTGCGCATACACATCAAATCATTAAATCAAACCGCTTACTAAACACAATCAATCCATAATAATCATGCAATTAACAAAAATGGTTAAAACTTTATATTAATCCATTCATCAAGTCTAGGTGGTTTATAAATTTAGCCAAGAATGTTAAAACGTGAAAACAAATCAAAGATGTCTAAACACGAATTCATCATAACAAGTTTCGTAAGAAAAGTCAAGAACAAAGAACTAGAAAACCCGATTCGATCTTCAAGTCTTCTTCCCCGAACTCGTATCGATGATTCCTATGCTTCAAGATCTCCAAAAGTCGCCAAGAATGCTCAAAGATTGCCCAAAGAAGTCCCCCAAAATCGAACTAGGGTTTTTTCCAAGCTTAAGATGTATTTATATGACTTTCCATAACACCCCTTCATTAAATTCGAATAAATCTGCCAGCAACAGCCTTCTGGCGGGGCGCCACCCACTTAGGAATGGGTGGCGGTGTGCCACCTTGTTTTTTTCACATGTACTACATTCAGTCTCTCGCCGGGTGCCAGAAAACTTCCCACGGGGTGCCAGAGAGTGATTTTTCAGCCTTTTAACTCTATTTCGACTCCCCGACCTTTCCAACATGCTCCAAGACTTGACACTTCGATGTTTTAACTCGTTTCACTCGGTGTCCCGTATATTTAAGCATCAAGGCCTGCAAAACACGATTTTATCAATAGTATGCATATTCTAACGAAAAACCAAACTAAATATAACAAAAACTATACAAACTGTAGACGAATAAAAGATGTATTTTGCAATACATCAATAGGCAAGTAGAATTCAGAATTGACATTATTCCTGGATCAGCACCAGTTGCAAGGGCGCCTTATAGGTTGGCACCAACAGAGATGAAGGAATTGAGAACGCAGTTAGATGATTTGCTAGCCAAAGGTTTCATCAAACCTAGTTCGTCTCCTTGGGGAGCACCAGTTTTATTTGTCAAGAAGAAGGATGGATCGATGCGTCTGTTCATCGACTACCGTGAGCTTAATAAGGTCACTATCAAGAATAGGTATCCTTTGCCCAGAATCGACGATCTGTTCAATCAACTTCAAGGGGCAAGTTTCTTCTCTAAGATTGATTTAAGGTCAGGCTATCACCAACTGAAGGTTAGAGATGAAGACGTGCACAAGACTGCATTTAGGACTCATTATGGTCATTACGAGTTCCTAGTGATGCCTTTTGGGCTCACTAATGCACCTGCTGCGTTCATGGATCTCATGAATCGCGTTTGCAAGCCATACTTAGATAAATTTGTCATCGTTTTCATCAATGACATCCTCATCTACTCGAAGAACCAAGCTGACCACGAGAAGCATCTTCACTGCATTTTGGAACTACTTCATAAAGAAAAGCTCTATGCCAAGTTCTCGAAGTGTGAATTCTGGCTTCGAGAAGTCCAATTTCTTGGACATGTTGTTAGTGAGCATGGTATCCAAGTAGATCCCGCTAAAGTTGAAGCTGTCATGAATTGGCATGAGCCAAAGACGCCTACAGAAATTCGTAGCTTCCTAGGTTTGGCAGGTTACTATAGGCGATTCATTGAAAACTTCTCAAGGATTGCTGCACCCCTGACTTCGCTGACGCGTAAGAAGATTAAGTTTGACTGGGGTCCTAAGCAGCAGGAATCCTTTGATATTCTGAAACAAAAGTTGAGCGATGCTCCAGTATTCACATTGCCTGATGGAATCGAGGAGTTTGTAGTTTATTGTGATGCATCACACACCGGGATGGGATGTGTGCTTATGCAGAAAGGCAAAGTCATTGCCTATGCTTTACGCCAGTTAAAGGTGCACGAAAAGAATTACACCACCCATGACTTGGAATTGGGTGCCGTTGTATTCGCACTAAAACTTTGGAGGCACTACTTATATGGAATCAAATGTGTGATCTATTCTGATCACAAGAGCCTTCAACATCTGTTCAATCAGAAGGACTTGAACATGAGGCAACGCCGTTGGATGGAAACTCTTAATGATTACGATTGTGAAATAAGATACCATCCCGGCAAGGCGAATGTAGTCGCCGATGCCTTGAGTCGGAAGGAAAGGGTGAAACCCATCCGAATCAATGCCAAGAGCATTGAAATAAAGAACAATTTGAATGAAAGGTTGTTAGCTGCACAAAAGGAAGCTGTGTTGGAAGCTAACTATCCTAACGAAAAGCTAGGGGTAACTGAGGAGCAGTTAACTCTTAGCAAGGACGGAATTCTAAGATTAAATGGACGGATATGGGTTCCAATTTATGGAGGACTTCGAGATGTCATCCTCCAGGAAGCCCATAGCTCCAAATACTCCGTTCATCCTGGAGCCGATAAAATGTACCAGGATCTAAGGGCAAATTATTGATGGATAGGCTTAAAAAAGTCTGTAGCTGCCTATGTAGCTAAATGCTTGACTTGTGCGCAAGTCAAAGCAGAACATCAAAAACCGTCAGGCCTACTACAACAGCCTAAACTTCCTACGTGGAAATGGGAAATGGTAACTATGGATTTTATCACCAAGTTACCTAAGACAAGGAAAGGAAATGATACAATATGGGTTATAGTTGATAGACTGACTAAGTCAACACATTTCTTACCCATCAAGGAGACTTATACCTCCGACATGTTAGCCCAGTTGTACGTCGATAAGATTGTAGCTTTACATGGCATACCTGTGTCTATTATCTCTGACAGAGATACTAGATACACGTCACATTTTTGGAAAAGTTTCCAGCAATCTTTGGGCACGCGTTTGAATTTTAGTACGGCTTACCACCCTCAGACGGACGGACAGAGTGAGCGTACCATCCAAACGTTGGAAGACATGCTACGTGCATGTGTGATTGATTTAGGTGGTAGTTGGGATAACCACCTGCCGTTAATCGAGTTCTCCTACAACAATAGCTACCATACCAGCATTAAGGCTGCGCCTTTCGAGGCCTTATACGGTAGAAAGTGTAGAACGCCCGTTTGTTGGGCGGAAGTTGGAGATGTCCAATTATCAGGACCAGAGATAGTCTTTGAAACGACGGACAAAATTGTCCAGATTCGTGACCGTCTCAAAGCTGCCCGAGATAGGCAGAAAAGCTACGCGGATCCAAAGTGTAAATCTTTTCACTTCGAAGTAGGTGACAAGGTGTTGCTTAAAGTATCACCCTGGAAGGGGGTGATGCGACTTGGTAAGAAAGGCAAGTTAAGCCCGAGATACATAGGACCTTTCGAGGTTATCGAACGTGTCGGGTCAGTTGCCTATAAGCTAAACTTACCAGAATAGCTCAGTGGAATTCACAATGTATTTCACATCTGCAATCTGAAAAAGTGTTTCGCTGATGAATCACTGGTCATACCACATACGGATGTGCATATAGATGAGAGCTTGAAATTTGTGGAAAAACCATTGTCGATCGAGGATCGACAGGTTAAAAAGCTTCGAAGGAAGCATGTACCGATTGTAAAGGTCAAATGGGATGCCCGTAGAGGTCCCGAATACACGTGGGAGGTAGAATCCACTATGAAAGAGAAATACCCTCATTTGTTTCAGTAAATCTCAAGGTCGAGATTTCTTTTAAGGGGGTGAGGATGTAACACCTCGAAAATTTACGTCCTATAATGTGTTGACACGTGTCATAACCTTTGAACGTGTGAAAGAATACTTTCGAGGGACTAAAGTTGACAAACAATGAAACTATGTAAATATAAGGGTTCAAAGTGTCAACAATGAATAAATATACTTTACAATAACCCTACATGATGTTTATTACCTTAAACGAATAAATCATGGATCATACGTAGCTAATTGTGAAAGAAAGTGAGAAATTACAAACTACAGGGGTTAAATGTGTCAACATGTTTAAGATATACCTCTGAGTGACCTTTTAGCAAACCCGAAGCTTTGTAACGGTTAATTATGCTCGTGAGAATATGTGATAGAAATTTCACAAAGTTTCGTTAACGTATGAGAAAGTTATGATAAAATTCGTGTGTGAGGGTTAGAATCGTCAACATTGAAAATTAGGGCTTTTCGGGTGATCACAAAGTTACCCGAGGACTTGAAAAAGATGGTATAAGTCTTAAAGCCCCTAAATGTCAATATTAAAGGCTTAGAATGCAAGAATTGAAGTGAAAGCGACGTTTAGGAGGACCGGGGACCAAAAATGCAATAAAAGGAAAATTGGTAACCTGAGCCGGAGGTCTAAGGCGGGCCGCGTAAGATCATGAAGATCTTTACGCGGGCCGCATGCGATACACAGATGCAGAAACTAACAGGCAGCTGTCTGTTCAGCTCATAACCGACTTACATGCATTGTTTTGCATACCATGGGCGACTATAACTGGTTTCTAGCCTCTAGGGACACATGGGAATGATCTAACATCAGTGGTAGAGTTGGTTGGCATCATCTTGTGTGATCAAGATCAATATATAAAGAAGTTCATGTTGCAACTTTCAATCATTCCTTCCAACTTCATCTCTGAGCATTCCTGGAGCACAAGGACCATCATCAAGCATTCCAAATCGTTCATAGGACTTGTGTAAGTACCCTTGACCCTTCTTAATTAAGTTTTGATTAGTTTATAGCTTAAAAGTCAAACCGTCGTAATTACGGTTTGACTTAACGATTAATCGCTAATGGTCCAGCGATTAGGCAGACTTAAGGTAGTTATAAGTTGGTATTTATGTGGGCTTTAAACCCTTAAAAGGGCACCCAGTGATACCCGTTCTAACTAGGTCGTTTGTCGAGTCAAAAAGGATTAGAAAAAGTCAACAGAAATGTAAACTTTGATTTAACGCATAATTAACGATGTAAAAGGCGTATAACCTATTTTATCATTCATATATCCTGATAATAACCATAAGAATTTGTCTAAGCTTGTCTGATTCGAAAACTTTCTGTTTTGAACCGATTCGGAACCGAAAGACGCAAAAGTTTGACTTTTGCTTTGACTTCAGTTCTGACCCGGTTTAGATAGGTTTAGACATGCCTTAAAGTTCCATTAGGACCTAGTTACATGTTGGTATAACCCTCTGCGTTTATACCACTTAAATCCTTAATTGTCCGACGTTTCCGTTAATCGCTTAAATATTGACCGTAATGCCCTTATGACCATAAAACAAGAATTTTGGAAATATGAAAGTACACTAATCTTAGTTACTGATTATTAAACATGTCTGTAAATTTTTACATCAGTTGGACATATAGATTAGGAGTTATGCTCAATGACGTAATTAGAACGCTTCTTAGTGATTAAACGGTGTCATTAGCGTAAAGCCTATCTAAACCCAATCTTTGACACCAAAACTTTTACCCACTGATGTAATATAATATTTTGGGATTTTTGAAGATTTTTAATTATTTTTAAACTGATCATAAGCTAGGATTAATGCGTTGATTCGGTAAATACCGAATATACCCTTTTCGGCCATAAAATGAGTTTTACAAGTCCTTTTGCTACCAATCCAATTGCTACTGATTTTAAATATTAAATGAAGTGTTTTGAACCTATTGAACTGATCAGAAAACTCAGAATCCTATTTTAACTCGTAAATCGCTTAAAACTACGTTATACGCGTATTAAACGCATAATAAGGGTTTAAAACCATTTTGTCACATAAGACTTAACACCAACTGTTATACCATGTTAAAATAAACTATTTTTCTGACTAATTCAGACCCGGTTCACAGAAGCTTAATTAATCCCTTTTATAATCGTTAAAATGACCAAAATACCCTTACGGGGCTTAATATGAGATTAAACTCGTTTTGGGCATAATGGAAGGTATCCTACTGATATCACAACATATTTAAGGCATGTTAACTTAGGAAACCTGTTTAGGACTCTTATGGTTACCCGTTACGCTTCGTGCGCGTTCGGTTCGGTTTATGTATCTAGTTTACATAAGTTAGCCGAAACAGGTCAAACCTTATCGGTTATGTCTCAAAATCCAGAATGTGTTTAGTTTACCCATATTAAACAAGTCTTCAAACTTTTCGGGTCTAAATCACATTCTATTCCGGTCTTCGCTTAATCATGCGTTCGAACCGTATATTCCTTTAAAACTAACCGGTCTAAGTTTAGACTTAAACAAGACCCGTTAGGATTCTAATAGGTTATTATAAACCTTCGTTCCAGAATAGGAGACCCGGTAAAAGATACTTGCACTCGCTGATTGTGATTTATACTTGCTCAGGTAAATACTTTTAACTTATTTTCCCTATACGGGCTTGGGGTACGGTATATAAAATACCGCTTGGTCGGGCATTGAATCTTTAATTGTATGATGGTTAAAGTATTGAAATGTCTCATTTAAATTGTTTTGTTTGCTTAAAGCCTTTGGAGGGTTAATGACCATGTCCCGGATATCCCTGGCATCATTTTACGAAATGGCCACGACCTACGCCCGTCGGTGTTTCATATAATTAATGTGGTGTGTCCATTGATCTTTAACCCGGCTCGACCCGGGCTACTGAACGCATAAGAAACATGTAAATCCTTTACAAGTATTATATTCTAATAATTATCCCAAGTTATAAAATATTATTTGTGCCTTGTGCCTTAAATTCATTTTTCTTAAACTCTTTACAAAATGAGTCGGTTGATTGTATTTACCAGTGTAAACTGACGTATTTTCTCAAAAAGGTTAAGTGCAGGTACTACGCGTAATAGGCTGGCTTTTCTCCTAGCATCCACAATAAGTCTCGCAAGCTTGGATGTCATAGACTGTTGAACATTGTTTCCTTTTATTTTGATCTACCTGTGGATTTATATTCAACTATTTGTGATACTTAATATTACAATATTGTTTGGTTGAAATGAATCTATACTTTTCTTCCGCTGTGCATTTAAATATTGTGTTGTTTGACTATTATGTTGCCAACCACATCACGATACTCCCCTACCGGGCCCACCGGTGACACGTGGAAATTGGGGTGTGACTGGTTGGTATCAGAGCCAACACTGAGTGAATTAAACACTAGTCTTTTGTGTTTAATCTCAATGACACAATTGCACATTCCTAAATCTTCGAGTCTAGACAAAGAACTTAGGAATAATCCAAAATGTTTTTATTTTAAATTTTAACTTGTCCTTTATTTTTCCTTGTCATTACCTTTGTTTATACTGACAGGTTTATCAACGCCGCCAAGATTCAGGCGAGGAGAACGAGGAAAAGGGCCAATGAGCGCCCCTAACGACCACGAGGCCGGGCCTGCGCACCGGCGAACTCCTTCTTCTACAAGGAGTGCAGATCCGCGAGAACCTTGGAGGATTTATGAGGAGCCTGCCAGACGATCTACGTCGTATAGCTCAACGCCTCCATATCATCACTCCTATGGGCCTCAGTCGGAGAATGAGCCCAACAACCCGCAACCTTCATACATACCTCTACAGCGATCCTTATCGCACCGTTCCTTCGACGACCCTACTCCTGTCTTTCGGGGCCAGTTTAACCCGGCGGAATACCAACCAGAACAAGGGGGCTTTAACCCACTAGGACCGGAGGATCATTTTTCCGGTGATCAAGCGATGGACATGGACGAGGACACAGATCCCGTCGAGCCTGCAACCGGAACCCCGAACCATCCTGTTGAGATCTCTGATGGTTCGTCTTTTCACGGAACACCATACCAAGGTCCGGATAGTTACCAGGCACGGTTCAACCAGTATGAGTGGTACTTTACACCATCTCACCATTCATCGCCTCACCAGCAGCAGCAACAGCAGCAGCAACAGCAGCAGCAAGATCCCTCTGGGGATCCACGTTTCGTGGCAGTCACGCCACCACCTCCACCGCCGCCAGTTAATCTAGCGCCTCCAGAACCACCAAGACATAGGAGGACTGGTGCACGGATGTCAGCACGAGGAGGGGAATTTCATTTCAGCTCCCCTCAACACTCTAGTGGCAGCCACTACCCGCCACTATATGAAGACCCACAAATGGGTGGACCTTCAGTTCTAGTATCAGAGGTGAATTCGGCACCTATTGCACCGTCACCATCGGGTTTTGGCAACCCTATCCCTGCTTATACTGCTCCAGCAGCTTACAACCCATACGGACCGCCAGCATACACTAACTATAACTATGCTGAGGATCCTTACCAAGTGGCATCAAACTACCTTGCCCAAAATCCTGAGGGACCATACGGAACCCCATGGGGAATGGGATACCCAGCTCGTGGGTATCAAGCACCTGCTCAGCCACCACTACAGCACCAGCCACCACGGTTTTCCCCACCAGAGCAGGAGGATCTCCGTCAAAGGCTGGAAAGAGTTGAGCGAGACTTCCAGAGGGAACGTAGGAAGAATCAGGGATTCATGAGTGGCTTGGCAAGTTTGCTGAAAGGAAAGAAGAAACGGGATCGTTAAATCCCAATATGTATTATTGTATTTCCTAGTTTAAATCAAGTGCCTGCGTGGACACTTATTTATGTGTGTATGTAGTCCCTGTGTGGACATCTATCTTTGCACTTAGTCCCTACGAGGACTTGTCGCTATTAGTCCCTGCGTGGACATTTATTTTTGTAAACAGTCCCTGCGAGGACTTGTATTGCCAGTATAGCTCCTGCGAGGGCAAGTGTTTCTGTGAAAAGTCCCGTTTAGGGCAAAGTGTACTATTTTTAAATTTTAATGGAATGTTAAGTTTGAAAAATTTTATTGCTGTCATCTATGCATTTATATATTATACATGAAATAAACGAAATAAAATCATTCCTTTTAAAAAAAAATTGATATGCCTATTAAATATTAAATAAAGATCTTAAAGGTAAAACCTAGCCTACATGTCAATATAAGACTAGGCCAAGACGGTAAGACCTGTATAAAAGATTCCAATCCCTGTTAACATCTGAAAACATGTTAACGCTCCTGGCAGATGTGATCCGTCAAAATCACAAACGTCATCCTTATAATAGGATTCTTCAAAAGATTCCTAACCCAACTTAATGATCTCTGAATCATGGGTTTAAATCATCAATTAAGATGATCATATTTTGACCATACACTAGTAATACAATGCCTACGGGCCTTGCTCATTTCTACATGAGCCAAAAGACAGTGGTAGCTATGACTCCCTGTCCGAAAAAGGTAATGAACTATGTTCAAACTTTAAAAGCCTTGATTCTCTGAAATCATAGCTTATGATTTAAATTGTCCTTGCGACTAGGCCTTTTGTGCTACAAATAAAACTGTTATTGTTTTATAATTAGGATAAATTATAATAGAAATCCTAAATAAATGTGAGTAATAAATTAACCATATATGGTCTACGTTTACCACGGTTAATAAATTGCCATAAAAGACAATTTTATAATAAACTCACCAATAAATTATTGTCAATATGTAACAGTTCAAGCTACATGGCAGACTCAAACGAGATCAACAGTCACCCCAGGAGAGAGCATGATAATGCCCGAGTAAATGTAGCGGGTGTAGAATTACAGGCAATGATAGATAATGCCGTTAATCGAGCTATAGATAGACAGCTCCATGAATCCAGTGGTACCCATACAAGGACCCAATCTGCACCACACTCTAGAACACCCTCCAGGACCCACACTGCCCACAACAGTAATTCTCACCACTCATCAAACCAGAGAAGTGCTCCATCTCAAAGAGTCGTACGGAATCAAGAACCCCGTAATAAGGGTTGCTCCTATAAGTACTTCGTTTCGTGCAAACCCAGGGATTTCACTGGGGAGAAAGGAGCAGTAGATTGCATGACTTGGTTGGACGAGATGGATACGGTTGTGGATATCAGTGGTTGCGATAATAGGGATATTGTGAAATTCGTGTCTCAGTCTTTTATGGGAGAAGCATTAGCTTGGTGGAGATCTTTGATCCAAGCTACGGGGAAAATTCCGTTGTACAGTATGACCTAGGAACAATTCATGTCACTGATCAAGGAAAACTACTGCCCTCAGCATGAGGTTGAGAAAATTGAAGCTGACTTCTTGTCGCTGGTCATGAGAAACCTAGACTGTCAGGCCTACCTTACCAGTTTCAACACCTTGTCAAGGTTGGTTCCATATTTAGTAACTCCGGAACCCAAACGTATAGCTCGTTTCATCGGGGGTTTGGCTCCGGAGATCAAGGCAAGTGTAAAGGCCTCCCGACCAGCTACTTTTCGGTCTGCAGCGGACATGTCATTGTCTCTTACATTGGATGCGGTCAGGCAGAAATCGCAGAGGAACACTGATACCGAAAAGAGGAAGCGTGAGGATGACAACTCACGACGTTCAGACAAGAAGCATAAGGGAAACAATGACCACAAGAAGGGGTCAGGATTTAGGAAGGATGGTCAGCAGTCGGGTGAAAAACCCAGATGTAAAATCTGCAAGAGACAGCACTTCGGGAAGTGCAGGTATGAATCGAATTCGCATTCACAATCGAAAACTTTTGCATGTGGGTTGTGCAAGTCCAAGGAACACAAGACCTTGGATTGCAAAAAGATGAAGGATGCGACCTGCTACGGTTGCAATGAAAAGGGGCACATCAAGACCAATTGCCCAAAATACGCCAAGAAGCCTGAAGAGGCTAAGAAGACCAATGCTAGGGTCTTCAGGATGGATGCTAAGGAAGCCGTCCAGGACGACAATGTGATAACATGTACCTTTCTCGTAAATGATGTTTATGCGAGAGTGTTATTTGATTCAGGCGCTGATAAGTCGTTCGTAGATAATAAGTTTTGTGAATTGTTGAAATTACCTGTTAAGACCTTAAGTGTGAAGTATGAGGTGGAACTAGCAGATGGCACTTTAGAAACCGCCTCAACCTTATTAGATGGATGTTTCATATCCATTAAGAACCACTCTTTTCCTTTGTCCCTACTTCCTTTGAAACTAGCCGGTTTCGACATAGTTTTGGGTATGGACTGGTTATCTCATAACAAGGCCCAGATTATTTGCAATAGGAAGCAAGTGGTGATCAAGACTCAGTCTGGTGAATCACTTACTATCCAGGGAGATACCCAGTATGGGCTGCCTGAGCAAATGTCTATGCTCAAGGACTCTAAGTGTTTGAAGAAGGGTTGTGTCATCTACATGGCACAAGTGATTATTAATGAGCCGAAGCCCAAGATTGGGGATATCCCCGTCATTTCTGAATACCCCGAAGTTTTTCCTGAAGAACTACCTGGTTTGCCACCAGATAGGCAAGTAGAATTCAGAATTGACATTATTCCTGGATCAGCACCAGTTGCAAGGGCGCCTTATAGGTTGGCACCAACAGAGATGAAGGAATTGAGAACGCAGTTAGATGATTTGCTAGCCAAAGGTTTCATCAAACCTAGTTCGTCTCCTTGGGGAGCACCAGTTTTATTTGTCAAGAAGAAGGATGGATCGATGCGTCTGTTCATCGACTACCGTGAGCTTAATAAGGTCACTATCAAGAATAGGTATCCTTTGCCCAGAATCGACGATCTGTTCAATCAACTTCAAGGGGCAAGTTTCTTCTCTAAGATTGATTTAAGGTCAGGCTATCACCAACTGAAGGTTAGAGATGAAGACGTGCACAAGACTGCATTTAGGACTCATTATGGTCATTACGAGTTCCTAGTGATGCCTTTTGGGCTCACTAATGCACCTGCTGCGTTCATGGATCTCATGAATCGCGTTTGCAAGCCATACTTAGATAAATTTGTCATCGTTTTCATCAATGACATCCTCATCTACTCGAAGAACCAAGCTGACCACGAGAAGCATCTTCACTGCATTTTGGAACTACTTCATAAAGAAAAGCTCTATGCCAAGTTCTCGAAGTGTGAATTCTGGCTTCGAGAAGTCCAATTTCTTGGACATGTTGTTAGTGAGCATGGTATCCAAGTAGATCCCGCTAAAGTTGAAGCTGTCATGAATTGGCATGAGCCAAAGACGCCTACAGAAATTCGTAGCTTCCTAGGTTTGGCAGGTTACTATAGGCGATTCATTGAAAACTTCTCAAGGATTGCTGCACCCCTGACTTCGCTGACGCGTAAGAAGATTAAGTTTGACTGGGGTCCTAAGCAGCAGGAATCCTTCGATATTCTGAAACAAAAGTTGAGCGATGCTCCAATATTGACATTGCCTGATGGAATCGAGGAGTTTGTAGTTTATTGTGATGCATCACACACCGGGATGGGATGTGTGCTTATGCAGAAAGGCAAAGTCATTGCCTATGCTTCACGCCAGTTAAAGGTGCACGAAAAGAATTACACCACCCATGACTTGGAATTGGGTGCCGTTGTATTTTGGAAATATGAAAGTACAATAATCTTAATTACTGATTATTAAACATGTCTGTAAATTTTTACATCAGTTGGACATATAGATTAGGAGTTATGCTCAATGACGTAATTAGAACGCTTCTTAGTGATTAAACGGCGTCATTAGCGTAAAGCCTATCTAAACCCAATCTTTGACACCAAAAATTTTACCCACTGATGTAATATAATATTTTGGGATTTTTGAAGATTTTTAATTATTTTTAAACTGATCATAAGCTAGGATTAGTGCCTTGATTCGGTAAATACCGAATATACCCTTTTCGGCCATAAAATGAGTTTTACAAGTCCTTTTGCTACCAATCCAATTGCTACTGATTTTAAATATTAAATGAAGTGTTTTGAACCTGTTGAACTGATCAGAAAACTCAGAATCCTATTTTAACTCATAAATCGCTTAAAACGACGTTATACGCGTATTAAACGCATAGTAAGGGTTTAAAACCATTTTGTCACATAAGACTTAACACCAACTGTTATACCATGTTAAAATAAAATATTTTTCTGACTAATTCAGACCCGGTTCACAGAAGCTTAATTAATCCCTTTTATAATCGTTAAAATGACCAAAATACCCTTACGGGGCTTAATATGAGATTAAACTCATTTTGGGCATAATGGAATGTATCCTACTGATATCACAACATATTTAAGGCATGTTAACTTAGGAAACCTGTTTAGGACTCTTATGGTTACCCGTTACGCTTCGTGCGCGTTCGGTTCGGTTCGGTTTATGTAACTAGTTTACATAAATTAGCCGAAACGGGTCAAACCTTATCGGTTATGTCTCAAAATCCAGAATGTGTTTAGTTTACCCATATTAAACAAGTCTTCAAACTTGTCGGGTCTAAATCACATTCTATTCCGGTATTCGCTTAATCATGCGTTCGAACCGTATATTCCTTTAAAACTAACCGGTCTAAGTTTAGACTTAAACAAGACCCGTTAGGATTCTAATAGGTTATTATAAACCTTCGTTCCAGAATAGGAGACCCGGTAAAAGATACTTGCACTCGCTGATTGTGATTTATACTTGCTCAGGTAAATACTTTTACCTTATTTTCCCTATACGGGCTTGGGGTACGGTATATAAAATACCGCTTGGTCGGGCATTGAATCTTTAATTGTATGATGGTTAAAGTATTGAAATGTCTCGTTTAAATTGTTTTGTTTGCTTAAAGCCTTTGGGGGGTTAATGACCATGTCCCGGATATCCCTGGCATCATTTTACGAAATGGCCACGACCTAAGCACGGGGCGTAGGCGTACGCCCGTCGGTGTTTCATATAATTAATGTGGTGTGTCCATTGATCTTTAACCCGGCTCGACCCGGGCTACTGAACGCATAAGAAACATGTAAATCCTTTACAAGTATTATATTCTAATAATTATCCCAAGTTATAAAATAATATTTGTGCCTTGTGCCTTAAATTCATTTTTCTTAAACTCTTTAAAAAATGAGTCGGTTGATTGTATTTACCAGTGTAAACTGACGTATTTTCTCAAAAAGGTTAAGTGCAGGTACTACGCGTAATAGGCTGGCTTTTCTCCTAGCATCCACAATAAGTCTCGCAAGCTTGGATGTCATAGACTGTTGAACATTTTTTCCTTTTATTTTGATCTACCTGTGGATTTATATTCAACTATTTGTGATACTTAATATTACAATATTGTTTGGTTGAAATGAATCTATACTTTGCTTCCGCTGTGCATTTAAATATTGTGTTGTTTGACTATTATGTTGCCAACCACGTCACGATACTCCCCTACCGGGCCCACCAGTGACACGTGGAAATTGGGGTGTGACATATTTATACACGAATTTTAACTTGCTTACGGACCGTAAGACTCATCCCTTATGGTCCGTAAGGGACACGAAATTTTATAGGCTAGCCCCGTGTGCGTATAGGCTTGCTGAGTTGAAAGTTTCTTAAAATTCGTTTTTGACAACGAGATTTTCAGATAATCGTAACTAGGCTTTTACCCCCCCCCCCCCCCTGAGTTTTAGGGGCCCTGATCCTGATTCTGATTATTCTGAAAATTTTAGGGTTTGTGCAGAATCACTTGGGTGTATTAATTAGGTTTTCCTATTGGATAAAATAATAAAATAAATAGGACTTTTAATGAGAGTTGTTACATTCTCCCCACCTTAATAAAAATCTCGTCCTCGAGATTTACTGGAATAATTGAGGATACTTTCGCTTCATTTCCGATTCCAGCTCCCAAGTGTATTCAGCTCCTCTCTTTGAATCCCACTTAACTTTAACTAGCACTAGCCGTTTGTGCTTGAGAAGCTTCACTTTTCTGTCTTCTATTTGAAGAGGTTTCTCTACAAATTTTAACTTTTCGTTTACCTCTATATCTTGGAGAGGTACTACCAAAGATTCGTCTGATAGACATTTCTTGAGGTTGGATACATGAAATACATCATGTACTCCAGCTAAATCTTCTGGTAGTTGTAAACGATAAGCAACTGGTCCTATACGTTGGATTACTAGAAATGGTCCTACATATCTGGGACTTAGCTTTCCTTTCTTACCGAATCGAACAACTCCTTTCCAAGGGGAAACTTTCAACATTACTTTGTCTCCAACTTGGAATTCTAATGGCTTGCATCTATTGTCTGCATAACTCTACTGGCGATCTCGAACAGTCTTCAACCTTTCCTTAATTTGAGTAATCTTGTCAGTCGTTTCTTTCACTATTTCAGGTCCTGACAATTGACTTTCTCCTATTTCTGCCCAACAAATTGGAGTTCTGCACTTTCTTCCATACAGTGCCTCGAATGGAGCAGTTTCAATACTTGAATGATAACTATTGTTATAGGAGAATTCAATTAAAGGTAAATGATCATCCCAGTTTCCACCAAAATCTATTACACATGCTGTAACACCCTTTTTCTGATAATGAGATTACTTAATATATTACATGAGTTTATACTAAAATCCCAATTTACAAAATGTTTTCGATTAGAAATAGCAACATGATCATGTTAAGTACAAAACAAAAGTTTTAAAGTAACTTCTACTAGTCACTACCGACTAGTTTAAAACATTAGGACATGATTATCAATTCATTTACATCAAAATCATTGTCTAAAACAAAGTTAAGTTAACGCGGAAGCTTCAAAATACGTGTTCGGTTCTTCTACATTGCTTGACCGCCATCCGGAAGCCCACCATAGTCACCTAAGGTCAAAACCACTAAACACATTAGTTTTGGCATTGACATAATATGTGTAAACAAGTTCCAACATCAAATCAATAAAAGAAAATAAAATTTCCTGCTTTGGTCCTCCCGCGTGTCGCGGCAGAAATCTTTGCATCCGTCGCGACTCGCGAGGGCTTCCGCGTGTCGCGGGGTTTCCCATGTAATCCTCCGCGTGGCGAGGGGGAACCCTTTTTCCAGCAGGTGCAGGTTAAAATCCTGCATTACTGCCCAGCTCTGAAAATTCACAATTTTCTAACTTTAAACTATCATAACTTTTTACTCGTTAGTCCGTTTTAACCGATTCTTTTTCCTACGAGTCCGTAATAAAATTACGGATTCAACCATGTAAATTTCACAACACGGAAACTGAGATACCGACAATTGGTTCAAAATTTCCTTATTTCAATTATCCAACCCATTAGTGTAAGTGCATAGCACCTCTTTTCCATTCTTAAGACCTTCTTGACATAATTACCCAATTTCCCGGGCTCACATACTTGGTGTATTCGTGCCAATTCCATGGCTTTGCGTTTCCTTTAGGGCTAATACTTGTTTCTTCGGAATTCAAGCACTCCGTTTCAAACAACCCTTTTTCATTTAACATTTATTGTTTGACCCATATACCGGGTTCTTATACTTAGATTAATATCACCAAATTATTGGTATGGTACAATTCATCATTTAACGAGGTATAAGACTTTCAAGTCTCTACTCTCGTGATTCTTTTGAAAACATCATTTTGACCCGTTTGGCTATTTAGTGAAAACCATCACTTCATTAACTAACCAAACTAAATCCCAAGTCTTTACTTTGACCCGTTTGATGGTCGAGTGTACTTCGCCACTTTAACAACGCATCAAACGCATCCATTTCACTACAACATCATTCACACAACAAAACTAATTATTTACACATAATTTAACGGGGCTTAAGCCACGTACCTTTAAAGCACACCTTTTCCGCGAGTATCACCTCCGACGTGTCCACTTGACGTTCCGGATTCCTTGCCTAAGGAGTTAAATTCATAACAAGATTAGAACTCTTTCATAAGCTTTAACGCATTAATTCATAACATATGCAAATCTGCGTTTTTAGCAATCTTTAACATTTTAACCCTCATTTAGGCGTTTTATCAAACACCTTGCGGGTCAGATTTCTACATGATCTAAACCAAGTTCATAACTTGATTTTATCACTCAAATTAACTTCAATTAGACAATATACACATATTTTAACATCAACAATTTCAGAGATTAGCTCACAATTTCAGTTTACACTAGAACAAGAGTCTTAATCCTAGTGTTTATCGAGTTCTACTAACTTACTAATCACCCACTATAGTGATTTTGATCCTTACAACTAACATGCAAGTTTTTGACAAGAAATCATCTAGGGTTTGTCCCTAGACTTCACATTACTTCCAATTTCATGGTTTACAACACATAATCAAGCTTAACCTTCGATTTCAATCACATGCAAGAATTTGAGTTATATCAAAACAACCTAATTTGACATACCTTATGACCTCCTTGACGAGGAGATCACGATTCTATGTTCAGATTTCGATTACGACAAGATTTGAGCCTTTAATTTGAGAGTTTAGTAGAATTTAGGGTTGTGAAAGTGTGGGTGTCGCCCCCTGTGGTTTCTTGATCGACCAGACCCCCTTCTAATGGGGTGTTTGGTTTGTTTTAATCAAAACTAATAACACTAGTTTCAATTTTAACAATATTGGCCCTTCTACTTTTATTTAACTTATAGTTTGGTTATTTTAACCTTAATTCTAGTTATTCATAGACTCAAAATTAACTAGGTTATAATTTCCTAGTTAGATAAATTCTTGTTTATTTAAACTTTATAATTTTAATATAAAGTTTTGTATTTTCGGGATGTTACACATGCTCGGAGAATGTCTTCTAGAGTTTGGATTGTCCTTTCACTTTGTCCGTCTGTCTGAGGATGATATGAAGTGCTTAGATTTAATCGAGTTCCCATTGCCTCTTGAAAACTTTTCCAGAAATGAGAAGTGAAACGACTATCCCTATCAGATACAATGGAGAGTGGAACTCCATGTAGAGATACGACTTTATCTACATACAACTTTGCCAATCTTTCCATGCTAAAGGTTTCTTTCATTGGTAGAAAGTGAGCAGATTTGGTTAATCGATCTACAATTACCCAAATCGCATCGTTACCTTTTCTGGTTTTGGGTAACTTGGTAACAAAATCAATTGTTATGAGTTCCCATTTCCATACAGGCATTTCTAATTGTTGTAGTAGACCTGAGGGTTTCTGATGTTCGGCCTTTACTTGTGAACAAGTAAGACACTTAGAAACATATCGAGCTATTTCCTTTTTCATTCCTATCCACCAAAAGTTATTTCTTAAATCTTGGTACATCTGATTATTTCCCGGGTGCATAGTATACCTAGATTTATGGGCTTCTTCTAAAATCTTATTTCTTAATTCTCCCTGCTTAGGTACCCAAATTCTGCTTTTGTGGAATCTCCAAATTCCATCAGCTCCTTGCTCTAATTCTTTTATTCGTCCTTTCATTCCTTCAGCATCATCCTTGATTGCTGTTTCCTGAACATTCCTTAATTGTTCCATTAAATCTAATTGTAGATTTAATCTAAGAGCACGAACTCGTCGTTGTTTCTCATGATACTTACGACTTAAGGCATCTGCAACTACATTTGCCTTTCCTTCATGATATTGAATATCACAGTCGTAGTCACTTAGGATTTCCATCCATCTCCTTTGCCTCATATTTAACTCTTTTTGCCCAAATATATATCTTAAACTTTTATGATCTGTATAGATAGTAAACTTACTTCCGTACAGATAATGTCTCCAGATTTTCAGGTGTAACATTCCCACTTTTATCATATAAGAATTATAGGTTTGGTTAAATTTATTAACCACTAGTACATAGTAACTAGTTTATTTTAATATAAATATTCAACCCAAATAGTTTTAAAAAAACTATTTTATATATAGTTGGTTGAAATATTATACTAATTAATTGGCCCTAATATGGGTGACCTTTCTAATAAAATAAAAGTATATAAAAAACTTATAATTAGACAGGTAGCTTACGGGTAAGTTGACCGTAAGAAATATGAAGTACCTGGACAGGCCCAGGAACCGTTTAATAATTAAACTATAAAAATATATTGTATTTGGACTTACTCCGTTTTTAATGAAACTTAGACCCAAATGTAGACAAAAATATTCTCTTTCGAATGACATATTCATTATTTTGTAGAACATTATATTTTAGAAGTTATACACGCCAAATAACTGAAGCAGTTAAATTAATTATAATATATAAATAATAATAATAATAATAAAACAAAAACTTACGAATGAAAATCAATATTAATTAAAGTTAACAATTGAAAATTTTGTTAAAGTGTGTATCAGATAATAAGAAAATAATAAAAAAATAGAATCTTATCCAAGTGAATATGATGATGCATGAATACGTGTCTTCAAGATATATGAATCCATAAAATGACAAGGCTTTATGCCTTTACTATAAATAGCATACAAAGAGTTCATGAAATATTTCATTTTCTTTCCTTCCCTGTGTCGCCCATCTTTTCCTCTAAAAAATTCTCTAGTATTTAATTATTTTATTTATAATAATAATAAGGTTTTGCCCTGTTTTAAGTGTTTTAACTCCCGATCACCGCTACCCTTTCCGATTGATCTGAGCCTCATAACATATGTCAGGGCTCTGCCCGACTAAGTTGTTGGGATTCGGTCTCGGGACGTCGGGATAAGGTTGAATTAGGGGTACTATACTTACCACGAGTGCACTATATATTTTTATATAGCTCAGAAATTATACCCAAAATTCTACCAGGAGGTTTTCTAGTTGAACCCTAAAGTTACAAAGCAAGTCCATTTTCTTTTCTCACCGTTTTATTCCTTTTTATCTTAAACCATAACAACTCTCACCAAAATTATTATTTATTTTTATATTTTATACAAAAGGAAACCTTAGTTAAGACCCCTAAGTAATCCTACATAAACCCTAAAATTTTCAGAACAATCAGAATCAGGATCAGGGCCTCTAAAACTCAGGGGGGTATTCCCTACTCGACGATTATCCACATATCTTGCTGTCAAATTCGAATTTATCATTTCCGTCGACTCAGCTGAGCTACAAATACACGTGGCAACCATATGATGAGATGTTGCCCTTCGCGTCACGCGAAGCCCCAGGGTGACCCCTCGCGTCACGCGAGGGGGTCAAATTCTCAGTATAAATAGAGGATGTTGGGACTTGAATTCTGGAGTTGAAACGACGAAAAATTTCGTTACATACACTGAGTTATCGTAGAAACAGTTCTAAAACACACACGATCACGAAACGCTGCCGCAATAACAGGGTATTAACTCGATCGCTGCTACGATTCAACGTCCGATCGATTGAAACTATCCGACCGGATGTTTAAGCGCTATCCTTTGTCATTAGTCGTGATTCCGACAGGATGTTTGAGTACCACCCGAACTCGGGGAATACTCTGTCATTCGTTGTGAATCCGATGGATGTTTAAGTGATTGCACTTTGTCATTTGTTGTGAGGGTTTTAATCTCGTGAGTTATCGTAAATGCTGTATTAGTTACTTACCGAGTTCATGTGCACTAGGTTACAAGACTAATCAATAGGCTAAGCTCTGCCTGTATAAATCTGCAATCTATCAAGGCTTATCTATAGACTAAACTTTGCCCGTAGGAATCTGCATGCTTATAATGTGAGTCATTCTCTTTTTATCAAATTACTTTTAAAATCATGTTTATTTTCAAGGTTATAATTACAGTGATTAAGTTTATGTAATCACCAAGTTACAACCGGTATGTGGGGTTTTGTATACATTACTTGATAAACTTCACCATTGGACAACGAGTTAGCCAAGGGGTGATATGACCATAGTCACAGACACCATCGGGCTAAGAGGCTACCGATGGATGTTCGAGTGACAAATACTGTGGGTAGTTGGTTGATATCTGAAACATTGTAATCTCCCTTAATACTGTAAATTATAACAAACAGGTCGTTTTACTAAAAAGAATTATTCACCAGTTTTTCCTGCTGACAAAACCTTTTTAAAACGCGTTTCAGGTAATTACAGTAGATTGGAGTAAGAGATAGATACAACACTGAAAGACTTCAAGAAGTGGCTTATTTTATTAATTAAATCAATTTAAGAAATATTGTTTTATGTAATCAAATTTATCCTTATTAAAGCTACCATTGTAAAATATGGGTTTTTCCCATCTATTTAATAAATAAAATCCGGTGTTTTCTAAACTCTGATATTTTTCCTAACTTACGGTCCTGATGAAATTTCCGCTGCAATATTTTTCAAAATAATCACCGGTACCACTTGGCTGTTCGCGGCTCCCGATTCCGTCCAGGGTGGGTCGGGGGTCGTGACATCAGGGCAAAAATTACGGCTCCTAATTCTAAGTCATGAGTCGTATAGTTTTCTTCGTGCTTTTTCAATTGTCTTGAGGCATACGCAATTACCTTCTTGCGTTGCATTAGCACACATCCAAATCCTAGTTTTGAAGCATCACAATATACTTCAAAATCTTTAATTCCTTCTGGTAAGGCTAAGATTGGAGCATTGGTTAATTTCTGCTTCAATATTCTAAAGGCTTCTTCTTGTTTAGTTCCCCATTCAAACTTAACTGCTTTACAGGTTAGCTTTGTTAATGGTACAGCTATCTTGGAAAAATCCTTAATAAACCGTCTATAATATCCAGCTAAACCTATAAAAATTCTAATTTCCATTGCTGTTTGTGGAACCTTCCAATTGGTAATTGCCTCTATCTTAGCAGGATCTACAGGAATACCATTGTGATTCACCATGTGTCCTAAGAATTGCACTTCTTGCAACCAAAATTCACACTTCGAGAATTTGGCGTACAAATTTTCTTTTCTTAACAAGGTTAAGAGTGCATGCAAGTGCTGGCAATGTTCATCCTGACTTTTGGAATAAATAAGTATATCGTCAATGAAGACAATTACAAATTTATCCAAATACGGTTTACAGATCCTATTCATCATGTCCATGAATGCTGCAGGTGCATTCGTTAATCCGAAGGGCATGACTGTAAACTCGTAATGACCATACCTTGTTCTGAAAGCAGTTTTAGGTATGTCTTCTTCTTGTACCTTCAATTGATGATATCCGGAGCGTAAGTCTATCTTAGAAAAATATCTAGCTCCTTGAAGTTGATCAAATCGATCATCAATCCTAGGTAATGGGTATCGATTCTTAATTGTAACCTTATTCAATTCTCTATAATCAATACACATTCTCATCGAACCATCCTTTTTCTTAACAAACAACACTGGTGCTCCCCACGGGGATGAACTAGGTTGTATGAAACCTTTACTTAGTAATTCATCTAATTGCTTTTTCAGTTCTAACAATTCGGTAGGAGCTAACCGATAAGGTGTCTTGGCTATCGGTGTAGTTCCGGGAATTAGATGAATTCTAAATTCTACCTCCCTATCTGGTGGTAACCTTGGTAAATCTTCTGGGAATACATCTAAGTATTCTGAGACTACAGGAATTTCCTTAAGTTCTTTTCCCTTGGTACTAATGATTACCGAAATCATATATACTATTTGTCACGGCCCCCGACCCGGTTTGACCCGTTTCAGGAGCCGCGGGACAGAAATCCCGTGGTATTTATTTAATTGAGTTTAACAGCGGAAGTTTATCATCAGGATCTTTTTAAAGCTAAATTTTTCCCGATTATTTTATTTCACAACTTGGGATAAAACCCCGGTAATTTACAATACTATGATTTCACGGAGAAATATTTATTTTACAAAACATATTTCTTTATTTTATAATGAGCCACATTCTTAAGCTTGTGGTGCTCCACAGCACCTTTCCTGAATCACAACAAATCACCTGAAACACGTTTGAAAAAGGATTTGTCAGCGGGAAATACTGGTGAATCATTCTATTTAATAAAACGACCTGTTTGTTATAATTTACAGTATTAAAGGGTGATTACATTGTTTCTATATCAACCAACAACCCACAGTATTTGTCACTCGACTTATTTCTGTGACTGTGGTCAGACCACCCATTGGCTAACTCGTTGTCCAATGGTGGCGGGAAAAAGTAATGTATACAATACCCCACATACCGGCTGTAATTTGGTGATTACAAAGACTTAATCCCTGTAATTATAACTTTGAAAATAAACATGCTTTTTGAAAGTAATTTGATAAAAAGAGAATGACTCACATTGCAGATTTAATTTGAGCAGAGCCTAGCCTACTGATTAGCCTTTTAACCTAAATTTAATAATATGCACACAATTCGGTTAGTAACTTAATACAGCATTTACGATAACTCACGAGATTAAACCTTCACATCGAATGACAAAGTGCGATACTTAAACATCCATTGAATTAACAACGAATGACAAAGCATAAACCCTAATGTGGGCAGCACTTAAACATCCATTGGATAGTTTAATCGATCGGACATTGAATCGTATCAGCGATCGAGTTATTACCCTGATTGCGGCAGCACTTCGTGATTCGTGTGTGTTTTTGTAGTAAACAGAACGTAATTCAGTGTGTATTTCGAGTTTGTTCGTCGTTTTAATTCCAGAAATCAAGTCCCAATGTCCACTATTTATACACGAATTTTGACTAGCTTACGGACCGTAAGACTCATCCCTTACGGTGCGTAAGGGACACGAAATCACCCTAGGTTAGCCACGTCCTTGCCTAGCCTTGCTGAATTGACAGTTTTGTAAATTCGATTTTTGACAACGAGATTTTAAGATAATCGTAACTAGGGTTTACCCCCCCCCCCCCCCTGAGTTTTAGGGGCCCTGATCCTAATTCCGATTGTTCTGAAAATTTTAGGGTTTGTGCAGAATCACTTGGGTGTCTCAATTAGGGTTTCCTATTGGATAAATTAATTAAATAAATATGACTTTTGATACGAGTTGTTACATCCTACCCACCTTAATAAAAATCTCGTCCTCGAGATTTGCTGGAATAATTGAAGATACTTTCTCTTCATTTCGGATTCCAGCTCCCAAGTGTATTCAGGTCCTCTCCTTGAATCCCACTTGACTTTGACCAATAATAATCGTTTGTGCTTACGGAACTTCACTTTTCTGTCTTCTATCTGAAGAGGTTTCTCAACAAATTTTAGCTTTTCGTTTACCTCTATATCTCGGAGAGGTACTACTAAAGATTCGTCTGATAGACATTTCTTGAGATTGGATACATGAAATACATCATGTACTCCAGCTAATTCCTTTGGTAGTTGTAAACGATAAGCAACTGGTCCTATACGTTGGATCACTGGAAATGGTCCTACGTATCTGGGACTTAGCTTTCCTTTCTTACCGAATCTAACAACTCCTTTCCAAGGAGAAACTTTCAATAGTACTTTGTCTCCAACTTGAAACTCCAACGACTTTCGTCTATTATCTGCATTACTCTTCTGGCGATCTCTAGCCGTCTTCAGCCTTTCCTTGATTTGATTAATCTTGTCGGTCGTCTCTTGCACTATCTCAGGACCTGATAATTGACTTTCTCCTATTTCTGCCCAACAAACTGGAGTTCTGCACTTTCTTCCATACAGTGCCTCGAATGGGGTAGTTTCAATACTTGAATGATAACTATTATTATAGGAGAATTCGATCAAAGGTAAGTGATCGTCCCAATTTCCACCAAAATCTATTACACATGCTCGGAGCATGTCTTCTAGAGTTTGGATCGTCCTTTCACTTTGTCCGTCCGTTTGTGGATGATATGCAGTACTCAGATTTAGTCGAGTTCCCATTGCTTCTTGGAAACTTGTCCAAAAATGAGAAGTGAAACGACTATCTCTATCTGATACAATGGAAAGTGGAACTCCATGTAGAGATACGACTTCATCTACATATAACTTTGCCAGTCTTTCCATGCTAAAGGTTTCTTTCATAGGTAGAAAATGAGTAGATTTGGTTAATCGATCCACAATTACCCAAATCGCATCATTACCTTTTCTGGTTTTTGGTAACTTAGTAACAAAATCCATTGTTATGAGTTCCCATTTCCATACAGGCATTTCTAGTTGTTGTAGTAGACCTGAAGGTTTCTGGTGTTCTGCCTTAACTTGTGAACAAGTAAGACACTTAGAAATATATCTAGCTATATCCTTTTTCATGCCTATCCACCAGAAATTGTTTCTTAAATCTTGGTACATCTTATTGTTTCCTGGGTGCATGGTATACCTAGATTTGTGAGCTTCCTCTAAGATCTTATTTCTTAATTCTCCCTGTTTCGGTACCCAAATCCTTTTCTTATGGAATCTCCAAATTCCATCAGATCCTTGTTCTAACTCTTTTATTCTTCCTTTCATTCCTTCAGCATCTTCCTTGATTGCTGTTTCCTGAACATTCTTTATTTGTTCCATTAAATCTAATTGTAGATTTAACCTGAGAGCACGAACTCGTCGTTGTTTTTCATGATACTTACGACTTAAGGCATCTGCAACTACATTTGCCTTTCCTTCGTGATACTGAATATCACAGTCGTAATCACTTAGGATTTCCATCCATCTTCTTTGTCTCATGTTTAACTCTTTTTGCCCAAAAATATATTTTAAACTTTTGTGGTCTGTATAGACAGTAAATTTACTTCCGTAAAGAAAATGTCTCCAAATCTTAAGGGCAAAAATTACGGCTCCTAACTCTAAGTCATGAGTCGTATAATTTTCTTCGTGCTTTTTCAATTGCCTTGAAGCATACGCAATTACTTTCTTGCGTTGCATTAGCATACATCCTAATCCTAGTTTTGAAGCATCACAGTAAACTTCAAAATCTTCAGTCCCTTCCGGTAAAGCTAGGATTGGAGCATTTGTTAATTTCTGCTTCAATATTCTAAAGGCTTCTTCTTGCTTAGGTCCCCATTCAAACTTAATGGCTTTACAGGTTAGCTTAGTTAATGGTACAGCTATTTTGGAAAAATGCTTAATAAACCGTCTATAATACCCAGCCAAACCTATAAAACTTCTAATTTCCATTGCAGTTTGCGGAACCTTCCAATTGGTAATTGCCTCTATCTTAGCAGGATCTACATGAATACCTACATGATTCACCATGTGTCCTAAAAATTGCACTTCCTTTAGCCAAAATTCACACTTCGAGAATTTGGCATAAAGCTTTTCTTTTCTTAACAAAGTTAAGAGTGCGTGCAAATGCTCACAATGTTCTGTCTGACTTTTGGAATAAATAAGTATATCGTCTATGAAGACAATTACAAATTTATCCAAATACGGTTTACCTATCCTATTCATCATGTCCATGAATGATGCGGGTGCATTCGTTAACCCAAAGGGCATGACTGTAAACTCGTAATGACCATACCTAGTTCTGAAAGCAGTCTTAGGTATGTCTTCTTCTTGTACCTTCAATTGATGATACCCGGAGCGTAAATCTATCTTAGAAAAATATCTAGCCCCCTGAAGTTGATCGAATAGATCATCAATCCTAGGCAATGGGTATCGATTCTTAATTGTAACCTTATTCAGTTCTCTATAATCAATACACATTCTCATCGAACCATCCTTCTTCTTTACAAACAACACTGGAGCTCCCCAAGGGGATGAGCTAGGTTGTATGAATCCTTTGCTTAGTAATTCATCTAATTGCTTTTTCAGTTCTAACATTTCGGTAGGAGCTAACCGATAAGGTGCCTTAGCTATCGGTGTAGTTCCAGGAATTAGATTAATCCTAAATTCTACTTCCCTATCTGGTGGTAATCCTGGTAACTCTTCTGGGAATATATCTGGGTATTCTGAGACTACAGGAATTTCCTTAAGTTCTTTTCCCTTAGTACTAATGATTACTGAAATCATATATACTATTCCTTGCTTTCGTTCATAACTAGCAACTTTCATTACTGATATGAACTTCATGGGTTTACGTGGCTTATCTCCTGTAATCACGATTACTTCTCCAGTAGGTGCTTGAATTTCTATGAAATTCTTATCACAAAGAATTCGAGCATGGTTGGCTATTAACCAATCCATTCCTAACACAACATCGAATTCAGCTAATTTCATAGGTAACAGATTTGCAGAAAATTTATGACCTGAAAGTTCTATTTCTACTTTTTGCAAAACCTGATCTATTTTAACTGAATTCCCATCTGCGGTTTCGACTGTAAAAATCTGCCGAATGTTGGTTAAAGGTAACTTAAGAGCTTGACAGAATAAAGTATTTATAAAACTTTGGTTTGCACCAGAGTCAAATAATACTTTTGCATATACGTTGTGAACTAGGAACGTACCAGCTATCACATCTGGAATGAGTTCTGCTTCTTGAGTGGTTAGCTGGAATGCTCTGACATTCTTCTTAGTAGCTCCGTCGGTCGCCTTGGTTTTGTTGTCTGCAGGTTTGACCAATTTAGGACATTCTGGCTTAAAATGTCCTGCTGCAGTCTTCTTGACGATGTCCTATGGCTTTGCAAAAGTTGCAGATTACATTACATCTTCCAAAATGTTTCTTTTTGCAATTTCTGCAAAATGGCAAAGTTGAAGATTTCCCTGTTCCTCTTCTTTTGAAGTTGCTATTATTACCCACCCGAAATCCTTGGGTAATTTTCTGAGCCAGTTCCTTTTTCCTGTTTTCATCTCTTGTGCGTACCAGTTCGTCAGTTAGGGTGTTAGCTAGTTCTACCGCATCGTCAATAGTGCGAGGTCTCGCAGCTTTAACGATATTACGGTTTCACTAATTAATCCCCAAATATAGCGAGAAATGAGTACCGGTTCTGGCGAAGCCAGCGTTGGTACCACTCTAGCATATTCGAAGAATGTCGAAGTATAACCACGACAATCCACATTCACCATCCGATGGTTTAGGAACTTATTTGCCATTTGATCTTTTTCATACTCGGGACAGAATTTTCTTTCTACAAGACTCTTAAATTCTTCCCAGTTCATGGCATAGGCCACAATCCTTCTTTTAGCTTGTAATACTGTGTTCCACCATTCTAACGCCCCTTCTTTAAAAAGATTTGACGCATACATAACTTGATCTTCCTCGGCACATTTACTTATAGTGATCACTGCCTCAGTTTTCTCTAACCAACGTAGTGCTGCAATAGCCCCTTCGTTACCTGCAAACTCAGTTGGTTTACAGGCAAGGAATTCTTTGTAAGTGCAACCAGGTGTTGCAGCTTTCATTTTCTTGAAAATTGGGGCTTGCAGATCATTATTGTTATTAACATGATTACCGCCTCCATTTATACTATTACTAAAATTGTCGCCCTGGGTACGTTTACTAGGAATGATTGATTGAGGTTTAACAGGTTTCTGGACAGCAGCAACGATTGCTGGAATAGCATTGGCTATTCCTTGTGCAACGATATCCTCTATATCTTGTCTATTTAACAATTGTTCTTCCTGAATTTGCTCAGATTGAGTTACTTCATTTACTGGTTCATTACCAATGTTTGTCATCTGATAATTAATTTATAGATAAATAATTAGTATAAAAGAAATAATCCAATGTCACAATTAATTGCACATAATCACGTAAACGAATATACAAACAAAATTGTAAATTTTCTAAAATTTCATTTGTTTAATAGATTATATCATGCTTCTATATACAACCGTTTTATTATTTATTTTACACATACTGATTTTACTATTACTATTACAAAACCACAATTTCATAAACCTACTATCTTTCGTCATTTGTTTTCCTAAAAACAAAGCTCCCTTTCATCATATTTCCAGGCAATTTGTCCCCCTATCTCCCGGATTCTATTTCCCGCATCCATTAACTCTTCGCCAAAATGGCGAAGTTCAGCCATATTCTCCTTACTCATCGGTGGATTTGGTAGAGGTTCTGGATCAAATTGGGGAAGAAAGGAATAAGGACTGTTGATAATGTTTTGGAATTGCCAGTCATTTGTCCACCATTCGTCCATTCCCAGAGGTTGAGGATGTATTATAGGTTCATGGATTGCTGGTTCTAAGTTTATAGGGAGTTGAGTTTCAATAGGACGAGTAAAAACATTTGTATTGACAGGCTGAATAGTATCACAGCTTGCCAATATAAAATCTAGCTCTTCCTGCAATGTCATTTCCTGAGTTTGTTTAGAACTTTCTCCAACTTCTACCTGAGAACTTCCTCCAACCTCCATTTCTATTTGCTTAGAATATTCATCAAACTGTAATCCCATCTGCCTAGACTCTTCCCCGACTTCAATTCCCTTCCCTTTTTCTAAAGGATTTTCTATTTTAGGCATCTTTCTAGTGACGGGCTTCCTCCTACGCACACGCCTCCATCCTACAAATCTCCTTCTTTTCTTGGGCTTGGGTTTCTCTAGAGGTGGTGAAGCATTAAATTCAATAGGTTCTTCTATGTCTGGTATATACCTATTGAAATATCTGGAAACCTCTATTTTTACCGGATAGAGATTTAAGTTCTGAAGGGCGTCAGACAAGTCACTCATGCTGTTTAGCAAAATACACATAATTAAAAATTATAACAAAATTTTATAGAAAAACTTTTAAATATTATTTCATACTGGGTTCTACAAAACAACTAAAAAATAAAACATACTAAGGTTTATTGTAACTTATTTATTTACTGAAATAAAGTTTCTGGACTGTAGTTGATAAAGGTGCTAATACTTGGGTAAAAATTATTTAAAGATTTGCATTAACCGCTATATTAGCTAGCATATAAAGATCTGCCCATTTCTCATCTAACTTGTCATCCCAAGGTGTTTTACTGGTTAATTCCTGGGTTTCCTGTTTAACCTTCTTTTCTCGGAGTTTCTTTATTTTCTCCTGGCTTTTCTTAATAATCAGATTTCTTTTACTAGGAGATAGTGGTTCCTCATATTGTGCCTTTCGCACAAATATTCCTTCTTCAGGAATTACAGACTGATTTAAGGATTTGGTTTGGGATGAACTTCCCTTCTCGTTGGATGACCTATCTAATTTAAGATAGATGTTTGACAACTTTTGCTTACCCATACTGTACACAAATATTCAATTAATAAAACACATAATCATAAAATTGGCAATCAGAAAAAAATTAAGTATTTCTAAATACTTAATTGGCTTAAATTAGTGGCTCTGATACCACCTTTTTCTGTCACGGCCCCCGACCCGGTTTGACCCGTTTCAGGAGCCGCGGGACAGAAATCCCGTGGTATTTGTTTAATTGAGTTTAACAGCGGAAGTTTATCATCAGGATCTTTTTAAAGCTAAAATTTCCCGATTATTTTATTTCACAAATTGGGATAAAACCCCGGTAATTTACAATACTATGATTTCACGGAGAAATCTTTATTTTACAAAACATATTTCTTTATTTTATAATGAGCCACTTTCTTAAGCTTGTAGTGCTCCACAGCACCTTTCTTGAATCACAACATATCACCTGAAACATGTTTGAAAAAGGTTTTGTCAGCGGAAAATACTGGTGAATCATTCTATTTAATAAAACGACCTGTTTGTTATAATTTACAGTATTAAGGGTGATTACATTGTTTCTATATCAACCAACTACCCACAGTATTTGTCACTCGACTTATTCCTGTGACTGTGGTCAGACCACCCATTGGCTAACTCGTTGTCTAATGGTGGCAGGAAAAAGTAATGTATACAATACCCCACATACCGGCTGTAATTTGGTGATTACAAAGACTTAATCCCTGTAATTATAACTTTGAAAATAAACATGCTTTTTGAAAGTAATTTGATAAAAAGAGAATGACTCACATTGTAGATTTAATTTGAGCAGAGCCTAGCCTACTGATTAGCCTTTTAACCTAAATTTAATAATATGCACACAATTCGGTTAGTAACTTAATACAGCATTTACGATAACTCACGAGATTAAACCTTCACATCGAATGACAAAGTGCGATACTTAAACATCCATTGAATTAACAACGAATGACAAAGCATAAACCCTAATGTGGGCATCACTTAAACATCCATTGGATAGTTTAATCGATCGGACATTGAATCGTATCAGCGATCGAGTTATTACCCTGATTGCGGCAGCACTTCGTGATTCGTGTGTGTTTTGTAGTAAACAGAACGTAATTCAGTGTGTATTTCGAGTTTGTTCGTCGTTTTAATTCCAGAAATCAAGTCCCAATGTCCACTATTTATACACGAATTTTGACTAGCTTACGAACCGTAAGACTCATCCCTTACGGTTCGTAAGGGACACGAAATCACCCTAGGTTAGCCACGTCCTTGCCTAGCCTTGCTGAATTGACAGTTTTGTAAATTCGATTTTTGACAACGAGATTTTAAGATAATCGTAACTAGGGTTTAGCCCCCCCCCCTGAGTTTTAGGGGCCCTGATCCTGATTCTGATTGTTCTGAAAATTTTAGGGTTTGTGCAGAATCACTTGGGTGTCTCAATTAGGGTTTCCTATTGGACAAATTAATTAAATAAATATGACTTTTGATACGAGTTCTTACACTATTCCTTGCTTTCGTTCATAACTAGCAACTTTCATTACTGATATGAACTTCATGGGCTTACGTGGTTTGTCTCCTGTAATTATTATTACTTCTCCAGTAGGTGTTTGAATTTCTATGTAATTCTGATCACAAAGAATTCGAGCATGGTTGGCTACTAACCAATCCATTCCTAATACAACATCGAATTCAGCTAATTTCATAGGTAATAGGTTTGCAAAGAATTTATGACCTGAAAGTTCTATATTTTCTTTTTGCAAAACTTTATCTATGCTAACAGAATTTCCGTCTGCCGTTTTGACTGTAAAAATCTGCCTAAGTTGAGTTAAAGGTAAATTAAGAGCTTGGCAGAATGAAGTATTTATAAAACTTTGGTTTGCACCAGAGTCAAATAATATTTTTGCGTAAATGTTGTGAACTAAGAACGTACCAGCTATCACATCTGGAATGAGTTCTGCCTCCTGAGTAGTTAGCTGGAATGCTCTGACATTCTTCTTTGTAGCTCCATCCACTGGTTTAGCTTTGTTGTCTGCTGGTTTGACCAATTTAGGACATTCTGTTTTGAAATGTCATGTTTCTCCACAATTGTAACAAATTGTGAATTTCTTTCTGGAGTTTTCTTCCCGATGTCCTACAACTTTGCAAAAATTGCAGGTTACATTACATCTTCCATAATGTTTCTTTTTACAATTTCTGCAGAACTAAGGAGTTGAGGATTGCCCTGTTCCTCTTCTCTTGAAGCTGTTATTATTACCCGTACGAAATCCTTGGGTAATTTTCTGAGCCAGTTCCTTCTTCCTGCTTTCATCTTGTGTGCGTACCAATTCATCGGTTAGGGTATTGGCTAACTCCACTGCATCGTCAATAGTACGAGGTCTTGCAGCTTTAACGATATTGCGGATTTCACCAATCAATCCCCATATATAGCGAGAAATAAGTACCGGTTCTGGCGAAGCCAGTGTTGGTACTACTCTAGCATATTCAAAGAATGTCGAAGTATAACTGCGACAATCTACACCCATCATTCGATGGTTTAAGAACTTATTTGCCATTTGATCTTTTTCATATTCGGGACAGAATTTTCTTTCTACAAGACTTTTAAATTCTTCCCAGTTCATAGCGTAGGCCCTATTTCTTCCTTTAGCCTGTAATACCGTGTTCCACCATTCTAGCGCCCCTTCTTTGAAAAGATTTGACGCGTACATGACCTGATCGTCTTTGTCACATTTGCTTATTGTAATCACTGCCTCGGTTTTCTCTAACCAACGCAGTGCCGCAGTCGCTCCTTCATTGCCTGCAAACTCAATGGGTTTACAAGCAAGAAATTCTTTGAAAGTGCAACCAGGTGTTGCAGCTTTCATTTTCTTAGGGAGCGGAGCTTGCCGTGGTTCCTCATTATGATTAACATGATCATTGCCTTCGTTTACGCTATTACTGAAGTTATCTTCAGAAATACGTTTGCTAGGAATGATTTGTTGCGGTGCGATTGGATTTTTAACAGCAGCAACAATTGCTGGAATAGCATTGGCTATCCCTTGAGCAACGATATTTTCTATATCTTGCCTAGTCATATATTGATCCCCCGGTTGTTGCTCGGATTAATTAACCTCATTAACTGGTTCATTATTAGCGTTTTCCATCTGATGATTAATATATATAATTTATTAGTATCTGATAAATAACAATCGTACACAAAACAATCATACAAATTTCATAACACAATTTAACCAAAATTATCGATTTCTCGATTCTACTTTTATATATGCGTCCATACACACCTTTATCTTACAAAGTCTTATTTTAGGTTATTTTACATAGTTATATTTTGTTATTTATTATACAACCACAAGTTCACCAACTCACTATCTCTCGTCATTTTTCTTCCTAAAAACGAAGCTCCCGTTCATCATACTTCCAGGCAATTTGTCCCCATATCTCCCGGATTCTATTTCCCGCATCCATTAACTCTTCGCCAAAATGGCAGAGTTCTGCTAAATTCTCGTTACTCATGGGTGGATTTGGTAATGGTTCTGGGTCGAACTGAGGAAGGAAGGAATAAGGACTGTTGATCAGGTTTTGGAACTGCCAATCATTTGTCCACCATTCATCTATCCCTAGGGGCTGGGTGTGGATTATAGGTTCTGGGATTGTGGGGTCCAAGTTCATTGGTAGTTGTGTTTCAAGAGTAGGGTATAGATTATTATTAATTGGCCTGACGACATCACAGCTCGCCAATGCCCGATCTAATTCCTCCTGAAAAGGTAATTCCTCCACCTGTCTAGAACTTTCCCCGACTTCCCTCTGGATTTGCCTAGAACCTTCTCCATATTCCATTCCCGGTGGCCTAGAATCTTCTCCCAATTCCTTTTCTATCTGCTTAGAATATTCTTCAAACTGTATTTCCATTGCCTAGATTCTTCCCCGACTTCAATTCCTTTCCCTTTGTCTAAGGGATTTTCTATTTTAGGGATTTTCCTAGTTGTAGGCTTCCTCCTACGCACACGTCTCCATCCCACAAATCTCCTCATTTTCTTGGGTTTAGGTTTCTCCGGCGGTGGTGAAGCATTGAATTCAATAGGTTCTTCTATATTTGGTATATACCTATTGAAATCCCTTGAAACCTCTATTTTTACTGGATAGAGATTTAAGTTCTGAAGGGCGTCAGACAAATCACTCATGCTGTTATACAAAATACACACAATTACTAAGTTAAAATTATAATCAACTTTCATAGAAAACCTTTGAATATTATTTCATACTGGGTAACTACAAAACAACTGAAAAGTTAAAACACACTAGGTTTTATTGTAAATTTATTTATTTACTGAAATAAGATTTCTAGACTGAAATTTGATAAAGGTGCTAAAACTTGAGTAAAATTATTTAAAGATTTGCATTAACTGCTACAGTAGCTAGCATATAAAGATCTGCTCATTTCTCATCTAACTTGTCCTCCCAAGGTGATTTACTGGTTAATTCCTGGGTTTCCTGTTTAACTTTCTTTTCTCGGGATTTCTTTATTTTCTCTTTACTTTTCCTAATAATCAAATTTCTTTTATCAGGAGAAAGTGGTTCCTTGTATTGTGCCTTTCGCACAAATATTCCTTCTTCAAGGATTACAAAGTGACTTGAGGGTTTGGTTTGGGATGAACTTCCTTTCTCGTTGGATGACCTATCTAATTTAAGATAGATGTTTGACAGCTTTTGTTTACCCATACAGTAACTAACAAATAGTCAGTTAATAAAACACATAATCACAAAATGGCAATCAGTAAAATTAAGTATTTTCTAAATACTTAATAGGCTTAAATCAGTGGCTCTGATACCACCTTTTTCTGTCACGGCCACCGACCCGGTTTGACTCATTTCAGGAGCCGCGGGACAGAAAATCCCGTGGTAATTATTTAACAGCGGAAGTTTTCTTCAGGATCTTTTAAAACTGAAATATTTCCCGATTATTTTATTTCACAACTCGGGAAAAAACCCCGGTAATTTACAATCATAAGATTTCACGGAGAAATCTTTTATTTTACAAAACATGTTTCTTTATTTTATTCTGAGCCACTTCCTTAAGCTTGTAGTGCGTCTCGGCACTTTTCCTGGATCACAATAGATCACCTGAAATATGTTTGAAAAAGGTTTTGTCAGCGGGAAATACTGAGTGAATCATTCTTTTATGAAAACGACTCGTTTGTTATAATTTACAGTATTAAGAGAGATTACAATGTTTATTTCAACCAAATACCCACAGTATTTGTCACTCGACCGGATCTGTGACTATGGTCATACCACTATTGAGTCCGTTCACCCAATAGTGACGAATATCACTACTTAGGTTCGCCCACCTAAAGTGATAAAACAGCAGTAATGTGCACAATACCCCACATACCGGCTGTAATTTGGTGACTACATATACTTAATCACTGTAATTATAATCTTGAAAATAAACATACTTTTGTAAACCAATTTGATAAAAAGAGAATGACTCACATTGCAGATTTAATTTGAGCAGAGCCTAGCCTACTGATTAGCCTTTTAACCTAAATTAATAACAGGCACACAATTCAGTTAGTAACTTAATACAACATTTATGATAACTCACGAGATTAAACCTTCACATCGAATGACAAAGTGCGATACTTAAACATCCATTGAATTAACAACGAATGACAAAGCATAAACCCTAACTTAAACATCCATTGGATAGTTTAATCGATCGGACATTGAATCGTAGCAGCGATCGAGTTATTACCCTGTATTGCGGCGGCGATTAGTGATCCATGTGTGTTTTGATAGTATTCAGAACGTAACTCAGTGCATGTAGCGAAATTTTACGTCGTTTCAGTACCAAAAATCAAGTCCCAATGTCTGCTATTTATACACGAATTTTGACTAGCTTACGGACCGTAAGACTCATCCCTTACGGTCCGTAAGGGACACGAAATTTTTATAGGCTAGTCCCGTGTGCGTGTAGGCTTGCTGAGTTGACAGTTTCTCAAAATTCGTTTTTGACAACGAGATTTTCAGATAATCGTAACTAGGGTTTTACCCCCCCTGAGTTTTAGGGGCCCTGATCCTGATTCTGATTATTCTGAAAATTTTAGGGTTTGTGCAGAATCACTTGGGTGTCTTAATTAGGTTTTCCTATTGGATAAAATAATAAAATAAATAGGACTTTTAATGAGAGTTGTTACATTTACCATGTAAAACTCAATGGTAAAAATCTAATGAAGGAAAAAAGTATATAATACTTTTAATATGCTTGAAATGTTGTCTAGTTAAAACCTAAAATCTAATATCTAAAGAAACATAACACGACAAAGAAAAAGTGAGGGTAGTGCATCTGTAGCTCCATGACGGTCACGTTGTTGGGAACACTCTAACTTTTTTTTAACGGCAAATTTAGATCACTGACGAACCACTCGATCATATCCATCTCTACTGGGCTATAATACTTATACACCAATGCAAGAGGAAAACTCAATATGTGAAAAATCCCCTTATGCGAGTCGAACCCAGAATCTCATGGTACCTAAGTTTTATCTCACCTCCAAAATAACACTAGGCTATAATGTTACGGCAAGGTCCAACTTATTAGCACAAACCAATTTATTGGATTTGGGGTAAGAAGTGTCTACATGAATAAATCTTATAGATTCTTGTTCAAATAAACTTATTGAAAAAGAATATTGTCAATGAACTCATATCATACGTGAAAAAGAACTTTGGGTGTGAAGTGGGTCTGATTGTTTGCTTCGTACAACACCATGAACTCATAACATCAATGTTCAAATACAAGCAATATGAAGGCCAAACACAAATGGTACTTGTATGGAACGATCTATACTTATTAGGATGGGTTACTAAAACAGAATTCCTATCTTGAAGATATCATAATGCTTTCTTTATGCCATTTCCAAGCATCACCATAGGATAAAAGCTGTAATTCGTTAAAGAAACATCAATGACGCATGAAATTTAGGTTTCATATCATGTTGTGTACAACCATCAAGAAACATCAATGGCGCATGAAATTTACATTTTACTTGTATACCAATAATTCCCTTGCCATAATGAGAGATCGACAGTGTCCTTATCGACGATTCATATTTAAATCTACTTAGCATTTTTTTAAGATTTGAACCCATCACCTCTAGAATAGAGGGAAGACACCTTACCACTACACTATTACAACTATTTATAAGCTTGCCAACCTAGGCACAACCCACGGGCCTAGGGCCACAAAAAAAATAAGGTCTCCTAGTTTTTCGAAAGTTTTATAAATAGTATATGTATTAGACCCAAATAAATACGTTTATTTCATTTATATATAGTATATAAATTAAACCCAAATAAATACATTTATTTCAAAACTAAACTATATTTCATTGAATGAGCTCAAAGTAAATATTGTTTAGCAAAAAAAAAACCCTGTTTCAAAGCCCATTTCCAGCTATTACTACACAACAACTATCGACCTAATCATCATTATTCAGCGGCCTAATACCCTTAAAATACAGTCGCAATCATCGTTCTCATTTCTCATCACAACATGCTTTCATTTTCTATGCTAAGACTATCACTAGACGGAAAAGCGTAACCGTAATCACCCATGGCGACGGGTCCATCAAAATTGGAGGAGAGTTTATGGATGAAATTAAGGCCTCACTTTGTGGTCCACTTAGGGTCTAAAAAAACTTTGGAACGACCTTGTATAATGTTCAGTTTAATCAAATAATGTACATGGAAAAAAATGTGGCATGTAACGTAGTGTCATTAAATAATGTGACATGACTTGTGCATTTTTTTATCCGTAACACTACTTGGAATGGAAGGGGCTTGAAGGAGGGCGTGGAGCGACACGTAGCTGTCACGTCAGTAAAAGGGGTTTTGCCTAAAAAGCACGGGGTTAATCGCTAGTCGGCCGGCAACTGAGTAATTTTACGTTAATCAGTCCATTAATCGCTAGTCGGGCCTAGTCGTACCGAGTCGGGGCAAGTCGGACCTAGTCGGCCAGCAAAAAATCGGCGATTTCGGCCAAATTATAGCAAAAAAAACCTGTATATTCCGGCCAAAACCTCTAAATTTCTGCCAGTTTCCAACTAAACCATGTGAATTCCAACAATTAATCTTGTATACTTAAAAATGAGTTGAGTAAGAGGTAAAACCTAGCTAATTAAAATATTTACCTATAAAAATATGTATATGTATACAAAAAACTGAAAATTACATATAAAAACCCCGATCCGATTAATCCCAAGTGATCTCGAGTAGTCGCTAGTCCCCACCTCACCGGCCGACTAACGACTAGCGAGTTCTCCAACCTTGGTTCCAGTCATGTAGTAGATAGTGTCTTGAGTCAATACATAATATGTTAATTCTATTCACGAGTTGGTGTCTGTTTATGCTTTGCAAAAAAATTACTATAAGAATTTCTGAGTGTACTATTGTGTTTTTTTTTAATAATTCTGAAGGAAACTAGAGTACCGTGAATCAGTATTGTAATAATCGCTAGTCGCTAGTCGCTAGTCGCTAGTCGGGTGGTGAGGAGAGGACTAGCGATTAATCGGGGATTAGTCGAAATTAATTGGAATTCATCTGGATTAATTATTCCATATATAAATTAGTAAGTTTTTTTGTGCATTAGCACTTGTAATTTATGCTTGGGGAGTTTTTCAAAAAAAAAACTTACTTTTCCACTTTCAACCTAAAAGTTTTATTTTTTACGTTTTAACCCCTTTTAATTTTTTTTTACTTTTAACTCAAAGTTTTCAATCTTTTATAATTTAACACAACACTTTGTTATTTACAACTTTGCTCCCCCCATACATTTTATCTTTCGCAAGTTTTTCGTTTTACGTTCGTTCTAAATTTTGCGAGTTAACATGTCGTAATGTGCATGCGAGGTTCAACGTTTTTGCTCTATTTTTTCATATTTGACAGGCCCGTCGCAACGCATCCATTTTCCCCTTTTGAAAAGCTCGTCGCAACGGGCGGGTCGTAGATCAACTAAATTATTATTTTCTACGTTTTACGTTTCTGCTTAATTTATTCGCATTAAGACACTGTAACGGGTGTGCGTGGTTCAACGATTTTAGTCTCTTTTTCGTTCTGTGTAATGTTTACCATTTTATCTATTTTATTTTTACGATATTGAGAGTCGATGTCGTTGTGGCATTGGTGCTACTTGGCTCGGTTTTACGAACGTTTTTAACCTATTAATTTTTTCACTAATATTTTCTTTCGGTTTACCCCTATTCTTCCTTTACTTAAAAACTATTTTTTATGTGCAAATTTTTTGTACGGTTATGTATAAATATGATTTGTTCTATTTTCCGACGTAAACTTTTTTTATTGACAAGTCAGGTCAAATATAATACATTTTCGTTTAAAGAAACCATTTTACGTGCATATTTTTACGTACGTTTTAGTATCAATTCAAGTTGTTCTACGTTTTGACGTAAACTTTTTTGAGAAATGATTTAGGTCAAATATAATATGTTTTTGTGTTTATTTTATGTATGTTTCGTAAAGTTTGTTTCGAACCGAGTGGAGACAAATTATGGTTTCTTTTTCTCCCTTTTTTTCAAAAGCTCTAATTAACCCCTTTCGATTACATGTGCATATTTTCCTTCATACCTGTTACGTTTTCTATGTATGAGTTGGGTCACATATAATACGTTATGATTGTTCGATATGAATTCCATTACTTTACGTTTGATCCAATCACAATGTTTATAAAAGTTACACTGAGTTCAACTGGATATATCGAAATGTGTGTTTTCATATGGTTAATGCATCATATAACGTTTGGACTAATCCTTTCAATATTTACGTTGTACCCGCGTCGCAAAGCGGGCGGATCTTAACCCTAGTTTCTAAACTATAAATTTGCAACATTTTGTTGCTTTATATAGTTGTAACATATGTATTGGGATTTTTTCAAAAAAAATTGCATTTTTCACTTTTAATCCAAAGAGTTTTTATTTTTGCAATTTAACCCCTTTAACTTTTTTAGTTTTAACTCAAAGGTTTTCAATCTTTCAATTTAACCCCAACACTTTTTTATTTTCAGCTTTGGTCCCCCCATACTTTTCATCTTTCGCATGTTTTTAGTTTTATGTTTCGTTCGAAATTTTGCGAGTCAACACGCAGCAACGTGCGTGTGTGGTTCCACTTTTTTTCGTCTGTTTTTTTCCCGTTGAGTTCAATCAGATATGTCGAAACGCATGTTTTCATATGGTTAATGCATCACATAACGTTTGAACTAATTCATTCGATGTTTGCAATATGCCGCGCCGCAACGCGCGCAAGTATTATTACTAGTTGTAATTAATCGACACCTAGTCGAGATTTTTACATCCATGCCATAAATAGACTTAAGGGTGTTAATGAATGCTTTTTAAAATAGATATACTTAAAGATTACAAGCTTTGGGACAATGGAAGGGTAGTGGATATTGACCCATTTTAACGAAACCCATTTGAGCAAATTTAACGAACCCTTTTTAAAACCGACGCATTTTAACTAACCCGTTTTCTTGCACCCATGACGAAAAATCCTAAATCCCCCACTAAAAATATTAGTACAAGTTGAAAGTAGTGGAGAGACCTAGTAAAATGTTTAAGAATGGTATTAATATGTAATGTTGTTTGAAAATGAATGGTTTTTGATATGCTTAAATTATAGATCATCATAAGACTATGGGGTATGGTGGGATTGGGTTGGGGCATTGGTTGACACGTGGAAATTCAAAACTCAAGTTTCAAACCCACTTTGAAGGGGGTATGGTGGGGCTTGGGTTGGGGCTTGAGTTCAGCTTTTTTTTTTTAATATATATATATATATATATATATATAACCATTCACAGCCTGCCATGCCGCCATGTCAGCTTGCTCCCCCGCCCCACGCCCGGCTTGAAAGCCAAGCCCCAAGGGGCCACGCCCCAACCCAAGCCCACCCGGGGTGGTGACTTGGGCGTTTTCCCCCAACCCAAGCCCCAACCCACGCCCCATACCCCATGGCCTAAACTCATCTATTTTAACTTGTTTTTCAAAAAGTATGTGACCTCTAGTAGCAATGAAAAAGAGAAAGTGCATAAAAGGCCTCGGCTAGACTATATAAATAAAAAGTTTATAGCATTCATTGACGTTTAACTCTCATATGTTTAGCAAACCTTTGAACAAATGCATGATTTGTTTTAAATATATTGCATACAGTGGCAGACTTATGAAATATTTTCAAAGGGCGCAGATTAGAGGTTTAACCAAATTTTTAAGGTGTGCGAGCGGGATTTTGCCCTATAAAATACACGAATTTTTTTTTTTCAAGGGGTGCGTCCGCCCACCTATCCACCCCTTACTAGGTCCGCCCCTAATTGTATAGACTCGATCCGTTGCGATTTGGAGGCATATGTTCTAAGTAAAAGTTGTGTAAATCCAACAAAAGTCGTGTCTTACAAAACTGTGGAATGACACAAAACGTGACATGAAGCATTAATGCTAAACTTTATATAAATACCGCTCTACAAAATTGAAGCTAACGTGTGGTTGAAGCTTTAAACAATTGTTAAAAGTATATTTGTTAAGAGGGAATAACATATAGCTGGTCAACTATATATAAAAATATTATTATACGTGTCGGTTTGTTTTGTGAGAAAACACATTTGTCATATAGCGAGCTTGTTAAGATTAGGTTCCTCCTATTCTTGTTCGGCACCAAATCTTGTAATTAATTTTTATTCATCAATAGACAAAATAAAACAAGTGTGCAAATTGTATTCACCCCTCTACAATTATTTTGAGTATTATTATTAAATATTATTGATCATGTCCTTTTGGGACCGACACACATCCCATAAACAATATTTATAATTCAAATATTGGATTCAACCCTCTATATATTCTTTTTTTTATTCAGTGAGTTATATTTATTTATTTGATGGAGGTGTAAGTGTCTAACGAAATAGTTTTCTTTCTTAACTTTTTTTTTTAATTTAAAGAATTTCATATGAATTAGTTTTATTTGTTGGAGGTCTAATTGTCTAATGAAATAGTTTTGTTTCTTATTTATTTTCATTCAAAGAAATTTGTCGAAAAGTATCTAACTTGTAAATTTTAATCGATAATTCATTGCTATTTTGCTCTCAACCATTTTCCCAATATGGTTAAACTACATTCTTGATTTTCCTGAATGTTAACAATTAGTGTCTAACCAGTTTTTGTAACAAAAAGTTAAATAAACTCATTTAAAAAGTTTTTCTTCTTTTTTTACGGCCTTTCATGTGAGAAAATGTACATGTTGGTTGATTGAATCATCTAATGTAGGGATGAAATCGATACAAGTATTTGATTGAACCTTAGCTAGCACCAACACTGATTACTGCATCGTATATGTTCAGTCACTACCGGTATGGTACGCTAACGTAATTAGTCCTAAACTAGTACCACATAGTACTGGTACTACCACAATTGAGCTAAAATCAAAACCAAATACTGCACCTTATATATCTGGTTGGTACCAGCATGGCCGGCCCTGAAGGTGGGCGGGGAGGACCACCGGCCAGGGCCTAATATTTCGAAGGGCACGCTATTTTTTAAAAAACTCCGATATGTATATGTAAAAATAAATAAATTAATAGGGTATATCCATACAAACACCAACATAGGCCCACTTACAAAACTATTTTTATGGTTTAGGTTAGTTATTAGCTCATTGGCATTAAGTTTAGACCTTTAGTGAGCCGAATACCTAATTTCGTTAAGGCATAAGGGCACATTTTTCGAGTTCGAACAGGGTACATGAATTCTCAGGGCCGGCCCTGGGTACCAGTATGAAATATAAAATTAACTAATTAAAATTTTACTAGTATAGGTATACACACGTTATTTAGTCGCATACTGATAAAAAAATTAAACAACTATAAAGTATTCAATAGGTTGATATTGATGTGTATATATATAACTAACAAATCATATGTTTTATATACATAAATATATAAAAGTCTAAAACCACCTAATATCGGAGGTAGGTTAATGAAGTCAACTATCAGATATACTGAAATCGTGGGGAGCAATCATTGATAAACAAATTCCTCATTATTCTTTCTTGCAGGCCACTTAAGATGTATATATTGCAAATGGTTACACATATATGTTTATAGCTTTGATCACAACCATATTGGCATTATGCAATACCACGATATATTTGCTCGAAGCTTCAGTCAACACGACCGAAAACGAGTTGGATATGGTGCCTTGGTTAATTGTCTTATAGTCGTATGCTGCTTGTGTGTCGTGTTCAAGTCATACCCGGGGCCTTCATATGTTTGTAAGTACTTGTAGACGTATCTTTTCGAATTTTATATGTTGCTTGATTGCTTCCATGTCGTGGTTGGTGCAATGCATGATGCGTATGCATTTACACACGCGTACACACATATATACAGATTACACTTACACACGCGGACACACAAGAAAAAAACAAGTAACTAGATAGAAATTTACATAAACTTTGGTATTTTTTTATACAGTTTGACGGTTTTTTTTTTAAATGAATTCTCTTGCTCTTTGTAGTACGATTGAGAATGATGATATTAGAGGAACTCGAATCGGTGATCATTACCGACACAACCAGAGAACGCGTAAGACCATGTAAGTAAGAATGTTAAGTTTTTAGTTGTTACTATTAGTTTTGTTTCAATTTAAGAAAATATATAAGAAAAGTTGATAGATTTTAATAGTTGTTAACTGTATGCATATATAACTGACGATTTACTAGTAACATACATTGGCGTAGCTTTGAAGGGGCCGAGAGGGGCGCCCGACCCTTCGAGCTTTTCGCTCGGTAGTGTTATATATGTAGTTTTCGTATACAAATTTTTGTGTATATACGTTTTCGACCCCCCGGTTCTATAGAATTTTTTTGATATATACGTTTTCGACCCTCGTCGAAAACGTCAAGCTTCGCCACTGGTAACATATACATTTGGTCATAATAATATCAAACGACATCAAAAACTAACAAAACATAAATTATAGTTTTCTACGAACAACAAATGATTTGGTAATAAGTTGGTTATGGGTATATATATGTATATATACAAAGTGCGCATTTAATACAAAGTATATTTTAAGTAAAAATACGTAAGAACCGTACAAACAATCGAATATGGTACATGAAAGCTAGTCATATATATGGTGGAAGTGAAAAAGACGCCTAAATTCTCTATTCAAAATTTGTTTTGCTTTGAACATCACCTCTTTTAAAATTGGTTATGTATTAAACGAGATCATTATTGATGTAACCATCAATATATAGAAAAGGTTCTACTTTCCAGAACGCCCCGCTTGCGGTATGCTCATATAATGTATATATGTGGGGGCGCTCGGGAGGGGGGAGGAGGGGGCAAAAGTGAAAGTGCATTAGTTTTAACGTTATTTTATAAATTTCGTGAAAATAACGTTAAAAAAGGGGATGGTTAATCATGTATCATGTGGAGGCGTTGATAGCCGAAAGACAAGGGTACATGCACTAATCGGCGTTTGTCTCAATTGCTGAGTGTTATGTGCCTTATGTCCAAGGCTTCATGCAAAACCACTATCGAGCCGAGGGTCTCATTGGAAGCAGCCTCTCTATTTCTATGGGGTAGAAGTAAGGTTGTCTACATGTCACCCGCCTTAGATCATACCTTAGCTTTGCTATTGGTGGGATATACTGAGTATGAGCACGATGATGTTATACTTTCCAGAAGTTAAAAGCGATTTATAAACTTCTTCCTTGAATTTCATGACATTGTCATATAGAAATACCAAAAAAATAAGGGAAATTTACCAAATTAGCCAAGAATAAACTTTGACCACCAAATTAGCCATTTGATGCCTCCTTGGAGCAGGGCATCACAGATTCAAATGTGCGGGATGCCTCTTTCAAGACCCCTCATGCCTCTTTAAATGTGGAAGTGACACGTGTCTCAATGATTAGGTAGACTCCTCCAATGCCCCTCAACAGACTCATCCAATGCCTTAGCAGACTCTTCCAATGCCCCTCAACAGACTCTTCCAATGCCTCAGGTAGACTCTTCCAATGCCCCTCAACAGACTCTTCCAATGATTAGGTAGACTCCTCCAATCCACCCACTTCATCTTCACCACCGCCACCACCACCACCACCGCCACCACCACCACCGCCGCCGCCACCACCACCGCCGCCGCCACCACCACCACCATAAAATATACTACTAATCTTCCTTCCTTCAGATTCATTTCTTTCTATCCCCTGTTGACTTGGTGAACACAGATCGATCCCCTGTTGGAGCTCATGAAGGATCTTGAAGATGAAGTGGTGGTGGCGGTGGCGGCGGTGGTGGTGGTGGCGGCGGCGGCGGCGACGGTGGTGGCGGTGGTGGTGGTGGTGGTGGTGGTGAAGATGAAGTGGGTGGATTGGAGGAGTCTACCTAATCATTGGAAGAGTCTGTTGAGGGGCATTGGAAGAGTCTACCTGAGGCATTGGAAGAGTCTGTTGAGGGGCATTGGAAGAGTCTGCTGAGGCATTGGATGAGTCTGTTGAGGGGCATTGGAGGAGTCCACCTAATCATTGAGACACGTGTCACTTCCACATTGAAAGAGGCATCCTGCACATTTGAATCCGTGATGCCCTGCTCCAAGGAGGCATCAAATGGCTAATTTGGTGGTCAAAGTTTATTCTTGGCTAATTTGGTAATTTTCCCAAAAAATAAACATATTAATGATTTTATCTTTTTTTTTAAACCAAAGAGAAATAATATGTAATTATTCCATATATATAGTAACTTTTTTTTGTGCATTAACACTTGTAACTTGTGTTTGGGAAGTTTTTCAAAAAAAAAAAAAAAACTTAATTTTCCACTTTCAACCTAAAAGTTTTATCTTTTACATTTTAACTCCTTTTAATTTTTTTTACTTTTAACTCAAAGTTTTCCATCTTTTATAATTTAACACAACATTTTGCTATTTACAACTTTGGTCCCTCATACTTTTTATCTTTCGCAAGTTTTTCGTTTTACGTTTCGATCTAAATTTTGCGAGTTAACATGTCGTAGCGTGCATGTGAGGTTCAACGTTTTTGCTCTATTTTTTCATATTTGACAGACTCGTTACAACGCATCCATTTTTCCCCTTTTGAAAAGTTCGCCGCAACGGGCGGGTCGTAGATCAACTAAGTTATTATTTTTCTACGTTTTACGTTTCTACTTAATTTCTTCGCATTAAGACACTGTAACGGGTGTGCGTGGTTCAACGATTTTAGTCTCATTTTCATTTTGTGTAATTTTTACCATTTTATCTATTTTATTTTTACGATGTTGAGAGTCGATGTCGTTGTAGCATTGGTGCTACTTGGCACGCTTTTACGAACGTTTTTAACCTATTAAATTTTTACTAATATTTTCTTTCGATTTACCCCTATTCTTCCTTTACTTAAAAACTATTTTTTATGTACGGTTATGTATAAATATGATTTGTTCTATATTCCGATGTAAACTTTTTTTTATAGACGAGTCAGGTCAAATATAATACGTTTTCGTTTAAAGAAACCATTTTTACATGCATATTTTTACGTACGTTTTGGTATAAATTCAAGTTGTTCTACGTTTTGACGGGTAAACTTTTTTGGGAAATGATTTAGTTCAAATATAATATGTTTTCGTGTTTATTTTATGTATGTTTCGTAAAGTTAGTTTCGAACCGAGTCGAGTCAAATTATGGTTTCTTTTTCTCCCTTTTTTTCGAAAGCTCTAATTAATCCCTTTCGATTACATGTGCATATTTTCCTTCATACCTGTTACGTTTTCTATGCATGAGTTGGGTCACATATAATACGTTATGATTGTTCGATATGAATTCCATTTACTTTACGTTTGATCCAATCACAATGCTTATACAGGTTACAGTGAGTTCAACTGGATACGTCGAAATGTGTGTTTTCATATGGTTAATGCATCATATAACGTTTGGACTAATCCATTCAATATTTACGATGTACCCGCGCCGCAACGCGGGCGGGTCTTAACCCTAGTTAAATTTAATAAAAAGAACCTAATAGTATTTATATTTTTATAGATGATTAGATATCATTCAGATTTTGGTATAAATTGTTTTTATGAATCTACAAAGAATCAAAGATAGTTGATGACACACACACGAAAAAACTGACTTTAAAATGATGGTATATAGATGTTGAAACAAAGGAAAGAAAGCTAGTATGCAACACAATGAAACGAAGATCAGATACTTGCCAGATGACCGGTGACATAAGGATTCACGGAAAAACCTCAACCATTTTCGTGTCAACATCGGATTCCATAAACTCCTCGTGGACGATAAAGCCCTATGCGCGTAAAGGCGACAAAGGCGCGATGCAAAATATTACAAGTTTCACCATACAAACGGTCCAAGAACAAGCCGAAACCATGCCCAAATGCACCAAGACTCACAATGTACCCGCCGTGGTCTTTTCGATTGGCGGGTACAGCGGGAACCACTTTCATGCCTTCTCGGACACCATCATGCCGCTATACGCAGCCTCTCGGAAGTTTAACCGAGAAGTGCGGTTTCTCGTGACGAATAATATTAACCCTTTGTGGACAAGAAAATTTCAAGAAGTTTTAGACAAACTATCAAAGTATGAAGTCATTGATATTGATCATGAAAATGGAGTACATTGCTTTCCAAGTATGATACTCGGGCTCGAAAAAGACGATAAAAAAGAGCTAAACACGGATTCAATGCAAGATTTTAGAAACTTCTTGAGAAGTTCATACTTGTTGGAGCGATCCACCGCGATAAAACTAACCAACGGCTCGACTAGAAAGCCTCGGCTACTAATAGTTTCAAGGAAAAGAACCCGGGCTTTTACTAATGTGAAAGATGTGGTTACCGCAGCACGAGCCATGGGATTCGAGGTCATAGTGACCGAGATGAACTCGAATCTAAAGCAGACATCGAGGCTCGTGAACTCGTGTGATGTGATGATGGGAGTTCATGGAGCAGGGCTAACCAACATAGTTTTTATGCCAGAAAATGGTGTGTTTATACAAGTGGTTCCATTGGGGAATATGGAGTGGATGGCTAAAACATTTTATGGTGAGCCTGCAAGGGGAATGGGATTGAGTTACTTGGAGTACAAAGTAAGCAAAGAGGAGAGTACTTTAAGTAACCAGTATCCACTTAACCATTCAGTGTTCGACGATCCGTATTCGATACAAAGGCAAGGATGGGAAGCTTATAGATCTACATATATGGATAAACAAGATGTGAAGCTTGATGTCGTTAGGTTTAAAGAGACGTTGTCGAAAGCGCTTGAACTACTTCGTTAGATAAATATAACACGCGTTTTGTTTTGGTTAGTCACGCGGTTAGCTATTGTTATGATAATGTCACGGTCTGGTCTTCGGTCCATGTTTTTTTTTTGGTTATGGTTTCCTGTCCGGGCCGTTTCTAACATGTGCACAGTCCTAGAAATGGCAAATGCGACAGGTTTTCGGGATATATACCCGTTTGTTAAAAAAAACACACATCGGGATTTTCAAGTACATTTTTTTTGCTTATCATTATTTTTTTAACATGTAATTTTATGTTTTTAGCAGCTATAACAAATTAAATTATGATAAATTAGATTACATATCATCATCACAAGTAAATGTCAAATACATGTTAAATATGTAAATTTGCTCTTAGGAAAAAAGGCTTCATAGAAAAGAGACCACTGAGCTAACGCAAAGCAGCGTCAATAATACAAATAATTCCATAATTCTCGAGTACTAAATAAAAAAGAGGTGCACTTCTTCTCAAGCGTATTACCATCAACCAAAACAGTCTTCTATCCGTAATTAGTCACAATGCTAATGCTTTCTTTGTGGGTTTAGCAAAAGCCCTCTTAAAGTATCAAGTAGGTTATCATCTATTACTTGAATTACATTCCTCACGGAACACTTCGTCTTCATGAATCTTCTGGCCTACGCCACATAGAAACTGTTTACTTGAGACTGTCCCTTGGCCCGTATGTACTGAGATAAAGTCATATTACATAGCATACTAATTAACATCTTCAAATATGTATTCCATAAGAAAAGTTAAATTTTCATCTAATAAAGCTACTGGAATAAATCATTACTAGACAATGGCCTAGATTAAAAAAAAATAGAGTACATGGCTTCTCGTATATGAACCCGGTAAACATGTATATGGTTTCAGGCAATTGGTCGGGTATAATCTAATACCATATATATCCCCGAACCCACAAATTTTATATCAACCCCATACTCGAATAACCATCTCATATATTTGGTGATTCAGGTAATCCCGTTGGATGCACGCTTTTTATTTGTCATATCTACACAGTCCTAGTTGTCGATACGTTATATGTTTCTATCATATACTTAGACTAAGTGTGGTCAGTGGTGGAATAACTAAAAAGTTTAATAACTATTGTGTCACGTAGGCGAAGACACAGTATCTGAACTACATAGCAACTAGGTGTAGTGTTTTAGGGTTAATGGATTTAAACACCCCCAACTATGGCCATTTGGCCGATGGAACTCTCAACTTTCACTTTGGCTCAGACCACTCCCAACTTAACACATCGATTGTCATGGCACCCCCTCGTTAAATATTCACTAACCAGGTTACTAAAATTAGCCTATGTGGCAATTTAATCTGATGTGGCATTTCATACGTGTCAAGTATACTCATTCACCTTCTTTAAAACCCCCAATCCCTAACAAACTCATTCTGTAAACCCTAATCCTAACTCATAGAGCAAATCAGACGCACCTTGGAGCAAATCCATCATCAACATACGATCCGGTCGATTTCCGTGAAGAACAAGCCCTAATCTTGAATCAAAATGAGCTCCTCTTCTACGTCTTCATCCACAGTATCCAGAAACCCTAAATTGTTTAAGGTTGATTTGGAGGGTAATGTGTACTGCCATCATGATGTTGTAGCAGTTGTTCGAGTTGTTGGACGGAAAAGTGTGCGGCAAGGTCAACAATTCTATGGATGCTCTCATTGGCCGGTATGTTCCACCTTAACTCCAAGTATTTTTTCTTGAATTGAATTGATTGATTAACTGAGGTGTTGTTGGCTTTTGCAAAGATCAGACTGCAAGTTCTTCTTATGGAAAGAAGATGTCGACAAAATGTTCAACCAACAAGCATCCTAGTGCAGGTTCAGTTCAGAAGACCTGAAATATGAAAACATGGTCTTAGTAGAAGAGAATAGGTGGTTGAAAGCAAAGATATCTGGAACAGAGTCGAAATGGAACAAGCAGTATGTGTTAACCTTGTTTATTGGCATTAGCATAGTGTTGTATATGTTTAGGTAGTATGAACTGTGTTCTTGTTGTAATTGTACACTTTTGATGAAATTTAATGCAAAATCCTACTCCTTGATTGTATATATCTGCACATGTATTGATATTACCAGATTAGTCAACATATCCAAACTGTATTTTGACCAACAAATGTCAAAGGTCATGATATAACAAGAAACATAACTCTAATGGGTCTGCACATATATCTGCACATCTGCATTGCATAATGGGTCTGCACATATGGGTCAAAACTGCAAGTGTCCAAACTGCACAATGCATATGGGTCAAAACTGCAAGTGTCCAAACTGCACAATGCATAATGGGTCTGCACAATGCATATGGGTCAAAACTGCAAGTGTCCAAATCTGTGTATGTTGTCCAAGCTGTAATGACCAAATCTGCACTATGTAATGACCAAAACTGCATAGTATAATGACCAATCAACCAAAATGCATAAAGACCATAAGCAAGACTTATACCATTACATAACCAACAGTTATAACATTACCAAAAGTTACCCTAAAGAGTTATAACATCACCACAAGTTATCCTAGAGAGTTATTACATAACTTAAAGTTGTCCAAACAGCCAACAGCACAAAAAGGTCATAAAGACCACAAAAAAGTCAAACATGTCCATTTATCACAAAAAAGTCAAACTATGACTTTTTAACTGCTGCCTTGTATGTTCCCTTTCCATTTGACAGTTGACTTTTTAGCTGACTTCTGGCTGGAAATTTTGCTTCCCTCCTTGGTAGATTGCTGAGTTGTTCCTTGTGAAGGTACTGGAGTAGATTGTTGAGTTGTTCCTTGTGAAGGTACTGGAGCAGATTGCTGAGTTGACTACTGGCTTGACTTTTTTGTTCCCTTCTGTCTCTTTTTAGCAAACCCTACAACATACAAAACAAAAGTAGTTAAAGGCTACAATATACATAGACAACTCTCATTATTTTCCCCTTCAACTACTGCCCATGCCAAAGGAAACATTTGGTCATTACCATCCCTTCCCACAGCTATTAACAACATCCCTCCAAGGAATGTTTTAAGAAAACACCCATCTAAGCACAATACCTTCCTGCATCCTGCTAAAAAACCTTTTTTGACTCCATCAAAACAAACAAACAGTCTAAAGAATGTTTCACATGTGGCCTCTGGATCTAGGTTAATGAAACCTGGTGGATCAGTTTCTAACCTAAAGGTTGATGATGGATTTGCTTTCTTTAGAACTTCCAGGTAAGAACCAATTTTACTGTAATGATCTCTCATTGAACCATGAAGCTTCTTGTGTGCACTTGATTTAGCCTTGTAAGCTAACCACTTAGTTATAATTACCTTAAACTTCTGTTTAACTGCTGCTTGAATCTCCTTAGCAGACCAATTTGGCTTGGCCTTAAACAAAGGAAGGAACTCATCCCCTAAAAACTTGGCAGTTAGGTGTCTATTCTTGATCATGTTTCTCTGACAGTTGTGTTTGTTCTTCACACTTTTAATCATGTAACACTCTTTGGCTTTGTTTAGTGAACAATATAGATAGAAGGGACACCCTGGTACACACTTCACAGCTAAACGACCTTCTTCCTTATTATCACTCTTTGCAATGATCAGATTCATGCCGTTAGTCATAGCATACCTTCTCATTGCCTCCTTAAAACGATCCCTTGATGCAAACCTTATACCAACTTTCCATGTAAACTTTTTCCAGTTGGTGTGTTCATTTACACTTGGAGCAGTTTCTTTGTACTTCTTACCTCTTATATCATCATCCTCACTCTCACCAGGAGAAGCAACATCACCATCAGATTCCTCGTAACTACTGTAACCCTCTACATGTGCACACCCTGCATCATTAGACTCACTCAACTTACCTTCTTTTTCATAAGGTTTAGTACACTGTTCAACTAACTTCTTTTTAGCTTCAAGTTCATCCTTATTAGCTCGTTTAATGGCATCTTGTGACTGTCTCCATTCAGCATCTTCTCTGTCTGAATCTGAGAAAGCTATTTCATCATGAACCTCATCTTCATTACTATCATCAAGAAAACCTTCATCTTCATCTGAACTTGACTCTTCTGTCCCATTTAAGTCAGCTTTATAGTCACTGTCTTCACTGTCATCTTCATCTGCACACTGCTTATCAAAACCACTCCTTTCTTCCACTAAAACCTCTTCTCCAATAGGCTTCTTTTGCAAACCATTTGTTTCTTTCGATACACCCTCTTGAACAATAGACTCCTCATCCAAATCAAATGCCCATGTAGCCTCTTGTACACTAGGCTGATTATTCAAACCAACTGGTTTATCAGCAACAGCCTCCTTTCCTGAGGCAGTGGATTCAGATCTAGGGACTTCAAGTACAGGAGGGTTACCACTTTTTCCAGATGCCCTACTCACTCTACTGACATAGACTACTTTCTTTTTGGACTGGGTTACAACTTTTTTGGGCCGGCCTCTTCGTTTAATGGGTTGGGAACTGGATTGGGCTTGTGGTTTACTGGGTGGTGAATAAGATTGGGCTTTGGGTTTACTGGGCTGGGACATGAATTGGACTTCTTGTTCATGGGTAATTGGAGCGACTTGAATAAAGACCTCCATGAATGGTTCAGACCATGTTAGAGCCTTTAAAGCAATCTCCATAACATCATTATCATCCCCAAAAAACTTGAATTCACCAGTATCAGCATTTAATCCATACATGTAAAAATCCCTACTTTCATAACACCCAGAATCCATTGCATGCTCTAACAACTCAAAGTATGCAATGTGATCAACATCCATACGTATCAACTTTGATTCACCTCCAATATATTGAGGTTGATCAAAACTAAAATCCAATGTTCCACCATACCATAACATCACATCGATAACCTCCATCAGTGCAATCACTGAACAATACCAATATATTGAGAGAAAACGTACCTCTGATCGATTAGGGTTTGATCGCCATTGATGAACTTGAGCGCTTCTTATATGTTTTTATCTTGGTTTGAGTGAAGTGATACTGTGTTTTGGGGATTATAAACTTCACGAATGAGGGATTATCCACATCAGAGTATACTTGATACGTATGAATGCCACATCAGATTAAATTGCCACATAGGCTAATTTTAGTAACCTGGTTAGTGAATATTTAACGAGGGGGTGCCATGACAATCAATGTGTGTAACACCTCAAATTTCGTTGACATGTTATAATGTTTAATCGCAATACTTTAGCGAAAAGAAATGGTAAACATGAAATTTTACCATTTTTAAGATATATAGCATTAACAATCAAAAAAAAAAAACTTAATATGCATTAAGGTTTATCAAAGCTAGAATATAAATATGAGGCAAAGGGATAAGTTTTAAAAAAGATGGGGGGGGGGGTTAAGGTGAAATTTTGTAATTAAAACCCTTATAAAAAATCCCCAGTGACTAAATTGTGGGTATGTGCGATCGTGAGAGAGAGAGACCAGGGAAACTCTTTGCCTCAAACCCTAGCATCCAAAATTCCATCAATTGAAAGAGAAATTTGCAAGGAATCGAATACATGGGCTAGGAATTCCGATTTACTAAGTATACTTAACCTCAAGTAAGTGTAATTTCTTGATTTGGTGATGTTTGATTATGTGTGTTTAGTGTAATTCGTGAATGTAATGCAAAATTTGGTATGATTAATGGTTGCTATGAATGTCTAGACATCAATAGATGCTAAATTTCAAATTTGAGCATGATTAGGGCAAAACCCACTTGCATGTTAAGTAATGGTTAGAAATTGTGAAGTTCTACATGTTAATTTGATTGATGTTGGTGAAAAGGTTAGGAGTAAATGATTTGGAACTATGTGTTCTTGATTAGGATGATAAATTTCCAAGTTAGGGATGTTTATGTTAATCAATGAGTGAACTATGGAAATTGTGCTTAAGATGCTTGTACATTATGCTAAACTAGTGATATGCACACAATGTGTTCGACGAAATGCCTAAGTGAGTTCAGTTATGGTTTTTACATGAATACTTGATAAGATGATGCAACTTCTTTATGATAATGACGTATGTGATTAGTACACGCCATAACATACTATAAGGATTGTGAACGTAATGTTTATGAAAGCTAAAGTATGAGATTATGACATATAGGCACGAAGAAGGAAGAAGGCGCAAGTCACTCGAAGGCACAAGCATCTCAAGATCGCGGTAAGTTCATATGAACTTTATGTACTCTACTTGTAGATTCATGAATGATAACATTTAATACTATGAACATAGTGTAAGTTTTCCTTATGATTTATGATTGAATAGATGCAAAGAATTTATATGGAGAAATGTCCAAAAGATGATGTTGTAGTAAATTTGAAATGACCCATCTAATGGGTTGGAATGATAAGTAAAATGATTGTAGGAATGTTTGAGAATTTGACTTGTTCATAACGGGTCAAATGATGTAAGTATATTGAAAGATATGGTATGTAGCGATTCATTACAAATGAATCGGAAAGTAGTATGAAGTATGTTTCTGAAAGAGAGTGATAATGTTAGTAAAGTAGCATGTTATGTTAACGGGTCGAATAATGATACGGAAGTAAAAGATTTCAATTGTTATGTATTATGAACTAACAAGTGTTTTGTTGTTATGAATGTTAGGTAAATCTCATAATTAATTGCGGCGCGCTCGGACCGAACACACATGCAACGTCGACCTTATGTGCTTCCGGTCCAAGTTGTTTATTTTGAATGGGTCAATTTACCATTTTGTGTAGTAAATGTTAATTAGTAAGTGTCTAGCATGTTAGTATGAAGTTTAGTTCCTAAACCTTTGGTGTTGTTTTGTACAAAATGTTATTGGTGAACCTTGTATGGTCACCACTTTGTTATTTGAAAAAGTATCGTAGGATTTGGTTAAATGAATATTATTGAAAACAGGAGGAAAAGTTCTAGATTCAAACGGGTCATGTCAAAATTTTGTAAAATCATATGAATCTATGTTATTAACCGAATAAAAAAAAAAAAATTTGGGCGTTTCAAGTTGGTATCAGAGCCTAGGTTTGAGGGATTTAAGCATTAAGTGCTTGAACTCAAACTAAAAGCTCGTGAGAAGTGTTTGTTCATTCCGCGGCGCAAGGCAAGTAAGTATTTTAAAAGTTGAAATTTTTGCATTACAAATAATTTAGTTACAGAATGTTATGGAATGGTTACGGGATGTTGTGGAAAGATGTGGGATGAATCGGATCAGTTTGGGGGTTAGAATGGGTCAAATGAAATGGAAGCTAAACATTAGGTTATATCAGATCTGGCGCCGCACACAGTTGTGTCGTTAAGTGACACAGCTGTGTGGACCGTTGATGCTTGTTGCTGAGATCAGGGTGTGTGGCAAGGCTGACACAGCTGTGTGACATTGTACTCAGATAACCAACACAGCTGTGTCTGGGCAAAATTTCCACAAACTTCATATTTTCTTGAGTTTTCCGCAACGAATCACCAACAAGTTTTCCAAAACTACAATATTCAAATGAAACACAATTAAATGTCGATTCAATCGAATTTGTAACCAGAAATATATAAAATGGGGGATAAAAAGAATTAAAAAAAAAGTGATACCAAGGTATATGGGATAAACAATACTATGATGTTGGTTGTCGGAAACGTTGAGTTTCCAAAGAAAGTTTAAGTATGATTTAGTCGCGAGTAATTTCTTTTACGTATTAGAAAGAATGAGAACTACGTATTACTAGCATGGTTATATGATAGAAAGGATGAATGAATGTCTAAAATAAAGAATGATACGATACGATCGTCAATGACGATAAGGCATGAAGTATGAATGATGAATGGAATGTGTCATGATAAAATGATGTTAAAACATGATGGTGGGAAGTATGAAATGAAATCTAATGAATGTAATAAATGTTTTATGTTGATGGCTGATGTGGTAAATGTAAATGATGACGATGAAGCACACCAAAATGAAATGAGAACCATGATTGTGGAAGAAGTAGAGAAAGCGATTGAAGCTAGTATTCCTCGACTAGTTCAAGAGGTGGAAGGTCAAGTATTGGGGGTAATCGATACTCTAGTAACGTCCAAGGTGGAAGAACTAAAAGAGATGATTAATGAACTACAAACAAAGAAAAGTACACGAAGGTGCACGTACAAGGAATTCATGGCATGTAACCCCTTGCCGTACAAAGGGGAAATTGACCCGATAGCTTGTCAAAGATGGATTTCAAGCACCGAGGCAGTGTTTGTAAGAAGTAGATGTGAAGTGGAGGATCAAGTGATGTCTCCAACTCCAAACAAAGGATTGGTGGGACGCACATTCGAAGGAATTGGGGGATGACAAAGTACAAACGTTAACATGGCAAGAGTTCAAAGAGCCATTTCTGAAATACCATAGCCTACAATCCGCACTTGATAAGATTCAAGAAGACTTCTTACGTCTTCGACAAAAGGATGAAACGATTGACGAAATAACGAATAAGTTCCTGTTAGTGCAGTATGTCTATCGCCTCCGTCATCTCAAGTCGTAGCTGAAACTAAAGTAAACTAGCCTTACATTGTAATATTAGATGGAAAAAGGCAAGGTGGCATTATTGTAAATAAGGGGAACTCTCCTTATAAGCCTTGGCCTATAAATAGAAGCCTTAGGGTTTCATTTAGGGACTTTTGCCATTTTGAAGATTTGAAGCTTAGAGGATAGAGAGAGAAAGTAGAGAGAGAAAGTAGATAGAGAAAGGCAAAAGGTGATTAAAAGGTGCTGTTAAACGAGAAGATCACATCATGGCTGAAGAATTTATCAATACTTTCTACAATGCGTTTACCTCGGATACAGTGGAAGATTCAAACGATACACCCAAAGCGATAACGAAAACCATCAAAGACAACATTAACAATGACAACTTTTATGGAACATATTCAAAACCTCCGAAGCTGAATAACATTGAGGATTATGTTTGGTGGAAGGAGAGGTTTGTCAATTGGACGAAGGCATATGCACATGAAAGTTGGTTTTGTTTAAATTTTGGCTATGAGAACCCAACAAATGACAAAGGAGAAGAAATTCTGATCAAAGATTATTCAGAGGATGATCGAAAGAAATTTTCTTATGAACAGAAGATGATTGCTTTGATTCAGCAATCAGTTCGTGATGACATCTTTTCATTATTAGTTCATAATGGGTTATCTAAATCTGTATGGACAGCTTTGAAGGTTAAAGCTAAGGGGGGTAAACAAATCCAGAAAAACAAAATAGCTTTATTGAAAAAAGAATTTGATTTGTTTGACAGTTTAAAGGGAGAGACTGTGAGGCAAATGATTGAGAGGTTTTGCCATTTAAAGATTGAACTTGAAAGGTTTAAAATTGTGAAAACTAGAGAAGAAATTGTTGATAAAGTAATCGAAGCGTTACCACGAGCTGATCAGTGGCAAACGTTTGTTTTTATCTTGAAAAATGATGAAAAATTTGATACAATTTCTCTTGATGCATTGTTAGAAAAGATTGAGAGTCATGATCTGGAGCTATAAAAACAAAACAAGATGAGTGGTTCATCTCATCATCAGAATGTTGGTCTATACTACAAAGGCAATGTACCTTCGGAGAAAGTTGGCAGTTCACCAAAGACAACATTCAGTAGTGAAAAGATGAAAGAACCACAAACAACCTCATCAAGTTACCATTCTGGATATCATTCATCTTCAAAATCAAGTTCTGATGAAACTGAGGAGATTTTGTGCAACATTGCTCTCAAACTAAAGAATTCTCCGTCGATGAGCATCAATGCAGCTAAACAACAAATGAGCTTCCTTGCATCTGTTCTGGAATCGTATGAAGGTCTAGTTGCAGGCAAGATTGGTAACTCTGAGTTAACTAAAGAAGACTACGACCAGATTGATCCGGAAGAGATGGAACTCATTGACATCCGTTGGTGTTTGGCAAGCTGCATCCGCAGAGCTCAAAGATATATGGAAATTACTGGGAAGCAATCTCTCGGTGGTGCATCTACAAAGCTTGGATTTGATAAGTCCAAAGTGACCTGCTTCAAATGTAAGCAAAAAGGTCATTTCAAGAGAGAGTGCAACAATTCTGCGGTTGGTGGAAATGAACATCCATTCAATGATGATTACTACAGAAAGGCAATTTACCACCGTAGCAGAGAAGAGCCAAAGATGATCGAAGATAAACCCAGAGAGAAGTCCAGAGCTTATGCTGTAATCCACGATGATGAAGGATATGATTGGAGTCAGATTCTACCAGATGAAGATCGTCCTGTAACAGCTCATGGGAGAAAAACATCAAAGGCCCAGCATCATGTTCTTGTTGCTGAAATTCATGAAGAAAACAAAGAAGAAAATGTTGCTGCTGAGGTCAAAGAGAAAACTCGAGAAGAGATTTTGAAAGAAAAAACTCCAAGAGAAAGATTCATTGTAGGGTGCAGAATGGAGAAAATGCAGGAAGAATATGAGAATGCTGTTGCAAACAAACGATGGGATAAAAAACAAGAATGTTATGTCAACAAACAAGGCGAACCGGTTGTTCCCAGAAGTGACATAGTTCACGATGATGTTCTTCTTGTTATTCCTCGATCCGGCGAATATTACTCAAATGTTGCAAAAGACAAAACATATGTGAAAAGGCTGGATAAAATCATCAGGGATGCTATGACGATAAAACTGAGGAAGAGGAATGAAGAAAGAATGAAGAAGAATGTTGAAGAAATGGTAAACAATCTGAAGAAAGCTGCTGAAGAGGTTAAAGCAGAAGCAGTTAAAGAAGAAGATGTGAAGATTGTTGAAGAAGTGAAAGAAGAAGTGGTGGTGAATGTGAAATTTGTGAAAGAAGCTATTACTGAAGAACAGCAGGGTAGAGAAGATGTGAAGAAAGCAGAAGAAGAAGTGAAGGTTGAAAGTTCAACAGATGTTGGTTCTGTTGATGAGAAGCAGCAGAAAGAAGCTGATCAGAAAGAAACTGAAGCAGACACCGAAGTGCCAATCACTGAGGTAAATTCTGATTCTGAAACTGTAATCAAAATTGATGAACAGTGCAAGAAATGCATGGAACCATGCAGTGCTTGTACTGAAAAAGATGATAAATTCAGAACAAGAGATCTTGAATTCACTAAAATAGAAAATGTTTTCAAAGAAAAATGCAAAGAAATGTTTGAATATGAAAAGGTTTTAAAAGAAAATAATGAAACGCTTTCAGAAAAATGTAAAAAGTTAGAAAAAGAAAATGAAGTTTTGAAAGAAAATGTTTCGAAAAAGACAGGAGAATGTGATCAAAAAGAGAATACTTTTCAAGAAATGAAAAAGGAATATGATTCAATAAAATTGGCTTATCACATTACAAAAGAATCATATGAAAAAGTAAAAAGTGAAATGAAACTTGTTCAATCAAGATTGAAATACTGTTCTGAAACAACTAATGAGTATAAATGAATGTATGAAATAAAGCAACAAGTTGTTAATTCTTACATTGAGGATGTTGCTAAGCTAAAGCGTCAGATTGCTGATTTAGAACAGGATAATAACAAGTTAAAAAGTTATCACGCGTCGTCATATGTGCTTGAACGTATTTTCAACATAAAACCGGAGGATGGTGAGTCTGAGCAAAACAAGAAAGGCATTGGCTCAGAGTTTCATAAAGTTCCACCACCGGAAAAGTTTGTGTTTCATGATGAGGAAAAGGTCGAAAAAGCTTTCAACATGGTAGATCAATTGCCAGATAATATTGACGTAACCTATTCCAAATCTGATGATTCTAGTGATTCAGAGGTGGTAGGTAAGGTCGTTGAAAGTGTGTTGAAAGAAGAGTCAGTTGATACAGGTAAATCTGAATCACAGGATGAAAATGAAGGTAATTTTCATGATGGATATCTGAAAAACACAAAATCCGAGAAAAATTTGAGTGATGATTCTAAAGGATTGGTTTATACCATGATTGGATCGGACAAATTATTCTTGTATTCCCGATTCAGAATGTGATTTCAGAAAAGGTTGATAAAGTTTTCAAAATGGTTGAGATTGAGAAGTCTGAGATTTCTAAGTTTGCTGGTAAGAGTCATAGAGGTTCATATAACAAACCTAGTTATAAGAAGAAAAATATGAAGGCTGGGTTGGGTTATAAGAAGAAACAGTATCGAAACAAAAATGAAACACCAAATTAACAGGGAAAAATGATTTTTGTTCAAGGAAACAGTTTAGCAGAAGAAAAAGAGCTCAAAATGAGACAGTCTAGTGATGAGTTCTTTGCTAAAAAGAAAAAGCAACAACCACAGGTCAAAGATGTGTCCATGAGAACATGTTTCAAATGTGATCAAAAAGGACATCTTGCACGCAAGTGTCCTAATCTAAAACCTGTGGATGTTGACAAAAAGAAGATTGATGCTGAGAAACAAAAATCTGAGAATGTGAGACAAAGGTCAACCAGATTTAACTCAAAACAAACTTGGAGGTATAACATAAACAAGTTTGCTTCGAATCAAAACTGGAAATCAAACTCTAACAGATTCGATTCAAGACAGACCTGGAATTCTCACACGCCCAGAGTCAGGACAACTCAAAGTTGGAAAACAACTGTTGATATGACAAAACCACAAGAGTTTTGGAAACCAAAAGTTGTTCAAGAACAAAATGTTCAAAAAGAGTCACATTTTTACAAAAGAGGTACTCCGAAAGGTCAAACATGGACAGTTAAGAAACAAATGACTTCGGTAAATGATGAAAAAGTTGAAGTTAAAATTGAAAAAATCTTTGTGCAAAATGACAAAGATTTTCCGAAGTTAACTGATGCATATTGTGTTGAAATGCCTAAGGTCAAACAGACCTGGGCTAAATTGTTCAAGTGATTGAGTAAGTGTAAATGTGCAGGTGCTCAAGAAAACTGAAGACTGTAAGAATGGAAATCGGAGCAGCCTGGCACAAGAAGAAGAGGCTGCTGAACCCTGAGTTGGTTGAAACAGGGAGTTTGTTTGTTTTCTGTAAATAAATAAACAATATTTCAAAAACCCTAAAAATTGAAAATTTAAAAACCAAAAATATGTTTTCAGTTTGTCAAAAATTTGAAAAACCAAAAATATGTTTTGTTTTTGTCAAAAATAGAAAAACACAAAAATATTTTGATTGAATACGCCGAAACTCTCACGGCTGAACAAACATGATTACTTTCACAAGATTGAAAAACAGTTTTCAAACTGTCGAAAATCAATGGGTTGTAAATCATGGGGGTACGTTATATTTTCTGCAAATCAGAGCATGTGAAGCAGAAAATGGATGGCGAGACAAAGCTATTTACATCGGGTTGTTAAATTTTCTTTAAATGATTTTGCATTTTAGGGGGAGTAATATTGTCAGAAAATCCAAAAACATTAGAAAAGTTGAAAAAGCCAAAAACATGATAAAAATTTAAAATTGAGTTTTTGTGTAAAAAGAGGAAATGATAGTACATCAGTAAACAGTTACAGTATGCTAAAGAAATGTAATGATTATATAGCGTTAAACAGTCTCACTGATGATGTGTCGGTAGATTTTTATACATTTAGTAAACTTTTTCGGGATATAAACTTAAAATTCAAACTTGCTTATTTCGTGGGGAACACTACTTGGATATATAGGTAACCCCTGAAATCTCGTTTGAAAGGTCTCTCTTTCTGAGATACTAGGTCTTTATGCTTAATGATATCTGGGGTATTATCCCGGGACTTCTGATTTTGCGGAAGCAATGGCCTAGTCCCCGGAGAATACTTTCCGCAATTGCTTGAAATATAGCACAGCCCTCAGCTAAAAAATGATGAAACATTGAAAAATGCTATTCATGGCTGTTGTAACAAAAAGATCCTCTAAAGGGGACACACCAAAAGTCGAGCCGTCATCTCTCTGCTGAACGGAAGTTCTGACCTGAGCTCTCACGGTTTCGTACTATAATTTATTCCCCTTACAGATATCATCTAGGTATACTCACCTGTAAGACTGAATATTGGGATCTGGATACGGGAGTATATTAAAGAGGTGGGACACATGAATAAGTTTAAGTTCTTAATTCACCTAATTCGTATCCTGAATCAGTTGAAATTTGTGTGAAAATTTAAGTGGATCAGTATATCGACAATCTAAGTGAATTGTTTAATTCTTAATGTGTAACTAAGCTCAACGGTACTTGTGACTTGTCAAAAACTGATATGATCCTCTGACGCAAACTCAATCAAAAATATTGTCTGTAAATATGTTTGTACATATTTCTTTACTGCTTTATATTTTCAGAAAAAATACAAAAAGATTTTTGATTCTGCTTTATTTTTGACAACCGATGTCTGAAGCTGAGTTTTAAAATCTAAGTATGCTGATTGTGTTTCTGAAAAATAAAACAAGTTCATTAATTTGAAACTTGATGTTTTAAAATCAAAAATCAAAAACAGTTTATGATATCTCCAAGGTCATTAATTTGGACTTGGATGATTAACTGTGAGGGATTTGGATGCTTATACTGTTAAAATCTGTAAAAGAGCCAGTTTCCGATACGGTTCGTTGAAACTGCCAAATCTTTGAAGATTGTTGATAAGGGGGGAGTATCAAGTAATCCTGGATATATTTCATATTATTATATCTTAGTCCCAGGATCTTGATTTAGAAAGTTTGATAGAGCCAGGTTACGATACCTGGACAACTGAAAATATTTTCACTGTAAAATGTTTTTCTTATAAATGTTTGAGGATTGCAGATTCCAGACTACGATCCCGATAGCCGAGTCTAAGGGGGAGTCTGAAGACGAGCTCAACGAAAGGGGAAGCGTGCATAGGCTCCAGGATACTTTTCCCAGAAGTGCTTGTAACCGGAAAGCCAGGTGTCGATCCCAAAAGCACGGAAGCTTGACGAAAGGGGAAGCCTGAAGAGTTTACCGAAAGAGGGAGCTGGAGCTGAAGACAGATCCACCGGGATTCTGTTCGAGCTAGAGAGAGAGAAAGAAAAGACGCTACGAGTTTAACTCAATGATTGAGATTGACTGCGGCAATATCCAAGGGGGAGTCTGTTAGTGCAGTATGTCTATCGCATCCGTCATCTCAAGTCGTAGCTGAAACTAAAGTAAACTAGCCTTACATTGTAATATTAGATGGAAAAAGGCAAGGTGGCATTATTGTAAATAAGGGGAAATCCCTTATATCCCTTAGCCTATAAATAGAGGAGTTAGGGCTTAGTTTAGAAACTTTTGACACTTTTGCTCATTTGCTACATTTGAGAACTCTAGTTCTAGAGAGAGAAACTAGAGAGAGAAAGTGTCTAGGTGATTCACGGTTCGTGTAACGATTTCAGATCTTTGAATAGAATCATAGTTAGAATTACTGTTCGTGTGTTCGGTCTCACTCGTGCACGGATTCCGCACGTCGTACGAGTCGGTTCGCAATCGTTCGGAGTCAAACCGGTCCTAACAGTTCCTCGAGAAGGTGAAATTTTGTGGGGAGATAGCGGGGACTGAAAGGTTGAAAATCATACGTTATCATGCTATGTTAAAGGCTGAATATCGGGAGTTTGTAAATCCCTCCAAGTGTGCAACGTTGAATGAATTAATCGACTGGGCAAGAGATAGGGAGATCGAGTTAAGAAGGCAGGTTGAACGGGGAGAGAAAAGGGTGGCGGAGAAGCCTACCAACACAAACCCATCTAAAAAGGCAAAATATCAAGATCAAAATAGGAAAGGGAAGATAAGTAGTGGGAATCCGACTTGCAAGACATGTGGGAAGCATCATTCGGGTGAATGTTTGTTGGGAAAGAAAGGATGCTATAAATGTGGGCAAGAGGGACATCCGTATTATAGGTGCCCCGAAAACTCAAAAGCGTGTTACAATTGTAACCAAACGGGGCACATTAAAGCGGAATGTCCGAAACTCCAACAAGGGGCAAAGAAAGATGGAAAGAATGATGAGTCTTCCAAGGCTCGTGGGAGGATGTTCCAGTTAACCTCGGATGAAGCTAAGACTAACCCGGATGTGGTCTCAGGTATATTCTTGGTTAATTCTATGCCTATGAATGTATTATTTGATTCCGGGGCTAGTAGATCGTTTATTTCTAATGAATTGTTAGTTTATCCATCGTTTAAGCTTGAAAAGATGTTAGTACCCCTAGAAGTGGAAGTTGCTGATAGTAAAAGCTATTTGTTACATGATATTTGTAGAAACTGTAAGATCTTAATCGAAGATGAGGAATTTAATATAGATCTTGTCCCGATGTACATGGGGGAATTTAAAGTAGTTGTAGGAATGGATTGGCTGGCACAAAACCATGCTGAAATTCAATGTGAAAAGAAAGTCATTCATGTAGTAACCTCGGGGGGGGGGGGGGGGGGACGGGTAAGTGTTCAAGGAGATAGGGTCATCAAGTCGAAATTGTGTTCCATAATCAAAACTGTCAAACATGTGAAGAACGGAGGTAAGGCGTATCTATCTTACGTGATTGACACTAATCGAGGTGTCCCAAAGCTTGAAGATGTGAAAGTAGTGAACGAATATCCGGATGTGTTTCCGGAAGATTTATCGGGGCTTCCGCCCGAACGGGAAGTAGAATTCAAAATAGAGCTTAACCCGGATGCAAAACCGGTAGCTAAAGCTCCTTATCGGCTGGCCCCGACCGAAATGAAAGAATTGATGACGCAACTTCAAGAATTGCTCGATAAGGGTTTTATTAAACCAAGTGTTTCGCCATGGGGAGCACCAGTATTATTCGTGAAGAAGAAAGATGGTTCGATGCGAATGTACATCGACTATCGAGAGTTGAACAAGTTAACAGTGAAGAATCGTTACCCGTTGCCCAGAATTGATGACCTATTTGACTAGCTTCAAGGGGCAAGTTGGTTTTCGAAAATCGATTTGCGGCCAGGTTATCACCAACTGCGTGTACGAGAAGAGGATGTGCTGAAGACTGCGTTTCAGACGCGGTACGGACATTACGAGTTTTTAGTAATGTCCTTTGGGCTAACGAACGCACCAGCTGCGTTTATGGATTTAATGAATCGGGTGTGCTGACCTATGCTTGATAAGTATGTAATCGTTTTTATTGATGATATACTAATATACTCCCGAAGTGAAGCGGAGCATGCTTCCCACTTACGTGATGTATTGGAAACGCTTCGCAAGGAAAAGTTATATGCAAAGTTTTCAAAGTGTGCCTTTAGGCTTAGAGAGGTACAATTTTTGGGTTATGTAATCGACGCGGATGGTGTCCATGTGGACCCGTCCAAAGTAGATGCGGTAATGAATTGGGTACCCCCGAAAAATCCAAGCGAAATAAAAAGTTTTCTAGGCTTGGCTGGGTATTACAGAAGATTTATCCAGGATTTCTCCAAGATAGCCTCGCCCATGACTAAATTAACAAAGAAGAGTGAAAAGTTTATTTGGGGCAAAGAACAAGAGAAGGCGTTTCAGACTTTGAAGGAAAAGCTCTCAAACTCTCCGGTGTTGACATTACCGGATGGAACGGATGATTTGGTAGTGTATACCGACGCCTCCCACCAAGGTTTAGGTTGCGTATTAATGCAAAAGGGTAAAGTCGTTGCTTATGCCTCAAGACAACTCAAGCAGCATGAAAACAATTACCCAACTCATGATCTAGAATTGGCGGCAGTCGTGTTTTCCTTGAAGATATGGAGGCACTACCTATATGGGGTGAAATGTACTATTTACTCGGATCATAAAAGCCTCAAATATTTTTTTCGAGCAGAAAGATCTTAATATGAGGCAACGAAGATGGTTGGAACTCATTAAGGATTACGATTGTGACATTCATTACCATCCCGGGAAGGCTAATGTAGTGGCGGACGCTCTAAGTCGAAAGGAGTACCCGCCCCCGATTCGGGTAAAATCTATGAAGATGGTAGTCACACCTAAACTCCTTGATGAAATTCGAGAAGCTCAAACAAAATCTTTAAATGCCGGCGACTCAAAGAAAGAAAGGACGAAAGGATTTATTCATGAATTGGAAGAGAATGCAAATGGTATGAAAACGAGGTATGACCGAATCTGGATACCTCGGGAATGTGATGTGAAATAATTACTATTGAATGAGGCTCACAAGTCTCGGTACTCCGTTCATCCGGGAGCTACAAAGATGTATCGAGACTTGAGGATGAATTATTGGTGGCCGGGAATGAAAAGAGACATTGTCAAGTATGTTGCTAAGTGTTTGACATGTTCTTAAGTAAAAGCCGAACACCAAAGGCCGTATGGAAAGTTGCAACCCTTGGAGATACCAGTGTGGAAGTGGGAACATGTAACGATGGATTTGGTGACTAAACTTCCTAAGATAAGGAAGGGGCATGATGTTATTTGGGTAGTCGTTGACCGACTAACCAAAAGTGCACATTTCTTACCCATCCGGGAAACCTATAATTCGGAAAAGATGGCGGAAGTTTATACGAGTGAGATTATATCTCGACATGGGGTTCCGGTGTCTATAGTGTCCGACCGAGATACCCGGTTCACATCTCGTTACTGGAGGAAGTTCCACGAGGAATTGGGGACCCAGTTACATATAAGCACCGCCTACCATCCACAAACCGATGGTCAGTCGGAAAGAACTATCCAAACATTGGTTGATATGCTAAGGGCGTGTGTTATGGATTTTGGAGGAAGCTGGGATGATCATCTACCTTTGGTAGAGTTTTCATATAATAATAGTTATCATAACAGCATAAAAATGGCCCCTTACGAAATGCTCTATGGAAGGAAATGTAGAACCCCGGTTTGTTGGGGGGAAGTGGGTCAGCGCGAACTCGCGTTAAAGGATGTAGTAGCCGAAACGAATGAAAAGATTGATATGGTTAGATCAAGAATTAAAGCGGCGCAAGATAGACAAAAGTCTTATGCAGATCGACGAAGGCGACCAATTGAGTTCCAAGTGGGAGATCATGTGTTACTAAAAGTCTCTCCATGGAAAGGGATAATTCGTTTTCGTAAACGCAGGAAGCTAGGTCCTCGATACATCGGACCATTCAAAATACTCGCTCGGGTCAGGGCGGTGGCACATCAGTTAGAATTACCACCCGCGTTGGATGGGATTCATAATACTTTTCATGTATCACAACTGCGAAAGTGCCTCGCGGATGAGACAGCATATGTGCCCTTGGATGATATTGAAGTGGACGAGAAGTTGAATTATGTTGAAAGGCCTGTCGCAATAAAAGATTTTAAAGTGAAGCAACTCCGCAACAAATCCGTTCGACAAGTGTTGGTTCAATGGCAACATCGGAAAGGATCGGATCTCACATGGGAAGCGGAAGATGACATGCGAAAGCACTACCCAGAGTTATTCGGTATGTATCCTGGTTTCGGGGACGAAACCATCTTTAAGGGGAGTAGACTTGTAACACCCCAAATTTCGTTGACATGTTATAATGTTTAATCGCAATACTTTAGCGAAAAGAAATGGTAAACATGAAATTTTACCATTTTTAAGATATATAGCATTAACAATAAAAAAAAAAAACTTAATATGCATTAAGGTTTAGCAAAGCTAGAATATAAATATGAGGCAAAGGGATATGTTTTAAAAGATGGGGGTTAAGGTGAAAATTTTGTAATTAAAACCCTTATAAAAAAATGCCCAGTGACTAAAGTGTGGGTATGTGCGATCGGGAGAGAGAGAGACCAGGGAAACTCTTTGCCTCAAACCCTAGCATCCAAAATTCCATCAATTGAAAGAGAAATTTGCAAGGAATCGAATGCATGGGCTAGGAATTCTGATTTACTAAGTATACTCAACCTCAAGTAAGTGTAATTTCTTGATTTGGTGATGTTTGATTATGTGGGTTTAGTGTAATTCGTGAATGTAATGTAAAATTTGGTATGATTAATGGTTGCTATGAATGTCTAGACATCAATAGATGCTAAATTTCGAATTTGAGCATGATTAGGGCAAAACCCACTTGCATGTTAAGTAATGGTTAGAAATTGTGAAGTTCTACATGTTAATTTGATTGATGTTGGTGAAAAGGTTAGGAGTAAATGATTTGGAACTATGTGTTCTTGATTAGGATGATAAATTTCCAAGTTAGGGATGTTTATGTTAATCAATGAGTGAACTATGGAAATTGTGCTTAAGATGCTTGTACATTATGCTAAACTAGTGATATGCACACAATGTGTTCGACGAAATGCCTAAGTGAGTTCAGTTATGGTTTTTACATGAATACTTGATAAGATGATGCAACTTCTTTATGATAATGACGTATGTGATTAGTACACGCCATAACATACTATAAGGATTGTGAACGTAATGTTTATGAAAGCTAAAGTATGAGATTATGACATATAGGCACGAAGAAGGAAGAAGGCGCAAGTCACTCGAAGGCACAAGCATCTCAAGATCGCGGTAAGTTCATATGAACTTTATGTACTCTACTTGTAGATTCATGAATGATAACATTTAATACTATGAACATAGTGTAAGTTTTCCTTATGATTTATGATTGAATAGATACAAAGAATTTATATGGAGAAATGTCCAAAAGATGATGTTGTAGTAAATTTGAAATGACCCATCTAATGGGTTGGAATGATAAGTAAAATGATTGTAGGAATGTTTGAGAATTTGACTTGTTCATAATGGGTCAAATGATGTAAGTATATTGAAAGATATGGTATGTAGCGATTCATTACAAATGAATCGGAAAGTAGTATGAAGTATGTTTCTGAAAGAGAGTGATAATGTTAGTAAAGTAACATGTTATGTTAACGGGTCGAATAATGATACGGAAGTAAAAGATTTCAATTGTTATGTATTATGAACTAACAAGTGTTTTGTTGTTATGAATGTTAGGTAAATCTCATAATTAATTGCGGCGCGCTCGGACCGAACACACATGCAACGTCGACCTTATGCGCTTCCGGTCCAAGTTGTTTATTTTGAATGGGTCAATTTACCATTTTGTGTAGTAAATGTTAATTAGTAAGTGTCTAGCATGTTAGTATGAAGTTTAGTTCCTAAACCTTTGGTGTTGTTTTGTACAAAATGTTATTTGTGAACCTTGTATGGTCACCACTTTGTTATTTGAAAAAGTATCGTAGGATTTGGTTAAATGAATATTGTTGAAAACAGGAGGAAAAGTTCTAGATTCAAACGGGTCATGTCAAAATTTTGTAAAATCATATGAATCTATGTTATTAACCGAATAAAAAAAATAAAATTTTTGGGCGTTTCAATGTGTTAAGTTGGGAGTGGTCTGAGCCAAAGTGAAAGTTGAGAGTGCCATCGGTCAAATGGCCATAAAATGCAATTGGTTGATGTGTAATGGACCCTGCCCCTTGTCCTCTTCACGCCCGTTATTCCTTTATCGACCTCCAATAACTAGCCATAATGGTGTTTAACGAGATTTATTTTTGATGTAGAATGAGGTTAGCATACACTACACATGGTCTTATACCGCTTAACATAGTCTTAACCCTTGTTGTAGTGTCATTACATCACTCGACCTCAGTCTAACCAATGCTTTGAAAATAGTAACATACAACTGAGTAAGTCATTGAACATGTCTAGAAAAAGCAAGGCGGTCATTACTTATAACCAATTTAATAAATAAACAAAATTATAAAAATCCAAAAAATCTTCTACTATAATAAAGCAAAACATTAATAGGCTACGTGTCATTACCTCAAGCCCTCCCCTTTCTTCTTCCCACGTGTCAAGTTCCTGTGATTTCTTTTTTTTTTTTTTTTTTTTCACAACTCCTTCACTATTACCTCATTACAAGAATTCAAACTTCAAAAGCCAAAACTCTCTCTCTCTCTTCTTTACCATGAACGCATGACTTTTCATCTTCATTTCAGTGTCTCATCTACGGTCAGATCTGCATCAACGGCAGGTGTTTTCGATGGAGACGAAATTCCAGCACTGATCGGGATTACCGGTGCCTGATTTGGCGGGGTTAAACCCATACTGCAGCATCATATCAGATTCCGGTCAAGGCTAGGGTTCCGGCGAGTACTTAGGTAAGCTTTTTCAGTTTCATGATTATGTTTTTGTTTAGATTGCATACGTCAAGGACGTTTGGGTTATGTTCCAGTGCCTCACGACTACTCCGGCTACGAGCTTGGTTTTTCGGCGACTAGCGATTTAATTCCGGTGAATAGGTGAGTCCTGAGTAACTATTCTATCATCTAATGCAGATAAGCTATTTGATGATATGTTTAAGTGAGCTTTTTTGGCTGATTATTGGTTTTTGTTTTGGTTTTAAAGTGGCAAGTCTTTGGTAATAATGATAGGAATAGCAGAACAGGGGTATTCAGTCCTTCTATTGACCTTATTTTTCTTGGAGGTATGTATATATATATATTCACATGTCATGTTATATATTTGTTTTAAAGTGTAATATATACCGAAAAGACGGGGTTTGTTACATAAGATTCTTTCGATCTTCAAAATTTCAAATTTTGTGCAAATTTTGAGTTTGTGACATTAATGTATAAATGTGTCATCTAATTACATTTTGGTTTTTGTCATTTAAATTACCCTATGCTTTTCAATTATTCAGCGTGATTTAAAACATCATACGGGTTTAAATGAGCAATTTTGGGACATGTCAAAACGGGTTGGGTTGGTTGAGTGCACCGGGTATGCCCCCTATGGTTCACCAACAGTACTATTAACCAGCCATGCATTTTTCATTTAAAATGCAATATGCTTTTCATATTATGATTATATATTGATCTTAATGATGTTTGAGTCTTCTATATGTCACTTTATATGGTAAATGTCTAGGTCCATCTAAGAAAGTTTGAATATGAATAAAGTTAGAGTAATTAGTCTAAATGGATTGGTATGATAATTAGTCTAAATGCTTATTCACATTTAATTATATGAAAAGTGTTATTCTTAATGGTTTCTGTTTATAATGTACTATTGCTTTATAAATAATTCAGGTTTTTGCAAGTTCTGTTGTTTTTTAGCGAACACGCTATTGTTTCATTTTATTTCACCACTAATAGAATTAGATATAAATAGTCATCTCTTTGTTTATTAATGGTTTTTTTGCAGGATATTAAAGTTGTGGTTACTATCTAAAAGGTTAGCCTTTACTTATGTTTGCATTCTTTTGCTGCTGTATTTGTTGTCCGGGTCGTCTTGACCCATTTTAAATTGTATTTCGGATATTGTAACCTCATACACAAAGTGTGTATGAGTCCGTCTTGACCATTAAATTGTATTTTGATTATTGTAACCTCATATGGTGTGTACGGGTTGTTTTGACCCATTTAAATCGTATTTTGATTATTTTAACCTTATAAGTGTGTACGGTCGATTTGGCCCATTTCGATTTGTATTTTTGATATTATAACCTTATAAAGTGTGTATTGGTCATTTTTGACCCATTTAAATTGTATTTCGATTATTGTAATCTCCTAAAGTGTGTGCGGGTCGTCTTGACCCATTTAAATTGTTTTTTGGGTTATTATAGCCTCATAAGTGTGTACGGGATGTTTTACCCAGTTAAATTATATTTTTGGTTGTTATATGGAGGAGAAGAATGATTGAAGTGGTTTTATTAATGTTCATTCTCTTTTCAAATATTTGGCTTAGTATATATTAATTTCTCACCTTTACTCAGATTTTTTCTTCGCTTTGGGACCCAAAATGTTTGGATCGAAGATTTTTGCTCTTTGCTACAACCTACAGGTGTCTTTGTAACTGGACTAACTTTATCCTTGAAAGTGTTGTCTTTCTTTGTCGTCTTTTAGGTCACACATTATATGTTTGGAAAAGTAGACCGGTCAACTTGGGTGTTGGGTCATACCAGGTCTCGGCTCAAACATATGGTACACAGGATAGATAGCGTTGCTGGTGTAGAAGATGTGAAAAGGTTCTATGTTTAGGTATGGCTATTCTTAGATATTTGTTGAACTTCCTTTTGCAACTTTGATAGTAAATTAGTTGATAAATTTTTGTTTTGTTGTGTTGTGTATTTATTGATCTGATCCCTTTTCTAAATAACTCTAGAAATGGTGCTTTTTTGGGTAAAAATGTTAAACAGCCGGATGGATACCAAATTCTGAGATAAGTCCAGTCTCAAAAGAGTTATGTTAGAAATTTGGACACTGTGCCAATATTGAGAGTTGAAAGAAAGAAATGATAAACATTGAGTTTACATGTACTAACAATGAAATCTTGATTGACTTCCAGGCCTGTTTATGAAATTTTTAGCCTTTGTTATTTAACCTATTTAACTTATATGAGACCATTACAAATTAATGACATATTGTTATCAAACAACTTAAATTTCACTTGTGTTAATAATCTGCGTTTTTTTTCAAATAAATAACCTTATCTTTCAGCCTGTGACTCCTTGCAGTACTCCAAGCTCTTTTGCACCAACTATTTATTAAGATCTTTTAAAGTATCAAAATCATGTATCCTAATAGAATTTTAGTTTTGCATTTGTGTTAACTTGGTGAAAGTTTCATAAATTAGATTGATGTTAATCTCTTTACGTTACATTGGAGGTGGCAAAACGGGTGGGTTGGGTGGCATGCAGGGCCACAACATGTCAAAATGGTTATTTTGGTCCGGGTTAATACAGGTTTGGGTCAGAACGGGTTTTGACTGATTGGGTGCGGGTTAATAAGGGTTTTGAAAGAATTATGCTCTAAATAACATATATTGGGAATCACATTAGAAGTTGCACCTAATTCCATCTAATTAATCCAATCCAAAAAAATTATGAAGACGAGTGAAGAACATTCTAAATCTCTGTGATGATTAGGTAGTCCTCTATAACATCAAGTTCAAGTATTTTCAGTTCAACTGTTTTAGGTAGTTTAAATTAAACGGTGGTGCTCCTTTATTTTGAAATCTGGAGTTTAACACCTATAAACTTCCACCTCTCTCATGAATAATCTATATGTTTCTTTTTTGTTTGGATCGATATTTTAGGTTTACTCGGTGGTTGAAGTGACAGCATCACAAAGGTTAACTGTTTTTCCTTTGTTGCTTCACATCTGTTGTATTTTTCATGTAAAACACAAATAATTATCTTTTGTTTCCTTTTCACCGAGCATGCTGTTTTTAGGTGATGCTACGTTTTTCTTATTCAAGCATTCTTCTATTTGTATATCCATGACATATCATTAGTTAATCATCTTTATTTTTACACTTCGCTGGTAACGCCATGGTTCATTTTGATTTTTATTAAATGAAATCAATATTACCTTAGTAAAATGATTAGCCAAAAATCTAAATCTTAACTCCATGCTCCTGCATTGCTTTTAATCGGGTCCACATGACAACCTCTAAATAACATATATTGGGAATCACATTGCAGGGGAATGTGGAAAATTTGATGCCTGCCGCGAAGCGTGGGCTTACCTCTAACTCTAATTTTTAACCAAGCCAAGTACAGTTATTATTTGGTTTGGATGGTTTTGTTTTGCAATAAATAAGAAGTTATTTTTGTTGGATTATGATGATGGTGAGTTTTGTAATACGAGTGAATGATTTTAATGATCAGGTGTTAATGTAGATGTTGATATTTATTGTTTTGTGTGGTTTAAATGTAAACCTTTGATAATAAATGTGTGCTAATATGTTAACCACGTGGTCGGGAGATTTGATTCGATTAGGCCAAAATCTTATACTAGGAAATGCATTAGTGACTTGTATCTTATTTGAGTATATCGTAGTATAGTTTTTTCATCGTCATTTTCATATTTATTTTGAATGCACAACACACTATAGTTCGTTAACAACCATTTTCATCACTTAACCATACCTTTATTCACAATATCTGAAAGATCTTTTAGCTAAATTTTGTAAATCTCATCATTGCAGTAGGCGGAAGTTTCGGTATGTTTGATTTTTAGGGAAGGCCCAACTTTATGCCGACTGAAAGCTCTTCATATTCTTGATTTTTTTGTTCTCACATTATGCATGGAAGTGGTTGAAACAACCAATCATATGAGGCAATATCTAGAGCAAATATTGGCAGTCGCACATATATACCTAGAATTAATTTGATCCCTTATTGATAAAAAGATTTCTTTTGATTTTCAAATGAGGCAACTTCCACTGGCCGTATGTTTCGCAATGACAATCAACAAAAGTTAAGGGCAGTCACTTTCTAGAGTTGGTTTGTACTTGAAACAACCCGTCTTCTCTCATGGTTAATTGTATGTTGCTTTATCAAGTGTGAAAACACGGGATGAAATCAAACTACTAATACCTGACAACAATGGCAAACCTACAGATAAAACAACCAATGTGGTTTATAAAGAGATTTTCAACAAATTGTGATCGTTGCATATTCATGTATTTCAGTTTATCATGGTAATCTAATCTATTCGGCTGTCTTTTACCGTGTATAAAATCATAATATTTAATGTCAGTGGTATTGAAGAAATTTTCTTTTTCCCACCTTATTTATTTCACCCTTTTGTACTCTATTTCTTAATTAAAAAAGTTAATTATAAAAATAGCAATGGTGTTAACTCCAAATTTTTATTATTTATTACTATTTTCTTTTCATTCCAAAATTTATATAACAAACTTATAAATTATATTTGATGTTGCGTAACCCGTGCAATTTCTATTATTTATTGCCATATTGAAGTAGTGGAGAGTTCAAATGAGAAGAAATTCTTTATAAGAAGAAAAAAGAAGAAATTTCAACCAATATAAATGTTTCATTAAACTTCATTTAATATTTGTACTTAATGTAACTATAAGGGTATATTGGTAAACTTACATACATCATTAATTGGTAGTTTCATCTTTAATAACTAATTATATTAAATTTGTAACTTATTTTTAAGATATATATTTTTCTCAAAAAATAAAAATTCATTTATAGTGTAGGATAAATACGAGGCGTGTAGGATAAATTACGAGTTGTGTAGGATAAATTTCAATATGTGTTGGATAAATTTCGAAATGTGTAGGATAACTTTTGATGTGTGTAGGTAAATCTTTTTAGTGTGGAGGATGATAGTCTTAATGACTAATTAATTAGTCAAACATAATAATAAATGAGATGAGAAAAAACTATTTAATGTTTTACCATTGTACCCTTTTGTTCTTTTTATTCTTAATAAAATTTTCTTCTCAAATGAACATTCCCCTATTGAAGTAAATGCCCTAAGTAATTCAATTTATGTTTTTTTTTTCTTGGTAAGGTTTCCCAAATATGGGTCTTAGCATGAAGAGATATCATGTTATAAATCATACAAAAAAAATACTTTTATAGATATAGATTTTTTTAACACAATCCATAACCCGTGAAGCTCACGGGTATATAACCTAGTATACTATAAATAAATCGAAGGCAGATAAGAGCGAAAAATAAAAATCAAACTTTAGCAAATATTCATAGAACACTAAAGCTACAGGGACTCGTATGCAATTAATCATCCCCAACTTATCAAAAAAATCCTATTTTGGGCGGACAGTAAACAAATATTTTTCCAGCTAAAAGTTCTTTCCCACTGCATTTCCATGTCCGATTATTATTATCAAAAACCCTGAGTGGTTACCAAATTTCGCCACTCATATCATACAATTATAATCCCCAAATTCACCAATCTTCTTAATCCAAACACCTTTCAATTGAATCTCAACAGCAATGTCAACTGTCACCAGCAACTGTTCGTTACTCCCTCACTTCTGCACAACCGATTTATCATCTTCAACTGCTTCTAAACCCCATCGTTTCACTTCCGTTTCGAAAACACACCGAATTATTAGGTAAGTTTATTTGAAATTCGAGTAGCAATTTTGTTGATTAATCGGTGTTTGTGATTGCTCGTGAGGTGAATTAGGGGTGTTAATTGTGTCGGGTTGGTGGGTTGGCGGGTTGAAATGTGCAACCCGAACCCAACTCATAGGACTGCAAACGAACCGAGCGAACACGTACACCACCTTGTTCTTGTTCGGTTGTTAAGAAATATATGTGTTCACGAACTGTTTGTTTCTGAACACTTAACGAATGAGATTTTATGTTCGTATGTCATGGAAATAAACTTGTTTGTGTTTGTTTGTTAATTTGAGGCAACTAACGAAAATGAACATTGATGAACACAAATGAGCACAAATTAATGTTCATGAACACAAATGGAAACAAACAAACATTCATGAACATAATAGATAATACACTGACAGTTATTAAATATTTTATTTGTCGGAATTCTGAAGTATTAAGTAAAATATAAAAACTAAAACACTAATGAACTATTGAAGTTGAAAACAAAAGAACACGTTACCAAACATTCATGAACATAAATGAACGAACGCAACCTCTGTTCATGTTCGTTCATTTAACTAAACCAACAAAATTTCTTGTTCGTGTTCGTTTGTTTATTAACACAAACGAACTTCCCGCTGAACAATTCACGAACTTCCCGCCTAACGTTTGGTTCATTTGCAGCCCTACCAACCCATATTATTATTTGTACCCTAACCCGCACACACATAAATTTGTGTTAACCCGAACCGTATAAAGTATAAACCATTTTTAGATGAGTCATACATATTGTTTGTTGCTAGTTATAAGCGGGTTGTTGGTTTGTAAATGAGTAATAGTTTATTTGAAAAATCTTGAAAATGGATTGGAAATTGCATGTGTATCTCTAGAAAAATGGAAACCATAAAAAAAGAATTATAAAGGTATTTTTTTTAAATACCTAAACAGGTTAACGAGTCAACCCATTTCTATGTGTGTCAACCCTGTTGGAAATCAGGCTCTTGATCAAACACACACAAACACGAGATTGAACAAACTCGTTCAACTCTTTTTATTATCAACCAAAGCACACCAATTACAATAACTTTAACCATCTATTTTATAATAAACTAAACCCAAACCTACTATGACTCAAGTAACAATTAAATAATTATTGAACCCAAGCTAGATAAATATATCACATTAAATAAAAACTTAAATAATTATTGAACCCAAACTAGATAAATATATCACATTAAATAAAATACTAATACTTATCTGGACCCAATAACTAAATAATAAATAAACCAAACTTTATCTTCAACTCTTTTGAATTATCTTGAACCCACTTCAACGTTGATTAGGATTAACCCTTTAAACCCGGACCCGGCCAGCTTGGTTTAAAATAGCACGAGGCGCTCCGAAGCGTTTTGGGAGACGAGAGCTTCACGTATGCGAGGCGCTCAAAATAAAATAAAAAATAAAAAAATATTTGTACACGTCAATATGACATATTCTATTTGTTAATCACTAATAGTTAAAACATACATTGAAGTCGAAACACACTTAAAACATAAACATAAAAAATTAGTCTTTAATCAATAATCTATGCGGAACAGTGAGCAAGGTTTAAAAAGGCGTTTTGAGGCGCGCCTCAAGGCGTACGCCTCAGGTGAGGCGGTGAAAAATCGCAATAAAGGCTTAGCCTCACAGGGGGAAATGAAACCTAAGCCTCAGTCATAACGAGGCGGTTTGAGGCGGTCTGAGGCGGTGAGGCGTTGAGGCGAGGCGGTGAGGCTTAAGCCTCACTAGACATGTGCAAATTGATCAGTTTATTGTTTTCTGGACTTTTTTTTCGGCCCATTTAGTTTTTATTGGGCCTAATTGGTGGTCAAGTCCAACAGTCAACTTAAAAAAACATCTTAGGTTATAAAAAAGCCCCTAATTGAAGAACAGAATGCAGCCAAAAAAGGACCTTGGGCTTTATAAAAAACATCTTCGAAGAACAGAATGCAGCCAAAAAAGGACCTGGGCTTTATAAAAAACATCTTAGCTTAAAGTTTTCTCGTCTGCGCTTTAACACAAAAAAAAATAAAGGTTAAATTGTGCAAAAACCGGCCCACGCGGACCTGGGGTTTTCGGAGCTGCATTCGTGCGGGCATGCACGAGTTCAATTAAATTTCAATTCAGAAACTCATTTTTTGCACCCCCCCTGCGCGCGGGTAGGACTTTTGGTAAAACATGTCATAAAGCTACAATGGAGTAGTAAAGACTTTACCTTATAAACAACCACTAACTTTGTTAACACACCGATGTGGGACAAAGTATTTACCACCTTTTGAGGCTTTCATTCACACACCCAACATATAAGTCCTTTGCTACTAACTATTAGTTTTTGTTAAATATACATGTAAAATAGCATATATACAAGGGTACTTTGAGGATGATGATGATGATGCGGAGTGGAACGAGTTCTATGATATTTAGATGTCATAACATTACTAGTTTAAGTTGTTTGAACTATTTTATGATGTTTGTTTTATGTTTAAACCTTGTTTGTTGAAATATTTTCTATTTATGATGTTTGTTTTATGCTAATTTGTGATTTTTATGAGACGTCTATATATTTTTTTAATTTTTTTTAATAATGTTTTGAGGCTTACGCCTCGACCTGCCTCGAGGCTTACGCCTCGTGAGGCTAAGGGAAAACGCCTCGATACCCGTTTTAGCCTTTTTAAACCTTGACAGTGAGGAGGCGACTCAACAGAAGAGGTCGCCACGTTCTTTTTTTTAGAGTAAAGAACCCAAATCTGACGTGATTAAAAGCTGATTTAGATTAGAATATTGGGCCCAAATAAAACCCAAATCTGACCTGATTGGGCTTGAAACGTCGCTTCACACACCTACCGCTTCAGGTTTAAAGCGTCGCCTCAAAACTCTTCACGTAAAATAACGCTTCAGGGCAAAAAAAGCGTTTTTCCTAACGCCTTGGCGTTTCACGCTTCAAGCTCGCTTTTTTAAAGCAAGTCGGCCAGTTTAAAAAACAGGTGGTGTTAACTGACCCAAAACCTGTTTTTTTTTTTTGTCCGGTTTTGGTTGCATTTTGGGTCGTGTCGGGAATTGCTACCCCTAAGGTGGATTGTTGAATTAGTATGGAATTTTGTGAAATTGATGCTAAGGTTTGTGGTGAGTGCAGATGTCAATCAACAAGTACAGATGAGAAGAGGAATAAGAGTAGAAATGTGTTGGATAATGCAAGCAATTTGCTGACTAATTTTTTGAGTGGTGGGAGTATAGGATCCATGCCTGTTGCTGAAGGTGCTGTCTCTGATTTGTTTGGGAAACCTCTTTTCTTCTCTTTGTATGATTGGTTCATAGAGGTACTACTCACTTATTTTTTTCTGTTTTTTTTTTTCTTTCACATACACATACACATACACATAGGGGAGGGTTGTGGGCAGAACACGGTTATTTGCTAGACAGTAAGAACAAAATAAATTATTCACTTTTTCAATATTAAAATTTTAATAAAAAAGAGAAAATGGTTGAAATGGAATCGTTATTTGTCTCTCTTAAAATTTAAAAAATTATGAACATATTTTGTTTATTTTGTAAAACTTACACTTGTGCAAGTTATGTGTAGGTTATATTACCTACACATGTGGACGTAAACGTTTAAAGTTAAAGAAATATATGAACAAAATGAGTTAATGGTTTTTTAAGTACATAACGTACACATCTGTATGTAAAGAGTAAAATTTTAAAAAAGTTGAACCATTAATAAAAAAATCAAATGATTTGAATTTGTTTTTTTTTTTCTCGCAATCATTTAGTGCTCTAAAATGAACCTTGCCCTACATATACATATACATACACAGCAATGTTATTTTTTTGATATTCATGATTTTTGCTTATGTTAATGCGCCGAATGCTGCAATGTCTTGTATGAAAATCATGGAATTGGGTAATAGAACGGTGCAAGTTATTATAACATTGGGTTTATTTATATCATAAATAATAGACAGAGGTTGGCAATTTTGATTATGATTTTTGTTAAGTGTAGTATATAGACCTGCATTTATTGGTAGTTACTAATTTTGATATCTCAATGACGGTTTATTGAACAGCATGGATCAGTTTATAAACTTGCCTTTGGTCCAAAAGCATTTGTAGTTATATCAGATCCTATTGTTGCCCGATATATTCTTCGCGAAAATGCATTTTCGTATGATAAGGTATGATTCCAATTTATTGAGTTACTTTAGTGCCCACATGTTGAAATTTATTCAGTGCATAATCTGTTGTTTGTCTGTAAATCATAGTTATTAAAGGCGCTAGGCGCACTCAAGGCGCATAGGCCTCGCCTGGGGCCTAGGCGCAAGGCGCAAAAAAAGACGAGGGCCTGAGAAAAGAAAAGCACACGATGAAAAAAATGAAAAATATATTATGTATTAGAAAAATAATAATATTCTTCAAATAAAATACACAAAAGCTATTATATAACATTTAATATCATATATTTTATACCAAAAGTTCTAAAATATTTAGTGTGCTGGTGTAGAAACGTGGTTTGCCTTAGATAAAAGTAGAAACTTAGCTAGTTAGCTAGAATATTGCCGGAATTTAGAGAATTTGGCCGGAAAATATCAGAAATCTAGGAATCCCGTTGTAATCTGTGCCAGAACCATCACCTGAAGAATTAAAGCGCAATTGCCTCGCCTGGAAAATGGGCCTAGGCGCAAGAGGCGATGGCTTTTAACAACTATGCTGTAAATACGCGCATAATTGCATACAAGTACCCCATGTAAAAGGTGGCAAACAGCGATTACAACCCAATAACCCATTGACTTGGGTTATATTTTATTACGAACACGTCAAATGGGTATATTTTAATATTTTAGATGAACATGAAACAGTCAACAGTCTCCCAAATGTGCTGGTGGGCCCATACTTCTAAATTATACATTTTTTTACCTAAACTTGTTTTTGACCAATATTATGTTTTATAAGGCGCTTCATACGTATCATGTAGGGAGTTCTTGCCGATATTCTGGAGCCAATTATGGGAAAAGGACTAATTCCTGCTGACTTAGACACTTGGAAGCAAAGGCGAAGAGGTAATAATTTTTAAGTCAATTATTGATATGTATTAATAATATTCGCTTAATTAATTGAATAATCAGGATGACTAGTGTTAAGGCATATAAGTTAATGGCTGTAAACGAACCGAACGAACACGAACAAGGCGTTGTTCATGCTTGTTTGTTAAGGAAATAAATGTGTTCAGAACTAGAACTGTTCATGAACACTTGCTCAACGCGATTTTCTGTCCGTGTTCGTTCATTAAGGAAATGAACGTGTTCGTGTTCGTTCGTTAATTTTAGGTAACGGACACCAATGAACGCAAACAAACGTTCATGAACACAAACGAACGTTCATGAACACAAACGACCGTCCATGAACACAAACGGACATATATTTAATGGTATGTAATATACAATACACTAATATTAATTAAATATATTATTAGTGGGAAATTTAAAGTATTTCTATAAAACACAAAAACATAAAATCCCAATTAACTATTGAACACGAAGGAACATAAGCGAACACATGACGAACATAAACGAACACATTACCGAACGATCACGAACATAAATAAACGAACGTGGCCTCTGCTCATGTTCGTTCATTCAACTAAACGAACAAAATTTCTTGGTGTTAATTCATATGTTAATCGAATGAACACAAACGAGCTTCCCGCCGAACGGTTCACTGAACGTTTGGTTCGTTTGCAGCCCTAAGTCAGTATGTTTAAGTTTGATGTTTGCCTATAGTCATGTCTATCGTTTTGAATTTTTTTCAGTTATAGCTCCGGGTTTTCATACCTTATATTTGGAAGCTATGGTGAAAATGTTCGCTAATTGTTCCCAAAGATCAATATCAAAACTTGAGAACCTTCTAGAAGCCAAAAACTTGCAAGGAGGGCACGAAATCGAGTTAGATCTCGAAGCAGAATTCTCGAATTTGGCCCTAGATATAATCGGTCTCGGTGTTTTCAATTACGACTTCGGTTCTGTCACAAAAGAATCTCCTGTCATTAAGGTCTAGTCCTATGATACATCGCCCAACATGTTTTACACGATGAGTTGATTTATAAAACTCGATTAATTTCTCTTCTGTTTCTGCTCCTTTCAGGCAGTATATGGCACGCTTTTTGAAGCCGAACATCGATCAACTTTCTACATTCCGTATTGGAAATTTCCTCTGGCTAGATGGCTGGTTCCCAGACAACGGAAATTTGCAAACGATCTCAAGATTATTAATGATTGTCTTGATAATCTTATAAAAAATGCAAAAGAGACGAGACAGGTAACGGTTTTTATATGGTTCTACATTCCATATGTTGTTGTAGGATTATTTTTTAATTTTGAAAGTTTCAATTGGTAGGAAACGGATGTTGAGAAACTGCAGCAAAGAGACTACTCGAATCTCAAGGTATGTAATATGTTTCATTCTAATATTTAAAAGAGTTAATTACGTTTTTCGTCCATGTGGTTTGTTGAAAATAACCATTACAGTTCATTAGTTTAAAAATTGCCAAAACGGTACCCATACTTTCACTTTTGTAACAATTATAATCCACCTCCAGTAACCCCATCCACTTATTCTATTAGTTTTGTGTGAAATGACCATAATGCCCCTGTTAATTACCTTCTTTTTTCATCAAACACCACCACCCACAGCCAAATCTGGCCACCGCCAACTCCCTGTGGTGGCTGGAGTTGGCGGTGGTCCGCGGTTGGTGGTGATGATTGATGAAGAAGGTAATTAACAGGGGGCATTTTGGTCATTTCACATAAAACTAACATAATAAGTGGATGGGGTTAACGGAGGTAGGCTGTAATTGTTACAAAAGTGAAAGTACATGAAACTAATGAATTGAACTGTAATGGTTATATTCAACAAACCACATGGACGAAAAACGTAATTAACTCTATTTAAAAATTATTTGTTTGGATTTTTTTTATAACTGTAAGTTATTTTAGGATGCGAGTCTGCTGCGTTTCTTAGTTGACATGAGGGGAGTTGATGTTGATGATCGACAAGTAAGTATAACCTACAGTTTTATCTGAATATTTAATGTGTTAATTTGAATAATCTTTTTACAATTTCCATGAAACAGCTACGGGATGACTTGATGACAATGCTCATTGCTGGCCACGAAACAACAGCTGCTGTTCTTACATGGGCTGTCTTTCTTCTGGCTCAAGTATGAAACATCGATAAACTTGCATATTAATTAGCATTTATCGTACATATGCATAACGTTTGTATCTTAGTATCGGTCTAAATATGACAATTTGTTAATGTACAAGGATATAGAGATAAATGTTTGTGGCCAACGCTAATGTCTGATGAGCCGCCATTATGCAGCATCCCGACAAAATGAAGAAAGCCCAAGCGGAAATCGATGCTGTTGTCTCACAGGATGGAATAACTTTGGAGTCACTTAAAAAGCTAGAGTATGTCACAATATTAAAAGACTTGTTATCATATTTGTAAACTGTTTTACTGATTTTCCTTGTTTTAAACTTGTAGATATGTTAGACTAATCATTTCTGAAAGTCTACGCTTGTATCCTCAACCTCCATTACTCATCAGGCGTTCTCTAAAATCAGATCGATTACCAGGTAATAATGGGTAAATTACTTTTTGAGTCCCTGTGTTTTAGTAGTTTTAACTAGTTGAGTCCAAAAGCAAAAAGTTTAACGACCTGAGTCCCTATAAGCATTTTCATTAACCATTTGAGTCCTTTTGAGTCCAATTTTTTGGACTCAAATCGTTATAAAATGAACAAAATTGGACTCAAAACGTTATAAAATAAATGGCTAGGGACTCGGGGCGTTAAACTTTTTGATTTTGGACTCAAGTGGTTAAAACCACTAAAACATAGGGACTCAAAAAGTAATTTACTCGGTAATAATATATGCTATCAAATTCAATCTACAATACCAAAATTCCATTTTCGTCCCTGAGGTTTGGCCACTTTTGCTACTTTCGTCCAAAGGTTTGTTTTTTCGCATTTGGATCCAAAAGGTTTGAAATCTTGCCATTTTCATCAAGCTCATTAACTCCGTCCATTTTTCTGCGTTAGATGAGGGGCATTTCCGTCTTTTTATACATTAATAAAGACACTATAAGAAATAAAGATTCACCTCTGTTGATTTCTCCCCATCCAAATCCTTTAATCATCACAAAAAATAGGTCTAAAAAGATGGAAATGCCCCTCATTTAACGGAGAAAAATGGATGGAGTTAATGAGTTGGATGAAAATTGCAAGATTTCAAACCTTTTGGATCCAGATGCTGAAAAACAAACCTATGGACGAACGTCGCAAAAGTGGCCAAACCTCAGGGACGAAAATGGCATTTTACTCTAAATTTCCCAGTTTTTATAGTTTCTAATGCCATGAATATCATTCAATTTAACAGGAGGTTATAAGGGTAATAAAGAAGGATATGAAATTCCAGCTGGGACCGATTTATTTATTTCTGTAAGTAATCAACTGTTACTTTGTCATTTCTATGTTGCCAAGAATCCTTCAGAAGTCGCGTATTAGATTCGTGATATTTCACGTCTTTTTATTATTTTTGAACAGGTGTATAACCTTCATAGATCTCCATACTTCTGGGACAACCCTAATGAATTCGAACCGGAGCGGTTTCTTGTTCAAAAAGATAACAATGACATTGAAGGGTGGGCGGGCTTTGATCCATCTAGAACCGCTGGATCTCTGTACCCAAACGAGGTTTATAGTTTATACTCTTCTTATTTTATCTTTAGCAGGTCTTTAGGCAATATATATTTCTGGAAATCTAACAAAGGGTTCGTGGCTGGTGATTTCAGACTGTATCGGACTTTGCATTTTTACCATTTGGTGGCGGGCCAAGAAGATGCGTGGGAGACCAATTTGCGCTAATGGAATCGACGATAGCGTTAGCGATGTTATTACAGAAGTTTGATGTGGAGCTAAAAGGATCTCCGGATTCTGTGGAACTTGTCACAGGAGCAACGATTCATACGAAAAGTGGGCTTTTCTGCAAATTAAAGAAGAGATCTCACACTCATTAGCAATAAAGTTTGCTACTTTCTCTTGTTATTAGCTTCTGATTAAATGGTACATGTGACCCTTGAGTTTATATTTGGTTTTTTCAACAATGGAACAAGTTCAATCATGTAATACAGTTATAATTACTTAACTTTTTGTGAGTTATATGTTTAAAATTAAAAAAATAAAATAACTAATATAGAGATATGAATTTGACCAACTTGAAGAAGCCGTCGATAGAAGGAATGAAACAAGTTCATTATGACGATTAATGTTGAAGTTAATTTGATTTTGTGTTCTTTTTCTTTATTTGAACTTGATGAAAGGATAATCGATGAGAGATTTATGGCATGCTATATGTAGGAAACTATATAGTCAAAAGTGCGCGCCTAGGCCCTGAGGCGAGGTTGCACCTATGTAGTCGAAACCTTCTTTATTCTTTATATACAATACTAACCGGGTTTGGAGCAGTGATGAGGTTTGAGTTAAACTAATATTCAAAGACAAAATACAAGAGAAGAAGCAAAAACAATTACATTCATGTTCAAGTTTTGGATCACAATGTATAATTTTACATAATTATTACATTAGGAAGCTACGTAGTCATAGCCTAGTTTACCAAATTTGAATATTGAGCGATCAATGGATGCTTCAATTAAACAACAAACATTTGAACGATCTATCGAATAATTTACGTTGTATGATGGGGCACTTGTGGATCATCAGTTTACTATCCTACACTGTCTATCAAAACACCTTGTTCTCTCATGATGGAAACCAGAAAGCTGAAATGATGTTATACATTGTTCAAAATAGTAAACCGTTCAACATTAAAACAAGATAAACTGAAAACACATGAAACCGTTCACTTACGTCCCGTTTGCGGTATGTGCATATAATGTATATATGTGTGGGCCTCGGGGGGCAAAAGTGAAAGTGCACTAATTTTAACGTTATTTTACTCGGTGGCGGACCCATGATTTTTTTTCATTGGGGTCCATTTTTTTGTGTTGGAATTTTTCACAACCAAACATTAAAATTTTCGGGTCGGTCATCGTAGTCGGGTCGGGTCGGGAACTAATGTAGAAGAACTTAGTGGACATGAAACCACTACATTATTAAGAACCATTTTTAAGAATCAAGTTATCAAATTGTGGTGATTAATAAGTAGCTTGAAACCAATAGCTACCTAAACAACACAACTACTTTACATAACTTCAAAATTTTGTTTATGCTTCTTTTTTTTGAACGCTACTATATGTTAAAAGTCTTATTTGGTAATCAAATGTGAAATAAAATCATTCGGAGACTTAAAATTTATCATTTTAAAAAAAGCAAATTAGAGGATCAATGGGTGGTTGTGGTGTTTTAAAACATTAGTTTAATTTTGATGGAAAAAATAAACTAAAAAAAAAGAGATGTAAGACTTGAACTTGAGACCTACTTGTTGGAACTAATTTATTTTATGGGGTCCATGAAAAATTTAACATACCGGTTTTACTATTTTTTTTAAAAACATTGGGGTCCGTGGACCCCGACCCGCATCATGTGGGTCCGCCCCTGATTTTACTAATTTCACGAAATAACGTTAAAAACAGGAGACGGTTAATCATGCATCATGTGGTGGCGTTGTAGCTGAAAGACAAGAGGTACACGCACCAATCGCTGAGTGTTACGTGCCTTAGGTCCAAGGCTTGATGCAAAACGACTATGAAGTCGGGTATCTCACTGGAAGCAGACTATCTATTCCTACCGCAGAGGGGGGGGGGTAGAGGTAAGGCGGTCTATATCTTACCCTTCTCAAACCCTACCTTAGCTTTAATATTAGTGGGATTTGTTGAGTATGATGATGATATGATAAGACACATATAAGCACTCAAAGTATCAAGTACTCAAAACGACTTAATGCAAATCCATGAAATTGCTAACCGAGCCCCTCTTTTAACTTCGAGCAACCCTTTTCTAAAACAAAAAAGTTATTGGATTTCGTTATGTGGGCTGAAATGTGTGGCCCAAGCTAATTAACTCCAAAAAACATGCTCAACTCCAAAAAAACATATAATTCACTTTCTGTTTCACTTCCTTCTCCTTTCGGATTTAAAATTGCCAACTCCAATTTGACATTCACGAAAATGATTCAACATTTCCTTTTCCATAACTAACCTTGTGACCGAATACATTGACGTGATATTTCTTTGGTTATAAGTTCCCCGTTTTAGCTCGTTTCACTTCATACCTTCAAAATACAAAATCAAATAGAGTAGCGTATTTATAATAATATTGGTGCGTTTAATGAAAAAATAATATGCAATAAAGCATACATAAAATGCATCGATCTGGTTCCGGTCTTTAATGAATAAACTATATTCTTGCCAGACTACTTGCAAATGCGATGTTAGGCGTTCTTCTTAGTAAAGTTATATTGGTCATTGTCTCTATACAAGCAACAAGCCCAAATGTTAGAAGCCATATTTCTAATATTCATAAATTTATGAATTGGAATATCGAATCAAAATTAAAAATTTTGAGTTCGACACGTGTTTGATATCTGATTTCGAATGGGATACACATTTGATTCGAAAATTAGAAAAGCAAATTTGAATATGAATTTTTTTAATATGAATTGGTTCGAATTTAAGGGTTTTTTATTCGAGTCTCACTAAAATACTGAACATCGAATAAATATTATCAATTATTTTTATTTATAAAAAAAGCAAAACTAATATGCTACTTATACAAAAAATTATATCATATATTTAAAACTGAAATTGATTTGTGAGAGGGTTTGTATGTAGCTAATAGTACAATCCTTTAAAGCATGTATACAAGCATATTAAGGGGCTGTTTGGCAACTTCTGAATGGTTAAGTGCTGAACAAGTAAGAGGTTTCTGAACCATTAAGTGCTGAACCATTAAAGGCTGAACCATTAAAGGTCTGAACCATTAAGAGACAGTATAATGCTTAACCGTTTAGAGGCAAATGTAGTCTTAACAATTCGGACTTAGTATAATGCTTAACCATTCAGAGGCAAATATCTGAACCATTCAGACATGTGCTAGCGAAACAAACAAACTGAACCATTAAGTGTTGAACCAGTAAAAGGTTTGAACCATTAAGAGCCCCATTAAGAGGTAAACAAACAGCCCCTAAGCAAGCTTTAGCCATATCAAGCAAAGCTTTAGCCTAAAATTGAGAGACTTGAAGCATAATTACTCAAAGGTTAAGTATTTGTGGACATATTATGATATTTCATATAATTAAGAGTAAAATGTCCTGATAGTCCTGTGGTTTGGTGAAATTTCACCATTAGTCCTGAAATTTTGGAAATTACACCAGTGCTCCATGTGATTTGATAGATTGTTACTCGGATAGTCCGTAGAGTGGATGGATATTAGTTTCGCTGTTAAGTCCACTTAAAATGACTTAAATGCCCTAACTCAAGAAAAATGTTAATCTTTTTGTTTATTAGGGGACCCACCCACCACCTACTCATCTTTAACCTCCACCCATCAACATCCACCACCACTAACAACCTCCCCCATCATATCAATATATTTATATATATATAGATAGATATGAGCCGACGAACTTCCGATCGGCGACACCACTCCGGCAAGTGCATCGCCTTCAACTACTAAAGTGAGGAAAAGGATTCCACTGGTGGTAATGGTTAAATCAAAAGGGTGGCAGTGGGATGTTTTTAGGAGACGTCAGACTCGTATCTAGCATGATTAGGGTTTCGTGGTTTGTTTGTGATTAGAGATAGCAATGATGGATAATGTTCCAACAACTGGGGGATGGTGGTGATATTACAGGTTTACAACTACAGCGACGACCTTCTGAAATTAGGGTTTTGGTTGGGGTTGACAATAGCTATTCTGAAACTATGGTTTGGCGACATAGTGTCGCAACCCCCGCCCCCAATCTGTCCCGGGAACGGGCGGCCACGAGACCAGTTTTGGTGGTATCATTTGTTTATCAATTTGGCAGTGGAAAATTCATCAGGACCGTAGTTAGGAAATGTTTTATCAGAGTAAATACTACACTTTTATAATATTAAACATATTGGGATAAAACCCAAGTTTTCATTACAAACATTTTCATAGGGAAAATCCCTATTTTATTGAATAAAACATATTCTTTTATTTAGGTAACTTTTATAGCCACTTTTTTTCCAAGCCTTCAGTGCTGTCCAGCTGGCTTCTAGTTGGCTTTCACATTTTGTTACCTGAAACGCGTTTAAAAACATTTTGTCAGTGGGAAATACTGGTGAGTGAATCCCAGTTTAATCAAGAAGAGTTTTATCGATTAACACAGTATTGAGAGCGATTACAATGTTTATATCTACGCAATTACTCATTCAGTACTTGCCACTCGACCGTATCCGTGGCTATGGTGATATCACACATTGGCTAACCCGTTGTCCAATTGTGAAGGTTATCAAGTAATGTATACAAAACCCCATAATACCGGCAGTAATTGAAGAATTACAAAGACTCAATCACTGCTTAATCACATTGTAAAACATTCAAGGTTTTTTAAAAACAGTTTACAAAAAGGAGATTACTCACATTGCTGTCTTAGACTTCTTTTAAGGTTTCCTGGTGATTATCTATAATTTACACAATGCACACGCGTTAGTATAATAACCCTTTATATTTACATTAGTAATACCCTCCCCAAGACGGTATTCCAACGACTACGTCGGGCAGAACCTCGACAACCGTTACGGAACCCTAGATCAATCGGGCAGCGTATCTAATACGTAACCGGGGTTATAATACTTACAACGGAGCAGAACTTCGTTAATTAGAGGGGTATTATGCCCGGAAATTATGTTATCTTCTTCAGAAATTCATAAGAAAGAAAAGAAATAAGCTATCGGAAACTGAAGCCGATGGCCTCTTTATATAGGGCCTGATTTTAGTCTTGTCGCGCCCCGCGTAAACTCAGGCCAAGGTCTACGCGGCCCTCGTAGTAGGCTGGTAGGCCCTAGCCTGGCCCAGTTATCACACTAGCTTCAACACGCGTTCGACACTTGGTAATGGATACCGATTCTTAATCGTGACTTTGTTCAATTCACGGTAGTCAATGCACATACGCATTGATCCGTCCTTCTTTTTAACGAATAAAATCGGTGCTCCCCATGGCGATGAGCTTGGCTGTATGAATCTTTTTTCCAACAATCCATCTAATTGTTTCTTCAGTTCCTGCATTTCTACGAGTGCCAAACGGTAAGGTGCTTTGGCAATTGGTGCGGTTCCTGGTATCAAATGGATTCTGAATTCAACTTCTCTATCTGGAGGTTGCCCTGGTAGCTCTTCTGGAAATACATTTGAAAACTGGGATACTACTGGAATATCCTTTAATTCTTTTCCTTTAGTGTTAGTGATTATAGAAATTAAATACACTAATGACCCTTTTCTTATATAACTTGTTGTTTTCATCACAGAGATGAATTTTGTGGATCTAGAGGTTTTATTTCCTTTAATTGTGATCTTTTCACCCCTTGGTGAATTTACTTGAATTGACTTTTGATCACATGAAATACTAGCTTTATTGGCTATTAACCAATCCATTCCTAACACAACATCGAATCCTGCCAGATTCATGGGGTAAAGGTTTGCAATAAATTTCTGATTTAGAATTTCTATTCTTGCTCCCTGCAAGATTTTAGAAATCTTAATGGTTTCCCCGTTTGCTGTCTCTACTAGACATTCTTGTGAGAGTTTAGTTAATGATTGATTAAGAAGTTTGCAAAATGAAGTATTAATAAAACTTTGGTTCGCACCACAGTCAAATAATACTTTAGCAAAAACATCATTAACTAAAAACGTACCGGCGATCACATCCGGGATCATTTTTGTTTCTTCTGCAGTCAGAACAAATGCTCTAGCATTTTTAGTATTCTTGGTGTTCGTGGCTGGAGCTATTTTTGGACAATTAGGCTTGATATGACATTGTTATCCACAGTTGTAGCATATCCTGTTGTTTTTCTTCCTGCAGTCTTCCTCCTTGTGTCCAGACATTTTGCAGGAGTTACAGTATATGGAGCATCTTCCTGAATGCTTCCTTTTGCAGTACTTACAGTAGGGTGCAGAGGTAGAACCTACATTTTTCCCACGGTTAGAATTTTCAGAACGGAATTCTTGGGTAAGCTTCTGGGTTAGGTTTCTCCTTTGATCCTCTTCTCGTGTACGGACTAATTCATCTGTCAAGGTGTTTGCTAGTTCTACAACTTCTTCTATGGTTTGAGGTCTAGCTGTCTTGACTACATGTCTTATCTCCCCAATTAATCCCCAGATGTAACGGGAGATTAATACTGGTTCAGGTGATGCAAGGGTTGGTACTATTCTAGCATATTCGAAGAATAACGTGGTATAACCCTTACTATCTACCCCAGTTATCCTAAGGTTTAGGAATTTGTTTCCTATATGTTCCTTTTCATTAGGAGGGCATAATTTCCTTTCTACCATGTTTTTAAATTCTTCCCATTCCATATTGTAAGTTCTATCACTTCCCCTAGACTGGAGGATAGTGTTCCACCATTCTAATGCTGAATTCTTAAACAGATTGGAAGCAAACATTATCTTATCCTTTTCCGAACATTTACTTATTCTTAAGACTGCCTCGGTCTTTTCTATCCAGCGGAGAGATGCAACGGCCCCTTCATTGCCCGAGAATTCCATTGCTTTACAAGACCAGAATTCTTTATAAGAACAACCGTAAGACACGGTTCTTCTTCTTTTGGGAATGAGCACTTGAAGTACGGGTCCATTGTTTACGCTGTTTTCAGGTTCAGAAGATCGTTTGCTATCATGTTTACTTTTATTTTCTGCTTCTTTAACCGTTTTGATAATATATGGCATCAAATCTATTATCCCTTGTGCCACTATATGTTGCATGGCACTGTTATCCACTTGGTTTCCATTATTGTTGTTGTTCGGATTTTCATTATCCAAGTTATTGTTACTCTGGTTATCGTTATTCTGGTTTTCCTGGTTTACTTCGTCGTCCATCTGAATTTTAAACATTTATCAATTATTAATATCACAAAACAATTAATAATTTTGGCAACAACCACACAACACACATATTGGTCAAAAGCGTCGAGCATTGCGACTTACTCTTTTCTATTATAGTATGCGTCAAATACACACTAAGACTGGAATTAAAATTTCAATACTATTATGTATCACTAACCACAAAGTGGTCTATACTACAACATATGTTATTATTATTACATACACACACACACACACACACACACATATATATATATATATATATATTGGTGAAAGTACAACTGAAAAACTGAAAATAAAAAGGAGATTTAAAACTTACAGCGAGGTTGGAGATATGCACAGCGGATGATGATGGATGAGAGTATGCACAACGGATTAGAAGGTTGCAAAAGAAAAGGTTTTTTTGTTTTTTTTTATGTGTGTGTTGGAATATAATATGAAGAACTGGAGAAAATTTGGGATGTTAAGGGAGTGGAGCTAAAGAGATGTGGAGAGAGTTTAGTGTGCCATTGAAGTAATAATATTATTGCTAGTAATGGTTGTTCGTGCTTACAACAATTTACAATTGCCATATATATAGGCAAAGATAAAGAAACAAAGCATCTACAAAAGTCAAAAAGCCTAGCCTAGAAAGCCAAATAAACGAATTATTACAAACTAGATTCCAAAATAAAGTTTGAAAATTGTTGCCCACTGTCGACCACTTTCTGTGAAATAATTGAGCTTTTAAAAACGTCATTGCTTACGCCAGGTTTTTTGTCTTCTATTTTCTGTCGTCATTTCTTACGTCATCTTCTAGAAGTCTCTGTGTGTGCTGTCTATCGACTGTGGACTTGAACAATTTTGTTCATTGTCTTGCTCATTGTCTTGAAAATCTTCCAGATTAACAATATGTTGTAACTGTAGAGTATCTCCTTCCCCTGCAAAGGGTAATAGCATACTCCAATTTATTTTTGTGTAGACTTGTATGTAATGTCCTTCACCTATCAATTTGAAATTTTCCCAAGAAAAATGGTCTGGAATTTCTGGGGTCTTCTGATGTTCTTTGATAAACTGTTGAAAATCTTTGGTAGGTTCTTTAGCTGTATGGTCTAACCATGGTAAAGATGCAAAATTTATAGCGGTTCTTATCATGGAGTTTTGCAACCAGTTGCTACCTCTGTTGTGTTCAATAAATATTCTTTTTCTTGCTGGCCTGTATGTGTGTGAGTCTGCAAATGGAAATGAGGAAATTATTTTGCAGCCAATGGTTGGTTTTATGCTTCGTGCTGCTATATTTCCTGCTGTTAATATGATCTTTTCCCCAAGTTGATTGAGAAGATCTTCTGTTCTTCTGTTTAACTTTATTTCCAAATAATCAATCATACCATGATGATAAAATTGAATTATTTGTTCATCTGTCAATTTTGTAGGATGATGTACTTGAAGCAATAGAAGACCTGTTCCATCTCCTTCTTCATCTGTTCTTTCCACCACTGTAAACCCTTGTTGTTCACTGTCAAATTTGAATGCCATGTCTACCAGCTGTTGTTGCAGATTGTACAGAATTAAAGGAAACTCTGCACAGACTTTTTGTGAAACAAGATTCTCAAATTCTGGGAATCTTTCTGTAACTGGTTTTAGACATTGCTGCCAAGGTGTATCAAGAATCCTTGTCCTGAAACACTCAAAAGTCCTGTGTACATCTGTTTTATCTTTATTTTCTTTCTTCTCGATTTTTTGTAATAACTGTGCATTTTTTATTCGAGCAAACACATTTTTTTGTTTTAACATGCTATTTTCAATTTTTAATTGTATATCTTGTGCATTTCTTGTTTTTTCCTCAAGCTGTGTTTTTAATGTAGAAATAATTTCTTGCTGAGCTTTTATGTAATGTTCCGGATTTGTTTTAGCCAAATCAGCAAAACTCTTAACCTCTTCAGGTTCTATGTAAAAACTTTGTATACCAAAACTGTTTCTTGCTGCTTGAAGAGCTTCAGCAAAACTTGTATAACCTTTCCAAAGTGTTCCTCTTACACAAGTTATGTGTTGTGCAACTGTTTCCCATTTGTTAAAAATGTCAACCTTAGTACCCCTAAATATTACATAATGTGTGTAATTTGGTTTTTGTTTAAACTGTCTTTCAGGTGTTTTCGAACTTTGTTCCTGAAAGTAAATGCTTAAAGCATTTAAAACCTGTACTTTAAATGATGAAGCTTGTGGCATGGTTTGAATATGCCATAAGTTGTCTAATAAACATTGCTGTTTGTAACAACTCTCATTAAAAGTCCTATTTATTTTATTATTTTATCCAATAGGAAACCCTAATTGAGACACCCAAGTGATTCTGCACAAACCCTAAAATTTTCAGAATCATCAGAATCAGGATCAGGGCCCCTAAAACTCAGGGGGGGTAAAACCCTAGTTACGATTATCTACATAAAACGCTGTCAAAATTAAATTTTTCGAATCAGTCAAGTCAGCAAGGCTAGTCAAGGACGTGGCTACCCTATGGTAAATTCGTGTCCCTTACGGACCGTAAGGGATAAGGCTTACGGTCCGTAAGCCTGGTCAAAATTTAGCTATAAATAGTGGACATTGGGACTTGATTTCTGGTACTGAAACGACGTAGAAATTCCAATCACACACTGAGATATCGTAGAATTACTATTAAAACACACATGGATCATGAATCGCTGCCGCAATACAGGGTAATAACTCGATCGCTGATACGATTCAATGTCCGATCGATTAAACTATCCAATGGATGTTTAAGTGCTGCCCACATTAGGGTTTATGCTTTGTCATTCGTTGTTAATTCAATGGATGTTTAAGTATCGCACTTTGTCATTCGATGTGAGGGTTTAATCTCGTGAGTTATCGTAAATGCTGTATTAAGTTACTAACCGAATTGTGTGCCTGTTATTAATTTAGGTTAAAAGGCTAATCAGTAGGCTAGGCTCTGCTTAAATTAAATCTGCAATGTGAGTCATTCTCTTTTTATCAAATTTGTTTACAAAATCATGTATATTTTCAAAGTTATAATTACAGTGATTAAGTTTATGTAATCACCAAATTACAGCCGGTATGTGGGGTATTGTGCACATTACTACTGTTTTTATCACTTTAGGTGGGCGAACCTAATTAGTGATACTCTTCACTATTGGGTGACAGGACTCAATAGTGATATGACCACAGTCACCGAAACGAGTCGATGACAAATACTGTGGGTAGTTGGTTGATATCTGAAACATTGTAATCTCTCTTAATACTGTAAATTATAACAAATGAGTCATTTTAGCAAAAAGAATGATTCACTCAGTATTTCCCGCTGACAAAACCTTTTTCAAACATGTTTCAGGTGATCTGTTGTGATCCAAGAAAAGTGCCGTGAAGCACTACAAGCTTAAGGAAGTGGCTCAATATAAAATAAAGAAACATGTTTTGTAAAATAAAGATTTCTCCGTGAAATCTCAAGATTGTAAATTACCGGGTTTTATCCCGAGTTGTGAAATAAAATAATCGGGAAATATTTCAGTTTTAAAAGATCCTGAAGAAAACTTCCGCTGTTAAATAAATACCACGGGATTTCTGTCCCGCGGCTCCTGAAACGGGTCAAACCGGGTCGGGGGCCGTGACAGAAAAGGGTGGTATCAGAGCCACTGATTTAAGCCAATTAAGTATTTAGAAAATACTTAATTTTTCTATTTGTCATTCTGTGATTATGTGTTTTCTTATTTGAATATTTGTGTACAGTATGGGTAAACAAAAGCTGTCAAACATCTATCTTAAATTAGATAGGTCACCCAACCAAAAGGGAAGTTCATCCCAAACCAAATCCTCAAATCACTTTGTAATTCCTGAAGAAGGAATATTTGTGCGAAAGGCACAATATGAGGAGCCACTTTCTCCTAGTAAAAGAAGTCTGATTATTAGGAAAAGTAAAGAGAAAATAAAGAAATTCCGAGAAAAGAAGATTAAACAGGAAACCCAGGAATTAACCAGTGAATCACCTTGGGAAGACAAGTTAGATGAGAAATGGGCGGATCTTTATATGCTTGCCACTGTAGCAGTAAATGCAAATCTTTAATTCAAGTTTTTAGCACCCTTAACACCTACAGTCCAGAAACCTTATCCAGTAAATAAATAAATTTACAGTAAACCCTAGTGTGTTTTAAAATTTCAGTTGTTTTATAGTCACATGGTATGAAATAATATTTAAAGGTTATCTATGAAATTTTAACTTAATATTTGTGTGTATTTTGCATGTGTGCTAAACAGCATGAGTGACTTGTCTGACGCCGTTCAGAATTTAAATCTCTATCCGGTAAAAATAGAGGTTTCCAGAGATTTCAATAGGTATATACCGGATATAGAAGAGCCTATTGAATTTAATGCTCCACCTCCGGAAAAACCCAAGCCCAAGAAAAGAAGGAGATTTGTGGGATGGAGACGTGTGCGTAGGAGGAAACCCGCCACTAGAAAGATGCCTAAAATAGAAAATCCCTTAGACAAAGGGAAGGGGATTGAAGTTGGGGAAGAGTCTAGGCAGATGGGATTACAGTTTGATGAATATTCTAAGCAAATAGAAATGGAGATTGGGGGAGGTTCTAAACAAACCCAGGTAGAAATTGGAGAAAGTTCTAAACAAACTCAGGAAATGACATTACAGGAAGAGCTAGATTTTATATTGGCAAGCTGTGATACTATTCAGCCTGTCAATACAAATGTTTTTACTCGTCCTATTGAAACTCAACTCCCTATAAACTTAGAACCAGCAATCCCAGAACCTATAATTCATACCCAACCTTTGGGAATGGACGAATGGTGGACGAATGATTGGCAGTTCCAAAACCTGCTCAACAGTCCTTATTCCTTTCTTCCTCAGTTTGACCCTGAACCAATACCTAACCCACCTATGAGCAATGAGAATTTAGCTGAACTTCGCCATTTTGGCGAAGAACTTGTGGATGCCGGAAATAGGATCAGGGAAGTAGGAGAGTAGATCTCCTGGAAGTATGATGAGAGGGAACGCCGTTACTAAAATACCATCTGACGAAGGATAGTAGGTTGTAAATATGTGGTTGTAAATAAATAAGTAAAATATAGTTTGTGAAATAACCTAAAATAAAACTTTGTAAGATAATGGTGTGTGTTGATGCATACTATTAAATATAAAAATGGAAATCGAGAAATCGATAATTTTGGCTATATGTGTGTATTTGAAATTGGTATGATTGTTTTGTATATAATTGTTATTTAATCGATACTAATAAATTATATATATTATCAGATGGAAAACGCTAATAATGAACCAGTTAATGAGGTTAATCAATCTGAGCAACAACCGGGGGATCAATATATGACTAGGCAGGATATAGAAAATATAGATGCTCAAGGGATAGCCAATGCTATTCCAGCAATAGTTGCTGCTGTTAAAAATCCAATCGAACCGCAACAAATCGTTCCTAGCAAACGTATTTCTGAAGATAACTTCAGTAATAGCGTAAATGGAGGCGGTAATCATACTAATCATGATAACAATCCACGGCAGGCTCCGCTCCCTAAGAAATTGAAAGTTGCAACATCTGGTTGCACTTATAAAGAATTTCTTGCTTGCAAACCCGCTGAATTCGCAGGTAATGAAGGAGCGACTGCGGCACTGCGTTGGTTAGAGAAAACCGAGGCAGTGATTACAATAAGTAAATATGCCAAGGACGATCAGGTTATGTATGCGTCAAATCTTTTTAAAGAAGGGGCGCTAGAATGGTGGAACACGGTGTTACAAGCAAAAGGAAGGATGATGGCATATGTAATGAACTGGGAAGAATTTAAGAGTCTTGTAGAAAGAAAATTATGTCCCGAATATGAAAAAGATCAAATGGCAAATAAGTTCCTAAATCATAGAATGATGGGTGTAGATTGTCGTGGTTATACTTCGACATTCTTTGAATATGCTAGAGTGGTACCAACACTGGCTTCGCCAGCATCAGTACTCATTTCTCGCTATATTTGGGGACTAATTAGTGAAATCCGCAATATCGTTAAAGCTGCGAGACCCCGTACTAGTGACGATGCTGTGGAATTAGCTAACACCCTAACGGATGAATTGGTACGCACAAGAGATGAAAATAAGAAGAAGGAACTGGCTCAGAAAATTACCCAAGGCTTTCGTACGGGTAATAATAACAGCTTCAAGAGAAGAGGAACAGGGCAATCTTCAACTCCTCAGTTCTGCAGGAATTGCAAAAAGAAACATTATGGAAGATGCAATATAACCTGCAAACTTTTGCAAAACTGTAGGACATCGTGAAGAAAGCTGCAGAAAAAAAACCATAATCTGCTTTAACTGTGGAGAAGTGGGGCATTTTAAAACAGAATGTCCTAAATTGGTCAAACCAGCAGATAACAAAGCCAAGACAGCCGACGGAGCTACTAAGAAGAATGTTCGAGCCTTTCAGTTAACAACTCAGGAGGCCGAGCTAATCCCAGATGTGATAGCTGGTACGTTCTTAGTTCACAACGTTTATGCAAAAGTATTATTTGACTCTGGTGCAAACCAAAGTTTTATCAATACTTCATTCTGCCAAGCTCTTAATTTACCTTTAACCAATCTTAGGCAGATTTTTACTGTCGAAACGGCAGACGGAAATTCTGTTAGCATAGATAAAGTTTTGCAAAAGGAAAATATAGAACTCTTAGGTCATAAATTCTTTGCAAACCTGTTACCTATGAAATTAGCTGAATTTGATGTTGTGTTAGGAATGGATTGGTTGGTAGCCAACCATGCTCGAATTCTTTGTGATCAGAATTCCATAGAAATTCAAGCACCCACCGGAGAAGTAATCATAATTACAGGTGACAAACCACGTAAGCCTATGAAGTTCATACCAGTAATGAAAGTTGCTAGTTATGAACGAAAGAAAGGCATAGTATATATGATTTCAGTAATCATTAGTACTAAGGGAAAAGAACTTAAGGAGATTCCTGTAGTCTCGGAATAGTCAGATGTATTTCCAGAAGATTTACCAGGATTACCACCAGATAGGGAGGTAGAATTTAGAATTCATTTAATTCCAGGAACTATACCGATAGCCAAGGCACCTTATCGGTTAGCACCTACAGAAATGTTAGAATTGAAAAGGCAATTAGATGAATTACTAAGTAAAGGTTTCATACAACCTAGTTCATCCCCGTGGGGAGCACCCATATTGTTTGTGAAAAAGAAGGATGGTTCAATGAGAATGTGTATCGATTATAGGGAATTGAATAAGGTTACAATTAAGAATCGATACCCATTACCTAGGATTGATGATCTTTTTGATCAACTTCAAGGAGCTAGATATTTTTCTAAGATTGACTTACGTTCCGGATATCATCAATTGAAGGTGCAAGAGGAAGACATACCTAAGACTGCTTTCAGAACTAGATATGGTCATTACGAGTTTACAGTCATGCCTTTCGGATTAACGAATGCACCTGCAGCATTCATGGACATGATGAATAGAATCTGTAAACCGTACTTGGATAAATTTGTAATTGTCTTTATCGACGATATACTTATTTATTCCAAAAATCAGGAAGAACATTGTCATCACTTGCATGCACTCTTAACTTTGTTAAGAAAAGAAAAGTTGTACGCCAAATTCTCAAAGTGTGAATTTTGGCTACAAGAAGTGCAATTCTTAGGTCACATGGTAAATCACGAAGGTATTCATGTAGATCCTGCTAAGATAGAGGCAATTACTAAATGGAAGGTTCCGCAATCCGCAATGGAAATTAGAAGTTTTATAGGTTTAGCAGGATACTATAGACGATTTATTAAGGATTTTTCCAAGATAGCTGTACCATTAACTAAGCTAACCTGTAAAGCAGTTAAGTTTGAATGAGGACCTAAACAAGAAGAAGCCTTTAGGATCTTGAAACAGAAATTAACCAATGCTCCAATCTTAGCCTTACCAGAAGGAAATGAAGATTTTGAAGTATATTGTGATGCTTCAAAACTAGGATTTGGATGTGTGCTAATGCAACGCAAGAAAGTAATTGCGTATGCTTCAAGACAATTGAAAAAGCACGAAGAAAACTATACGACTCATGATTTAGAATTAGGAGCCGTAATTTTTGCCCTAAAAATTTGGAGACATTATCTGTACGGAAGTAAGTTTACTGTCTATACAGATCATAAAAGTTTAAGATATATATTTGGGCAAAAAGAGTTAAACATGAGGCAAAGGAGATGGATGGAAATACTAAGTGATTACGACTGTGATATTCAATATCATGAAGGAAAGGCAAATGTAGTTGCAGATGCCTTAAGTCGTAAGTACCATGAGAAACAACGACGAGTTTGTGCTCTCAGATTAAATCTACAGTTAGATTTAATGGAACAAATAAAGAATTTTCAGAAAACAGCAATCAAGGATGATGCTGAAGGAATGAAAGGACGAATAAAAGAATTAAAGCAAGGAGCTGATGGAAATTGGAGATTCCACAAAAGAAGAATTTGGGTACCTAAGCAGGGAGAATTAAGAAATAAGATTTTAGAAGAAGCTCATAAATCTAGGTATACCATGCACCCAGGAAACAATAAAATGTACAAAGATTTAAGAAAGAATTTCTGGTGGATATGCATGAAGAAGGATATAGCTAGATATGTTTCTAAGTGTCTT